>JAJHZJ010000124.1:2580546-3180546 GCA_023548195.1 Bettongia penicillata ogilbyi | reverse complement strand
CTTTATGACCCTACTCAGGGCACTGTCTCAGACCAGGCTAAAGCTTTTAAGACTCTGAAAACTAAATTGACCACCACCCCATCACTAGACCTACCCAATCTGGGAAAATCTTTTACTCTGAATGTTGATGGAAGGAAAGAACAGGCTTTGGGAGTCTTAACCCATTCCTTAGGACCTGACACCAGGCCATTTGATGTTTTTATTTACTCAAAATATGCTTTCCTTGTTCTACACGCCCATGGAGCAATCTGGAAAGAAATGGGATATCGGACAGCAAAAAACTTCTCTATCAAACATATCCTTCTACGTTTTGGCTTTGCCATAGTCATCTTTAATATCTCCAGAGAAATTATCTTTTATGCCAGGGAAATTGTCTTTTCTTTACATTCCTTTTGTGCCTGTTCGGTGTGTGTTTGCCTAACCTCCTTGCCAGGTTTGTCTTTTCCAGAGTCCAAGCCATCAACTTTCAGATGACAGCCCAGGTTATATACCAACCTCCATCTGAATCCAAGGTCACCAGCCCATGGGACCTGGCGCTGCCCAGGTTCTGAAGTCTGACCCCTTGAACAGGACCCATCAAGGCAGGGACAGCTCTATGCCCCTTGCCAGGGGAAGCAGTTTCAGAAGCTGAGACCTTCGCTCTTTACCCCAAAAGAATTTGGGTTCAATCTGTTTGAGGGGGGAATGATGGGGTTCAGACTCTGGGAACTTCCTTGAGCTCCCCTGGAATCTCCCCACTTAACCTGGCCTTTCATACTCAAATCTGTGGCCTTTATTTGTTACCTCTTGATAGCCAGCCATACCTGTTTCCCACTCAGATGCTCCATTGTCTGATATCTCCTGATTGCCTCCAGCTGTCTCCAACCCTCCTGAATCCCTTCCTTGGACTTCTCAGGACCCTCCCTGAACCCCTCCTCCCATCACCCTGGACTACCAGACCACCCCACCAGATCCCTCTTTTCTGTATTTACTTCCATCTCACCTCTATGAAGGCACTCAGATGCAATCCATCTCAGACTCTCTAGCTGAAATTCTATCTGGCCCACTTTGTGAATACAGCATTACAAATGCTTAGGCTCCTTAAGAGCCAACCCAGTTTGGGGAATCTTTAATAAACTTTGTTTTCTTTGACTTTAAGAAGGCTTGAGTCGAATTCATTTGAGCATGACCCGAACTGTCAGTATTTTGGGGTCCCCAGCTCCCCTAAACCTCGTCAATAGTGCCAAAAAGCATAGGTTCAAATTCTGCCCTTCGTACTTTTTACCTGTGTCCTTGGGCAACTCTTAAAGTACCTGGATCTTGGTTTCCTTCTCCGTAAAATGGGAGAGGGAGAGGCTGGATTAGATAGCCTCTGAGGTTTATAATGTGTATAAGGGGCACTTATCTCACAAGGTTGTAGTGAGACCCAAATGATAATCTCTTTAAAGTGTTCTATAAACACACCTTGAAGGCCAGTACACGTGCTAGCTATTGTTATTACTGCCTATAGCCTACTGGCAACAATGACTTCCCTAGGAAAAGTGATATAAATGACATTATCCATGATGAGAGAAAAGGGAGGGCATTGATTGTACAGGAAAGATAATTATAAATAATAAGAATAATATATAATATGATAAAAAGTAAATGGATAGAGTAATTTGCTAGTATTTATCACATATTAAGGGATTTCAAGGCGATCATCCAGCGTGTTCCACTGTGTTTCAGTGGTTCCAGTCCTGGGTTTGGAGGCAGAGAACTTATTTTGAATTTGGTCTCAGACACTTGTGAGCAGTGTAATGTCAAACCTGAACTATTGCAATAATGATGGTTGGTGGTCCTGCCTCAAGTCTCTCCCCACTTCAGTCTTCTTCACTCACTTGTCAAATCAACTTTCCTAAAGCACAAGTCTAAGCTCATCACCCTCTTATGCGGTAAGCTCCAGTGTCTATCTGTTCTCTTCAGGGTCAAATATAAAATCATCTTAGTGCCTTTAAAGCCCTTCTTTATCTAGTCCTTTCCTACTTCTCCAGTCTTTTTACCATTTGTTGTAGTTTAGATATTTTTCAGTTGTGTCCAACTTTTCTTTTTTCTTGCCATTTGAGGTTTCTTGGCAAAGGTACTAGAGTGATTTGCTATTTCCTTTTCCAGCTCATTTTACAGATAAGGAAATTGAGCCAAGCTGGGTTAAGTGACTTGCCCAGGGTCATACAACTAATAAGTGTCTGAAACTGGATTTGAATTCATGAATATAAACCTTCTTGACTCGAGGCCCTCTCCTCCACATACTCAGTGATCCGCTGACCCTGTTCTCCTTGATATTCCCTCACACCAGACATCTCCCAACTCCTGGTATTTTCTCTGACTCTTCTAAGCCTGGAAACTCTCTCCCACCTCATCTCTGTCTTTTGCCTCCCTGGATTCCCTCAAGTCTTTCTTACATTCTGTAAGAAGCCTTTACTGAGTGTGTCTTCCTTCTGATGATTACCTCCTATCTACCACATATATGCCTTGTATGTATGCAGTTTTTCACATGTTGTCTCCCATTAGGAATGAACTCCTTGAGAGCGTGAATTGTCTTTTACTGTTCTTTGTATCCCTAGAGCTTAGTACTGTGCCTGGCAAATAGCCAGGGTTGTGGTGGATGGGTTGATTGACCTTGGTCATCACTTAACTTTTACCTTCTTCATCAGTGAAATGAAAAGTTAGACTCAATGATCTTTGGGTTCCCTACCAGCTCTAGATCTGTGACCTAGTATTAAGTAACTTTTATAGAGGAATTGAGGAAGGACATGGAAAAGGACTTGTTTCACTGGTTTCCCCTTCTGCTTTTGTGCTACCACGAACTCAATTTAAAATTTGCTAGGTGGCACAGCAGACAGAGGTTTGAACCCAGTATCAGGAAGATCTAAATTCAAATGTATTTGGGGCAGCTAAGTGATACAGTGGATAGAGCTCCAGGTCTGAAGTCAGGAAATACATTATGGTAAAAGTTGGAGCTGAGGATGCCATTTATGAAAAGCAGTATGAAGTCCTCACCCATAACTAAAAAGATTTGTGAGAAAAAAATTATGAATAATAAAATTATTCATATCTTCAGGCTATTTCATGTACATTTGTGACTTGCCTGCTGTGATTTATGATTGACACTGCTATACCAGTTAGTGTCTTCTGCCTTAAAACATTTCCATCACAAAGAATGTTGGTTTTTCTGATTTGTAGTAATGTATCCTGCCTTGTTTCAGTACCAGAACATGAAGCCCCTTTCTCTGCATTGTTTTCTGTGTCAATCTAATCATCTTTATAGTTCCATATGAGATCAACCTGCAATCTTATTTTATCTTATCAGTTTCTTTTTTAGATTCATAGGAGCACCAATATTACACGATTCCAAATGGTCAATGTTTCAGAGTTCCTGTCAGATCTGCATAACTACCAGAGATCACAGAGAGTCCTTGATGTACATTAACCTCACCAGTGCTTCCTTACTTTGTTATTGCACATTCTTGGTAAGACCTAGGAGACTGTTTCAGCTTTGAAAGAATTACTGTGATGACAATAATGATGATGATGATGGTGATAGGATCACCTGCTATCATTTAAATGATGTTGTGCTCTGATGAAAATTTACTATTTGACAGCACCCTTTACTCCTTTGAAGAGGCATCTGTATATTAAATGATGTTTTAATGTCCATGATCTCATCTGATCCTCACACTGACACTGAATTAGGAATGTTGATCATTATCACCTCCACTTTACAAATATGGAAATTGAAGGCGAGCAAGTTAATGACTTCTCCAAGATCACACTATCAGTAACAGCAGAGTCAGAACCCAAATTTGAGAGGGCTTATGACTTTGTGTTCTTCTTATTATATTGTTTCCTTCCTATAATTAAGTAAAAAAGAGATGTATTCACTGAATGGGCATTACCTCACAATGAAAAGGCATCCTGGACCATCTCCAGTCATCCTGATGAATATCTGGTCACTAGATCCAGATGGCTCAGGAGGAGAAGGTGAGGCTGCTGACCTTGCCCAGCCCTCCCTTCCTCAAAACAAAGTCAAGTGCAAGTTATAATTTCTGTGATGTCATGGTCCTCTTCAAAAACAAAATATGAACATAACCTGTGAGTAGACTGAGCTGCCTGAATGGGGACCCTACTAGCTAGGTAACTCAGCTCATCCTGTTTCTCAGCCTCTCTCTCTCCTCTTCTCCTCTCCAAAGGAAGGTCAATTTTGAGGGCCGGAAGCTGTCCAGTTAACTTGGGGTTTACTGGATAGATCCTTCCTTCCTTCCTTCCTTCCTTCCTTCCTTCCTTCCTTCCTTCCTTCCTTCCTTCCTTCCTTCCTTCCTTCCTTCCTTCCTTCCTTCCTTCCTTTTCCTTTCTCATCACTAGATCCTGATGACTCAGGAAGAGAAAGTGAGGCTGGTGACTTTGCACAGTCCTCCTTCACTCAAATCAAAATTAAGTGTGAGTCATGTCATCGTTTCTCTGATGTCATGATCCTCTTTGAAAATGAAGGAAATCAAATACTATTTATTAATGACATATCATAGAACTTCATCTTCACAAGGAGGTGACTCCAGGTTCTCATAGATCATGCCAAGAACTCTGGAAGCCCCTGTTGTTGATGATGTTGAATTGTTTTAGTAGTGTCTGACTGTTTGTGACCCTATTTGTTGCTCTCCTCGCAAAGATACTTGAATGGTTTATCATTTCCTTCTCCAGCTCATTTGATACATGAGGAAACTGAAGCGAACTGGGTTAAGTGACTTGCCCAGGGTCATATAGCTAGTAAGGGAGGCAGGACCTACGAAGTGGGATGATAGATTTAGAAATGGAAGGCACCTTGGAGAGTATCTTGCCTAAATACTTCATCTTTTAGATGAGGAAATTGAGGCTTAGGGAGGCTAAGTAATTTCCCAAGGTCACACAGCTACTAAATGAGAGGGAGGAGTTGGAGATCTAGGTCCTCTGACTCTTGAGCCAGTACTCCACTGTAGCACGGATTAAGGTACCATTCAGTGAGGGGCACCATGCCTGTTGTCTAAGGTCCAACCTGGCAAAGTTAGAGACATCACCAGAAGATGATATTCAAATGTGAATTAGGGGGCCATAACCATGCAAGGAATGCTACACTAAGGTTCTGAGAGTGTTACAATGGACATTGAGCCTAAAAGTATAGACACAAACACATCCCAATCTAAGCTTGACTTTAGAACCTTTCTAGTTAAATAGCCTTATAATCAAAGTGTCAATCAAAGGTTTTCCTCTTTGGTATGCTCTGTTGCGGGGATAATAGACAAGGAAGGGCACACATTTAGCCTATTATTTGTATTCTTTTGTACCTAACTGAGATGTTACAGAGATTCATTTCTCCAATTCCATTATTCCCCTCATAACTTTGGGGTTCCCAGAATTTACTTTCCTGAAAATATCTGCCCTGCCCCACTACCCCTTCACTCCCAAACACAAGAATTATTGAGCCTGAAAAAATCCATTGCAAGTGAGATAGTTTTCCTCTAGTATGGTTCCACTAAGAGAAATTACAATTTGTCCCTAATCTATATCCCTTTGGCACAATAATGATCCTATTTCCAGTAGGAAATGGAGGGTTGAATGATAGGTGATGATTGGGATGCAGTGATGGGAACATAAAGGTGTGCCTTGGCCTTTGGACCCTAGAGGTTATGGGCTAGATCTGAGTTAGAGAGCCAGGAAAATAGGTCATGGATCCATACTAGGGAAGAAGCTTTACCTCCTACCCCCATCAGCATGTTTGGGAAAACCCCCAATTTCTCCTTGTTAGCTATGTTCTCAACTATATATATATAAAGAAAATTCCAAAAATATCAGCCTAAGGACCTCTGCAGGAGAAAGGAGATGCCCAGTAACTAAGATGAGGGGACCTTAGTTCATGAAATAATGCAGTATATGGTTCAGTCTGAATTTGAATTTTGACTCAACAATTAAGCTAAATTGGTTTCTGTTTCATTATTTATTTGATCCACTGATCATATCTGGTTCTCTATTAAAGTCTTTTATCATTGTGTTTGTTTCCTTTGAAAACCTTATATTACTATTCAATTTTATGAAGCAATATTTTATCTATACACTGTTGCTAGCAGCAACTGAAAAACAAAAAAAGGTCAGAATCATAATAAAAAATGTTGGCATAGAAATAACTTATTCATCTTTAACTGCAGAACATGTTCACAGTTGGAGGAAGAGCTATTTGTTTGACAAATTCATCCTTGGCTCGAGTTACCATTATTATAGAGTATGGCCACCCAGCTAGGAGGCAGGTGTTCCCTTCTTGCGGCATGATGGAGGTGGTTTGCCCATTGCTTTAGGATGGGGGCTCCATCTTCATTATCTCTGTGACATTTAAGGGAGTTGTGAGACCCAAATGAACATGTAAGATGCTATACTGAATCGATGTACAACTGTGAGCCTAGATGGTTTTCTTTTATTTATCTCTGAATCAAGGGGCTGGGAGAGGCTTGTCTTTTGAAGTACTCCGTAGTATTTCCCCCATGGAACTCCTTTTTCTCCTTCCCAATTATTTTCATTCTGAATCTGTGATGATGAATTCCTTCCAACTCAGCTTCTTTATTGCTTTGGTCTCCTGAGTAATTTTTTTCTCTCTCACTTTAACACTCTCAGGAGGCTTTTAACATAGAAGGAGTGGGCTCAAGGGTGAAAGGAATTCTGCAGACTTTTTTTTGAGTGAAAGCTTAATAACCAAAAGAATTTGCTAGAGTTCTTGGAGACCTCTTGGGCACAGTTAAACAGGAAAAAAAGTAAATAACATAGGCCTAATTATCATGGCACACAGCTTTTAGTCTTATCACCATTATTTGTTCTCTTGTCTGATGGTGTAATAACAATTTTACAGAAGATAAATGTATTGAATTATATAGTATACTTGGGCACACCTCTGACACATGCTGGATATGTAATTCTGGGCAAATCATTTTATTTCTCAAGGCTATAGGCAATTCTCTGGTCCTGTAAATGTAAGTGAAGTGCCAGTCTGCTTTGGTAGCAGAAATATCTCACAAGGAATTCTCTATATAAGTGAAATCATAAATTTAGTTCCCATCATCATATCACCATCATTTTTATCACCACTACCACTAGCATCTTTATCATGATACCAATACCTACCATTTATATAAAGCTTTAAGATTTGCAAAGCATTTTACATGTATTTTTCATTTGATCGTTTCAACAATTCAATTCACTTTAATTCAGTAAACATTTGTTAAGCATCCACAATCTGCCAGGATATTACTAACTCTTTTAATAAATGAGAAAAGTGAGGCTGAGGGCCAGGGCCACAGAGATAGTTAACTGTTCAAGGCAGGATTTGAACTCTAACACCTAGATGTTCCTAGAGATAAGATAATTAACTGTGCAAAACAGTTTTAATGATCAATAAATAACAGGTAGAGATTTCTATAGCCTTCCTGAGTTGCAACCAGGCATTAGGGGACACTTCTGTCAGTGTCCAAGACAAATAAGGCAGTTTTGCAGGTGGTATCGCATCAGTAAAATCAGTCAAACCAGGTAGTTCAGGATTCCAAATGGACCTTAGGTTCATCTTAGGTGGTTGAGTTGACCATGTGAATGGATGTAAGAAATGATGACTTTCATGTTGGTTTTTGTCTTCTTTCCCATTTGATCATTGCCCCTTAAAGTGAGCAAAATGCAGACTTCACATTTAGTCTGTGCTTAAGTCTGTAGTGAAAATACACAGCTCTTTTACAGCTTTGGCACATTTGGGGTATATTCAGTGGAGGAATTTTTAAAATTTTTTAACAAGTCCGGATAGTAAGAATATGGATTTTACATCTCTTTAAGCACCTGAAATGGGAGAAGAAACCTTTTTTATTAGCACACAGACATTTGATTTGTACGGTTTGCAGAAGGACAGAAGTGCTACCAGAATTTAGTCAAAGCAAGATGAGAAAAGTAAATGAGTTTCACTGAAACTGCTAAAGTTCTTGAGAAATAAACTTTGAGTATTTGCAGATGAGTTGGGGCCATTCCCTTTTAAATGTTGATTGGCACTTGGTCTTTCTAATAAAATGTAAGTTAGTTTTAAACTAGTTATAACTCAGAGCGTTTGCTGATTTTACTCTATTGAAATGTGTCCAAAAGCCCTTCTGTGTTTAGTTAGCTCATTCAATTTACCATATGGTGGTTGGGTATTTTTTTTTTTATAAGCTATGTCATATATATATATCTATACGCATGCAGAAATGCATGTGTATGTATAATTATATGTTTGTAACACTTCTATGGTCATGATTATCATCAGATAAATTCTTATATTTTCCAAACTGAGGTCAGAAATTTAAAATTGTTAAATAAATTGACTTTATAAGTCACTTGAGGGTGTCACTAGATTATACTCTAACTGAAGAAACACCTCTCTCTTTCCTCCTATTAAATACTGTTCATTATTGACTATGAAAACAAGAAAGGTACTATATTTTAAAAGGAAGAATAAATAAATTCTACTCCTGGGACCACTTAAAAATTTTATTAATTTAATTTTTTTTTTTGAGGCAGTTGGGCTTAAGTGACTTGCCCAGGGGTATATCTGAGAGTGGATTTGAACTCAGTTCCTCCTGACTTCAGGGTTGGTGCTCTATCCACTGAACCACCTTAACTGTCCCTCTGGGACCATTTTTATATTTAATTTGTTTGTAATATTTGAATAATGTCCTATGTTTTTGGTTTCCTGTAAACAATATGCCATTTCTCATTTGGTTGCCTTTTGTACTTCTATAAAATTTGTATTTATTTACATATATGTAGATACATTATTCTCCCCCCCCCTTCCCCAAAGAAAATAAATTCCTTGAGGGCAGGGAATGTTTTCATTTTTGTGTATGTAGCCCCACTACATAGTGCAGTAGCTGGCATGTAACTAATGGATGACTGTTGCATAAATCAGTGTTCATTGTTGATGTTTTTTAAGACTCTTTTTTAGCTTTGATATCCTTCTTGTTATATAGCATATTTAGAGATTACCACGGTTTCTAAAGAATTAAGAATCACCTGAAGGGAACTAAGAATGCAAAAGGTAACCATAATGCATTAATAAATGCAACTTGTTTTAATAACAATCCATTGTTATTAAATATTTTTTCAGAAGATGCATGATAAAGGATGTCATCAAAGCAATATGTTATATGTTTACATATATACATGTGGATATATACAAATATATGCATATATTGTATATCCATATCTATATCTCTCTAGGTGTCTATGTCTGTCTTTATGCTAATCATGTGACAAGAACAAGGGATGAATAGCCTATGTGCTCCATTGGTATCCATGTGACAACAAGAGATATAGAAGAAGGCTTTTGCTGTCTCAGAAGAAACCTTTGTGGAGGATTCAGGGAAACCTTTTTATTAGCACATGGACAAGGACATGGACAAAATTCATATGATATGGGTAAACATTGGACAGTTTCAATATACATTAATCTCCGGAGATATATAAAGACCTTAAAATCTGTAACACAAAGAATCATTAAACTACCAGGCAACCAAACTTCTTTCTCTTTTAGTGACCTCATCAGCTCTCATAGGTTTAATTACCTTCTTCATGTAGATGACTCTCAGATGTTTATATCCAGCCCCAGACTGTCTACTTAGCTCCAGTATCAAGTTGCCCAATGCCTAGCATGAATTTAAAACAGGATATCCTATAGGTATCTCCATTCTGATATGTTCAAAATTGATTATATCATCTTCTCTCCTCCCCAAATTCATCCTTCTTCTGAACTTGTCTATTCCTATGAAAAACATTTCCATTGTCTTTATCACAGAAGAGGAGGTGGTTGGAGTGTTCAGGGAGGACTACCACCTCTGATGTGAGTTTTTCAAGGTTGCTGATCCACCTTTGGTGTAAACCTTCACCAAGCTCTCACCTGTAGCTCCAAGAAACTAGAGCATGTGCAGTAAGCAAACCTAGCAAACAGTTCTTACAGACTGAGTAAAACAAGTTGAGGGTAACTGATGGTCCTTAAACTTGTCATTGTGTCAGAGGGATTTCTACCCCAAGCATATGAAGATTCTCCCTAGAGGAATGGGCAGATGAGAACATTTTATTCCAAAGGCCAGGAAGGTGGCTGAAGCAGGGGCTGTGGGGCACTTAGAGCTTGATCAGATGTTGAAGATGCCAAGGTCATTTACTGCATTTGGGCTATCACCAGTCATTTTGTCCTGCTACTGAAATTCAATGACTTAGGAAAATTCCAATTTACATGCAAGTCATGACACAACCGATGGCATCAACACAGTACTCTCTCTCACCCTTCATATATGTTTTATTGTCAAGTCTTAATGATTTTGCTCTTATAACATCTCTTGAATCTATCTCTTCTTTGTCCTCATCTGGTTAACACCTTGGTTCCAACCAAACTTCATTGTTTCTTCTCTGAGTTACTGAAATAGTCTTATATTTAGTCCTCTTTCCTCAACTGTCTCTCCTCTCCAATTTATCCTCCACATCCCTGTAAAAATAATTTTCTTTTTTCTTTTTTTTAATAAAAATTTATTTAACTTTTTAGATTCATTTTCACAAAATTTTGGGTTCCAAATTTTCTCCCCTTTTCTCCCCTCCCCCCACCCCAATACACTGAGCATTCTAATTTTCCCTATCACCAGTCTGCCCTCTCTTCTATCATCCCTCCCTTCTCTTGTCCCCATCTTCTCTTTTGTCCTGTAGGGCCAGATGACTTTCTATTCCCCATTAACTGTATGTCTTATTTCCTAGTAGCAAGAACAATACTAAACAGTTGTTCCTAAAACTTTGAGTTCCAAATTCTCCCATCCCTCCCTTCCCACCCATTCCCTTTGGGAAGGCAGGCAATTCAATATAGGCCCTATCTGTGTAGTTTTGCAAATGACTTCGATAATAGTCGTGTTGTGTAAGACTAACTGTATTTCCCTCCATCCTATCCTGCCCTCCATTGTTTCTATTCTGTCTTTTGATCCTGTCCCTCCCTGAGTGTTGACTTCAAATTGCTCCCTCCTCCCATTGCCCTCCCTTCCATCATCCCCCCCCTTGCTTATCTCCTTCTCCCCCACTTTCCTGTATTGTAAGATAGGTTTTCATACCAAAATGAGTGTGCATTTTATTCCTTCCTTTAGTCTAATGTGATGAGGGTAAACTTCTTGTTTTTTTCTCAGCTCTCCTCTTTTTCCCTCCACTAAAAAGTTTCCTGCTTGCCTCTTGAATGAGATATAATTTACCCCATTCCATTTCACCCTCTTTCCTCCCACTACATTTCTCTCTCACCATTTACCTTAATTTCTTTTGAGATATGGTCCCATCCTGTTCAATTCACTCTGTGCTCTCTGTCTCTGTATGTGCATGCATGTGTGTATGTGTGTGTGTGCGTGCATGCGTGTATGTGTGTGTGTGTGTGTGTGGTCCCATCAACTACCCAGATACTGAAAAGTTTTAAGAGTTACAAATATTGTCTTTCCATGTAGGAATGTAAACAGTTCACCTTTGGTAAGTCCCTTATGACTTCTCTTTACTGTTTACTTTTTCATGCTTCTTCTCATTCTTGTGTTTGAAAGTCAAATTTTCTTTTCAGCTCTGGTCTTTTCATCAAGAATTCTTGAAAGTCCTCTGTTTCATTGAAAGACCATATTTTCCCCTGAAGTATTATACTCAGTTTTGCTGGGTAGGTGATTCTTGGTTTGAGTCCTAGTTCCTTTGACTTCTGGAATATCCTATTCCACGCCCTTCTATCCCTTAATGTAGACGCTGCTAGATCTTGAGTTATCCTGATTGTATTTCCACAATACTGGAGTTGTTTCTTTCTAGCTGCTTGCAATATTTGCTCCTTGACCTGGGAATTCTGGAATTTGGCCACAATGTTCCTAGGAGTTTCTCTTTTTGGATCTCTTTCAGGTGGTGATCGATGGATTCTTTCAATACTTATTTTGCCCTCTGGTTGTAGAATATCAGGGCAGTTTTCCTCGATAATTTCATGGAAGATGATGTCTAGGCTCTTTTTTTGATCATGACTTTCAGGTAGTCCCATAATTTTTAAGTTGTCTCTCCTGGATCTATTTTCCAGGTCAGTTGTTTTTCCAATGAGATATTTCATATTCTCTTCCATTTTTTCCTTCTTTTGGTTTTGTTTTGTGATTTCTTGGTTTCTCATAAAGTTATTATCCTCCATCTGTTCCATTCTAATTTTGAGAGAACTATTCTCTTCAGTGAGCTTTTGAACTTCTTTTTCCAATTGGCTAATTCTGCTTTTGAAAGCATTCTTCTCCTCATTGGCTTTTTGAACCTCTTTTGCCAATTGAGTGAGCCTATTTTTCAAGGTATTATTTTCTTCAGCATTTTTTTGGGTCTCCTTTAGCAAGGTATTGACCCATTTTTCATGCTTTTCTTGCATCTCTCTCATTTCTCTTCCCAGTTTTTCCTCCACCTGTCTAATTTGATTTTCAAAATCCTTTTTGAGCTCTTCCGAGGCCTGAGCCCACCAGATATCCACCTTGGATGTCTGGGATGCAGAGACCCCGACCTCCACATCTTTCCCTGATGGTAAGAGTATTTCCTTGTCATCAGAATTGTTTGGTGGGAACATTTGCACCCCCTCAAAGTAGCTCTCTATAGTGTTATTTTTCTTCCCTTTTCTAGGCATTTTCCCAGCCAGTTACTTGACTTCTGAGATTCCTGTCCACCCCTTCCTAGATCCACCTAGCTAGTGCTTGGGGTCTGAGATTCAAATGGGCTTTCCGTGGCAGCTGTGGCTGCTATTCAATGTGAACTTGAGTTCTGGTGCTTGGGTGGGGGCAGGGCTGCCTCCCAGGCTCAGTTCCCTCAGGGGCTTTATGCAGATACCTTCAGTAATGGGGCGGGTGGGGGCAGGGCCGTCTCCCAGGCTCAGTTCCCTCAGGGGCTTTATGCAGAGACCTGAACTTCTGCCTGCTGCTGCCTGCTGTCCTGGGCCGCCACCGCTGCCTCTGCCACTGCCCCTCCCCCCCCGCTGCCTCTGACGCTGCCTCTGCCTCTCCCTCTGCTGCTGCCTCACAAGGGGGCCCGAGTCACGGAGACACCCCACTCCCCTCGGCCATCCCAGACATGTCTCTCACTGACCTGTAGCATCTGTGGGTGGAGGTTCTGTACCTGAAGCCTGCTTGGATCTGCTGCTCTGGGGCCATGAGGCCAGGGCAACTCAGGGGTGCGCTCCACTTTCTGGGGCACGGAGGACCCTGGGGATGGCTCTCCAGTGCTCTCTGGAACAGAAATCTTTTCCACTGTGTTTCTGCATGCCTTGCAGTGATCCAGAATTTGTGGGGAGTTCTTCTTGCTGGAAATATATGGGCTCTGGGTTTGGAGCTAGCATATGTGAGTCTTTCTACTCTGCCATCTTGGCTCCAACCCCTAAAAATAATTTTCTTGAAGTAGGGGGTCTGATCAACTAACTGTACTGCTCAGACTCAGAAATATCAGTGACTCCCTGTTATCTGTAGAATTAAGTATGGACTGCTTTGTTTGACTTTTAAAGCTCTTCACATTCTGGTTCAAATTTATGTCTCCAGCTTTATTGTACATAATACTTCTTCATACACTATGGGGTTCAGCCAAACTGGCCTTTGTGTGAATCCTCACACATGAAGCTCTATCATTCTTTCTCTATGCCTTGTCACTGGCAATCTTCAAAGCCTGGAATACAATCCACCCTCATCTTTATCTCTTAGAATTCCAAGTTTCTTTCAAAGTTTAACTCAGCTCAAATATCACATTATTTATGAAACTTTCCCTGCTTCCCCCAGCTTCTACTGCTTTTACCCACAAAATTACCTTGAACAATGTTTTGGGAGGTGTTTTGTTATGTATTTATGTTTGTTTATATTTCCCTTTCAGGGACTATTTAATATTTTTCTTTCTATCCCTAGCACCTACACAGTACCTGGCATATAACATGAATTTGATAAATGAAACTAACTGATTGATTGGTTCCTTTTGTTTCCTCTAATGTTCATAATTTGTACATCAGCACCCAATTAAATAGAAACTGAGAGCAGACATCTGAATCAATTATAGCCTACAAATGCTTTCAGTTGAATTATTTATATATTAAGATGAATTAGTTTTTTGAATTTGAATTATCTGTATTTTGCCTCGATTTTTTACTGTATAAATTGTAATGGTAATAGTAGCTGAACAAGGTCTAAATAGAGGAACAATTTCCTATGCTAAATAATAGCTGACATGTCTGAAGTCCTTTAAGATTTATGCATATAACTTCGATGTAATGTGATCAACAACATGGAAGACTAAACTGTATCCCCCGTAATCATTAATTCCTTCCTTTCCCTCCCTCCTCCCTCAGGAGTTATGACCTCGATATAGGCCAATAATAAATAAATCTATAAAACTCTAATGAATATATTGTAAATTTATTGACATAGAGTTGGTTGAATTAGCTCCTAATAGTTTCCTTTATTTCTGTTTCACTGGTTATGAATTCATGTTTTCAATTTTTTTATGCTAGCAATTTAGTTTTTTAAAAATTGAATCAAGTTGGTATCTATTTTCTTTTTTAAAATTAGCTTTTGCTTTTATTCTTTCATTCAATGACTTTACTTTAAATTTTGTTAATTGATTTTTTGGTTTTCAAGATTTCTATTTTCAATTAATTGGGAGGGATTTAAATTGTTGACTTTTTTTTTTGTAAATAAAGAAAATAGCTTTATTTTCTGATTTCTGCTTCCTCATTTCTATTGATGAAAGTATTTATGAAAATAAAATTTCCCCTAGAGTACTGCTTTGGCTTCATCCAAGAAATATTATCTCATGGTTGTCATTAAGTTTATAAATTATTGATTGTTGTGATATGTTCTTTGACTCACCTATTAAATTAGGACTAAGCTACTTAATTTCAATTAATTTTAAATCTTTTCTTTAAAGTTACTTAATTGAATATAATTTCTACTACATTATAATCAGTAATATATGCATTTAATATTGATACTTTTCTGCATTTGTGAAGTTCTAATGCTTTAATAATTAATGGTCAATATTTGTGAAGGTGCTATTCATAGCTGAGAAATATGTATGCTCCTTTCTTTTCAGATTCAGTATTCTCTACAGGTCTATTACATGCAAGTTTTCTAAAATTCTTTTCAGGGTCTTCATATTTTTTAAATTTATTTTTGGTGAGATTTATCTGAGAGTGGTGACTTGAGGGCCTAAATTATTTGTATTACTTTCTTTTTCTTCTTGCAACTCCTTTAACCTTTCCTTTAAGAAGATACATACTGTAGCACTTTTGACATATTAACTTAATATTGATATTAATATTTATGGTGGCTTTCAGCAAAGTGTACTTTTGTTGTTTACCTCTTCAATCAGATCTATTTATTTAGGTTATTTAGTTTAGTTCTGTGTTTACTTCTTTGTTTCAGATATGCTTCTTGTAAACCAGACATATCAAACATGCGACCCATGGGCCAAATGTGGCTCACAACATTCCTGAGGGTAACAAATCAAATTAAAATAAAATTGGGAAAAACATCAAAATAGATAAAAATATAATAGAACAGAGATAGTATTACATTTTAAAACTAAGTCAATATGCAGCTCATAGAGATCCTTAGGCATGGCTTAGTGACCCCCATTTCTATTTGAATTTGATACCATTTTTAAAAATGACATATTGTTGGATTTTGGTTTCTAATTTATTCTGCTGTTTTCCTCCATTTTGAGGAAGTAAGCTTTAATCTGCATTCAGAGTCCATCAGTTTTTCTCTGGAGGTAGATAGCATTTTTCATAATTATCTTGGACTGTTGTATTACTGAGAGGAACTAAATCATTCACAGCTGATCATTGCACAATATTGTGGTTGTTGTGTACAGTGTTTTGCTGGTTCTGCTCATTTTGCTTTTTAATCAGTTAATATGTCTTTCCAGATTTTTCTGAAAACATCCTGATTATCATTTCTTATAAAACAAGAGTATTTCATTACAGTTATATACTACAGTCATTCCCCATTGGATGGACATTCGCTCAATTTCTAATTCTTTGCCACCACAAAAAGAACTGCCATAAATATTTTTGATAAATATTTTTTGTGTACAGGTACTTTTCCTTTTTGTTTTGATCTCTTTGAGATGTAAACCTAGCAGCAGTATTGCTGGATCAATGTATATGCATGGTTTTATAACCTTTGGGCACAACTTCAAATTGCTTTCCATAATGGATGAATCAGTTTACAACTCCACTTACAGTACATTATTCTCTCAATTTCCCCACATCCCCTCCAACATTTCCTTTTTTCCTTTTCTGCCATATTGGCCAATTTGATAGGTGTGGGATGGTACCTGAGAGCTGTTTTAATTTTCATTTCTTAATCAATAGTGATTTAGAGCATTTTTTCATGTGTCTAGTGATAGGTTTAATTTTTTTTTCTAAAAACTGCCGTTTATGTCCTTTGACCACTTATCAATTGGAGAATGACTTGTCTTGTTTTAAATTTGGCTTAGTCCTCTATATGTATGAGAAATGAAACTTTTATCTGAGAAACATGCTGTAATTTTTTTCACAGCTGTGATGCCTAATTGTGCATTTTCTCCTTCCTATTCTGTCTCTCTTTTTCTGTCTGTCTCCCTTTGTCTCTTTATCTCTCTCTTCTCACTCTATCCCCTTCCTCAAAAGGGATTTCCTTCTAGCTACCACCTCCCCCAATCTGCCTTCCCTTCTATCAGTCCCTTGCCTTCCCCTATACCCTCCCCTTCCTACTTTCTTATAGGATAAGATAGATTTCTATACCCAACTGGACATGCATGTTATTCCCTCTTAGAGCCAATTCCAATTAGAGTTGGGATTCAAGTGCTTCCCCCTACACGTCTTCTATTTTTCCATCCTCTCTAAAAACTGTCTTTTTATATGGCAGAATTTACCCCATTCTACCTCTCCTTTCCCCCTTCTATCAGTGCCAATTCTCTTTCTCATCCCTTAATTTAATTTTTTAGTTATCATTCCATCACATTCAACTCACACCTGTGCCCTCTGCCAATATATACTCCTTCTAAATATCTTAATAATGATAAAATTCTTAGAAATTACAAGTATCATCTTTCCATGCATGAATGGAAACAGTTTAACTTTATTGAATCCCTTATGATTTCTCTTTCTTATTTACCTTTTCATGCTTTTTTATGTCTTGCATTTGAAAGTCAAAATTTCTATTCAGTTTTGGTGGATTCTAGTTTTTAAGGAGTTCTTCTCTTCAGTGAATTTTTGTATACCTTTTTCCATCTGACTAATTCCGTTTTTTAAGTTGTTATTCTCTTCAGTGGATTTTTGTGTCTCTTTTTCCATTTAAACTATTATATTTTAAGGTGTTATTTTCTTCAGTTATTTTCTGTGCCTCCTTCACTAAATTGTTAACTTTTTTCATGAATTTCTTGTACCACTCTCATTTCTTTTCCCAATTTCCCTTACCTCTTTTATTTGATTTTAAAAATCCTTTATGAGCTCCTCTAGGAATTATTTTTGGGCCTGAGACTAAATGAGTATATGGAGCAGTAGTTTTGACTTTGTTGTTTTCTTTTGAGCTTGTTTTTGTTTTTCTCTTTCACCACTGTAATTTTCTAAGATTAGGTTGTTTTTTTAAAATTTTTGGATGCTCATTTTTCCAGCCTATTTCTTGACTTTTAATTTTATGTTGAAGTTGGCTCTGCTCCTGGAATGGAGGGAGCACTGGCCCAAACTTCAATCTTTTGAGCAGTTGTATTCACAGTTAGTCCTAGGAGCTTATAAATTTTTAGTTCTTTCAAGGTGGTACAGTCTAAGGGGAGGTGTGTTTACTTTTCCCCTGGACTGTATTCTGATCTATGAGGGACCATATACACTCTTTTCTCCCTTGGAACTGTGATGATGATCACTTCTCCCTTGCAGTTTCATGCTTTGGTGTACTGGTGCTCCCCATTGCCCTGGCTCTGTGACTCAGGGCTGGAACCTAGACCTGCACATGGCAATGCAACAGTGTCCTGTACCCAGTGCCTGTGAAGGGACCCCTGCAATCTCCTTCTGTCCAATTGTCCAACCCCATTACCATCTGTGAAAGCCACTGATGATTCAGTTGTCCTCAAGGTCTGCTGCTGGCTTTGGGGGAGGTGTTGTTCCTGCTGGACTACATTCCGCTCTCATCTCAGTATGCCAGATCTTTCTTGCTAACCTTCTAAGTTGTCATGGGCTGGAAGATTATTTCTCCCTATCCTTTTGTGGGTTCTGTAGCTCCAGAATTCATTTGGAAGAATTACTTTAAAGTTATTTGGAATTTGGAAGAGTTTATGGGAGTCCCTGATTTTTCTCCACAATCTTGATTCTGTCCCCTCATTTCAATTTTAACATCACATTGAATTCATTTTAATTTACTTTCTCTTTTCCAGGAATTCTAGGTGGACTTCCGTCCGAGCTGCAGTTTTACTTTTGAGATTTTTCTTGTAGATATTTCTGAGTCATTCTCATTTTCTGGGTTTTTGTCTTGAGATTCCATGTCATAAAAATAGCTTTTTATGCAAGAATTCTTTTCTGACTCATTATTTGACTTTAAGGTTTATGTCAAGGCAGTGCTCTGCACATATTTGGGGCTGATGTGCTCTGGGTATATGTCGTCTTGTGTCCTGCTGCTTTCGTAACTCAGACTGGGGACATGATGGTTTTTAATGCTCCCAAAGTGATGTGATCCAGAGCAAGATCTGCTCACTTGTTTTGCCTTCTGCAAGTTCTTGATCCAAGTTTGGGTTTATTGATTTTTTCCCCTTGATATATGTTTCAGTATAGTGTTTCTGGACTCAGCTACTCTTAGCCTGCTGTGAGGTTCTGACAGTTCAAAGTAACTGAGCTTCAGGTTCTCCTTTGGTCTGATATTCCTGCCCTTGTTATTCCATGCAGGCAAGCATTATTCCTGAGTGAAATAAGCTAGAACTGGGTTCCTGATCTGCTCTGATGACCAGAGTCACAAGTTACTTTTTATTTCTGCACTTATTCCTTGTTTAGTACATAACTAAGGTTCATGACCATGATAACTCTCCTCTGCTGCATGCAGGTATGGATTCCCTCCTCAGCCCATTGTAGATCTGTGACTCAGAACTGAGCAGTGAGTGGCAGAGACGCCATATCACATCTGTTTCTGTATCTTGTGCTGGCTCAGGGAACCTTGGAGATCTCTCCCTTTCCTATTTTGTCTTGCCCTTGTAACCCATTTTGACTTTCTTTCAGTCCTTGGGTGCTGGAATGTCCCATATATGATGTGCCTTTGGCCAGATATTATTTTTTAGGGTCCACAGAACCTTCTCTCTAAGCTTAATTGGTTTGGAAAAAAAATGAGTCACAGTGACTTTTTCTTGGATTTAGTGATCAGAATTAAGTATGGTGCATTTTTTTCTAGAGTTTTGTGGGAGAAGTATGGTGGGTAAGTATGTAAGCTGTGCTTTTTCCTGACACTTCATCGTCTTGACTATGCCTCTATCCCATAAAAATCTTAAACTTAACATGTCCTAACCCTCCCCCCCCCACCCAAACTCATTCTAACTCATCGCCAAGTTCTGCCCTCTTTCCACCTTCACTTTTGGTTGGGTCAAACAGGCAGTTTAGCTGCTGCACTGCTTTCCATATGCAGGGCTACTTCTATTGACTCTTTGCTGGTGGTGCTTCTGAAGACTTTGATGTATCTCTCCATTTTTGCTAGTTAAGGAGTACTCTACTATGGGACTACCCAGTTAGCTGTCACTTTCGATGCTACCTCCTGCACAGAGCCAGCACAGTTAAATAAAGGAGCTATTTGTTGAATATTGATGTCACCTCTCAGAGAGAACTTACTTAGGATTTCTCAAAGGGAGAAAAGGACTCTTAGTGCCAGTTATCCCTCTTCGGTTCCCTTCATGTGTGCTTTGTGTTCCAGTGCCCATGTCTTCTCTTTGGCTTTTGGATATTTGGAAGCCAATCTACTAAGCACAGCCAATATCTATAAAGATGAAATTACAAATCACCCCTTAACAAAATCTAGAAAAATTTAATGAAATGGAGGCACATTAAGCATTTGTGCTTGATCCATATTAATGTAATAAAATGATAACATTGTTGAATTTAATTTGCAGATTTAGTGTTATGCTAATCAAACTACCAAAGGGTTACTTTATAGATCTCAATAAAATAATAATTATAAATTAATTTAGAGTAACAAAATATCTAAACTATCAAAAGAAATAATGAAAGAAAGATAGAATTAAATAGGGAGTATCACTCTCATGCTGGAAAGTATATTAAAGATCAATAATCCTGAAAACCATTTGGTATTACTTAAATCAAAGTAGAAAACTAGATCAATGGACCATCATAGATAAACAAGAATCAGAAATAACTGCCCTCATTAATCCAGTAGTTGATAAATCTTAAAACGAATATTATCTAAGAAAGAATTCTTAGTATGATAAAAAATTTTGAGGCAATGTAGATATCAGTCTGGAAGAAATATACTTTAGGCCAACATCTTACAACATATACCATATATATCATATACCAGGATGAACTTAAAATGGAAACATGATTTGAATATTAAAGATCATGTAATAATAAAATCAGAAGAGATCACACACACACACACACACACACATATATATATATATGTGAAGGCAACACATTCTTAACAAAGCAAAGACCATTTTTTTGGTTATTCAGGCATTTGTCAATCATGTCTAATTTTTTCCAACTCCCTTTGGGGTTTTCTTGGCAAAGACACTGAAATTGTTTGTCACTTCTTTCTCCAGTTCATTTTACAGATGAGGAAACTGAGGCAAAGTAGGCTAAGTAACTTGCCCAGGGTTACACAGCTAATAAATGTCTGAAGCTGGATTTGAATTCAGAAAGACAAGTCTTCTGGACTCTAGGCCTGGAAGTCTATCACTTTGCTACCTACAAAGGATATAGTTACAAATAAAAAAAATTGTGAAATGGAAATGCTTTTGAACAAATGAAATTACTGTAACCAGAATAGAACCTGTCCATTGGGAAGAGATCTTTTTGATTAACATAAAACATCAGCTAGAACTCTCTTGAGTTGAAATGCTTGAAAAATTCATTTTCTAATGACTTAATTTGCTGGTGTCAACTCTTTCTATAGTTGGCTACTCTCTTCCAGGAAAACTCATACCATATCCATTACTTCAGTTATCCTTGAGACTTCCTAGTTCCGTATGTCTATTCTTGTCCCGTCGCCTTTCACAAGTCAGGTTCACTGTCATATCACAAGGTAAATATAGCAACATATAGAGAAAATAATTCACAGTGACCAAGTGGAATTCATACCACAGAAGCAAAAATGTTTCAAAGTTAGCAAAACAGCACAGTTACTCATACAAACAGCAAAGCTAGCAAAAATCACATGAATATTTCAACAGATTCAGAAAAAGCCTGCAATAAAACATACCCTTCATTTATATTAAAAACTCTAAAAAGCATCAGCATGGTAGGATTCTTTTTCATTAGGGTAAAAAAACAGATTCTAAGCCAATGACCTGCCACTGCTTGCAAAGGAGAAATAAATACTAGGAGCTTTCCTATTAAAAACAGGGTAATACAAGGATGTCTCTTCTTTCAACTTATGTCTGACCTAGTTCTAGAAATTTTAGCTATGGAAATAAGGCAAAAGAATAAAATTAAAGGTAGAAACATTGGCCAAGAAGGAACAAAACTATCTCCACTTGCAGATAAGATGACAGCATACTTAAAAAGGAATCACTGAAGAAATTGACTGGATAACTTGAAAGAGATAAAAAGATGTGAAATCACTCTCCAGAATGTTAATTGCAGTTCTATGCAAAACTAGCAAAAAACAATGAAAAAGTGACAAAAAAGAGGAAATTCCATTCAAAATTATGAAATGCATGTAATGTTTTTGGCTTAACTTACAGCAACAAATGTAAGATTAATATAAACACAATTACAAAATATTCTGAAAAATATACAAAGAGAAAATTGGAGAGAAATTTATTGCACATGTTTAATCATGCAACTACAATAAATATAACAACACTCTGTAGATGAATTTACTAGTTTTGTCTTATACCAAAAAAATTAGCATTGAAATACTTGATACAAAACAAAATGATAGCAAAATTTATTTGGAAGAACAATAGCTCTAGAATCTCAAGAGAAATAATAAAAATTAGCAATGAAGAAGCATAACAATATTAGACTATTAATTACATTATAAAGAAGTTATCCTTCAAAACTGGTTCTGCTAAAAAATGGAAAGTTAATAAGAAGAAATAAGTAAGAAATAGGGACAATTGAAAAGATTGGGATACTCTTTGATAAATGCAAAAACATAACTTTTTGGAGGGAAGGAATACCTTTTTTGATAACTGCTAAATATACAAGAAATTATCTATGTCTCATTTTGGATTAGACCAGCATTTGATACCATATGGACTGATGAATGAATGAAAAAGCCTTTTAAGTATTATGTTTCTAGTGCAAAATTCCATGGATACAAATAGAAAAATAAGATAATTCTAGTTTTCAAGTTGCCCTCTTATGAGGGGCAACTACACATACAAGACTGCTCAGTTGGAAACGCTTGGGTGTCCAAAGAGATGTATAGGTGAGATGTACAAGTGAGATAGTAAGGACAAAATGTACTTATGATACATTTGAAGATCAGATTGCAACACTTGGTATTATCCCAATACAGTCAAATGAGTATATCGTTTGATAAAAGAAATTCATGGCATGGAAAATATACAACAAAAGGAGATAAAAAAGACTAGGGCTATGGGAAGAATTCTTAAATAAACATGGATAGAGAATATAAAATCTAAAAGGATAATTTTATTGTATAAAATCAATTTAAAAGACTCGCAAAAATAAAATAAATGAAGATTTCAATTGCAAAAAAATAGTGGAATGGAAAATATTTGCATAAAATACCTCTGATAAAAGTCTGAGATCCTAAGTATTTATGAATTGGTACATCTG
The DNA here is from genome assembly GCA_023548195.1 of Bettongia penicillata ogilbyi. NCBI lineage: Eukaryota > Metazoa > Chordata > Mammalia > Diprotodontia > Potoroidae > Bettongia > Bettongia penicillata. The sequence goes on along the minus strand of JAJHZJ010000124.1, from coordinate 3,157,517 downwards.
TAATGATGGGCCTTGCATCTACGGACCATTGCAAATTTGGTGAATTAATGAGCTATTTAATTTTGATTTCTGTCTGTTTAAAGAAGCGTAACCCCCTTTCTTTGTTTTCTTATGATGTGTATATGTATATATGGAAAATAAAGTAAGCTGCCATTTGACTATAATTTTAATAAAGAGTAAAATTTTGGCTTTTTAAAATATTATTTATTTATTTTTAGTTTTCAACATTCATTTCCACAAGATTTTGAGTTTCCAAATTTTCTCCCTATCTCTCCCTTCTCTCTAACTCAAAACACCATGCATTCAGATTACCCCTTCTCTCAATCTGCACTCTCTTCTATCACACCCCTCCCTTCCCTTATCCCCATCCTCTCTCTTATAGGGCAAGACAGATTTCTGCATCCCATTACCTGTATTTCTTATTTCCCAGTTGCATGCAAAAACAGTTCTCAACATTTGATCCTAAATCTTTTGAGTTCCAACTTCTCTCCCTTCCTTCCTCCCCTCTTCCCCCAGAAGGGAAGCAATTCAATATAGGCTATACATGTGTAGTTATGCAAAAGACTTCCATAATAGTCATGTTGTGAAAGACTAACTATATTTCCCTCTATCCTATCCTGACCCTCATTTACTCTATTCTCTCTTTTGACCTTGTCCCTCCCAACAAGTGTTTATTACTAATTACTCCCTTCTCCCATTTACCTTTCCTTCTATCATCCCTCTACACTCTTCTCGCCTATTTTCCTGTAGTGTAAGATAGATTTTCACACCAAATTGAGTGTCCATATTATTCCCTCCTTAAGCCAAATGTGATGAGAATAAGCTTCACTTTTCCCCTCTCACCTCCACCCTTTTCCCCTCCATTGAAAAAGCCTTTTCTTGCCTCTTGTATGAAAGATATTTTCCCCCATTCCATTTTGCCCTTTATCCTCCCAATATATTCCTCTAACCCTTTAGTTTTATTTTTTAGATATCATCCTTTCCTGTTGAACTCATGCTGTGACCTCTCTCTGTACATATATAATCCCTCCAACTACTCAATACTGAGAAAAGTCTCGAGTGTAAACAGTTCAACATTAGTAAATCCTTTACAATTTCTCTTTCCTGTTTACCTTTTCATACTTCTTTTGATTCTTATGTTTGAAAGTCAGATTTTCTATTCAGCTCTGGTCTTTTCATCAACAATGCTTGAAAATACTCTACTTCATTGAATGACCATTTTTTTCCCATGAAGTATTGTTCTGGCTTTTGCTGAGTAGGTGGTTTTAATCCTAGTTCCTTTGATCATTATTCACTAAACACCGACTGAGTTGCTGAGGATTCAAAAAATGGCAAAAAAGTCAGGTCGTGCCCATATGGACCTTACAATCTTTAACAAGGGAAATGATATATAAACAAATATATATATATACACACACACACACACACACACACACACACACGCAAATATAAGCAATATACACAAAATATAAATACAAACAATATATACAGGATAAATAAAAAAAATTAATAGAAATAAAGCACTAGAATTAATAGGGGTTTGGTACCAAGAAGCAGGTGTGATTTTAGTTGGGGATCTAAAGACCAGGGAGAGGTCTTGGAATGGAAGAGAGGGAGAGCATTCCAGGTATGGGGGAATAGAAGATCAGTACAGAGAGATGTAGTGATTTGTATTCCCAACTGACCCTGTCCACTGATACCAGCCTAAACATCACACAGTTTTCTTATCTACGTTTTAATTAGTTCATTAATTGAATACAATTGCAGTCTACTTCAGGCCTCTCATTTATTAGCACAGGGAAACTAGGTGGTGCAGTGAATAGAGTACCAGTGTAGGAATCAGGAGGACCTGAGTTCAAATCTCACCTCAGACACTTGACACTCACTAGCTGTGTGACCTTGGGCAAGTCACTTAACTCCAATTGCCTCATCCTGGGTCATCTCCAGTCATCCTGATGAATATCTGGTCCCTTGATTCAGATGGCTCTGGAGGAGAAGTGAGGCTGGTGATCTGCACAACTCTCCCTTACTCAAAAAAACAAAGTCAAGTGCAAGTCATGTCATTATTTCTCTGATGGCATGATCTTCTTTGGCAACAAAGGACAAACATACACACTGGAATATCGTATTCCCAGCCTTTCAATCCCTTAATGTAGAAGCTGCTAAATCTTGTGTTATCCTGATTGTATTTCCCCAATACTCGAATTTTTTCTTTCTAGGTCCTTGTAATATTTTCTCCTTGACCTGGGAACTCTGGAATTTGGCTACAATATTCCTAGGAGTTTCTCTTTTCATATCTCTTTCAGGAGGTGATGAGTAGATTCTTTTAGTATTCTGGTTCCAGAATATCAGGGCAGTTTTCCTTGATAATTTCATAAAAGATGATGTCTCGGCTCTTTTTTGATCATGGCTTTCAGGTAGTCCCATAATTTTTAAATTGCCTTTCCTGCATCTGTTTTGCATGTCAGTTTTTTTCCAGTGAGATATTTCACATTGTCTTCTATTTTTTCATTGTTTTGGTATTGTTTTGTAATTTCTTGGCTTCTCATAAAGTCATTATCTGCTCCATTCTAATTTTTAAAGAATATTTTCTTCAGTGAGCTTTTGAACCTCTTTTTCCATTTGGCCCATTCTGCTATTTAAAGCATTCATCTCCTCATTGACTTTTTGGACCTTTTTTGCCATTTGACTTAATTTAATTTTAAAGCTGTTGTTTTCTTCAGCATTTTTTGGGGGGTCTTCTTTAACAAGCTCCATTTTCATGATTTTCTTGCTTCACTGTCATTTCTCTTTCCAATTTTTCTTCCAACTCTCTTACTTGATTGTCAAAATCCTTTATGAGCTCTTCCTTGGCTTGAGAGTATTGCATATTTTTCTTTGGAGGTTTTTGATGTAGAAGCCTTGATTTTATATCTTCCTCTGATGGTGTACTTTGTTATTCCTCATCCAAAAGGATGGAAGAAAATGTCTTTTCACCAAGAAAATAACCTTTATAGTCCTATTTTTTCCCCTTTTCTTTTTGACCTTTTCCCAGCCAGTTACTTGACTTTTGAGTCCTTTGTCAAGTGGAGGATATACTCTGGGGACCTGTAAGTTCTCAGTTCCTCCAAGGTGGCACAATCAAGGAAGAGGAGTTTACCCCTCTCCTGACTTGTGCTCTGGTCTGGGATCAACCACAAGCTTTTCTGCCCAGGATCCTCTCCAAAGCCTCCACCAGCTCTACCATGCCAGCACTCCTTCTCACCCCAGGACTATCACTCAGAACTGAGACCCAGATTGGTTGCTCAATTCCCCTAGGGTCTTTAGGTTGGGAGCTTCAAAAATGAATTCTACTGCCACAATAGCTGCTGCCCACCCTGTGACTGGGGCTTGGGCCAGACCCATGCCCCCCTCTCATCCAGGTGAAAGAGCTTTCTCACTGACCTTTGAAGCTGTCTTTGACATTTGTGGGTTTACATCTTAAAAGGCAACTGCTACAGTTGTTGAAACTTAATTCCGATTAGGAGTAAGTTGTAGTGTTTGCTTTCTAAATATATATTTAGATGTACATATCACTAATTGAACTTAAATATAAATATAAAAAGAGGGCCTTAGCTAAATGGTATAAAAAGTTATCAAATGAAGATTTCCATTGACAATTTGCCACTTAAATTCATACTTTAAATCCTTCATGTGTAAAAGAGATGCAGATTAAATGACCCCAAGGCTGTTTTCCATGCCATGCTAATTGGAGAAAGGACAGAAAATGAGAACAATCCATGTTGAGGAGACTGTGAGAAATCAAGCACGCTTGATTGTGGTAAAGGACCCTACATCTTCTGGCCATGTGGAATTCCACTAGGTGAATGACTAAGCTACCCAGAATTGCATTCTCCACCCCCACCCACCCATCCCTGACAATCCCCCTGTTGAGAATATATATGTAGGAAATCAAAGACCCAGCATGCATCAAAATATTTATGATAGCACTCTTTTTTGGTAGCAAAGAAGAGCAAACAATAGGAGTGCCCATTGATTGGAGAATGGATGAAAAAATAAATCTTATAATTTATGAGTGATAGGGATTAAACCTGTGAAATTTCATTGATTTAGAAAACTTCTAGATAAGGAGATTCACTCTACCAAGGCAGATTGAACACCTTCTCTATAATTTATAGTCTTAAAGAGTGACCTGGGGTATTTGATCATTAAGAAATTTGCTCAATGTCACATAGCTAGACTCTCTCAAAAGGCTGACTCTTTATTGACTGTGCCATGTCTGAGGGACATTGAGCTACTCTAGATGAATGCCCCTTCTTCTTAATGAGTGTGTATTTATTGATTGGTTATTCAACATAATATCAATCTGCACTAAAAATGATGAGTATGAGGAATTTTGAGAACAATGGGAGGATGCATACAGAGCAGAATAAGTATAACCAAGAAGACAATGAATGCAATGACTTCAACAAGGTAAACAGTTAACAGTAATAGTTCTAAAAATTTGCAACTTCATATATCTCTATCATTGACATCTAAATGTTCTATATCTGTATTATCTATATTGACAGCTATATATCATCTATATCTGAGATGTATGTATGTCTGTGTGTATACGTATGTATGTGTGTATGTATGTGTGTGTATATATGTATGTATGTGTGTATGTATGTATGTATGTGTGTGTATGTACCTACTTACCATAGCTATTTATCTGTCTGTGTATCTATTTCCTTTGATCCTCACAACAACCCTGGGACAAAAATGTTATTATTATCCCCATTATACAGATGAAATTGAAGCTTAAAATCAAGATAAGTAGATGAAAAGTCCATATGAAGTGTGGTGAAAATTCTGAAGAAGAGGTTGTCAGGATCCATCACAGGAAGAGTGCTGGATTTGTGTGTCAGAAGACCTGGGTTCAAATTTTGGTTCTGCTTCTGTGACTTCTGCCAAGTCACTTGTGTGTCATCTTTGACTTTAAACCCAGAATTCTTTCCCACCACATCACTTGTTGTGGACCAGACCTGACTCAGTTCACCTGACTCTTAAATATTTGGGATTGTAACAAAATGAAATATTTATAGGTCATCTAAGAGTTAACAAAAGGTAGTTTCCTTTGCCTTAGCAGCAAGGATACAGTGGTGGTTCAGCTAAATGTAACCTCCTTATTTCCTTACCCAAACACCTTTATTTAGAAAGGTGTGCTGACTTGTGAGACAATGGGACTTCCGTTAAGTCTGAAAGTCATTGACCCCTTAAGGGTTTGTATTTTGATGCCCCAGACTTAATAAAAACCATGTCAATAACTCAGTCTTTATTCCCATACACCAGAAATTCTCAGTCTTTGATCTCAGAACCCTTTATACTGTTTAAAATTATTGAAGACTCCCAAGAGTTTTGTTTATATGGATTATATCTAGTGACATTTATCATTTTTGAGCTTTTCTTTGTGTAGGCATACTTATTGATATTTGCCATGTAAGAAATGAAAATGTCTTCATATTATTATTAAAATAATGTGGACTTCCTGAAAATATTTCAGGGCCTACATTTTGAGGACCATGACCAGAGTCAATCAAGTCTCCAAGACAGTTTTCCTGCCTTTTAGGGAAAAACTAGCTCAGCTTATATGTTAAAGGACTCTGAATAGGTGTTACTCCTATTGCAACACTTAACCATATAGTAATGGCCCATGTTTGACCAGTCTTACTAGCACTTAACTTCTTATTTTATAAGTAAGTATGAATAGTATGGTTAGCTAGGTGTATGTAGCATGATGGAGAGAGTACTGATTGTGGAATCAGGAAGACATCTTTCTGAGTTCAAATCTTACCCTTATTAACTATGTGACCCTGGACAGGTCATTTAACACTATTTGCCTCAGTTTCCTCATCTGTAAAATGAGCTGGAGAAGGAAGTGGCAACCGACTCCAGTATCTTTGATAAAAAACCTCAATGGGGACACGAGTCAAACATATTGAAATAACTCAACAATAACAATAGTGAATAGAAACTATCCCATTCTATAAGGTTGTTTCAAAACTGAAATGACATAAGAAATGAAAACCATTGTTCACATTTTAAAATACAAGACAAGTTTGCCAGTTGCTATATTTCATAAGGAGAAAAAGGCATTCAGGTATAGGATATAGTGTGGACAAATGCAGGAAAATTTGACATACATTCTCTAGAGTATTAAACATGTGAAAGATATTTACAAGAGGTCAGACTGGAGAGTTGTTTGGAGCCTCGTAGTGGAAGAGGTTGAAAGCTAAACTAAGAGTCTTGAACTTTATGTGGTAGGTATTAGGAAACCATGTGACCAAAAGAAAAAAAATGACCAATCTAAATTTTCTCCTCTTTCCTTTCCTCCATCTACAAGTTAACAGGGACTTAGAGGGGGTAAACAGTTTAGCCCTGGTCCCTAGAGTATATTTCCATTATCCTTTAGCAAGATTTAAAAGTGAAATTTAAATAGATTCTAAATGATAGACTTTGGACATAGAAATAGGACTGTTAGTTAATCTTCTGAATTAAATGCATACAATGGTTAGGAACTGTTGGCGCTCATAAGAGGGCACGTCCTTTTGAAAGTAAGACAGAAAAGGGTTTTGGAGGATCTCATAAAGTTCTGGATTTAGGCTTTTAAGCAAATCTACTGATTTTTATATTTCATATTTAAGGGCTATTCCCCCCTCCTTCCTTTGCATTGTTTCATGTGAAAGTAGCACCTTATTAAGTTGTTGAAATACTTCAGTGAGCATAGGTTTTCTATTCAGAAGTTCCATAGATGGGTTGTTTTATTTGTCTTTCAAAGTAACTCAATGTACTCAGCACTGAACTCACTCGGCAAAGTGCTCTGGATGGTAAGTGGTTACAGATGCTATGGTTTTCATAGGATGAAACACGTGATCTCTGAAAGAGATTACATAAAGAAACATGCACTAAAGTGATGGGTGTAATTTTCCCATTACTCCATAAACAAGGGTAGGAGTCTGTCTCCATCTTAAGGTTTTCAAAATTCCAAATAGTATGAAAAGGCTTTTAAACTGATAGGGGGAAGAATAGACAAAGGCAGTGTTCTTATAGATACATAGACTTCTTATGTCATTCCATTTCAAGGAAAAAGCAATGGTATCTGTCAGAGGAGCTGGGTTCAGTTAGCCAATCAATAAGCACATATGAAATAACAGTGTACTAAGCACTATCTTAAGAGCTGAGAGCCAAAAGAAGGGGAAAAGATATTCTCTGCTCACAGGGAGCTGGCAGCCTAATGGAGGAGCCAACTTGTAAACAGCTATGTACAGGTAGGATCCTACAGGCAGGATCCATAGAGGGCAAATTGAAAATAATCAACAGAACGGAGATTTTAGCCTGAAGAAGGGTGGAGAAATCTTGTTGTAGAAGGTGAAATGTTATCTGGGACTTGAAGGAAGCCAGGGAAGCCTGGAGGCAGAGATGAGGAAGCAAAGATTCTAGGCATGGCAGATAGGCAGAGAAAATGCTGAGTGTGGAGATGGAGAGTCTTGTTCAGAGAAAGGCAAGGGGGGCATTTTTAGGCAATTGTAGGGGACTTTAGTGTGTGTGTCTGTAAGGTGTAAGAATTCTGGAGGGGTTGGAAGGGAATATGTTATGAAGAATTTTGTATGGCAAACAGGATTTTGAATTTGATCCTGAAGGTGAGAGAGGACAAAAAGGGAAGGAAATAAGTGCCAGGGACTGTGCTATGTTTTGTTTGTTTTTTTGTAAAAAAAAAATTATCTCATTTTATCTTCATAAAAGTCCTAAGAGTTAAGGGCTACTGTTCTATTAGTACTCCCATTTTACAGTTGAGATGTTCGACAAGTAGAGGTTAAATGACTTGTCTAGCTAGTAAGTGTCTGAGGTTAAACTTCAGGCATAATTATGCCACCATCTGTTTTAATGTAAGACAGCAACATGGTTGGATCTGCACATTAAAGAGATCCCTTTGACAGCACAGTGGAGGATGGCATGGAGTGGGGAGAGACTTGAGTCAGGGAAGCCAACCAGGTGATCACTACAATAGTCCAGGTGTACAATGTACAAGGGTGGTGACCTTTTCAGTGGAGAGAAGGGGGTTGTGGGTATGCCCTGGGCCAAATCCTTGACTTCTGTAGATTTCAATTTCTTCATCTTTAAACTGAGGGTATTGGACTATATTAAAAATTCAGAGCCAGAAGGGACCTTATGGACCATTTAGTCCAACTCTCTCATTTGAGAGTTGAGGTACAGAAAGCTGAGGAGATGGAGTGCCCTGCCCAATGTCTCTCAGGTAGTAAATAAATGAACTGAGCTCATTCAAAATGAGTTCCACAGACTTCAAATCTGGCACCATTTTTACTCTACTATGTATCTATTGCTTTCTTAGATTGACATGGTCCCTTATGAATCCTGATGATGTATGATAAATGTCCTATACAATGAAATTATTTTTGTCTTATGATGTTGAAATTACAATAAGGGCCTGATGCATGTGAACAGCAAATTCCCCTGCAGTAGTCACATGTAACCATATTTACACTATTCAAAGTTATCATTATAAAAAAAAATATGGTCATTGGTTCCAGCCCAATGGAAAATCAGAATAAGGTGACCACTTGAGGGGATTTGTTGTTCCCACTAATTGAGACCTAGTACTGTAATTTCAGCAGGCAGTTATTAAGTCCCTATTATACTAGGCACCAGAGATACAAAGACTGATATGACCCATTCCCTGTTCTCAAGAAATTTTCAGTCTAAGAATAATAACTGGCTAGCCTGTATTAATAAAATGGAAAGATGTACCCAAATAAGTAAGATACAAAGACATATCAGATAAGGGCAAAAGAGAGGACCAAGAACAGTCAGATGAGAAAAGTGAGGTGACAAAGGTGAGGCAGCAGGGGGAAGGGACATTGTCATAATGTGGCTGTGGGAAGGAAATTGTACCTTAGTTGAAGTTTAGAGGCCAAGAGAGGTATTTCAGTAGAAGGAGATGAGGAAGCAAGTGACCTATTCCAGGCATGGGATACCTTTGGAGAAAGAGGAAGACAGGATGAAAACATGGGAAAGGGAGTCAGTCATCTTATTTGCCTTGAACATAAAGAATGTGAAGAGGTAAGGAGGAGAGGTTGGATCTAGTTTATGGCCACCTGGAATGCTAGGATCAGGGTTTGTATCTTATTTGTTAAGTTATGGAGGGACACAAGAGTTCTGAATAGAGGAGTGGCAAGTCCAGAACAGTGCATTTAGGAGAGTACTTGGACAGAGTTTAAAAGATGGATCTGAGAAGAAATAGATTAGCTTCAGGACAGAAAACCTTGGAGGCAGTTATATTACAATCTAGGTAACAGGTAATTAGAACCTAAACCAAAGTGAGTATAATTTTTCTTATTATTACTATTATTTGTAATAGTAGCAATTGGTGCTATTACTGCTGCTTCACCTCCTAGTAATATGTTATATTTGGGAGGTATTTTTATAACAGTATAATAAAAAAAGATGATTGCATATGAAAATCTATTATGTGAAACTGGCTATTCCTTTTAAATATATAATAGAGTTAGCATGTAAAACATTTTTATATAATGGGAGACATTTTTATACCATGGAAAAAACACTAGCTCTATAGTGAGGACCTAGTTAGAATCCCTTCTCTGACACCTGTTTCTGAAAAATGATATTTGAGGTGACTCTTGTAGGAGACCAAAGATTCCTAGAGGCAGAGCTAAGAAAGGACATCATTCTACACATAGAGGATAGCAAATAGCATGAAGATAAAAGGGAAGGGTAAGGAGGCAAAGATAATAACTATTTATTAAGTGCCTACTATGTTCCGGGGAGTTGGTGAGATCACTGAATGAAACTAGAGAGAGCAGAAAAGGTCCAGGATACAGTCCAAGTTAAGTTGTTTCCTGTATGACTTATATTGTCTTTAGGGAGAGAAAAGAATTCAGTCTTTTAGTTTAAAAGGCAATTACCTCAAAGCATCTTTCTTTCCAGCTCCTACTGAGATGAAATGCAAGCTACAATTCAAAAAAACAATGAAAAAGTTCATGATAATGCCAAAAAAAATCAGTAAAGGCGGTAAGAATGCTGAAAGCAAGATTAATAGTGGGCAACATGAAATGAAGATAATATCTTCATGGAAAGTTAGGGGAAGAACATATGGCAACAAAGAGCCTTAAATTCTCAGGAAGAAAGAACAGAAATAAAAATATAATAATGAAATGATTGTGTGTGGTGTTCATGGTAAACAGCTAAGATCTGAAAGGTGATTTTATACTGGCCTCAGTTTAGCATGAGAGAGTGGATGTAGTATATAGTGTTAGCCCTGACTTCACCGAGATCTACACTGACATTTCTCCACCAACCTTTACTACCTGTGTGGCGCTGGCAAGTGGTTCATTTACTAAGGTATAGAGAGGCTGCTTGGTGGAACAAATTCCTAAACTAATGCCATTCTATTTCCCATTTTCATTCTTTTCCATAGGTTCTCCACTAGACCTGGAATATATTCCTGCATCTCCTCTGCATCAAAGAATCCCTAGCTTCCTCTAAAACTTAGGTTAAATGATGATTCTAAAAAAAAAAAAAGCTTATCTTGGGCCCCATTAAGTTGCCAGTTACTAATGCTTTCCCTTGGAAATGACTTAGTATATGTTTTGTATTTAATTCTCTATGTACCTGTTTTTACCATCTCACCATTTTCCATGTACACACACCCCTTAATAGAATATAAAGTCCTTGAAGGCTGGGACGGTTTCAGCTTTGTCTTTGTATCTCTGTTGCCTAGCGTAGTGCCTGGAACATTGTAGGCACTTAATAAATTCATGTTCATGTAATAATTATAGCACCTACTACCCAGGGTGGTTGTGAAGACCAAATGAGATAATATTTATAAAGCACTTTGCAGACCTTAAAGAGCTATAAAGATGCTAACTATTAATGTTGAAGGGAATGGAATGGAGTGGAAGCTACAGACACTTGAAGCATTACTGGCACTTCTTTGGACTCCAAGTGAATGATTATGACACGTTTGGCCATTGCCAATTTGGTTAGACTAAACCAAGGGTAGATTATGTTGAAAACTATCTTTATATGTAATCAGAAAAAAAGATAATATTGTTAAGTAGGAAAAAGAGTAGATTATTAAGGAAAAAAATTCAAAATAATTAAATGCAATGAATTTCAGTTCTAGCAATTATTTTTTTTTGGACCTGAGTCTTGATCCAATCCACTCCAATAACATTTACTAAGCACCTACTTTGTGCAAGGTACTGTGTTAAATAATTCAAAACCAAACCAAACTCAGTTGCTGTCCTAAAGGAACTTACATCCTACTGGGCTATAAAATAATGAATTGAAAGAAAGAACGCTTTTAAAAAGAGAAAAAAAATTAAAATATGTGATATATGAAAAACTGACCTACAAAAATGATCTAGAAAATATAATTGAAGAATCATTGAAGTCCCTGAAAAACATGATTAAACAGAAAGACACAGACATGATATTTCAAGAAATCCTAAATGAAGATTGCTCAGATATATTAGAAATAAAATGCAAAATAAAGATAGAAAGACTCCATCAATCACTTACTGTACAAAACCCCATCAAATGGAAAAGTCCCAGGAATGTCATAATCCAAATGCACAGGAACCACATCAAAGAAAAAAAATTAATGCAGGCTTCCAGAAAGAAGCAGCTCAAATACCAGGTTATCATGGTAAGGGTGACATAAGATCAAAAAGCTTCTGTTAGAAATGATAGAATATCTTGGAATATAATATTCCAAAAGGTAAGAGATACAGATATAAACCAAGAATAATTTGCTCTGCAAAGATAAGTGTAGTCTTTAAAAAAATAGACCTCTAATTCAATAGAGGATTTTCTAGCATTTTTTAAAGGAAAAGGACAAAATTGAGTAGGAATTTTGAGGTAGTAAAATGAGTCAAGCGAAACCTAGAAATTTACTTTTATCTGACCCCTTGGAAGAAGATATATGATGATGTACTACTAACTTTCTAATAGGGAAAAAAAGAAAAAAAAATCTCTTCAGAATCTAGGTGATGGAGGGTATTAGGGTGCTAGACTGACCTGAGTCCAAATCCAGCCTCAAATCTTACTAGCTGTGTGACCTTGGGCGAGTCACTTCACTTTAGTTAAGACATGCATATTCACAGTGGTATTCATTTTGTTTGACTGTGATTATTTACTACTAGTTTTTCTCTCTCTTGATTATTAATTGAGGGAGAAGACTGAAAAAGAGTGAGAGGGGCTAGCAATAATGATGACAAAAAAAGAGGGCTATTGAAACAATTTTAAAATACATAAGAGGAAACAAAAGGCCAGCTGAATAGACAAATGGAAGAGTTTTGAATGTAGCATGGAATTACCATGGACTGTTTTTAAATGTTTGTGAAATGCAATAGACATCCCAAATTTTGTATACAGTACAATATCTTTTTGTTTTCTGCTTTGTATTTGGAAATATTTCTTTTGCCTGTTTGAGTTTAGAGTAAAAATAACCTTTACTAGAGAAATTTGCTGGAAGGATTTTTTTGCCATAGTGAAATATTTCCCTTCGAAGTATATTGATTTGGTTGTTTGCAAGCTTTTCAATTTTGCATAATCAAAAAGTTCCATTTTAAATCCTATAATGCTGTTTATCCTTTGTTTGAGCAATAACTATCTATGCATATCTCCTTTTCCACTTCTTTATGATATAATCTTTCATATTTAGGCCACGTGTCCTTTTAGAACTATTGGATATGGTGTGAGGTGTTGGTGTAAATCTAATATCTGCTAGCCTACTTTCTAGATTTCCTAGCAGTTTTTATTGAAAAGTGAGTTATTATCCCAGTAATTGGAGTCTTTGTGTTTATTGAACACCATGCTACTATGACTGATTGTCTATGGATCTTGTGTATCTACTCTTTCTCATTGATCAGCTATCCCATTTCTTAACCAGTACAACATATTTTTGATGATTACTACTTCATAAAACCATTTGAGATCTTGCACTGCTATGCCCTCTTCTTTCCATCAAGAAATTAGTTATCTAACATTTGTTAAATACCAACATCCAGGAGCTATATCTTGGTCCGGACACAGATGACTCTGGAGGAAAGTGAGGCTGGAGACTTTGCACAGCTCCGCCTCGTTTAAATCCACTTCACTTGCAAGATATGACATCACTTTCCTGATGTCACTGGTCCTCTTCAAGAACTAAGGAGAAACAATAAACAGCTACTATCTACCAGGCACAATGTTAAGCAATGGAATTACAAATGCAAAACAAAACAAAGCAAAAACAAACAAAAAAACCCACCCAACAACAACAGAGACCAAACAGCTTCTGCCCTCAAGGAGCTCACCATATATTGCAGGAAACCACGTGCAAGCAATAGTGTACAAACAAAATATGTATAGGATAAACTGGGAATATTCTCAGATGGAAGACGGCATATTAGGAATACTGGGGAGGCTTTCTTATGTTAAGGCTTGAAAGAAGCCAGGGAATCTAGGAAACAAAGATGAGGAAAGAGAGGGTTCCAGGCTCTGGGACTGTGATAGGATTAATTTCCTTTCTTTGAGTCCATGTGGTAGTTACTGCCTAGGAAATATATTTACTGCAAAACAGAAATTTGAGATGAAATCCTAGGTTTTATTATTATGCTGAAGTATAGATTCAGACATCAGAGAAAACAATGAATCTGAATATTTATCAAGCTTCTAATAGGGCCAGAGTGACAAAAATTTATTTTTTTACGTTATAATTTTGTTTATTCCTCTTAGGCCATAAAAGTTAAAGAAAAAACATTCATAATCCCATGATTCCTTCAATGTAAAAAAGTGAACAAACAAAGTTATAATCTCATATATAAACAAACCTAGTTAGGTAGACTTCATAGGTAAACTGAGTCAAATTACAGATTAAACTACATTTATTTTTAAAAATTATTTTTAATTTATGGAATAAAGCAATCATTTCTATAACACAGTATAATAAAAAGATGATGGTATATGAAATTGCAAATCTACTATGAATACTTGCTATGCCTTTTTAATATATAATAAAGTTATCATGTAAATTTCTTTTTTTTCCTTTCCCCTCTTTTCCCCTCTCCTTGCTCTCATCCTAGAGATAGCTATGAAGCCACAAATAAGCATATATATGTATGTATATACACACACACAAACACAGACATGTACATACATATGTATTTTATATATGTATGCATATTATACATGTATGTGTAGGCACATATGTATGTAAAATTATTCCATGCATGCTTCTATTTATCATTTCTCCGGACACAGGTAGTATCTTTCTTGATACATCTTTTATAGTCAATTTAGGTGTTAGAGAGTTCTGATTATGTTGATCGAGGTGGGGATATTTGCATTTTGCCAAGGAATAAGAGACAGTTGATACTCCTCCTCTGGATTTTAATCTAAGGAATACTTAAGATCCTTCCTGGAGAAGGTAATGGCAAACCCAAGAAAACCCCGTGGACAGTATTGTTGTACTATGGTCCATGGAGTTGTGAAGAGTTAGATACAACTTGATGACTGAAAAACAACAGTTTAAGGCCATAAGTGAATTTTCTCATCCCATGGGACAGGTGTTGGTCAGGTGACATTAATATTAACAAGAGACAGGCTTTCAGTTAACCAAAAGTTGTGGAAGGAATGGCTATGAGCCGAAATCATAAAAAGACATTAAAAACACATTACCTAAATTAATTTATAGATTTAATTTAATTTCTAGTTCTAGGAATATGCCTTTTTTAGTTTGATTAATATGGTTTTGAATCTATAAATTAATTTAAGCAATATTGTCTATTTAATTATATTGTCATAACAAATAACTTACTGTTGGTGAGTTAGGGGAATGTCTACCACAAGCATGTGAAAATTTCCCTCAACAGAATGGGTGGAGGAGAACAGTTTGTTTCAATCATAAAGGCAGTTGAAGCAGGCATTGTGGAGTACTTAGAGCTTGGTTGGATATCAAGATGCCAAAGTCATCCACTGAATTGCCAGTTGACTTGACTTTTGCCTTGCCGCTGGAGTTTCATGATTTTGGAAGAGAGAGTGAGACTGAAGACTTCGTCAAACTCTGCCTCACTTAAATTCAATGCACATGCCAGTCAAGCCATCACCTCCCAAAATCATTGGTTCTCTATGAAAATGAAGGACAAATAACAATATTATCATATGCAACTACTCACAATTATTACCTTTATGCTTTTAATTTTTGTAGTTGTATTGATGTAATTCCTGTACATATATCTTGGTAGCTGGTTTCCTAGACATTTTATACTGCAGTTATTTTGAGTGGGACTTAGTTTTCTCTTTATGTTGGGTTTTGAGAATAATATGAAAGGCCAATGATTTTGTGGATGTATTTCATATCCTGTAACTTAACTAAGTCAATTAATTATTTAATTGGTTGATGTTCTTGTTTGGCTGATATTCTGGAAGAAAACCATCATGTCATCTGCAAAACTCAATAATTTTATTTCCTTTCTGCTAATACTTATTCCTGCAATTTTATACTTTTTTGCCTTATGACTATTGCTAGCATTTCTAGAACCATGTGAAATATTAGTATTAATAATCAACATTCTATTCCATCCAAATGGAAAGTCCTCTAGTATTTATGACAGATAATGCTAGCTCTTAATTTTAGATGAACCGTATTATGCAATTGTCCATTTATTCTTATGTTTTTAATTTTTAAAATGCAAATGGAGGAGAGTCTTTTAACAAAAAGCTTTTTCTGCATATATGGACATGGTCATGTGACTTTTATTACTTTTGTGATTGCTATGGCCTATTACTTTAAAGTTTTTCTGGTATTGAACAAATGCTGGCATAAATCTAATCTCACAGGACATCATATTTTAAATATATTGTTGAAGCATCCTTATTAAATTTTATTAAATGTTTTAT
This sequence comes from Bettongia penicillata ogilbyi, assembly GCA_023548195.1. NCBI lineage: Eukaryota > Metazoa > Chordata > Mammalia > Diprotodontia > Potoroidae > Bettongia > Bettongia penicillata. Next base: position 3,141,575 of record JAJHZJ010000124.1, on the reverse strand, counting down.
CATTTGATATTTATTAGTTCTGTCTACACACATATTTCTTTCTCTAACATCTCTCTTTTAGGTGTCAGGACTATATTTGTCTCAAAGGAGTTTAGATGATATTTTCCCCTATTTTTGTAATTTATATAAAATCAAAGAGCAGTTGCTCTTTAAAAGTTTGATAGAATTTACTTATAAGTACATCTAATCCTGCTGTCTCTGCCCACCCGACCCCATTGGGAGTTCCTTTATTTGTACATCCCTTCCAAAATTGAGTCATTTCTCTAGTTTTTTATTCTGTTAATATCAACATTTTATATATTTTTAAAACATTCATTTATTTAATTTTAGTTATATATTGCATTGGCATTTAATTGGGAAAGTATTTTTGAATAATGGCCATCATTTCTTGTGAATACTCATCTAAAAATTAATAGTTACAATTTGGTTTCCCTCTATCTTTTCTTATTAGATTAGAAAAGGATTTATCAACTTATTTTTTAAAAACTACTCTTAGTTTTAGTCATTCAATATTTTTCCAGTTTTTTCCAATCCCTTTGTCAGAATTTTTTTTCCTTCCTTTCTTCCTTCCTTCCATGATTCCTTCCTTCCTTCCTTTCCTTTCTGTCACACAGCCAATTCATTGTTATGTTCTTTCTGTTCATGAAAATATTTAAAGATATTAATTTTCCCTTAAGGACTGCTTTGGCTGAATCCCAACATTTTTGTTATGGTGGCTCATTGTTATTGCTTTCTTCGTTGAAATTGCCTATTTCTATGAGTTGTACTTTGACCTATGACTTCTTCACAATTAAATAACTCAGTTCCCCATTTAAGCTGGAATCATCTTTCCAAAGACTCTTTGTTACTTTATAATTTTTACGTTGCTACGGTGCATAAAACATGAACTTAATATTTCTGCTTTTCTACATTGTGAATGATGTTTTTATGCCTAAACAGATGGTCAATTTTTGTGGAAGTATAATATACAAATGAAACTATGCCTTTTTTCTAACTATTGGTAAGGTGTCTTTTGATCCATAGTATTGATTTAATTTGATGTTTTCTTGTTGACTAGGTACTTTGGGCCAAGACAACATTCTACCGGCTATTGATGCCTTGGCTGGTGTCATGGGGACCTTTTCAATCCTGTCCTTGAATTCCTCAAGCTACTACCTCCCCAAGTTCTATTTCTTTCTGAATTTCATGACCATCACTCCTTTTGGCATGCTTGCGGGATAAAAACCCAGCAAAGGAAAGCTAGAGAACTGTCAGACAAGTAGAAGGACAAGAGTCATCAAAGCCTATAGAGAAGAGATGATCTAGGGAAAGCACTCGATCAGCCATAACAGATGATTCAGAGAAGTAACAGGAGGAGGGCCATGTAAATCAACTGAAACCAAAACAAATTTACACTTGAAATTCAAAAAGTATTGTATTTTCTACTTCCCACTTCTTAACTTTTCAATATCTTTGCTATCAGTGTTCCTTAGCAGTCTATAGACTTTTCAGACAACCAAAGAAATAAAACATGTGGTCCTTCCTATGATGACCAGATGTGTCAAATAACACAAACACTTAACAATTGTGGGGATCAGGAAAATCGTTTGTAAAAGGCAGCATAGAAGCTGATCCCAAAATGACACTCTGGATTCTAAGAGGTATTAACTCCACACTTCTGATTTTTAAGGCTTCTTTGTATATAATTTGAATTTATTTGTGTTGTTTTCTCCCAACAAAGAGGGCACTATGCTAGGTGCTTAAGATACAAAGCACTTAGCGCAATGCCTGGCACATAGTAGGTACCTAAGAAATATTCATTGAATTGAATGTGGGCAAGGAATTGTGCTATGTACAGAATACTAAGACAAACTGTGTATAGGAAATCATCTCTGGCCTTTTCTCTAGGATGTCACATTTTATTACTTACAAATAGAATCCTAATAGAATTTTCACCAACAGAAGGATGTCAGTTGTCTCCTAGGGAACCGTGGGCATCCAAGGAGGGTTGTATCTTTGGAACCAGTGATCAAATCTTAAGATTATAGTACCTTGAAACAAAGAAGTGTCAAACATAACAAGTAGTAATTTTATTAGAAAAATTCTAAAGATTACCTAGGAAAAAATTCCTTAAAATATTTGAATTTCTTAAAAGATAACTTACACAATAATTGATTACAAAATGATCTGTAAGCAAAGGGAATATCATTAATACTTCACTTTGGTGACAAAGACACTGAAAACCCTAAAGTCCTAACAAAGAGCACCCTGTGGAACATTATCACCTATACTTACTCAGACCTAATGTGCATTTCAGTTTGTATCTGTGCTCCATAATTTACGTCAATATCTTGTCTCAGATGCTAGGCTTTTCTAGGGCAGGGGAATAATTTGTCTCCAAATTCTCTTCATAATGTTTAGCATAATCACGGAACCTTGAATTGGGAGCCTGAGTTCAAATCCAGCTTCAGAAACATACTAGCTGTGGGACTCTATGTAAATCACTTTCCCTGTGTTTACCTGAGTGTCCTTATCTATAAAGTGGGCACTGTAATAACCTCTACCTCCCAGGAATGTAGTGAGACTAAAATGGTATAATATTTGTAGAATGCTTTATCCTTAAAATGCCACATGAATGTTAATATTGCTATTGATATACTTGTCATATTATAAAGAAACTGTCGTACAGACAGGAGAAGCAGATTTTGAATTCAAGTCCTCCTAATTCCAGATTTGGTGCTTTCCCCACCATACCATGCCGTGTTCAAAACCTAGTCAAGAAATAAGCCACCCGATTTTTGAAGCAGTAAAAATAATTTCCTCAACAAATCTTGCAGGACCCCTCCTTAATGTGAATGTTCATTTCATACGTTTCCAGTTGCCCAGCTGTGCCTTTCTCCTGGAGGGTTTGATGAGTATTTGATGAGAAATCGCAGTGGCCACGCTTCTGTCTGAGGCAAAATCTCCACAATGGCGACTGCGACTTCTCTAAAGTGCAAGTTTCCAAGCAGAGAAAGGCCAGGCCCGTTTCAGTTCAATTAAGTGACGTCAGAGTCCAGCACTTCTTAGGGGAAAAAACAAAAAAATTAATAAAAATTAAAGTGTTCCGAGGGGCTGCGAAAATATTGAAGATCCCCAAAGTCTAGTCTAGTCCATCCGTAAATGGAAAATAAATACCTCTTTTCTCTCTGTCTGTGTCTCTGTCTGTCTGTCTCTCTCTCTCTCTCTCTTTCATCCCTTTAAAATCTAAAAGAAAAACACCCAGTTTACCGAAAAAAAAATCAATGGACAGATCGTGTTTCCAGGAAAACAGTAGTCTGTCCTGGTTGCAAACTGCTACCTTGATGGAAAGAGTTAAAATAGTGCCTGAAATTAACCATCTACAAGTCAGGACACAAATGAAGCCCTTGGGAAAGGTTCTGTACAGTCAGGGAAATATTAAAAAAAAAACAAAACTGGTTGTCATCAGAGTCCCGAGTTATATATGGTTGATATTCACATCTGGAGAAACCAGGTTGCCAGATTCTTAGTTTAAAAGATTGGGTGGGTGGGCGGGCAAAGAAGGCCCTCTGGTTTGGCTTGCATGAGCCTAATTCCCCAGGAGGGAGACATTTATTACTCAACCAATTAAATGTGAAGAATACCATGCTATGTACCATGGTGACAATACGGCTTCTATGCATGTGAAATGACCCTTTTTCCCAAGCACTACTTGAGCACAGGCTCTTGGCTTCCCATAAGCTGCAGATCTAAGCCAAAGTGGCTTTTAATTGGAGGGTGGGGAGGGATGGAGAGGAGGCAAAGAGGAGGGAAGAAAGGCAGTGGAGGGAGGAGCATGAATTGTTTGGATTTAAAAGTGGCCACTGATGAAATGAAAGAATATTCAGATTTAACTAGTACATATTAACTAGCAAGGACATTTTCCGCATATTAAATTTCTCCATGTAAGGCAGCATGGCCTTCAAGACAGGAAGACCCACATTGACAGCATGGCAGAGTGGAAAGATTGCTGGATCTGGAGTCAGAGAGTTCTGGTTCTAATCCTGGCTTTGTCATTTACAACTTGAGTGATCTTCTGTGCCTCAGTTTCCTTATGTGTAAAATGAGGAGTTTGGACTAGATGTCTTCTAAGATGCCTTCCAAACCTGTACATGTGATTCTATGTTCATTTGATCTGGGTTCGAGGGATTCCTCCTCCACCTACTGGAGTTGAGGGCAAGTCACTTAACCTTTCAATACCTTGGGCATTTCTTTAAGAGTGTAGATACCAGTGTTAACTGATAAGTACAGGGTAAAAAAGGGAAAAAGAAGGAAGAAATTGAATGGAAATTGTACAGGATGGGCAGGCATAGACAGATGTTATCTGCAGGGTTGGAAGTCATTTTTTGTTGTTAAATTGTGTTCAACTCTTCATGACTCCCTTTTTTTGTTGCTTGGCAAAGATATTGGAGTGGTTTGCCATTTTCTTCTCTGGCTCATTTGACATATGAGGAAACTGAGGCAAACAGGGTTAAGTGACTTACCTAAGGTCTCCACTAAGTATCTGAAGCTGGATATGAACTCAGGAAGAGAAGTCATCCTGACCTGAAGGCCTGGCACTCTACTGTGCCACCCAGCTGGAAGTAATACCCACATCGATTAGATAATAAATCTGTTGGGGTTTTCTAGTTTTTTTCCCTTTTTTACCTTGGAGATAATGTGGCATATGAATAGGTGGGATTAGGAAGATCTGCCTCTGACACATACTAACTGTTTGAACATTGGAAAGTATGATTTATAGACAAATTACTGATCTGCATTGGTGGAGGAATTTTCTATACTGGAAATTTCCTGTAGCAAAAAAATCATGTCAAACCTATACCCCTTTTCGCCCTGGAAAAAGAAGTAAAATGTTTGCATATTATATACATACGTCATCCTTGAGAGAAATGTTTATCTCTGTGTGTGTATATAACTATATGTATACTTGCATGTATTTATGGGGTGTGTGTGTGTGTAATGTGGACTCTCTGGTCCCATTCTCTCAGAGCCAGGTGGTCTATAGGTTCCTTCAGGTTTTCAGGATACCAAGAAGGGGTTGGGGAGGTGCCTCTTTCTCTGAGATTGACTTGAACCCCTCTAACTTTATTCTCCCTATTTTAGGAGGGAGACATTACTAGGATCCATTTAACCCCTTGATATTTTGTAACTTTCAGGAAGGTATGTTAAGTCCCCCAAAATAGCAAATGTTTGGGTATTTCCACCAATGCACCTGGCAGAGTAATCCTACTTATGTCATCTCAATCAGGGATGGTGATAGGTATGAGGATGAGGCTCACAATTTAGCTTCATCCATACATAGCACTGCTCCTAATATGTTCATATCCTCACTGATGGTGAGGTGACCTCACTGATAGAGAAATTCTTCCGCTGACTACTATCTTAAATATCACTGCCAAAGATTTTTCCTTGTTCTTGGAGGAAAGGAGGAAGAGAATAAAATTTAAACACCTACTATGTGCCAGGCACTCTTAAGTGCTTTGCAAGTATTACCATCTCATTTTATCCTAACTGTTCTGTGAGGTAGGTACTATTACTTATTTTATAATTAAGGAAACTGAGGCAGACAGAAATGACTTACTCATGGTCCCACAGCTCATAAGAATCTGAGGACAGATTTGAACTCACACCTTCTTGACTTTCAGTTCATCTCTCACTCCACTGAACCACCTTGTCGCTAAGGCATTGATGTCTTGGGGCATCCAAACCAGACCTTGATCCTGATTCTTGGATTCTTGTCAGGACTGAAAAAAAGCCATTGGGCATGGCAAGTAAGATTACTGTGCATAGGCTATAGTCTAAAAGGCATCATAAAGGAAATGTATGATGGGAAAAAGAGGTGAGCCAACTTTGGATAAAGAGCAAGGAATAACTGACATGACAAACCTCTTGGTACCCTGTTACAAACAGAGGAGTAAAAGATCCAAAGTAAGACCTCTAATATATTGGGTAGATCATCCTGGGAAAATTTACAGGATAATATATGTTTGAACAACAGGGATGTGTGGGTTCAGACGTGCACACTTGGAGGGAGTGCTGCCAAGAATGAGATCACTGGTCCAAAAAATATTTAAATTAAAGTATTTCTTTGTTCCTATCTTTTAGAAAAGAAAAATATATCTTTTAAAGCTTTATTTTGTTTTTCAAAAACATTCATGTCATTTTAAGTGTTGAAAATCAGTTCAATTCAGTCCAATTTGATATGGATTCCCCCCTCCCCCCCAGTTAATTAATTTTCAGTTTTCTACATTCAGTTTGAAAAATTTTGAATTTAAAGTTTTCTCCCCATCCCTCCCCTTCCCCACCCCAAGACAGCATGCATTCTAATTACCTCTTGCCCCAGTTTGCCCTCCCTTTTATCATACCCTGCTTCTATTATCCCTTTCCCCTCTATTTTTTTGTAGGGCAGGATAGATCTCTACACCCTATTGTCTGTATGTCTTATTTCCCAGTTGCACATAAGAACAATTTTTAACATTCCTTTTTAAAACTTTGAATTCCAACTTTTCCTTCTCCAACTTCCTCCCTCCCCACCCACTCCCATTGAGAAGGCAAGCAATTCGATGTAGGTTATACATGCGTAGTCATGCAAAGCACTTCCATAACAATCATGCTATGAAAGACTAACTATATTTCCCTCCATCCTATCCTGCCCCCCTTTATTCTATTCTCTTTTGATCCTGTCCCTCCTCAAAAGTGTTTACTTCTAATTACCTCCTCCTCCCTTTTGCCCTGCCTTCTATCTTTCCCTTCCCTCTCCCTACCTTTTATCTCCTTTCCCTCTTCTTTCCTGGAGGTTAAAATAGATTTTCATAGCCAATTTAGTGTGCATGTTATTCCCTTCTTAAGTCAAATCCGATGATTCTCTCACATTCCCCCTCTTTCCCTCCATTGTAAAAGCTTTTACTTGACTCTTTTTTTTGCTCATTTCCCCATACTTGACTTTTGAGCTCTTTGTCAGGGTAGTTCTCTACTTCCAGTGGGGGTGGGGAGGTACTTCAGCTGCTTGATCCCCCCACAGTCTATGGGCTTAGAGCTCTAGAAACAAGCCCTGCCCCTGCCCATGTTGCTACTGTGGCTGCCGCAGGCTCCTCCATTTCCTCTTCTGTTTTGGGGTTAAGGCCAGACCACACTACTCTGTCACACTGGTCAAACAGGTTTTTTCCACTGACCTTCCAAGTTGTCCTTGGTGTTTTGGGGTTGAGAAGTCTGAAAAGCTGCTAGTGTTTTAGTCCCTTGAGGTTTGCTCAGGCTGAGTCTATGCTGGTTCAGCCCATGTTGGACTACTCTCTGCTCCCAGCTTGCCATGATAGACACTTCCCATTGACCTTCTAGGCTGTCTTGGACTGAAGATTTGCTTCCCACCATCATTCTGCAGGTTTTGTAGCTCCATAATTTGTTTAGAGTCATTTTTATAGGTATTTGGTGGGGTTTGGGGGACAGCTCAAGCAAATCCCTACTTTTACTCCACCATCTTGGCTCTGCCCCTTAGATATGGATATTTTTTAACACCTATTACAAGCCACGCCCTCTTATGGAGTCTGGGGTACAATTTTCTCAAAAGAATATTTGTCCTTGATTTTAAGAAGCTTGTATTCTACCTCAATGGTGATTATATTTTTCTTATGTAATGCCTGAGCTGACCGGCGAAGACTTAGTTCTTGAAGTATATGCACATATTCTCTGCCTACTGACAATCGAACGCCTGAAAGTTGGGAAACTGGTTTTGACTATGATGACTCAGGACTAATACTATATGATGATTAAAACAATTTCTATTTGGTTTAAGAGCCAGAAAGATTAATAACTTAAGAGCAAGTGAAAGAGATCTGAGTATACATACAAAATGCTCAAGCAAAAGGTTGTCTATTTTCTGGTAGCTTTTTGGTGAGGCAGACTGCTGGGACATGTGGGGAAAGAAAGCTCACTGTTCCCCCCCACCCCCCCACTCCATCCCATCCCACCTCCGGCAGTCATGTATCCTTGAGCATTTGGTTTCTTTATTTCTTTTGTATTTATTCTTCCCTGGACTTAGGTAACTCTACATCTTAAGATGGAAGTACCCAAATACTTTGTGACTATGAAAGAAGCTAAGATCCATCAGAGCTTACATTAGAAGTTGAAATTAAGAGATAATGAGGAGTCCCCCAGTGTAGCAGTAGCCCTAACAGCTTATGCTGTTAAGAGATTAAGAGATAATGAGGAGTCCCCCAGTGTAGCAGTAGCCCTAACAGCTTATGCCATGGAAGTACTTGTCTTGGAGGACAAATGGACTAGGATTGCTAGTCACTAGAGGGAAGATATTCAGTGGAGTCCAAAGAGGAACACAGCTGAGTGAGGGAACTACTTGGCCACCACTGATGCCAGTCCCAGATATGACCATGGTGGGAACTCCACAAGGAATGAATATGATCCCCAGAACCAATAGTTCTGAAGTACTACTCTTCCTGATTTATTTACTACATGTATGTGAAGGCAAATAAGACCATCTTTTGCCTTGTTTCTTACTTAGCCTTTAATCACTGAATGAACATTGCCTCAGACAAACTGAGACCAACGAGAGACCTTATGTGTCCCACTGCATTCAGAGCCATCTCCAGTCATCCTGTTCTACATCTGACCACTGGACCCAGATGACTCCGGAGGAGAAAGTGAGGTCAGTGACTTTGCTTAGTCCTGCCTCACTTCAATCCAATTCACTTGCAAATCAAGACATTCCCCTCTTGATGTCCTTGGTTCTGCTCTAGAATGAAGTACGAACAACAGTATTATGTGTGGCTCACTTGTCTTGTCCTTCAAGTTAAACCCACTCTCCCCAAAAATCTTCTATGTTCAGGGATATCATACCCCTGAGGTAGGGGTAAGGTTTGGAACCAACCACTTGTAGTGTGAACCTACTCTCCTCAAGACCCTGGTATGCTAAATGGGAATGTACCTCTAGTTTGGAGTCCTTTTTTTTGAATAACCACTATTTTTGTCCTTTTTATTCCACTTTAATAAATACCTTTTCTCTAAAAGTTGCTTGATATCAACTAGGTTGATTGATATGGGAAGGATGTACATCAGATGGGGCCTCAAATACTAAAGTATTAGAGGTTATGACTCTCTAATGCTATTGAGGAAATGATTCCTTCTGGGAACTCAACCCAACTGTGCAGTGAGAGTAGGGTCAAGGGCCTCAGAGTGGATGCTAGATCTACTAATTAAATAATTTCAAATCCGTTTAAATTTCAGTAAAATGTTTCAGAAAGTGTATATATGTATGTATAGGAAATGTATGTATGTACAGGAAAGTAATAAAAGAATGTAATGTATTTAGAAAAGTATCATTATACTTAAAAATTTTTTGGAGATGAAAGAATTCTGTAGAGATTCTATGTACAATTTGAGAAATAGTTCTTTCAGAAAAATTATACTTTACTGGAAATAAAAGCTTTTAACCTTTGTAAGATCATGAATTTAAGTCCTGTTTAAGATTATAAGGAGTCAAATAGTATCTGTCCCTCAAATTTTTAATTACATGACTTCAGCCAAATATTTTGTCATCTTTGGTTCTGAGATTGTCTTTGTGTAAAATGAAATTAGACTAGATGACCTTTCAAATCTAAAGCTTTTATCTATGGAATATGGAGACATCAAGACAAGATTATATATCTCTCCTCTCTCTCCCATCCCAGGAATTACTTTTTTAAAAAGTATTTTTGGTTAGTATAATTTAAACTCCTCCACAAATAGACAGCTTTAATCCAGAACAACTTTTTTTAAAAAATTGAAATGGTAAGTATTTGCTATGGTGTAAGCTGAAAGGTTACATATCGTTATCCTAACATACTGAAAACATTAACTTTTTAAATTTCCAAATATTTTCCATAAAATTAAAGCACCATAGCCATTGACTCTGTAATTAGCAGGAATTTTCAAATGCATTCCATTCTGTTGGGTTTGGATAGAAACACTCATTGTGTATATTTGATGGCATGTGCTAATGATCGAAGGGGACAAAAAAAAGAAATCCTATTGTAGGCAGGTAAGAATTATTGCTAGGTGCTCCATCCCCCAAGTCCTTTACACCACTAATCATTACAAGCAGGTTCCCACAAAGACTCTATTTTGAAAATTCAATATAATTTTCAAATCCCTCCACCCAAGGCCCACACCCTTTAAATATTTACCATAAAACTACATTTATTGACCTCCGTTAAAAAAAAAGTTTAAGAAAAATAAAACACAACTCTCACCCTGTAAAAATTTATTACAAAGCCTAGGGCTGTTAAAAATATTAAAATGTATTCCTGGCCACTTGGCCTGCATTTTTAAGATGCCATCTACAATCCCACACCTATTGTAACTCTTCTCGAATTCAGATAAATGCCTTTGCACCTAACCTTTCTCCCCAAGTTCAAGTTCAAGAGCATTTTATGGTAGATTTTTTTCTTTTGCTTCTTTAATCCAGACTTGTGATTTCATATAGGGAGCTCTGAGTCAGGATGTTCTCTCTACCAATGAACTTTGACACCTGCTCATTCTCAGACAATTGCTTGGGGGAACTGAAAGGTTACATTGACTAGGATGACAAAGGTAGTCAAGCACCAAAGAAGGACTTGAATCCAGATCTTTCTGGCTCTCTGAGATGAGCTGTTGATGTCACCTCTCCTAAACAGGCCATGGAGATGGAATAGAATACCTAATATAAGATCTATATAAGGAGACTGGGTCTAACCATTTTGTTATTCAAAGCATTTTGGCTTCATGACCCATGTACGTATAGCTTGGTTACAAACCAAAGTAAGCAAAAATGCCCATGGACTTTTGCCTTTTCAATTATTCAAAGAGTCATGGCTCCTCAGCTCCTACCCCTGACAAATGCCTTGGAGATTCCTATTGGTCTGATCCACATCTCTGGGACACAAAATAAAGAAAACATTTCATTAATTTAAGATCAATTGATGTCATATTGCTAGAATCTGGATTTCTTGTATATCACTATAGAGAGATTTGCCCTAGAAATACCTTCAAAGATGGTGGCAATAGAATTCAGGAAAATATGTGGTCATGGGTTATTTGTAACCTCAATAACACTTGACAAATTTGTGGAGCTCATAGGACAGAGGGGAAAGAACACAGATTGGGCACTTGAAAGGCCTAAAATCCAGCTCTAATGTATGGTATATGATCTTGAATGCATTATTTTATCTCTCTGGGACTAAATTTTTTTCTGTGTGTCATCCAAGGCTCAGAGGAATTCCTCCCAGAAAAGAAATCCTTACTCTGCATTCACATTGTGCTGTCTTTACCTCCCTCACACGCACATAGTGTGATAGTTATATTGTCCTTGATAATTTGTTAAAATAATTTTTACTGATCTTTTCCATTTTTCATCTACTTCTTATCATTAGAATTCAAACTAAAAATTACTAAAAATAGTTTTGCCTTCAGGGAACTTGCATTTGATTATTCCTTTACGATTAAATAGGCCTGACTTTGAGAAACCCTTATCAAATATAACTTCTGTCCCTAGGATCATTTTCCTACATAGCCAAATTTTGAGGTTTTCTTTTAGATTTTAAAAATTTAACTACTGCCAACCTGAAAAATTATAACACAATTTTTTAGGAGGCACTGAATAAGTGATGAAATGAGTATTCCATTCCTCTATGCACATTGAAACTCAATTATATCTTCTTATCCTTTCTGATTCTTGAACAGATCTTTCCATTAGGAGGCTGTCCAATGATTTTAATTTACCAGCGGTACCAATGCAACATTTAGAGGCTATGTGTGTTGTCTTCTATTCTCTACATAGAACTGATTTCCCTTCTTTAGTCATGCATTCCCCTGATATGTCTTGTATTATTTCTTAGTTGAGAACATTAGGGGTTAGGTCATACAATGGATAGAGTTTTGGACTTCCAATCAGAAAGACTCAGACATTGAATAGCTCTTTGGCTCTGGCTGAGTCCCTAACCTCTCTGTGTCTCAGATTCGTTATTAGTAAAATAGGGATAATAAGTGTATCTACCTTTTAATGTTATGGGGATCAGATGAGAGATGATACTGTGTGCATTTGTGTATATGTATTTATCATGTAGGTTATTTGTAACCACATGCTTCTTTCTAGATGTGGCTCACAAGGAGTCATGATTTTGCTTCTAGGGGAGACTTTTATTTCTTCCAGAGGGCAATCAAGAGACTGAGGCCACAAGACTGACTGCTCTGCTCTCCTTAGAGAGAGGGTACTGCGAAAGAATTTTATCTCTCCACTCCTCTAAATATTGTTATTCTAGAAGAAATTATTTTTAGGTTCAGACTATACTCCTGATTGCAACATGGAAGTAGTAGTTCAAGATTTATATATAAAAGCTTGACTCCCCACCAAATTCCAGTTATGCAAAAACATATAGTGAATAGCAAAAATACTCATTTATTAAAGCTGATGAAATCAGTGAGATAATAAGAACATACCAGACAATATATAGAGTGAATGAGTTCTTCCACTTGCAGTGAAATACCTGAGCTCATTATGTGTGTGTGTGTTCGTCCTTCATTGCTGAAGAAGGCCATGCCATCAGAGAAATAATGACATGACTTGCACTTGACTTTGTTTTGAGTGAGGGAGGGCTGTACTGGTCACCAGCCTCACTTCTCCTCCAGAGACATCTGAGTCCAGTGACCAGATATTCATCAGGATGACTGGAGATGACCCAGGATGAAGCAACTGGGGTTAAGTGACTTGCCCAAGGTCACACAGCTAATGAGTGTCAAGTGTCTGAGGTGACATTTGAGCTCACGTCCTCCTGACTCCTGCACTGGTGCTCTATCCACTGCACCACCTAGCTGCCCCACCTGAGCTCATAGAAAAGAGAGAAAAGAGTTCACATCTCATTCATAGGATTCCTGTCTCTAGTGTGGTAAGTTGGCAATAAGGACAAGATCAAGATGTTTGCTACTCTACATGTTAGCTTCTTCCTAGAGTCTTTTTTCTCCCTTTTGGGATCTCTCCCTGAAGAGAATCTGGAACTATGTGTTTTCTCTTTGAAAAATGGAAGTCAGAAGACCAAGATCTCTCCATTCCCAAGTTCTTACTACTCCACCCTTCCCATGGGCAAGAATTATTGAGTAATTGTTGAATCTTCACCAATGAAGAGTCTTACACAAATGAGCTTGACCTCCATATTACATTTATAAAGCAAATTATTTCGCAAATTACTTACCGCATTTCAAACTCAATTCCTAATTTATAAAAGGAAGATAATAATAGTACTTTATAATGTCATGAGAATCAAATGAGACAATACTTAGAGAACTCTTTTCAAACCTTAAAAGACTTAGATAAATGTAAACTATGACAGTCATGGTGGTGGTGGTGGTGATGGTGGTGATGGTGGTGATGGTGGTGATGATGATGATGATAATATCCCAACCATCATTGGTGGCTGTATGTACCCACCATACACCTTTCCATTGCCCTTTAGAGAAGAGTTTTGGCTTTCCTGAGATTATGGTCTTCCTTGATTCCCAGTCACACAAAATTACAGCTAGAATGTCAGTGTTAAAACTGTATTATCATGGCAAGCAGAAATTTGGAATCATTGAAATCACTGTTTATTCTTCCAAATATTATCCAGATAAACTCTTTCAAAGGTAGACTTAAGTAATTGTGCATCAGCAGCTCCTATCCAAGATATATAAGAAATCAGAACAAGCAGTGTTGGGAGACACTTTGCTGATGATTGTGTTCAAGTACCTCATTTTACAGATGCAAAAATGAGGCCTGAAGAAGATAAGGGACTCCCTCAAGTTCATCCAGATAGCAAACAGGAGAGCCAAGACTCATATTTGTGTATTCTGATGTCAGATCCAAGACTCCCCTTTACTTCTCCTCTTGAGGCGTTGTCTAGCAAGAACCATCTAGCTTTCTTTACACTAAGTCAAAGGACTATTTTAAATGTGAGACTCCAAGTGTGGAAGTAAGGTGCCACAGCAAACTGATGGAGAACTAGTGTGAACAAAGAACGGCGCCCTCACAAGTAAGTGAAAATTAATGATAGATAATGGAACTGGTAAGACACAAAATTCAAGACAGTGTCTTCCTTCCCCTCCTTATCCATGGAACTGAGGGAACTTTCTCTCTGATAACTGTTCAAGCTATTCACTTACTATTTCTCCTGTTCTAGAGATGGGAAGTAAAAGGGAGGAAGAAGGATATTCCTTATGGTTAGTACCCTAGGTAACCCCATTCCAAATGGATAGTTCTCCTATTGATTTCTGTCATTTCTTTGCTTATAAGTGAATTAACATTGATACAATGAAAATTGGTGACTTGTGCTGACTGGTGTGATTAATGATGGCCATGGATTTAAAATTGGGAGAAAGAAAAGGTTTTTTTTTATTTAAAAAGACAGGGCATATTTTTCCCATTAAGCAGAAGATTATGTAGAAAGGAAGCCTCTGGAACCAGTGGGAAAGAGAATGAGTTCAGTTCTCTCTGAGACATAGAGATACACAATGAAGAGCAAATTGAAGAAAAAAAAAGCATGGAAAGTGGGAAATTGGCACTAATTCTGCTTGGATATTGTATTGATATGGCCAGCTAGCTAGCTTGAGTGTGCTATTTATCACATCAGATTGTTTTCTTCACCATTAGATTGTAAGTTATATGAAGCTAGGGATTATTTTTTGCCTCTTTGTGAATACCCAGAACATAGTACAATGCCTGATATATAGTAGATACTTAATAAATGTTATTGACTGATTGGTGGGAGAGAGAATTAGTAATATCAAACCAAAGACTTCATCAGAGCCCACAAATGAGGCAATGCTGATTACATTTGGATCCCCCATTTGTATATTAATCAAATATGTACCCTTACATTGTGGGATCACATTGCATTCTCAGTATTAATCCCTAACATGCCAAAGATTTCAGTTCAAATTTTTATTTGGAAGTAAGTTTTAGGCATTCTAGGAAAAAATTAAGATTTAAAGCTAGAAGAGCCTTAGATCAAGGTTAATAATCTGGATTCCATAGACCTCAATGAAAGGATTTGTTCAGTAAGGACAATTCTATTCTATGATTAAAAAAAGCGAATACAATTCTGCGGAGGTGTTTCACAAAAGCATGCTTTTGTTTGGGTCATAAGCATGTATGATTGAGGCAGTGGAGCCAGTTCTTACTGACCAGAGAGAATTACTTTAAAATTTTTCAGTATGATCACTGATATCCAGAAAAGAACAAATGCTACAAAGCAAGGCTTGATTTTTTTCTTTTGTTGATTGTATAAGCTTAAGAAAATGATAGAAAATATGTTAATAATGTGTTGTGTGCTTTTTTTGGGGGGAGGGGAGCAGGTTATTAAGCACTTATGAGCATTCCTTTAAAATCAAATCCACATAAAAACCAATGACAACATTTTGAAAATGACATTGTGGTTTACTTAGAAAACTCCCGAGAATCAGCAAAGAAAATTATTGAGATAACTAGCAATTTCAATAAAACAGTAGCATGGAAAATATATTCTCAAAATAAATTGCATTTTGTATACCATTTTTAGAAAATAGCAGAGAGAAAAATCCCAACTATAACATTTGCACAATCCATAAAATATTTGGCAATCTGCTACTGTATATTTAAGATTTATCCAAATACAATGACAAAATTCCTTAAAATCAATAATACTCAAATAATTGGAAGGCTATTTATTATTGTCATGCAATGCCAATGTAATAAAACAAATTCTCTCTGAATCAGTTTCCAAATTCAGTGCATCACCTGTAAAGTATGAATAGGATATAATGTAGAGCTCTACAAAATATTAATGGAATTCATTTAGAGGACTCTCAAGGGAAATACTGAAGGAAAAAAGAATAAAAGGAGAATATCACTTACAGATTCATACTTTATTATCAAGCAGTCATTATAAAAATATATTTTGTGCTGGTTTAAAAAATAGAAAAATAGATGAGTAGAACAGACTAGATAAGCAAGATGCAGAAACAATGAAACTCATTGACATGTTTGATAAATCTGGGAATTTAAATTCATTAGTGAAGGACTCTCTATTATGACAGGTACTACTGAGGAAACTGATAAACAGTTTAGGGAAAAATAGATTTAGATCAACATATAACATAATGAACTCAAAATTGATATACTACCTGAGTTAACTAGCCACATCATTAAAAAATTAGGACAGAATTAGATCAGGTAGGCAATTAAGAGGAAAATCATCATCACCATCTTCAAACTTAACAGTAATAGCTAGCATTTATATGGCATTTTAAAAGTGCTTGCAAATATTTTCTCATATTATCCTCTCAACAACCTTGGGAGGTAGGTGCTATTATTATCCCTATTATTTTTTTACAGATGAGAAAACTGAGGCAGGCAGAGGTTAAGTGATATATGTAGGGTCCCATAGCCAGTAAGTATCTGAGCTGGATTTGGACTCAGGTATTCATAATATTGTGTTCAGAATTTTATCCATTGTACCACATAAATTCTGAGGAAATGAAAAGAAATGAATTTTGAACTCCTGAGAGAAAAAAATAGAAGAAATAGCTTAGCTAAAAAAGTGGAACAACTTCCTCTTGATCTCTAAGTGGGAAGGGAGGGGAATGCATTTAATAGGCTTCTTCAAAAATGCATCTAACATCAAAATGTATCGGTGGTATAATATCATAGGTTTTAGTGTTTAAAGGCACTTTGGAACATTTGTCCCAATCTCCTCATCTTACAGATGAGGAAACTGAGACACAGAGACAGATGAGTCTCCAAAATCCATCCAGGGAGTTCTTAGAAAAGTTGAGATTTAAACCTAGGTTCTTGGGTGCCAGGTTCAATGCTCTTCCTAGTACATTGTGGTACATCACAGTTTGCATGCAAGAAAGGTAAAAGAGGTAGGGCAAGACCTCCCATACATGGTAAGCTTTGAGAATGTGCTTTCCTATTGCCCATTTACCCACTTCACAGATATCAGTGGTATCATTAAAACATCTGTTCTGGTGCTACCATCTGACAGATTGCCTTATAAAACCATATATTCATGTAGATATAATTGAACCATTGCTTTGCATGAGGATGGAAGACAGAAGGGGTAGAACTGAACAGAGATATGAGGTCATTCCTTGTGTGACACAGGTAGTTTTCTGAGTTTTCACTGTGGAATGAGTGACTGGATATGAGTGCTGTCTCTAAAAACACTGTGCTGGGTCCATTTCTATAGCATTACTAAGACTGTCAATCTTCTGGGGAGGCCCAAGTCAGTCAGCTCAGAGATCAAAATAAAGGGAGTAGGGCAGGGTGGAGAGGGAGTATGCGTCTCAAAAGTCAGGAGGGCTCGGCTAGCACTGAAGGGTCAGTCATCAGTCAGCCAGAGTATGATAAACGTATGAACTCAACTGCTGAGCCTCAATGGGCCGCATAGTATCTTATTCCATCAAGGGAAGGACATGACCTGTTGCTTCTCCATCCTTGCCTTGTGGTCCATCAGTTAATCAAGGTATTCTGGAGCCAAATCCTGAAGAACATTACAAGTGTGGCAAGTCATCCTGTATTTCTAATTTGCTGAGGGAAAACAACATATAAAACAAAATTCATATCCTGCTGAGTCAAATAACCCGATCAATTATTAGAGAATCCCAGTCTAAATCTCCCAGGACAGATACTATGCAGCTCTGGTTCACAGAATCTTAACATCTTTCTTGAATGTTAAAATCACTTTTGCCCAGAATCAGAATCTTAGGGGGCTCAGAGATCATTTAGTCCAACTTGTAACTGAATAGGAATTCCTTCTTTAATATCTCAAAATATTTAGAGTGTAAGGGATCAGAGAGATCATCTGGTCTAGTTCCAATGACCTTCTTTCAGTTTCTTAGATGAGGTACTTTAAAGAGGTCAAGATGTTTACTCAAGGAAAGCATCAAATTTGAAAAAATCAAATGCTAGAGTGTTGCATTGGGAGTCAGATTTGAATCCTGACTTTGTTACCAATGCAGACTTGGACAAGTCATTTAACCTAATGGTCATCTACTCTAACCCTCTCAATTTACAGTTGAGAAAATGGAAGCTCAACAAAGTTAAGTGAGTTGTCCAAGTTCATATCTGTACTATAGTTGACGTAAGAGTCTGAATTTGAACCCAGGTTCTCTGACTACAAATGTAGTGTTCTTTTCTCTATACCACACCAAGGATATGAAGTCTAGATGCTTTCAACAGAGTATGTCATCAAGAAAAGGAGAAAGAAGTAGGCTAGGAGAGGCTAGATGTTCATTCATTCCTCTTCAGGATATACTGCTGATTTCTCTACCATGCCCACTTTGCCCAGAGACTTGATGCTTTGGGCATTTTTAATCATCCTTTGTATCTCTAATTTGTTGATGTTACTATTTCTTTCTTATCTTATCTTATTAAGGGAAGTGAATAAGTGTATGGGAAATGGATTTGAAATTAGAGGATTTGAGTTCAAATCTTGAATTTGCTACTTACTATCTATGTGACTCTGAGTAAGCACTTTTTTTCTGGGACTCATCTGCTTCATCTATAAAATGAGGGAGGTGAACTAGATGAGGAAATTTAATTTCTTCTGCTAAAAGATCAATAATCTCAGGAATCCTGTGAAGATGGCAGACCTAAATAATTGGAAATAGAATTAGTCATGGATAAGATGTGCCAATGAAATAAGACTATGCTACTTAAATTAATTTACTTATTCAATACCATCTCAATCAAACTACCCAAAGGATTACTTTGGGTAATCCCTCCTTGTGGAGGGAGAAAGGTCAAGAATCTCAAGAGAAATCATAAAATGATATGGGAACAAAGGGACCCTCACACTACACTACAAAGAAATTATGAAAACAGTTTAGTACTGCTTAAGAAACAAAGAAATCAGTCAGTAGAATTGATTAAGTATACAACATAAAGAAGTTAGCATCTGACATTTTCATATATGTTAAACACAATGGAACTCAGAAATCAGTGGTCATAGTTCCATTTGAGTATCCCTAGAATGTATCAAATGCTTGATACCTAAGAAGTGCTTTGAAAAAATCCTTGTTTTTTTTTAACTCACTGATTAAAATAAAAATAATTACACAAAATGACCATACATAGTTATATACCAGCAAACAAGGAATGAGAGGAAACTGATGAATAATTATTAAAACATAAAGTGCTCAAGTCAACAAAAATTGAAATAGACTTAAATATACAGATCTCAAAGCTGAAGAAACTGGATAATCCATAAATGAATTGACAAAGGCCATGAGGTTTCAGGGAATAATCCAGGGCCAGGTGGATTCACAAATTAATTTCATTAAACATTTAAAGGAGGGTTAGTACTCATGCAACAAAGTATTTCTCAAAGATAGTCAGAAAGTCCTTTGTTATATATTTTTGACACAAATATGGTCCTGCTACTCAAATCAGAGAGAGACAATAAAAAGAAAGAGAACTATGGAGACATCTCACAATTGTGGGGGAAGAAATACATCTGTACACACACATGCATGTTATATATGTATATTTGCACATATATGTGTATGATGCACATACATACAGTAGTTTACTATGACCAAATTGGATTCATATAAGAGATGAAAAAATATTCCAATATTAGGAAAACAATTAGCAAATTTGCTCATATGGACAACAAAGATGAATTACTTCAATAGATACGGAAAAAATGTCCTTTGATTAAACACACCATAATAAAAACGATCACAAAAAAGTCCAAACATTAGCATGGCTTGTAATGGAGAACCACTTGAAATTCTTCATATACGAACAGGAACAAAATAAAAATTCCCTTTCCTCCCAAAATTACTGAATCTAGTTCTAGAAATGCTAGTGAAAGAAATAAGGCAGAAGAACAAAAATAATGTATGAGCATTGGCTAAGCAATATTAAAATTACTTCTTTTTGGCACATGACATAATGGTGTGATCAAAAAGCATGAAAGAATTATTGAAGAAACAAATGCACAATAAAAAGTTTTTAGCAAGTTATGCAGAAGCAAAATAATTCCATAGAAATCCATATCATTTCTATGCATTTCTAACAAATATGAGGAAGAAAAGAAAATAAGAGAAGTTCCATCCAAAACAACTACAAAACATACAAAATATCTAAATTAGCTACACATATAATCATAATACAAATGCTAAATTATCAATTTTCAATTAATTTTTAGAGTTCTTTAAGTATAGTATCTTATTATCTACAAAAATGATAATTCATTGTTTCTTCTTTACCTAAAGTTACTACTTCAGTTTCTCTTTCTTTGTCTTATTTCTGTAGAGAACATTTCTAGTGGCATATTAAAGAGAACTAGTGAAAAATTGACATTGTACTTTCTCTTCTGGATTTATTGGAAAGGATTTTTGTCTAACTCCATTACAAATACAACAAGCTCTTGGTTGTAGATATATATACATACATATATATATATATATATATATATATATATATATATATATATAATTTTTCTCTTAAAGGAAAGGTCCATTTATTTTTATTCTTATTTTTATAATGTTTTAAAGAGATATACATGTTTATTTTCTCAAATGATTTTCTGCATCTATTGATATAATCATATAATTTTATTCCTTTTGTTGTTTATATGGGTCAATTAAGCTTACAGTTTTTCTAATATGAAACCAATCCTGAATTCCTGCTATAAATATGACCTGATTATCACCAAAGAAGAAATGGAAAGGACAATAGAACATAAAATGGATAATTTTGATTCAATTATAATTTTAAAAAGTTTTTGCAGGATTAAATATTATAAAGTTAAGATTAAAAGAGAAAAATTTACTGTTTTTCGAAAATTTCTTATATAGGTCTCTTCCTCAAAGTAAAGGAAAAATTGACTCAATTTTATGATAGAATCATTCTCAATTTGACAAATGACCTACAGATGTCACCAGAGTGTTCTCAAGGAAAGAAATACAGGATATTTATAGTCATGAAAAAATGCCCCCCCATCGTTATTAATTAGGGAAATGAAATTTAAAGCAATTCCAAGATTCTACTTCATACCCACAAGAGTAGAAGAGATGACAAATGATGATAAATGTAGGACTGTGGGAAAACAGGCACATCGATGCACAGTTGGTTGGATTAAAATAGTCCCATTTGTAATAGCAATTTAAATGCAAAGATCTGCCTCATTCATTAATAGACTCATGTGACTTGCTTAAATCACCTGGGAGCCTAAATCATGTTGTAGGAGGAGCTTGCTGGACAGGTGGAATAGGATGGGTCCAGCAGAACCAGGAGGAAGTTAGTGAGCATGGTTGAGGTCAAGGAAAGAGTGTTTGCTTGTGAGAAGGTCCCAGCAAAAGGGGGGCGGCTTGAGAATGGCTTTGCCCCATGCAGTGATCACATTTATTACCTTCGTGGTTACCATGATGGATTTAGCTTTTTGGTTCTGGAATTTGACTTGCTGGTATCTATATAAATGTTTTTCTTTTGCCTTCTATATGGAAGTCTTTTATACTTTGTAACTGAGAACTATGCCGGTTATATTCATAGTCACCAACAGGGCTATGAATGTTGCCTTGGTGCTGCATCATTCTGGAAAGCGATTTGGAATTAAAGCCAAAAACTTGCTGAACAGTGCATATCTTTTGACCCCACTATGACACTATATGCAAATGAGACTAAACAAAGAGGAAAAAGTCCTTCATGTACAAAAATATTCATACCAGTTGTTTTTATTATAGAAAAGAATTAGAAATTAAAACATTGTCCATTAGTTGAGGAATGAATGAATAAGTTGTGAAAATGATGGAGTACTATTATACTATGAGAAATGAGGAAAGACATGATTCCAAAAAGACTCGGAAAGACTTCTATGAACTGATACAGAGTGAAATGGAAAAGAGAAACCTCAAGAGCTTTTTGAGCAGGAGAATGATAAGGTCAGATCTGTACTTTAAGCAAATCTTTTCACCAACAAGAGTAAATTGGGGAGACACTAAAGGCAGTTAGGAAGCTATTTCAATAATTAAAAAGAGAAGGGTTGGGTGCCTCAACCAGTTGAAATGGCTGTGATTGCTGTGGAGAATTGGTACGACTGGCCAGCAATGGAAAGTGAAGAGGGGAAGGGGTTACAAAACTCGGAGAGTGGAAACATGGTGGTTCCCTCAATGTAAATAGGGATGTTTCAGGAGAACTTAGAAAGGGAAATGATGGATTGTGTTTTCACCATGACATTTTGAGGTGTTTATAGGATATCCATATGGAAGTATCCAGTAGGTAGTTGGTGATGAAGGATTGGAGCACAGGATAGAGAATAGGGATGGATACCTACATACATATGTAAATACGTACACCCTACTTCACAAGTTTTTCAAATGATTTAGTAAAATCTTTATTTTGGCATATAGGGTCCAATGCTAATACCTATGTACCATTACATCTGTAACATGAAAACACATATCAAACATGTCAGTCTCCATTTTTTTCCTTTTTTGGAGGGAGGGAAGGAGGAGAGAAAACAAGTATTTATTAAGCATCTACATGGCAGGCACTGTGCTGAGTACTTTACAAATATCCTCTAATTTGAGGTGGTCATTGAATATCATTAAACTAAGTTATCCAATATGTAAGATCATACAGTAATACAATGATAGAGCTATAGTTGATG
The DNA here is from genome assembly GCA_023548195.1 of Bettongia penicillata ogilbyi. NCBI lineage: Eukaryota > Metazoa > Chordata > Mammalia > Diprotodontia > Potoroidae > Bettongia > Bettongia penicillata. Next base: position 3,118,905 of record JAJHZJ010000124.1, on the reverse strand, counting down.
CTGATAACATATGACATTTAAAGCAATAAGAGAGGCATGATTTGTAGTAATATTCAAAAGGACATGCATAGCATCATGTGAAGGCAGTTAGCATAATTTCAATCATATACCAGCAATTAGTATATGAATAGGCAAAAACAGCCTCAAAATCAGTATCACATGCATGGGCATATGACCTTATCTGAACTGAATACATTAATTGGTAACAGTACTTTTACATTACTAGGAGTCCTCTGAATGCAGTGGATCAAGAATGAGAGAGAGAATCTCTATAGAAAAAGAAAAGAAAGTAGAAACAAAAGAAAAGGAAAAATAAGATTAAAATATATGATTGGAAAAATATCCTATGGGTAAACAAGAGAATATTTCCAAAAGTGTGCATTGGAAAGAAAAAAGCATGCAATAAAAAAATCAAGAAATCTCAACAAAGTTCAGCTCAAAAATTGAAAGCATTGAAAAAAATTCCATAATGAGTCATCTCAAAAGTATTGAGAAAAAAACATTCCATAATGACTTTTCCCAATGTGACTGTTGTGTCACTGAAGGAAACCTCATCAAAAAGAATTTACAAATAGCAAGAATGAGAAACAAAATTAAAAAATGTTTCCTCCCCCCCAAAAACAGTGTTTTAGGTATCAAGTTCCCAACTGTAGCTAGGTGGCATGTTGGCTGGGTGATGTGAACTAACATACCAACTTGGACCACTTTGCTACTGACTCATTTCCTTCTTAATTCTTCAGGTTTAAAAATAGTCTGGAGTATAAATAGTCACTGAAATTTATAGTTTCAGAAATTGTCTTTAATTTATTCACCTCTATCTCAATCTTTGTTTTTTTTGTTCAGTTATGTCCAACTCTTTCTTCCCCTCCCTCCCTCTCCTTCCCCTCTCTTCCCCCCTCCCTCCCTAAGATGGCATACAATTTTGTATACAACTTGTATGGTTTCTACACATACATTCCTATTAAATATATTTTCACCCTAGTCATGTTGCATAGAAGAATTAAAATGAACGGGAGAAATCATAAAACGAACATAATACAAAAGTAAATAATCTGCTACATTCTGTGATCAAGTTCCATCGTTCTTTCTCTGGATGTGGAAGACATTTTACCTTAAGAGACCACTGGGAATTTTTTAAGTCCTTTCATTGCAATGAAGTTCTAAGTACACGAGAAAAAAATCCTTGCGCACTGTGATTGTTGTGTATAAAGTTCTCCTGGTTCTGCTCCTTACACTCAGCATCAGTTCATATAAGTCTTTCCAGGTCTCTCTGAAGTCTTCCTGTTCATCATTTCTTATAGCACAATAGTTTTTGGCCACCACAAAGAGTGCTGCTCTAAATATTTTTGTACATGTGGGATCCTTTCCCATTTTTATGATCTCTTGGGGATACAGTCCTAGAAGCAGTATTGCTGGGTCAAAGGGCATGTATATTTTTGCAGCCCTTTGGGCATACTTCCAAATTGCTCTCCAGAATGGCTGGATCAGCTCACAGCTCCACCAACAATGAATTGGTGTTCCAACTCTCCCACATCTTCTCCAACATTTATCATCATCCTGTTTTGTCATGTTAGCCAATCTGATAGGTGTGATGTGGTATCTCAGAGTTGTTTTGATTTTCGTCTCTCTAATCAACAGTGATTTAGAACATTCTTTTTCATATGACTGTAGATAGCTTTGATTTCTTCCTCTGAAAACTTCCTGTTCATATCCTTTGGGGAATGATTTATGTTCTTGTACATCTGACTCAGTTCTCTATATATTTTAGAAATGAGGCCTTTGTCACAGACACTAGTTGCAAAAGTTTTTTTCCCAGTTTTCTGCTTCCCTCTTAATCTTGGTTGCACTGGGTTTGTTTGTGCAAAAACTTTTCAATTTAATGTAATTTAAATTATTCATTTTGCATTTCATAATGTTTTATATATCTTCTTTGGTCAAAAATCTTTCCATTCTCCATAAATCTGAGAAATACACTATTCCTTGCTCCCTTATTTTGTTTATAATATCAGTTTTTATACCTAGATCATGTATCATTTGGACTTCATTCTTGTGTACATTGACCTATGCCCAACAGAAGGGTAAAGGGGAGAGAGGGTAATGTTTTCTCATTTGAACAAAGAGGAAGGAAGCAAGGGGATTGTGGATTGGACTTTAGGTATCTCACCAACCATGTTCTGAACTTGACCTAGTATACCCTTCTTCACCTGCCTCCATTTATCCTCTGCCCCATCACAAAATCTCATTTTCACCTGCCTTCTGTTTTCTATAGTAGGATCAATGTATATTTCCTTTCAGTTTGACAAGAGTGATGTGGGGGACAAGTGTGGTTCATAGTCTTCCTTTACTACTCTCCACATGACTTCTTTGTGTCTGGGCCACTTCTTTGGAAGGAAAATATCTCTTCAGATTAAAAGTCCCCCCAAACTTGGGGAACTCTGGACAATGCCTATGTGTCTGCAATAATGCAGATAATTTCTCTTCCTTCATCCCCTCCCCACCCCTCCATCTCCATGGAGTCTCCATGGCAATGTCATCTTTGAGAGAAAGTACCACATAATTTTTAAGAGATTTTTAATTTAGACATAATTTTGTGACATTTCAGAGTCACTCTAGTAATCCAGAAACAAAATAAATCAAGAAACACAGTTATCTAAGGGCTCCGAAGTTGTTTGATCAACTTGACTTGACATATGGTTCAAGAAAAATGGGTATTGGTGGTTGACAGCAATTTTACTGTCACTTAGAACATTTTAAAATTAGGTTCCAGACTGATTTTCCAATGAATGGCATTTTTTAGAAGCTACACTAAATTGTGATAAGGGAATTAAGTCTATTTGTAGACAAAGGAAATGGAGAGAACTTGGTGCATATACTGTTGATCAAGAAAAAATATATTTTGCACTTTTGCAGCTTGTTTGGGGTTCTCAGTTATCAGGAATTTATGGGACAAGCTTTCTATGCCTAGGTGTGCAAGTGAAAAATACTGAACATTTCTTTTGTATTGCAGCACTGGAATTTAAGAGACTGGAATATTATTCCATATTGAATAAGGGCGTCATTATATTGCAAGTAGGAATATGTGATGATGAATTGTAGAAAATACTTGTTCAAGTAAATCTGGTGGGGTTTTTTGCATGTATGTAGTTCTTTACCTTAACAAATGGTGAAGAGCTATCTGTTTCATGCCATACTAGGGTGGGGTGATAGATGTAATGGTTCAGGGTACCAAATTTAAGGAGCACTGGCAAAATTCCCATCATTGAAGAAACAATGAAGTTGAGCGCCTAGGAAGAAAGAATAATTAGTTGAAATAAGGAACTGCTAGAAGGTGTATTTTCCCCCAGCCCCCCACGGATGATATCCCACTTTCTTTCCCTTTCCCTCCATGGAGTCCTGTATCTTGAGGTCTCCCTTTTCCCTGAACTGAATTTTCCTAGGTGTCAACATCACTAGTAATTACTCTGGTAACTGGTTTCATTCTCAAAGACTAGATATTTTCTTTGGGAAGGGACACTGAATCTTGTTTTTCTTTTCTCCCATTATCTTAGTCATAACTGTTCTATAACCAGACCAAGGATGGCTCTGGAATGACGCAGTTCTGAGTCACTCAAATAAAAACAAAAAACAGTTGTAATCTGAAACCTGTATCAACAAATTTCCAATCATGTCCATGCATTTCAGGCTCCATCTCTATCCAGAACAGAAGGTCCTGTTCATGATCCTGCACTTTGATTGGTGAGCATCAAAACATCTTTTTCAGCCTCAAGACCGCAACCCCACTTCTGAGTTAGTTGTATGCTGAACCATTAGGGTAACTACAGTTCTTCCTCTCCAGCTCTAGCTCTGAGAACAGTATCCAAATCCACCCCCCTTTCCTGGTAAGGGCATTTCAATCATCTCTCTGACTCCAAACATGAGTCTTCTGACTTTCCCATTTCTTACTTCCTTGACCATGCCTTAATACATGCCTTCCAATATTAGAATGTAAACTTCATGAGAATGAGGAATGCTTGTTTGACTTTGCTTGTTTTCTCAATGAGTCAGAAGTTATTAAATGAGCATTTATTAAGTACCTACTGTATGCTTTATATAAGAAAGGTAAAAGAGAGCCCCTGCTTTCAAGGGACTCAGCATGGAAATAGCTATACAAAGAATATGGAGATATTGTAGATTGTTGTTACTGTTGGCCTTTCATTCTTGAAGAGGACCATGACATCAGGAGGAAGATGCCATGACTTGCAAATGAATTGGATCCAAGTCAGGGAGGGCTGTGCAAGGTCATCAGCCTTGCTTTCTCATCTGGTGCCATCCGGTTTCAGTGGCAAGATACAGATCAGGATAATTGGAGATGACTCTCTGATATTGGAGATGTGTGTGTGTGTGTGTGTGTGTGTGTTCATCCTTTGTTGCTGAAGAAGACCATGCCATCAAGTAAATGATGACATGACTTGCACTTGACTTTGTTTTGAGTAAGGAAGGGCAGTGCAGGTCACCAGCCTCACTTCTCCTCCAGAGTCATCTGAATCCAGTGACCAGATATTCATCAGGATGACTGGGGATGACCCAGGATGAGGCAATTGGGGTTAAGTGACTTGTCCAAGGTCACAGAGCTAGTATCAAGTGTCTGAGATGAGATCTGAACTCAGGTCCTCCTGACTCCTGCACTGGTGCTCTATCCACTGCACCAGTTAGCTGCCCAATATTGGAGATAATCATAGAGGGAAGGCAGTAGCAGTAACGAGGAAAAGGATAGCCATATTGTCAAATGCAGGGTTTTAGCTGGGATTTGAAGGAAGCCAGGGAGGGAAGGAGACTGAGATGATGAGAGACAGAATTCCAGGCATGAGGGGGAGGGGCAGACAGAGCAGTGAAAATGCATGGAGTTGGAGGAAGATAAAGTATCATATTCAAGGAATAGAAAGAAGGTGTCACTGCACCTCAGAGTACTTTGAAGGGATGGGGGGGGGTATTGGAGTGGGGAGCAGATTACAAAGGGCTTTAAACGCCCCAAAGGATTTTTATATATTGATCCTTGAGATGACAGTCACTGGAGTTTATTGACTAGGGAGAGGGGAGCTTAGTTATGACTGGCAAATGTAAGCCCTTAAATTTTTTTAAAAATTCAAATTATAAATGTTTAGAACTAAAGTTCTACACTTTTCTTCAATGGGATTCTCAGTCCTGTCTGTAGGAGATTTAGGTGTAAAAAAGTATTTATTGCTATTTTCACAATACTATTGATGAATAAGTATATGTGTGGAGAGTTGTGACAAAGGATTTGGGAGTTTACATTTCAGCTCTGTCACTGGCCACTGATGTGACTTTCAATAAGTCATTTAATGACCTTGGAGCTCTCATTGTTTATAAAGTGAGGGGATTGGCTGTTAGGTCACTTTTAAGTCTCAGTCTATTATACCATGTGTATCAAGAAAGCTATGAAAATTTAAAATACCCAAAATACTCATAATTTACCTTGGGAGGTGGGTCAAGTCTGGTTTTGTTAGAAAAAGGGACTGCTGGATTAGGAAATGTCCTCTCCTAATGAAGGCCAATACCTCCTCTGAAACTTGTGTTATTAGGACTTGCTCAGGGTCATGCAGTTAGTCATTTCAACCCAAGAGTTGACATCCTCTGGATAGTAAGGCCATCTTTTCATTCTCTACACATGCATGCACACACAGATAGACAAAAAGAGATAGAGAGACAGAGACAAACAGAGAGAGACAGTGAAAGAGACAGAGACAGACAGAAAGACAGAGAGATAGAGCGGGTTAAGACATTACTATAAGGCTAACAGTCTTTTCCTCACTAATTGATTCGCTATCCCACTCTTCACTGTGGCTGCTCCAAAGCTTTTCATCTTTTCACAAACTTCCCATATCATCCCCTACCCTCATCCTTTCAGTAAAGGACCTTAACCTCATACTGAAAAAAAAATATGACAATTTACTAAGAGCTCTTCCTTCTCCCTTTTTCCTCATCTCTTTTTAAAAAGAAATTTATGATACTATTCTCTTCTAGTTCTTCTGCCCTTCCAACAACTCCTCCTCCTTTGCTGTTTTTTCATCCATTCTTCTGACCACAAAATATGGGCATCCTCTATGGATCTGTCCTTACTACCCTTCTTTCCTCCCTATATAGCATCTCACTTGGTCACCTGACCAGCTTCAATGGGTTTAATTATGACCTCTGCACAGATGTTTCTCAGATTCCTATATGTTCAGTTCTAACCTCTCTCTTTATACCATTATATGCTTCTTGTACATCTCTAATTGGATGTTTCATAGGTGTCTCTCAATTAATATATCCAAACAGAGAACTCATTGTTTTCCTTGTAAACCTTCCCCTCTTCTAACTTTCTCTGTTGCTTTTCTGTGTACCATCATCCTCTGTCACATAGGCTCTCAATCTTGTCCTTGACTTCTCACTCTCTTTCACCTTTCATTGCTGTCTTGTAGTCTTTACCTTTACAATATCTCTCTGCATTTGTCTGTCTGTCTCTCTCCATCTCCCTCTTCTCTCTCTCTCTCTCTCTCTCTCTCTCTCTCTCTCTCTCTCTCTCTCTCTCTCTCTCTCTCTCTCTCTCTCTCTCTCTCCCCTCAAATCAGACAGTCGCATTTCCAGTTCAGGCACTCACCATCTCTTTTCTTGAGGGTGTCCTTAACCTTCTCATTGCTCATTGGTCTCTCTGCATCCAACCCTCCCTCTCATCCATATCTACTCTGCCTAATTATTTTTACTAAAACGTGAAGTTCTGATCATTTCGCTTCACTGCTCAAACAATCTCTCCTGCTTCCAAGATCAAGTACAATAGCTTCTGTTTCACATTTATAGCTCTTTATTACCTGGCTAGCTCTGCCTCTGACACATTCTGACTGTATGACCAGGTCATATCCTTTAAATGTCTTAGGTGACTTTCTAATACTGCGTTGTCTATCTGCATTGGTGAAAGAAGTTACACATCAGGAGCTCCTCCACACCAATGAGCTTACTGATCCATGTGAAAAAATTAAAAGGTCATACCAAAACATGATCAGATTATATGAGCATAAAATTTAAAGTTTGCTTTGCACGTGTAGAGGGCAATCCCTTTTAACTTACAAAAGAATATTTTGCCATGTGAGCAAAGGGATAAGGGAAGTATGGCTCTCATATTTTCCAGGACTTCATAATCAGCTGGTTCACTTTGAAACTCACATTGTGCAAATCCCAGGTGAACCTTTTAAATTTAAATCATTGAAGTCTATGATCAGGGTTGGACTATGTAGTGGAAAGCACACATCATACACTTTCACTGAAGTTTTGCCAAGGGGATGATCTTGATGACTTCATGTGGGTCTTTTCCATCACTAATGCCTTGGGCTCCAGGGTCTTTCAAAATCATTTAACCAGAGTAGAGGCATGCCCTAACCTCTCTGAGACAACCTTCTTCAGTGAGGAGGCAGGTCATATGATCTCCTCATTAGATATGATTCACTAATTGAAGGAAGGCTGATCTGGGGATTCCTTCAGGTTATATGATGTTATAACATCATACTGATTTGGAACTGAGACTTGTGCATGCATTAGAAACTGTCAGGATCACCGTCCCTGCTTTCTTTAATATATGACTCACTGGAGAGTCATATTTGGAGCACTGGAAAAAATAACTGAGCCATCATTTTGTGATTTTGTGAACACCCCCAAAGAGACATTCTTATGACCTGGGCTGCTATTGAACCAATAACATCCTCTAATGTAACAGATCTAGAAATTGAGAGGAGAGGGGAAGAAGAATACCCAAGTTTTTGGAGGAAGGAATGAAGGTCAGGAAAAAGTGCTTCGTGTAATGAGAGTACACAAGTAAATAACTATGCAAATAAAGAGGAAGAGGCAGAGGGAGTGACTGCCACTTGAACATTACTCTCATGTGAGATGGTTAGAAGAAGGAAGAATACACATGCACAGTTGAGTACAGAAATGCATTTCACTCAGTAGGGAAATAGGAGGAAAGGGTAAAAGGGGATAGTAGGAATTGAAGGAAGAGTAGATTAAGAGAGGGACTAGTCTTAAGAAAAACAAATTCTAAGGATGTACGGAATATTTACAGTTCTTTTTGAGTCAACAAAGAATGAGAATTTGAGAGCGAGCCTATAAATTGTGGAATTGGATGAACAAGTTGGAGTATAAAAATGTGCTGGGTTATCATTGTGCAATATCAGCATAATGACCAACTGGATTGGTTAATGATGAATAATGAAACATGTTACCACCATGTTAGAGAGGTAAACTTTCTTTCTCAATGTGGAGGAGGGGCAGAGGGAAGTGGGAGGGAGAGAAGGATGAGTTCTGCTTGCAAATAAAATAAATAACGTCCTCTGATGATACATATTATAGATCTTTCTCACTGGAATAAAAAAAGTCACAAAATTCAAAGATGAAGAGTACAACATATAAACAAATCCAAGTCCTATGGTGATGGGGACTATTCTCAGTACATTCTATATTACCTTACAAAAGGTTTTACAGATGCCCTCTATTTCGATATCACAGTCACATTTTGGATATGCTACTCCCCCTTCCTCCACTTCTCACCATGACCTGAGTTAATTTTTTTTTAAATCAAAAAGAATTTACTCTCTCTCCTTCCCTCCCCCAATTTAAAAGAAAAACTGAACCCTTATAATCAATATGCAGAGATAATAATGCAAAGACTGATAATTAACCATGCTACCTGCCTTCTGAAGAGATGATAGATTCAAGATGCAGACTGAGACATACATTTTTGTACTTTTGAGATTTGAGTGTAATAAAGGAATATAAAAACAGTTAAAGGCAACAGGTACATCAGCCACACCTGGGGACATATAAACATTATATACTTATAGTCCCCTTTCTCTTCAATTAAAGGAAGGAGGGCCAGTATTTCTTTAACTCTTACTTCTCTTCGATTTGATGGTAGCACCTAATTACATTTCAGGGAAAGAGCATCAAAATTGATATTTTCTCTTTCTGTCATGCCTCTTCTGTTATCATGGACCTGAGTAGTCAAAGTCAATAAGCATTTCTTAAGTGCTTTCTATGTGCTAAGTACTTGAGATACAAAGTAAGGCAAAAGGCAGTCCCTGCTCTCAAGCAGTTTAATTGGGGAGATAACATGCAAATAACTATATACAAACAAGTCACATACAGGATAGATTGGCCCTTAAGGGAGAAGAGGAAAGGCTGTCTGTTGAAGATAATATTTTAGATAGGAATTCAGGGAAGTCAAGAGGCCCAGATGAGAGGGGAGATGATTATAGGCATGAGAACCAGTGAAAATACTTTAAGTCTGGAAATGGAGGATCGTGTATAAGGAAGAGCAAGGAGGTTAGTGTTGTGATATCACAGAATATGTGGAGGGAATAAAGCATAACAAGATGACAAAGAAGGAGGGGATAGTTGTAAAGACTTTGAAACAGAAGATTTTATATTTGATCCTGGAGATTTGATCATTCATCCTCTCAATGGAGCCACTAAAGTTTAATGAATGGGAGATTTGAGTCAGAGAGAGCAAACATCAAGCTATTGCAAGCTATATTGTGGAGGCTGAATCAATAATACAAGAGAAAGAGAGTGATGATGATGATGATGATGATCATGATGAGGATGACAATGGTGGTGGTGGTGATGATGATGACGATGATGGTGATGATGATGGTAGTGGTGGGGATGATGATGATGGTAGTGGTGGGGATGATGATGATGATGGTGGGGAAGGATGAGGATGACACCTAGGCTGGAAGCCTTGGTGTTTGGGAGGAAGGAGTGTCCTAGATAAAAAAATGAAAATTGAGGAAGAGGGGATTGTTTGGGGAGAAATATAGTAAGTTCTATTTAAGACATTTTGAGTTTAAGATATTTGTGGGTCATTCCCCAGTTGATAAATAGTCAAAGGATATGAACAGGCAGTTTTCAGATGAAGAAGTTAAAAAATGGTCTAGATCACTATGGATTAGAGAAATCCAAATCAAAACAACTGTTGGGTGCCACATCACACATGTCAGATTGGTTAACATGACAAAACAGGAAGATGGAGAATATGTGGAAGAATTGGAACACTAATTCATTGTTGGTGGAGTTATGAACTGATCCAACTATTCTGGAGAGCAATTTGGAAATATGTCCAAAGGGCTATATAAATATGTATACCCTTTGACCCAGCAATGCCACTTCTAGGTCTGTATCCCAAAGAAATCATACAAGTGGGCAAAGGACCCACATGTATAAAAATATAGCAGCTCTTTTTGTGGTGGCAAAGAATTGGAAGTTGAGGGATGCCCATTAGCTGGGGAATGGCTGAAAAAGTTGTGGTATATGAATGTAATGGAATACTATTGTGCCATAAGAAATGATGAGCAGGCGGACTTCAGAAAAATATGGAAAGACTTGAATGAACTGATGCTGAGTGAAATGAGTAGAACCAGGAGAACACTGTAAATAGTAACAGCTATAATGTGTGATGGTAATGCTGATAGACTTATCTCTCCTTAGCAATGCAAGGATCCAAGACAACTTCAAAGGTCTCATGATGGAAAATGCTGTCCATATCCAGAAAAAGAACTATGGAATCTGAATGCAAATTGAAGCATATTTTTTTTCTCTCCTTTTTTGTTTATTTCTTCTATCTTTTGGTTTCTCCCATTGGTCCTAATTTTTTTTTTTTACAGCATGACTAATGTGAAAATAGATTCAATATGAACTCCATACATACAAATACTGTGTAGCTTATAGAAAATTATTCTCCATCTAGGGGTGGGCATAAGGAAGTTATGGAGAGAAGACTTGGAACTCAAAATCTTATGGAGGTGAATGCTGAAAACTAAAAATAAATGAATAATTAAAAAAAAGATATTTGTGGGACACCCCCACTGATTTATCCAATAGGCAGTTGGAAGTAAGACTGGAGGTCAGCTGAGAAGTTAGGGCTAGATAAATAAATCCAAGAATCATCTGCATAAAAGTGTTTATTGAATCTATGGGATAGTGAAGTGGTCCAGTGAATAGACCACTTGACCTGGAGTCAGGAAGGCATGAGTTCAAATCTGGTCTCAGATATATACTACCTATGTAACCTTGGGCAAGTCACTTAACCTTTCTTTCTTCAGTTTCCTCATCTCTAAAATGGGGATAATCATAACTCCTACCTCTCAGCATTAGTGTGAGGATCTTATGAGATAGCAATTGTAAAATGCTTAGCACAGGGCATAGCATGTATTAAGTGCTATGTAAATGTTAGCCAAGATGATGATGACAACGTTTAGTGAGACAGTGCAGAGGGACAAGAGAAGAGCATTGGGGAGCACTTACAAGTGGCAGGCATAACTTGAATCCAGAGTGACAAGTGATCAGACAAGTAGGAGAGAGAGCCAGGAGACAGCAATGTTCTGAAGACTCTCTGAAGCCTTTGTCTTTCAAGGTTTTTGGGACACTTCTGTCTCCTAGTTCTCCTCTTATCTGTGTAATCAATATCAAAAGCTACAGCGAGATCAAGGAGAATGAGGAATGAGAAAAAGCCTTTGGATTGGACAGTATATCCATGATAACTATGGAGAGCGTTTCTTAACTGATGGTATCGGAAGCCAGACCATAGCAAGTTAAGAGAGTAAGAGGAAAGGTGGTTTGGCTTAGCCACAAAAATGGAGGAGAGATATGGGATGACAGTTACTGGGGATGAACAGATCAAATGAGCTTTTTCAGGGTCAGGGGGACATGGGTGAGTTTGAAGGAAGTTGAGAAGCATCCAGTGGATATAGAGAGATAGAAGATAAATGATAGGGGGTGGTGATGGAGGAGACCTCTATTGGAGAAGATGGGATCACTTGTGCATGAAGAAGAGTTTGTCTTGGTAAGGGGAAGGTCACCTTAACATGTGAGAGAGGGGTGAAGGAGCAGAAGGCACCTGAGAGATGTGAGATGATAAGGAGTAGAGGGTGCTCCCAGGGAAGGAAAGAGAATACATTTTTCTAGTGCCTATTATGTTTCAGACACTGTGGTATGCATCTTTATTTAATTTGGTCCTCTCAACAATCCTGTGAGTTAGGTGCTATTATTAACTTCATTTTACAGTTGAAGAAATGGAGATAATCAGAGGTTCAAGATCACATAGCTAGTAAGTGCCTGAGGCCAGATTTGAATTTAGGTCTTCCCGCTCAGTAAATAGTCCCATTTTTTTTTTCTGCAATTTAAGGTGAGGCAAGGTTTTCAACTGAGAGGATGGAGTGAAGGGGAGCCATGGGATGCTTGAGGAGGGATGAAAAAGTTTGGAAGAGCCATTGTGGTGATTGATTGGGAAAAGTAAAAAGAATATATGATAGGTGTAAAATAATAATAATAATGGGGTAGCTACGTGGTGCAGTGGATAGAGCACCAGCCTTGAATTCAGGAGGACCTAAATTCAAATTGACCTTAGACACTTACTAGAGGTGTGACCCTGGGCAGGTCACTTAGCCCTGTTTGCCTCAAGTTTTCTCATCTGTTGTTGTTGGGTTCATCCTTTGTTACTGAAGAAGACCATACCATCCGAGAAATGATGACATGACTTGCACTTGACTTTGTTTTGAGTGAGGCAGGGCTGTGCAGGTCACCAGCCTCACTTCTCCTCCAGAGCCATCTGAATCCAGTGACAAGATACTCATCAGGGTGACTGGAGATGGCCCAGGATGCCATGGAGTACATAGGATGTTTTTAAAATTCATATTTTACAAAGAACAAAGCAACTTCAAGTGAAAGGTGTGAATTCAGGATGATCTTGTTTGACCCCTAAGAACAGACATAAAAAGACTCTCCCCTGTGTCTTTGCAGAGGTTGAGCGATACAGGTGTGTAACACTGTACAGAACAAACTTTTCCACAGCTCATCTGTAAAATGAGCTGGAGAAGGAAATGACAACAACTGTATTATCTTTGCTAAGACAACCCCAAATAGGGTCACAAAGGGTTGGTCATGACTGAAACTGTTCAGCAACAGCAATACAATAGCAATATATATGTAACTATATAATGATAATATATAAAACTATAACTATAACACTTGAAGGCTTGCTTTGAACCTTACAACAGCCTTGTGAGATAGATGCTCTTATAACTATTTCATGTATAAGCATTTTACATGTGAAATATGCTATTTTATCATTTGAAGAAACTCAAGCTGAGAGAGGTAACTTTCCTGAAGTTAACCAGCTCATGAGTATCTGAGAGAAGATTTGAATTCAGATCTTCCTGATTCCAACTTTGGCACTCTACGCATTATACCACCTAGCTATCTCAATACCAAAGACCATCGCAAAATTTTTCCAAGGACCACTGGATTAAATTTCTGGCCTCTCAAGAGGACCACTTTATTTTTTACTTCTTTTTATTTATTTATTATTTTATTTCCCCCAGTTACATGTAAAAACAATTTTTAACATTCCTTTTAAAAACTATGAGTTCCAAATTCTCTCCCCTAAGAGGACTACTTTGAAAAGAACAATATGCACTTGGTTGTGTAAGTTCTGCTAGGTTTATTAAAATGTGGTCACTATGATGGCAAATCCCCTTAGTTTATTCATCCATAAAATAGAAATTATAATAATTTGCATAGTATGCATGTCCACAGGAATGGATTGGTGAGTTTCATAGATGAAAACGTAGAATGCTAGGTCAGAATTCAGTAACTCCTCACCTTTTCTCAACTACAGAAAGAGGGAACTGGCTGTGGTTGTACAGAGTTTAAGCATCCTAAACCTTATTTTATAGATGAGCAAACTGATGAGTAAACAGTGAGGGAGAAAATTCACCCACAATGTTGGGGTTCCCATGAGGAAATCATTTTGCAACCTTTAAAGGCTACAGAATTGAAGGGGTATTGCTATTCAGTATTCTGAAAAGGAAATGATAATGTCACCCTCCACGGACCTTGCTTTTCGCTCCCCAGGTACAAAATGGGTATAAGTCCTTCAAGGCTGGGCTTTGAGGATCCTGGTTCTGACATCTACATACCCTATGACCAGGGATAAGCCTTAGGCTTTAAGATGACATAAGAAATGAGGGTGCCTAATAAGGAATATAAATATAACACTCCCTTTGCAATCAAGAAAACCTGCATTCAATTCTCATTGCTAACATTTACTAGCTACGTGGCTTTTTTCCTCATATGTAAAATGGGTAGGTAATGATATATAGTCTTGACCCCATGAAATTGTACCTAAAATGCTTCACAAGCTTTCAAGTGCTTTGGAAAATGAACTATAGTAATTAATATTTAATGAATAGTTTTATTATTTACTGAATTAACAGAATTTGCTTTATAATAGCTGAAAAGCAATTTAGAAAATTGTAAGGATTTCAATTTTTTTTCAAAAAATTGAGACTAGACATATCTTCTCCTTCTCCCCCCAGGGTTATTATTACCATGGGACTGAAATACTTAGAATGCTGCTTTTTTTTTTTTTTTTTTTTTTTTTTTTTGTAGACAGAATTTTTGCTTCCATACTGATTGTTAGTGCAAAATGGCCCTTTTATTTCTAGGTTTGTTTGAATCAAACTTGGAATACTCTTCAATATTGTGGTCAAGCTTTTTTCTGTCCTTTCTTTGTCCCATCTTCCTTTGCCTCTCTTCACCTTCCTCTATAGGGCGGCTAGGTGACACAGTGGATTGAGCGCTGGAAGTCAGGAAGTCAGGAAGACTCATCAACCCAAGTTCAAATCTTCTCTCAGACCCTTACAAGTTGTGTGACTCTAGGAAAATCACTTAGCTGTTTGCCTCAATTTCCTCATCTGTAAAATGAGTTGGAGATGAAAATGATCAACCACTCCAATATCATTGCCAAGAAAACCCTAGGTGGGGTCACAAAGAGTCAGAAATGACTGATAAAATGACTGAACCCAATCCTCTCTATAGTAATGAAAAGTAAGACTGGCAATGTTTGACCTTGAAACATGTTGAAATGGGCAAATGATTTCCCTTCCTCTCTTCCACTCTTCTCTATTTCTCAATGTTTTAAAGTCCCAGGGTGGAGTGAGTTTTAATTAATATTATGTTTAAAAAGGCTTTTCCCCCCTTTCAAATCCACATTAGTTCTTTTTGCTAAGATTCTCTTTGAGTATAATTCAATTTGTTCTAGGTTTGATAGTTTTCAGGGGGAAATATTTAGGGAAGAAATCTGCCAAGTAGATTTTCCAAAGTTCTCAGAGTTTTTATGGTCTCATTGCCAAATTATTCCATAAATTTCCTTTACCCGTCTTGTCATCAGGTCTGTTTATGGAAGCATGGAAAAAGCAGGTGATGCCAAAGGAGAAGAGGAGCAAGATGGCACGTGTTTCTTTATGGCACAGGGTCATGTGACCCCAAATAGATATAATCGGGTTTCACGCTTGAAATGATTTTGTCATTGTATTTGTCATGTCATTGGAGATACTTGTTCTGAAAGACTACTTTGACATTTTACTTGCCTTTAGACTAAGGGGCAGTATGGCGTACAGGAAAGCACACTGGACTTTGAAGTCTGCAGAACCTGGGGTTCAAATACTGCATGTGACATTTATGAGCTGTGTGATGATAGGTGAGTAAATTAATCTATCTCACTTTCCTCATTCGCAAAGTGGGGAGAATGATAACTGTGTGGTCTACCTTAGGAGGTTGTGGTGAGGCTTAAGTAATATGATGCATATAAAGGTTTTTAATATGTTAGAGGTTACTCTCATCGAACAAGGAGTTTGGTAGGGATTCACCTTCCCCAGAGGGAAACAAGACAGTCATCTGTGCTTTTGATATTTTTTCTGAATAGTTGATTTGAGTGAGGAAAAGAGGGGTAACATTATAGTTGTTTAGAGGGTCATAGATCTCTGTATGTCAAAAGGGCTGAGGAAATTACCCAGTCCAGTCCTCCCATGTTTCTTTCACTGAAGCTCTACGAGGTGAACTACTTACTTGAGATAACACAGCCCATAAATATTAGAGCCAAAAATGGAACTCAGGTTCTCAGACTCTAAATTCTTTCCAGTGCTCTAAAGGCCTGAAAAAGATGGAAAACAGATTGCATTTATTCTTTGACATTCTTATCTCTTTAGACCTTTAATTTAATTTTTAAATTTATGTTGATTTTTAAAAAAGTACAGTATCTAGCTGCCAGAGATAGAATTTCTCCACTTCATAACTAAGATTAAATCAACAACATCATCTGGGCTGTTACCTGAATTTGACTGCAAAACCCTTATGAACAAACAAAATGTCTCAAATTGCTTTCTAGGTACTTCTTTTTCTTCTGCTATATCCATTTTTTTCTTTTCTTTTTCTCAGAGGCAATGGAAGAAAAGGAACAAAGGATTGAATTGTGAGCTATGGAAAAAGGAACAGGGAAGGAAAGCTTCCTCCATTTGTGTTTTCTCAAACGGTTGCCCCCATCTGTTATTACTTAATGCCATAGGTACTAATCAATCAGTCTCCCAAACTGGTACTAATAGCAAGGATGAGAGTCCTAAGAGATGGTTCTGGAAATACATTTTCAAAGAGAACTTTGAAGGAGGAGGAAGAGACTGGCTTATAAAGTCTATGAACAGGTTACTGTTACTAAGTGGACATTTGAATTAAAAATTCACAAAGTTGAAATTCCATAAAATCATATAATTTTTATAATAATATAATTCCATACAAATATAAATCCCTCAATTTTAAGAGAAAAAACTCTTGAATAAAAAAAAATTAAAGAAACCTTTACAACTAATATGCATTTCTTGATTCATTGTAGGAAAGAGTAACATTGTACATAGGGGCAGCAAGGAGGCTCATTGAATAGAGCAGGAAGACCTGAATTCAAATCTTGCAAACTGTGTGACTCTGGGGAAGTCACTTAACCCCTATTTGCCTCAGTCACTCCTCTGTAAAATGGGGATACACTGGAGAAGGAAATAGCAAACCACGCCAGCATCTTTGTCAAGAAAACCTTAAAGGGGGTCATGAAAAATTGGACACAACTGATTGAACAGCAAATGTCACAGTTTGAAAACCTCCCTAGAAGGTTAAGGAACAAGAAAAAAGGGACTATTCAAAGTCCTGTCTACAAGAAGATCTTCTCTGCAGTGGCAAACCACAGCATGCTCTGGTAGTTGGCTGAATTTCATTGTGGCTTTATTAACAGAATCCATATTTTTATTCTGGAATTATTTCATCTTCTGACTTATGCATGGTTTATCTGACACCGTCAAACCTGGAACGATGTTATTTTGTTTTAAAACAACCTTGCTCTCTATGGAAGGACATGGGAAAATCTCTTAATTCTCCTCCAACCCCTTCTCATACATCTTTGTAGTAAGTCCAGGCTGAATATGAAAGAGGTGATAATTTGACTTTAAACATGAAAAAAATGAAATTGCTTATTTGATTTTGCCAAAGAAATTGCTTTCTTAGGTTTAGTGTCAAGAAACCTAGACTCAAATTTCATTCCTGTTACTCACTATCTCTTAAACCAAGGCATGGCTGGGCAACACGATGCTTATTAAGCATTTACTCTAGGGCAGGCAAAGGGCAGCTAGGTGGCACAGTGGGTAGAGTGCTGAGCCTGAAATCAGTAAGACCTGAGTTCAAATCTAGCCTCCAACATTTCCTAGCCATTTGAACCTGGGCAAGTCACTTAACCCTGTTTGCTTCAGTTTCCTCCCTCTGTCAAATAACCTGGAGAAGGCAATGATAAACCACTCCAGTAATTCTGCCAAGAAAATCCCAGTGGGGTCACAAACAGTTGGACGTGACTGAAATGATGCAGCAACAACCAGAGAGAGCGTTGTAATTCTAGGCAAGCAGTGCTCTAATTACTGAACTGCCTAAGTCTATGACAAAGAAAAGCAACCAAACAAGCGTCTGAAAACTGTTAATTCTCCAATGTATAGATAGATGGTATATTGAAAACATATATCAGCATATATATCTATACACACACATATACCTATGTATGTATACGTGTGTATGCCATATGTGTATTTCCTTTCCTCTCCTCCCCTCCCCGTCCCTTCTCTCCCCTCCCCTTCCCTCTCCTTTCCTCTTCCTCTCCTCTCCTCTCCTTTCCTTTCCCAAAACCTTAAATCGTACTGTGCTCTGAAGCCCATAGATTGGATAACACTAGACCCTGCCCAAGTTTCACTTAAAGGCTGTTTTCTGGACCCTTCTTCCTGACTTAAGAATGATTATCAATAGTAACTGTTGCTGTTTCCCTCCCAGCTGATGTAGTAATTTTTCTTGACCTCATTAAAGGGGCCATGCCCTGGCTACTTCTTAAACAAGTGTATTCAATGAATGGGCATTGCCTTGCCGTAAGTGAGTGCCTGCAAAGACCTTGGCCTAAAGGACCCAAGGTCTCCCATTGTATCCTGGGTCGTCTCTAGTCATCCTGATGAATATCTGGTCACTGGTTCCAGATGACTCTGGAGGAGAAGTGAGGCTGGTGACCTGCACAGCCCTCCCTCACTCAAAACAAAGTTAAGTGCAAGTCATGTCATCATTACTCTGATGGCATGGTCTTCTTTGGCAGCAAAGGATGAACACAACAATATGCATATATGCATATAAAAGGTAAATATGAATATGTCTGACAGACCATATACATGGACAATAGACTGGGTCAAGAATTGAACAGATTAATAAGAATAAGCTGGATTGGAAAACTATAATTCTTTTAACATACTAAGCTTCTCATTGCAATAAAGACCAATCTTGCACACCAATATTTTTCTATTGATCTATTCCTGTAATACTATACACTGTAAATAATTTGTGACACATGAGTAAAATGGAATATCACTGGGCCAAAAAAAAATCCCAAACAAATCGCCCCCAAAAATGTATATGATAAATATAGAGAAAAGTAAGAAGACTTCTGTGAACTGATTCAAAGGGAAGTAAGCAAAATGAGGAAACCAGTATACATAACTATGAAAATGTGAATGCAAAAAACCAAGAACAACTACATAATTAACACTGACTGTGAAATTGTAATGACTAAACTTGACCCCAAAGAAGGGATATGAGAAGCTGTTTACTTCCTATCTTGTAGAGGTGATGGGACTGTGGTGTGGGACTATGGATAATATGTAGACTTTTTTTCATTCTCTTGTTCATTTACAGATTCTCTATAGGCATAAACAAAAACAATAGCTGATGTTTCAGGAAGATTAAAATTGTTTTCATACATTATGTCATTTGGTCTTCATAACAACCCTTTGGAATAAGAACTTTCCCTACCTGTTCATCTATATGATACAACAGAGGCTCAGGACACTTGAGAGAATTGCCTAAAGTCACATAGCAAGGAAGTATCAGAGGCCAGAATCAAACCAGATCTTCCTCATTCCCCTATGTCTTAATATAAGTTTAGGAAGGTTAGGAAGGTACCAAAGGTCATTGCAAGGAGACTCTGAGCATACAATGAAACCATCCAACAAGCCATCTTTATTGAGGGAACTTCTTTGCAACAAAGAAAGGTAGTCAGGGTGGATGGAAACGCATTGGGTCTTCTGGAATCCTGTGGAATTGAATAAGACCTGCTGAAGCCTCATATGGAATGGGGCACCCAAACCCAATTAAACCTGGTAGTTTTTTGTAGGTTACTTATTTGGGTTGAACAAGACCAAGCAATGGGGGTGTGGTGGGGGTGGGGAAGTGAGAAGCCTGGATCTTGTTTTTGGTGCCAATCTATGCTAGTAGAGGATGGGTGGAAGACTTGGGGAATTGGCTAGTTGATATTCAAATACCAGAGTTTGGGGTCATTACTGTTAATCTTCTAACAGGGTTTTGAGCTTCTCTGGAGCTTATATGTTAGCTATTGTTGCTATACAAGACTATAAGTATTTACTGTGTCTTCTTGCCCCTCATAGAGTATCAGTAGCTCTAAGGAGGTGATAGAATTATGGGACTGTGGAGCCAAAAATAGCACAAAATGACCAGGTTTAACATGTGATCATGGATCCATCAAGGTGTAATGGAAAGAACATTGTTCTGAAATAAAAAACAAACAAACCTAAGTTCAAGCCTCCTCTCCTTTAATTATAAATTCTGTGACTTTGGTTATTTAATTCATCTAAGTTTTCTCATTTGTAAATTGAGTAGGTCTCAGTATGTAGGCTCTAAGGTCTCTTCTCTGGCCAATGATGCTTCCTTTCTATTAATAAATCAGTACTGACTGAATTTTCCCCCTCTGATAATTCTTTGGATTAATAGATTCCTTTTCAGGGACAGCAATGGATAGAGCACCAGTTCTGGAGTTAGGAGGACCTGAGTTCGAATTTGACCTCAGACACTTGACACTTAACTAACTGTGTGACCCTGAGCAAGTCAACCTTGATTATCTTGTCAAAAACATTCCTTTTTATTTTTACAAAATTGGATTGCACGATGGTCATATGGACATACTATATAGCACTATTTGTATGCTTCCTATTAAATACTGAGGTCTCATTTTTCTGATATAAACTTGCTCATGAATTAAATTCTTCTTAATATTTTAACAAAGCAAATTTAATAGCTGAGTGTTTCTGATGTTGACAGAATGACTCTGTTAGGGTATAAAGCAAGAATTCCTAGGAGCAGACTTTCTTTCTAAGTTTGTTTGACTTGGGTTATGGTTCTCCCAGTCTGAATGACATGCTTCATTCCAGTGTCTGAACTGATGACTGAGTTAGGGTGTGTCGATGAATATTAATTTTCTTTTGGACAGAAAGCCCTGACACTGAGACATTCTTGTTGTCTGCTTGTTTCCCAGAATAATGAAGGTTTCTAGTCATTTCCTTTCCATGTGTATGTTGGCACTTGGCTCTGAAAGACATGCATTAGACAGCATGTGCTCTCAGCTGCCCTGTTTTGTCATTTCTGGATGGCCGCAGTGGTGCCTTTATGATCCCCTGACTACCGTCACTGGATACTCTAAGCCCCTGGTGAAGTCTCCTAGGGCTTATTTCGAATGTATGGAGGTGGCTTTCTTAGCCTGGGCTCACCCTCCGCAGATGCATGAAGTTTACTGATGTTTATTTTACTGCTGAGACCTCCCTTTCTGGTGTCCGGCAGACAGCTACAGAATTTCACCAATGAAATGTTATGGCAGCCTGACTGAAATGTCATCCCATGTTCATTTCCCTGAAGATTTTAAGGGTTTAAATAGTCACCTGAATAAGCTTTTAGGGGTTGTCAGATAATGTAATTTCACCATGTTATTACACGCCTGTTTCAACTGGCACATCCAATGGCATCATGGGCAGTTTGGGGGGTTTCTTTCCTCTTCTGGAGCATTTCAAAAATAGATCCAAAGGTACGGTCTAAATATGAATTTACGTGAAGAAGAAATATTACAAAGCTATTTTTACTAGTTTTGGACCCATGCAGTTTTGGCTCAGGCAGAGAATTTCCAAACTTTGGGCTCCTGTGATCTAACGGTCTGTATCTAGGAAGACTGTTAAATGGTGGAAATACTTCGTATCGAACCGCTCCACAGACAGATGCCCTTTTTTGCCAGTTTCCTTATTAATTGCTAAAAAACAAGCCAACTCAGTTCTGGCTGTTGTTCATGTTTCTCCCCTGCCTGTTGGACAGTCCTCGGAGACCTTTATTCAGCCTGAGAGGGTCTAGCCATATTAAAGTGACACATGTAAGCTAAATTTTAATTTAAATTTAAAATACATCTTGAGGGCCAAAGCTTAATAACATTGTATTTCCATTCTTTGATGTACATTACGCTATTTAATTAAACTCCCCCATCCCCTCAATAAAAATTCATTCAAGGATATTTTATAGCTTAACTCTGTTTTGGTTACAGAGACTGAGAAAAACTTAAAATACCAGTGAATTGGCATGGGTAGATAGAGTCAGACAACCAAGAATGCTGTAATACTCAGGAAGAAGAAGACTATGTGTGTGTGTGTGTGTGTGTGTGTGTGTGTGTGTGTGTGTACAGAGAGACATATATGTCCATATACACATACATATGCTGGCTTATTTTAGATTCGAACAACCAAGAGTGTTGTATGAGCCAGAGATGAGTATGTGTGTACATATATGTGTATCTATAGCTACAGATATATATTTAGATATGTATTTGTGTGCATATATGTATATTCACTATGTATATGTGTGTGTGTGCCTATGTAGGCAGCTAGGTGGGCACAGTGAGTAGAGATCTGATCTGGGAGTCAGGAAAGTCTGAGTTCAAACCCAGCTTTAGACCCTAGCTGTGTGAACCTAGGCAAGTCACTTTATTCTCTTTGCCTCAGTTTCCTCATCTGCAAAATGAGCTGGAGAAGAAAATGGAAAATTGCTGCAAATATTTCTGGCAAGGAAAGCCCAAATTGGGGTCATGAAGAGTCTGAAATGACAAAAATCTGTGTGTATAATACATAGACACATTATATATTATGTATGTGTATATTCACACATATATTTGTACAAAACCAAAGGGACTTTTTGACATAATGGAATACAGTTGTTTCTAATAATTCTTTTTATCCGCTCAGTCTGTACTATGAATTTACCAACGTCATTTTTTGGGTTTGGTTATTTGATTTTCCTCTCTCATTTCCTTGACCAGACTAGTTAATGGTTTGTTGATTTTTCTAGTCTCTTAAGAAAACCAACTCTGAGTCTTATCTATCAGTTCTCCAGGTTTTCTTTCTTAAGTTTTTCTGTTCTTTCTGCAAATTCAAGATCCCTTTTCTACTTGCCTTGAGGATGCTAATTGGTTTTTTTTCTGGTCATTTTGATTGAATGTGGTTCTTTGATACTCCTCTTTTTTATTTTCTTAATATTTTTAGAGATAATGAATTTCCTCTGAAGACAGTTTTATCTGCATCTCATATGTTTTGCTAAGTTTCATTATCGAATTATGCTTAACCTAATTACTAATTGTTTTTATCATTTATTCTTTGACCAATTCATCATTCAGATCCTGAATAATTATTTATATTTTTCCATGTGTTAGTGCATCCTTTATATGATAATGAAAGATTAGTGTATTTAAATATTCTATTTTTTTCCCATTGGAGGCTATTGACCTATATTATTTCATTTGACTAACCAAACTATCCCTTGAAAATCTTTCTCTCTCTCCAATATTTCCAGCATCCCATACAATGGGTTTTTGAAATATTGAAGTAGGAAGTCAAATGGGAATCAGCTAAGGTAATGTGCATGAACACATTTCATAAAGTGTATTACATAGACATAATCTAATGCTGTTCATTATCACTGATATTTCTTAGAATATTCCAGAATGATAGACTTTCAGCATCTTCTTGAATATGTTCAGTGATAGGGAGCTCATGACTTCTTACGGACTAATTATTAAGAACTTATTTCTTATATTGTGCCAAAATATGTCTGCCAGGCACTTCTAATCATTGGTGCTAATTTTGCTTTTGGAACTTCACAAGAACAAGGCTAATTGTTGTTCCATGTAATAGTCCTTAAATGTTTTAGGGTTTCTATAGCTGTGAGATAGCCTCCCAGGTCTTTTCTTTCCCATGCTGTGTATCTCCAGTCCTTTCAACCATTTTGACTTGAGTCCTGGTTCTTCTACTTACTGTCTCGGTGACTTTGTGTATGTCTTTGCACCATCACCAATTCCCTCTTCTGCAAAATAGGAATTTAGAATAGATTCTTTCTGAAATCATCTGTAGCTTTCAGTGTTTGATACCTTAATTCATTTGTTCCTCATCTTTCATGATTTAAAATTCAGTTATACCACCACCACCACCATCACTACCACTACCACTACCACCACCATCACTATTACTACTATTACTACTACTACTACTATTACTACTACTACCTTATATTTACATTGTATTCTAAGGTTTGGAAAGTGCTTTACAAATGCTACTTCATTTGGTTCTCACAATAATTCTGTGAAGTAAGGTCTATTATTTTCTTATTTTCCAGAAAAGGAAACTGAGGCTTAGAGAGGTTAAGTGGCTTGCCCAAGGTCACATACTTAGCAAGTATCTGAGGTAGTATTTGAACTCAGGTTTTCCTGACTCCCAGGTCCAATAGTCTATCTACTGCACCGTCTCTCTATATGCCAAACCATTTGCCAATCTCTGGATGGGGTCTAATTTATTGATTCCCCTTTGAAAGTATTGCAGCAATAACTGAATGCAGTAATCCAAATTTTTGCTATCTCAAGAGCACAGAGTAGAGGAGAACCATCTTCTTGACATTACAGGAAAAGAAAGAGAAAACTATGGAGTTTAAGTGTGTTGTCATAATCACCTAGACAGAGAATGAAATTGCTGTGCTGAGAACCCAGCTCTCCTCCATCAGGGCTAGGAATTCTTTTACTACATGATGATGCTTTTATATTATTAAATTAGTTATATGTCATGTTGTTTAATAATAATTGTTATTTATATTATGTTATTTAATAATAATTCATATAGAATAGCACTTTAAAACTTACAAAATATAGCATTGGTCTTCATTTGTATTTAGTTAACAGACTCTAGTTAGTCATCAGTTGCCATAGATTGCAGTCAATTAAATGGAACTTGCATTGCTTTTCATTGTAGGCAATATCTCAAATGCTATTAACCATGTAGTCAATTCATATTTCACTTTTCAATACTCTTTCTACATCGCCATTCTTATTTCTTCATATCCAGGCAGGGGTCGATCGAGTCAATACACTGTTTAGACAATTCATTGCTGTAAACCCATGCTTATTCTGATGAATTGACTTTCCTTCCAGATTTAATGACTCTCCTTTTCAATAGGAATGGCCTTGAGAGATTATCATGTGTATGTATATATATATATATTTATTTATACATATATATGTATACATATATAATGTATGTATATGCACACAGACATGCTTGTGCATTTCTTTTGCTAGGTGCCTTATCAATATAGCATCAATTTCTGGGGTCTTCTGAAGACAAGGAGCTGCTTTCTGCTGAGTCTGATTTGGGGTGCAGGTCTGGAAATCTTTCTGGGAAGAACTGAAGGAAGTCACAATTCCTTTACAAGCTGGAATTGGTCCCATTTCCCAATTTGTTTAAAAGAAAAAGGAAATTCTCCTCTTACTGCTTATATTTGTTCCAAACATCTTTTAAAGACCTCTTTTTCATCTTTTATTACATGACATTATGAGGATACAATAAATCAGGAAGTCCGAGGCAAAACTGAGGATTCTAAAAAATATATATATTACTCTTTTCCTTGGAAATTAATTCAATGAGTCATGTTTTACAGATATTCTAAACTATAAAAAATACAACTAAGATATGTGTGTGGTATTTCTTTTACAAGCCAGCATCAGTCTCCATATCAGCTTGTGTCTTGACAGCACTGCTTCTGGGTTTAACCTCTAAACTTTTCAATTCTCTCCCCACAGTTTGCAGGCTTGATGATCCCCTTATGAGCTCCCTTTCCCGTTGCATTGTTTCTTTTTCCTTTATTCCTGGTTTCTCTTGTTTTTTCACTAAATGCCTTCTTTCTAACTTGCATTTAAATAAGTCAGTATAGTTACTTTCTCTTGTCAAGGTCATCCCTATAATATCATTCTTTTCTCTTCTGATCCTTTCTCACCCTCTTTTCCCTGAGGAAAGATACCGTCTTTTGCCTCTTTTGTATCCTTAGCACTTAGCACAGTGCCTGGTACATAATGAGTCTTGATAACAGTTTATTGGTTGATTGACTTTTCTCATTCTGTCCACCTCTTAAACAGAATGTGTCCAGAGCCAAGGATAAGAGATAGATAGGAGAGGCAACAACCCAAGGTACAACTTAAAGGTACCTGTATGCACATATGTGCACATACACATATAATTGATCTTCTAACACTGAAGGAACACATTCTAAATGGCAGATAATTTTGCTTTTCATGGTACAGAGGGACTTATTTGGAAGTATATACAGTTAGGTATGTCATTTTGTTATTCAGTCTTTTCAGTCATGTCCAACTCTCCATGACCCCATTTGGGATTTTCTTGGGAAAGATAAAGAAGTGGTTTGGTATCTCCTTCTTCAACTCATTTTACAGATGAACAACTGAGGTAAACAGTGTTAAGTGATTTGACCAGGGTCATATAACTAACAAATGTTTGAGGCTGGATTTGAACTCAGATTCTCTTGACTTTAGGGCCAGTGCTCTATCTACTGTGCTACCTCGTTATATGTGTTATAGTGAAGTTTAAAGACCTCTCCAACATTCAGTAACAGGCTTGAGAATTCAATGTTTCATCCTTATAGAGAACACACAAATGCTTTGCTCTAGATGGCATAGAAGAGTGGACTAGGAGTCAGGAATACTTGGGTTCAAATCCTGCTGTGGATACATACTTGCTGTATGACCCTGGTCAAGTCACTGACCATTTAGTTTTCCATCTTTAATATGCAGATAATAGTACCTGTTAGCACTTTTCCTACCTAGACACACTGGCCACTAAGAGATCCAGTAGACGGAATGGTGGACCTACAGTCAGGCAGATGTGTTCAAATCTTACATCAGATATATACTAGCTGTTTGTCCCTGAGCAAATCTTTTGTCTCAGCTACTTCATCTATAAATTGGGTACACTAATAGCACTCACTCTGGGAAAAGCTGTTGTGAAAATCAAATGACAGAATATTTGTAAAGCACTTTGCAAACCTTAATGTGCCATAATGTGCTAGCCATGCTTATTATTCTACAACAGATAAGTAAAAACTGCAGTTCACTTCAGGGTGGTCTTGTTCATGCTTTCATGAGCCCTGAGACTTGAGATGACAAAACATCCCATAAAGTGATTCTTCTTGCTACCTTTGTACATGAGATAAATTTAACTCTACTGTTATCTCCAAAGAGAACTTGCAGCCCCCCTTCCATTTAGGCAGTCCCATGGCACGGTGGATAGAGAGATTGACTGAGTCCACTACAGAGTTATGTTATCTAATTTTGATTGGGTTCCCATTGAATCAAGGCATACCTTTAATTCCTCCACCCCACTGATTCTCTATCCCTCTCCTCAAAGAGAATATTTCAAACCTTCTCTCCTGGAACCTCCCACACCTTACCCTCCCTCCTCCCTCTCAACTAAGAAGTCCATTTCATTCTTTACTAAGGAAACAAGTGCCATTCATATTAGCTTCTCTCTTCTCCCTTTCCTTTCCTCTCAGACCCCTTTGGTATCTTTTTCTCTTTCCTTCTTTTGTCTAGTCTCTGGAAATGGAGGGATTCTTCCCCTTACCAAGGCCCATCCCTCTACATGTACCCTTGATCTCATCCCCTCATCTCTCTTCCCATATATTCCCCCCACTATCATCCTTCCCCTCTCTCAAGTCTTCGATCTATTCCTACTTACTGATTCCTTCCTTACTGGTTACAAACATGTCCAAATTCTCCCCCAGATAGCTTTCATTGAGACCTACTATCTCTTCTTTATTGCTCATCTGCCTCCCCCCAGCAAATGCCTGGGGGGGGCAGCGAGAGAAATTCTCTGTACTCAGGATTTCCACTTCTCTTTGGAGTCACTTTACAAATTTTCTCAATCTGTTTTCCAACTTCATCAATCCATTGAAATTATTCTCACTAAACTTATAAAGGTACTTGGGTTTATATATTGCCTCAGATATTTAGTAGATTCCTGACCATGGACAAATTACACAATCTTTCAGACTTAGTTTCCTTCTCTGAAAAATGACTTCACAGGTTGTTGTGAAGGTCAAATATATGTCAAGTGCTTTGCAAAGTGTATAAAGTGCCCCATCAATGCTAGCTATTATTACTTAATATCAACTTTCTTTTGCTTTCTGATTTCATTTATCAGGGAGGCATTGATACTAACACCACTATCATTTAGCTCTTCTAATGACATGGTCATTGATCATTACACAAATCTCAGTTTCTACATTTCCATTTATCTTTCTAGACCATTTAAAATCTGTGTTTCTAGTCCTAAAAGTTTTGTTTTTATGAGATGATTTCTAGACCATCTAAAAGGATTCTTATCATCTCTTATGTACTTTGCCATCACTCGACTGCTATCTCTGTGGAAGAAGGTGGAATGTACGTGAATATTTTGTATTTTTATTTGTTCCATTGGTTGCAGTGCCCAAACAATTTATTTTCCTGTAGTTAACCTTCTGGTGTTGGGTCTCACTGTACTTAGTGAGGTTGGTCTTTTGGCAGTAGACACAATCATTTGCTGTGATGGCACCCAAAGTATTTTCATTTTATTAAAGAAAGTCTGTGAGAGCTAGCATCCTAGTAGTAAGAAGGTAGCAAATGCTCTTTAATATTTTCAAAACAGAGGTCAGTGAAGAATTTGAAGATAGACTAGTCATACTCAAGCATGTAGCTTTAGGCAAGAAATCAGTACAAAGTCTTTATCTGATGATATTTTCCCCTACCTGGGACGTCACTCTGGGTTCTTCAAGATTATGCTCATGGGTAAGGAGTCAGGAGCTATATAATTTTATTTTCGCAAAATCCTAAGCATCTTCTAGCAAACTCAAGCCTCACTCTATGACATTGCTGGTTCTATCACTAAAGCCACCTACCCAACTTGTGATGTAACTGATTTCACCTCTCAGTCCTGTCCACTCTGTGACATCACAAGCTCCCTAGCTGAAATGGGTGATGAGTCTGAGCTACTTATCTAATTAACCCCTCTCACTGATGACTTCACCCTTCTTTCCATCCTTCTTTTATGGCCTCTTTTACTGTGCTTTGAAACCTTCACTCTTGCCTAACTTCCAATGCTCAGCATATCTATCTGCTTGTTGATTGACTTATTCTATTGCCAGGAAGGACAGTTTAAGTCTATTTTTACCCACATTATTGCCCAGAAGGAACATTTGATCTGGCATTTCTACTAGGTTCATCTCTCTCCCCCTGCTTCTAGCATATGCTGAAAAGCTAGCCAATAAATCCATTTCAAAGTATGGGAATAACAGGATAAAGGGAGTATGACAAAATGAAGTAATGATATCAGAGGGAGGGACAAATTAGATGTATGAACCATTGGCAGCTAGGTGGTGCAGCTCTAGTCCTGGAGTTGGGAAGACCAGAGTTCAAATTTGACCTTAGATACTTACTATGTGACTCTGGGCAAGAATGGTTCAAAAGAGAAATAAAATGAATTAAAAATGAAATAAGAAAAGAATAAAGGTCAGAAATGTGAGCTTTCAATGCAGAATTAAAAAAATATATACACAATTAGCAAGATGGAAGGTGGACAGAGAGAAGTGAACAATGTTCCTCTAACAAGTCCTAGGGAGAACAACCAAAGGATGGTAATCCCTATATGCTCTTGTAGAGGAAAGAGGTTCTAGGAAACTGGAAGAGCTGCAAAAGTTAGAGATAACTGAAATCTTGATGAGAGTATGTTGGAGTGTGTGTGTGAGGGAAGCATACGCATCCCATCAGAGGGAGGGACCTTGATGAAGAGAATTCCCATGGGAGAAAAGGTCTACACCTCCAGTGGGAAACAAGAAACATCTTAGAAATTGTGTATTAGAAGGTCACTTCTTTCTGATGGAGTGTGACACTCCTCTGGATAGCATACTGGTACAGGGAGAGTAATATTTGAATTTTTAGGGGAAATCTATATTCAGAAGAATAGTGAAAACATAAATCCTGAGAGGGGATAGTATAGTCTTAGCAAGGATACTGGTTATGATGAGAGAATATGGGGACAGGGATATTACTGGACAACAACATTTGAGTCCCAGTTCAACTAATCAACATTATTTTGACCCGATATTCATCCCTTCATGAGTGACCATCTCTCAGGGTAAGATATAGAAGAAGAAAAAGGAGTGGGAATGGGACAAGATGGATAAAGGCAAGAATATAGGAACTGATCAGGAAAGGGAACTCAAACAGGCTGTTTCAGAAATGTTAACACCTTGAGAGAAACAGAGAGAATAAATAAGGGTAAAAGAATGGGTCAGTAATTAAATTCTTAGTGAAACGGAAGGAATGACAGGAATGAAAAAAACAAAGAAAAGAAAAACTTCTTAAAAGAAAGAGAGTGAGAGAAAAATTAACAAACATAAGTTTGAGGAGGAAAAGGGTTGGAAGATTTTGAACTATTCACTTCCCCACTTACGTGCAGAAAGAGTCAGGAAAAAAGAAATATATATCTAAATAAATAAATTTAAAATTGAAATAAAGTCCAAGAACTAGGAAAATGACAGGCAAACAGGAGTAGTGGGGGGACAAGACCTTTAGTAATAGACTGACATATATGCTGGCTAGACACATACCAGCTTTCAGAGTCCAGATGAATTCAAATGCAAAACAGATTTTATAGCAACAGAGCTAAGAGATACATGCTTAGGTAAAGAAAGAGACAGAAAGGAGTCACTTTTATGAATTACCCTCTCTGGAATCTTCAGTAACCATTATTCACCCAGACATCCTTTGGGGCCCAGTGGGAGTGGAATGTGCCAGTTCTGTTCCTCATTCCATGGGGTACGCTCTCCCTGCCACTCTCTGCCCCCTTCTTGTGCCTCAGTCTATTGCTTCTCCTCTCCCTAGGATCCCTGGGAGAGTTTGCCTGGCTCAGGCTACCTTTGCGTTTCTGCCTTCCCTCCCAGAAGCACTCAGAAGGAGTGTCCCAGTCATGTGGGGTAGCAGTAGTGGTTGGCAAGACCTGGCCCCCTCAACCCCTCTTTCACCTTTCTCCTATCTAAAGGCTCCAGGGCATCTTCTGCTTTCTTTTCCCTAGGGGCAGAATGTCCCAAGGATGGTCTATCCAAGGGTGGGGAGCCTGTAGCCTCAAGGCCACATGTGACCCTTTAGGTCCTCAAGTGCAGCCCTTCGACTGAATCCAAACTTCATAGCACAAACCCACTTAAAAAGATTTGGTTTGTAAAACTTGGACTCAGTCAAAAGGCCATACCCAAGGACTTAGAAGTCCACATGTGGTCTCAAGGCCACAGGTTCCCCACCTCTTGTATATAGTTTGACTTACAGTACTGTGAAATCTTGAGGATCCATGGGAGAAATATTATGGAAATTTCATCCTGACCAACTACTGTCCATCCCATGGGCATCAGGAAGGGGAATACTCTAAGTCTGCTGATGGTCATTACCAGTTTATTCAAAAAATGTTGCATTTTCCAGACACAAAACTCTCTACCCAGTTCCTCAGAAATTTTAGTTATCCTGGAAGCACTAATATAAAGGAAAGTTCACTTCCCTGAAACAATGAAATAATGAAACTTTTCACCATTTTGAACTCTTGTCCTGGGATGCTCTTTGACTGTGTCACTGATACCTATTTAGTTTATTTAATACTTGAATACTTATGGGAAACAGTGTTCTTCCAGAGCATTCTTCATTGAGCTCTGTGCCCCTAAAATGCAAGTAAACAAAATTTGTTTTGTGACCCTATGTAAAATGGAATCAACTTTTTGACATTCTATAGAAGTTGTTCATTTAACCTCAACATAAGCCCTGCCATTCCTATAGTGGACAGTGTAAAGTAAATGCAAAAAAAAAAGATCAAAAAGTTAAGTTTCACAAGTGAAATAAAAACTGAAATATATAAATTAATTTTATTTCATTTAAAGAATACCTAAGCATTAAGAGAATCTGTTAAGTTTGGAAAATTTAATTGATTTCACCCATATTTATCACTTATTTTCTTCAAAAGATCTCTGTCATTAAGTTAAAAGAAAAGAGGAAATGGAAAAGAATTGCTCAGAAAAAAGCAAATCCATTCAATTATAGAAGGTAGAATTTTAGATCTGGAAATGACCTCCAGCATCCTTCAGTCCAATCTCCCTCCAATCCCTGACAAGTCATGACTGTTTCTGTTTCCAGGGAAGACCAATTAAAGGATAAGAGAAATGAAAGGTTGGGTGTTTTGCATTGCCCAAACAACCTTTGCATAATTCTCATTAAGTTTGCAGTTTAGTTTAATTCATGCCTCTTGCCTGAGGATTAGTAACTCATTTCCATGGTTTTCATAATTCTTTAAATTGGACACTTTGATCTCTGAAATGACAAATAGAAAAATTATGTTAAGATGTTATTACAGATCTATACCCTGTAGACTAGCCTTAAAAGCTGACTTTTATAAACTTTTACACTGTGAATAACTTCAAGTATTTTTGAAACAGAAAAACTTTCTGGTTCTCAGTTGGTAGCCTGAAATTGCTTCATGTCCTTTGACCAGGACACAGGAGATGATGTAAGATGGCATTAAAGTATTATAATGCTTCTAAATAGTATCATAATGCATTACCTCCCTAATACAATCTCTTATGATCTCACAAAGGAAATAACAGTTAGAATACATTAATATTTAGTTAGAACAGACTATTAAAAAGTGTTTATGTACTTTCAGAAATGGTGTTGGTAAACCAGACAGGATAGACCTTTCCATTAGTAGCCAGTGTCACATCATTATCACACAGAGATTACTCCCTGAGTCATAACTCAGTTGCTTTCTGGCTGAAGGCTCCAAATCTTCTGCCTCCATAATATCCTAGATGTTCTAGGAAACTCAGTGGTAGTCAGTTTACAAACATTTATTAAGAACTTGCTATGTGTCAGGTACTGTGATAAGTGCTGGCAATATTGGTTGGTTGGTTGTTGTCCTTCGTCTTCAAAGAGGACCAAAATGACATCACCATTATATGGTGAAATTTCAGCATGTCCAGTTGTGACTGGTCAGGCCAATACGAGTTCAGAATGCTCTACCACAGGTTGGGCACAGAGAATCTGTGCGAATATTTGGGGTGGATATCCCAAATTTGCACATCCTACATTTACTTTGTGCTTTCTCAATTCTGCTTTGCTCAAACAGCATAGCACCTTTTCTGATATGGGCACACCATGCTGGGTGGTCCCGTGCCAGTATCTCCCATGTTACACAGTCAAATCCAAAGTTCCTGAGAGAGACCTTGAGAGTATTCTTGTAATTACTTCTTCTGACCACCATGTGATTGCATGCCCCATGTGAATTCTCCATAAAATAGTCTTTTTGGCAAGCGTGCATTTTGCATTCGAACAATGTGACCAGCCCATTGGAGTTGAGCTCTCTGAAGCATAGTTTGAATACTTGGCAGTTCAGCTCAAGCAACGACTCCAGTGTCTGGTACCTTATCCTGCCAGGTGATCCTCAGAATCTTTCTAAGACAGTTCAAATGGAAGCAATTCAATTTCCTGGAATGACTCTGGTAGACTGTCCATGTTTCACAAACGTACAACAATCAGGTCAGCACAATGGCTCTGTAGACCTTCAGTTTGATAGTCAGTTTAATGCTTCTTCTCTTCCAAACTTTTCTTTGGAGCCTCCCAAACACTGAGCTAGCTCTGGCAATGTGCGTGTCAACCTCATTGTCAATGTGTACATCCCTGGGAAGTACACTATATATACATACATACAAAACTGACTGAAATTTTCCAGGCTATATGGCAGGAGGAGGTTATCCCCCAGGAGTTCAAGGATGCCTCCATTGATCATCTCTATAAAGGTAAAGGGAATAGATTGTTCTGTGACAATCACAGAGAGGTCTCTCTCTTACTCATTGCTGGTAAAATTCTTGCTAGAGTCCTCCTTAATTGGCTGATCCTTCACTTGGAAGACGGCCATATACCTGAGAGTCAGTGTGGCTTCTTCAAATTTGAAAAGGCTACAATCTAAGACCAAAGTGGATGGAGGGTTGGTGCATGATTTTCTGTTTGCAGATGATTATGCACTCAGTGCAGCCTCTGCAGTTGAGATGCAACAAAGTATGTATCAATTCTCTGCTGCCTGTGCTAATTTTGGCCTAATAATTAACACCAAAAAAACACAGGTGCTCCATCGGTCACCACCACACCATCCATACGTGGTTACAACAAATGGAGAAGTTTTGAATGCTGTGGATAAGTTCACTTACCTTGACTGGGAATATATTACAAGCCTAAAGAAAGGCAGCCCTGCCCTCAAGGTGCTTATATTCTAACGGGGGAAGACCAACCATAAAAAAAACAAAAAAAAAAAACAAAAAAAAAAACTAAAAGAAGGGAGTGATTTTTTTCTCCAGTCTGGTATGGGGACATGGAAGGGCCCGGTAGACAAAGTCTGGGAGTATGGCCTGGAAAGGAATGAGCCATAGTGAGCCAAGTTACCCTCCTTACATGCAGGTTTAAGAAGTAACCATTCAACCAGAGGGATAGTCCCAAGCAGCAGACGATACTTCCGATGTGTGAACGTAGCAGAGTTAAAAAAAAAAAAATTACATAGCAGAATGAAAAAAAATTAGAGAATATGGCAATCTTGGTTTATGCCATGGTAGATAGAGTGCTCAAACTGTATTTGGTCAGAATAACAATAATGACTCGCATTTATTTAGTATTTTAAGGTTTCTAAAGCACTTTCTTTATATTATCCCATTGGAGCTTCACAAGAACCCTAGGAGGTGGCTACTATCATTATCCTCATTTTACAGATGAGGAAACTAAGGTAGACAATGGTTAAGTAACTTACCTAGAGCCTTATAAGTGGCTGAGGCAAGGTTTGAACTTAGTTGTTCCTGATTCCAGGTCCCAATTCTAACCACTCCTCCAAATCTAACAATATCAGAATGACCTTGGGGGTTATTGGATCTTCCTGAGCGTTTGTTTATCTGCAGCTAGGGATTAAGAATGACCATGACAAGATAAATTAGGTTTAATATAAGAGAAAACCTTTTTTTTTTTTGTAGCAGTGAGAACTATCCAAAAATGCAATGAGCTTCCTAGGTAGGTAACAGTAAGTAAGACTGGAGGTCTTCAAGCCAAGGTGGATTGAACATTTGATGGTTCTGTTGTAGGGGGGATTCTTTTCTGGGTAGAGGTTAGGTTGGTGATGGCTCTGGACACCACTTTAAAAATGGTAAAGTAAAATTTTGTAGTGTCTACCTTACAAAATTGCCATGAGGAGCAAATGAGATAATGTGGATAAACTATTTGGTTTGAAATGTCAGCCATTTTTTATTAACCAGTTTATTCAAAATCAGATCCCTGTTGATGTCATTCTTCAATATGAGTACTGTTTCTACCCATGAAGATGGTAACCTTGTCATGCCTTCTCATCTTGTGGCTACCAGACTGGGGTATGATGGGAAGTATTTATCAACAAGTACTCCAAAAACAGACAAACTTTCAAGTTTAATCTATGTTGCTTACTTTTCTCCATAACTTTCTTAAGTCTACATAGTCCACAAGACAATAAATTAAGCCTCGCTTTATAGTATTTACAGATTGCTGAAGTATAAATGCTCACACTGAAATTTTAGCAATCATTTTCTCCCAGCCCATCACAGATGGCTTCAACATAGCTCTGCTATCAGGACACCACTAGCGTTGTTGTTCCTTGATCTCCTTATATGTCCACTTCACCTACTTTTCTGATTATATTTGTCCTTTAAGATGTCCTCTATGCCATTTTTCAGAGCATATCATTGCTGCTAATTACTATGCAGAAAAACTCACTGTGAATGAATAAACATGTTTCCAAGTTTCTTTACCCTTTAGGGTTATTTGGGGAGAATCAGATGAGTTAAAGATAGTATATCAAAAGTATTTTGCAAATTTTAAAGTGTTTCAAAAATGTAATGCTAATATGAATAATAAATGCCAGATGATAAAGCCTCAGACTACAAATACAGACCTCAAACTAACTCAGAGAAGTCAATACAGCACAGACACCAAGCTGTACTGGAAAGGGACAATTGTGCCATTGTGCCATTTCCCACCTCCCCTCCCAAATGTTACCCACAATACTCCAGTCATTATATTGATCCATATAAATTTAAGAACATGTTTATCATCTCAGATACTCATAATCTCCAGTTGAAATATATAGATCTAAAAAGGAGCTCAGAATTATGCAAGAAAAGGATGAGGTTTTTCTTCCTATCTTTGTCTTCCTGTTTGCTAGTGGAATTTTACCAGTGATGGTTTCAGTGATCCTATAGGAGATGAGTTTATATCCTAATACTTTTGTTGGACCAGAAAAAAGCAGTTTTTTTTTTTACCATCTCTATTACAGTCAATGGATATGAAATATAAGGAAATAGTAGAAGAGCAATTTGTCCCAGAACTATCTTTAGCTGAACCACACTGAAAAAGTGGGATGAGTTATCATCATCATTATCATGGGTCATCTCCAGTTGTCCTGATAGACATCTAGCCATTGGACCCAGATAGCTCCAGAGGAGAAAGTGAGACTGGTGACTCTGCACAGCCCTGCCTCACTTAAATGCAATTAACAAGCATGTCATGGCATCACCTCCCTGACGGCATGGTTATCTTCAAGAATGAAGGACAAACCACACATCATCATCATTATCATCATCACCAGCATAACTGGCTCATTTTTTTCACATTTTTGATGTGAGTCAAAAGGAAGTGGTCATAATACAAGTTACTATCCAGTGATCATTCTTATACACACACATGCAACCAGCACAAAAAATATATGCTAACAAGGGTGATAAGTATTTCATTCTATTAGTATATGATTTTGATCTCCTTGACTAGGTGTCCACATTTCGAAAGCCTTTTCATTCCACTTGCAGATTCTGAGCAGATGGTATGACAACATATTTTTAAAACATCATTAAATTTTTATGACTTTTTTTAATTTCCCAGAAATTATGGTTAGCACTTTGTTTTGTGATAATGGTCTGACTCAGTATAGTTTATTGGTTGAGTTCTTAAGGATATTTATATTTTATAAATTTTATATTTGCCTTTTATATTTGGAGTGTGAGAATTTGTCATCTGTGAGTCTATGAAAGATAGAGAGAGATTCTAAAGTATAATTCTGGCCACCTAGGTGACCAGAATTTCTAGGTATTTAATATATGTTACATTTTTAAAGTTTAAACACTTAAATTTTAAAAACTGTCACAGTTTCCACTGTTCCTTTGCATAAGTAGAATTTTTCAGAAAGATACTTTAAGTCCATGATAGTTTTTCCTATACTTTAAACAATTATCATCTATCCT
The DNA here is from genome assembly GCA_023548195.1 of Bettongia penicillata ogilbyi. NCBI lineage: Eukaryota > Metazoa > Chordata > Mammalia > Diprotodontia > Potoroidae > Bettongia > Bettongia penicillata. The sequence continues at coordinate 3,081,957 of JAJHZJ010000124.1, read as the reverse complement.
GTATAAAACTCCCTGTGGTTTCCAAATTAAAGAAAAAGTTTAGTCAAAACATCTTATTTATCATGTAATTAATTAGTATGACATGAAATTGCATGATTACATGGGGGAAGAGTGTGGAAAGACAGATGAAAACAGTTCCTTTTTGAACTCAATAAATCTTGAATTCTTAATCCTAACCAAGAAAAACTAGAGAGTAGAAGGGTTGATGCCAGATCCAGAGGACACATTGAATTGATGGGTGAATATAATACTTTTGCAGGACAGTGTCAGCAGCATGTTGTGGAGTTGGGAAGTGGACTGTGCAGTTGGGAAGACCTGGTTTCAAATCCTGCCTCTGAGGCTTATTTACTCTGTGACAATGGTTAAGTCACAAACTCAGGCAATTCTGTAGGACTCAGTTCTGGAAAAGGGTTGTGATCTGCATTGGTAAAGTAGTTTTACTCTCATAAAATTCATATATCCTCTTTGGATTTTGGTTGTTGTTTTCACACATTTATGTCTATGTTGCTAATTGGATATGTTGTTAGATAACCTTACTGCCTTCCTACCAATCCTCAATTACACACCTGCATCAGGGGGAGGATAATTTACTGTTGAGTGAAGTAAAGCCTGTGTTCTCAGAATTGGGAGAAATCATAGAGATTATTTAGTTTAGGACTCTCCCAGATATATTCATTTTGTTTTCTGCATAGACATACAATTTGTGGTCATAGCAATGAGAAAAATAACCATATTGCTAATGATTATGTGGATAGATGGAATAATGCTGGGGTGCTTTGAGGGATTGGGTTTTTTAAAATTTCTTTTCCTTTACTTTTGTGGCACAGCTAGATCCTTAAAAATATAACCTGGTAGAATATTCACATAGTACATCCTGTAGTATGTGAACAATTTGGGGTCTGTTTATTGTCTTGTCATGGACAATCTCATGATGGAGTAGGCAGACAAAATGGTTGCTGCTGAGGAAGAAATTGGCATGGCACATAGAAGACAATGCCTTCATATTCCACAATTTCTGTTTAGTCTGGGCTGGCTCCATTGCATAAAGTACCATTAGAAATGCATATGTGCCCAAGTCAGAAATTCTCTTTCTTTTGGGTATGAGTTGAACAAGATGACTGGTGAGATCCTTTCCAAGTCTGAAATGATTATGTCATTGTGTGTTCTCTTTCTCATCTGAGCCAGTATCTTGTTAGGCAGAGAGGTTTGAGACACTTTTCAAGTCAAGTTGGCCCAAATGCAAATATTCTCTTCTTGAACAGACATTGGACTCAAGAATTAGTTTAGAGTATGGTTTGATGTATATCTTTGGAGGGAAATTCTTCTTTTGTGAAATGACAATGTGATCTTGATTATACGATAATCTTCTTATGAATTTCATGCCATACCATTACTAGTCAAAACAACTTTTTATCATCATCAGTCCTGCATGATTACCTTAGCTTATGGGGCTCAAGATGGTTTGAGTTTCCATCCATCACCACGGACAACAGCAGGATAATGGAAAACATGTTCCCATTCCCCAGTGACAGTTTTCATGTGAACCGTAAATAGACCATATTAAACAGACAACTGACATTCTTAAACTTCATGAAACCTGGAAGGTAAAGGGAAGATGGATATATTGTTTAGAGTACAAAAATCAATTGGTGAAAAGAACATTTAGGAAAACAACAATAATCAAGAGGGAATTTCCCCCAATTCTGATCAAACTGAGTTGTAATGAGATACATCTGCTTCTACTTCAGGTAGAAACCAAAGTTGTAGATGAAAACCTAAGCTTGCTCTTTCAATTTCACCCTTTCCTTAGGGTCCAAACCTGCTTATCCAGGACTTGAAGCTTCACAGAAAACTGTCCTGGGAACATTCACAGCAGCTTCTAAGGAGAGTATTTTTCAAGAAGAATTTTATTCATAAAGAAGCTTACTTCATGGAACCTTTGATTAGAGAGACAATGTGACTTCCTTATGCTTCTGAGGGGAAAAAAATAGATACTCTCCTCTTTGTCACTTAGAATGAGTCACAATCTGAATCTGGTACATCTCTCTAGAAATATTTGATACATACACACATATTTATACATATACATCCTTACAAATATATACTCATCCCTGGGTATATACATACACATATATGTGTATATAGCTATGTGAAGAGGTATATGAGAATATATGGATATGTGTATGTATCATACATGTGTATACATTCACATATGTGAATGCACATACATGTACATTTATATATACACATATACATATTATACATGTTGCTGTTGTTCTGTTGTGTCCAACTCTTCATGACCCCATGGACCATAGCGTGTCAGGTCCTTCTATCCTCCACTATCTCCCAAAGTCCAAGTTCCTGTTCGTTGCTTCTATGACACTATCTATCCATCTCATCCTCTGCCATCCTCTTCTCCTTCTGCTTTCAATATTTCCCAACATCAGGGGCTTTTCCAATGAGTCCCATCTTTTCATTATGTGGCCAAAATATTTAAACTTTGGGCTTCAGTATCTGTACCCCGCCAATGTACTTCTTACCCTTTTATTGACCACGAAAGCTCCTTCATTTCTTCTAAGGGACTCTTGATTACAGTAGTATATATAATGATCACCTGAATTCAGTTGACCCATTCCTGTCCATTTAAGTTCACTGACACCCAAGATATTGATGTTCTATCTCCTGTTTACCCACATCCAGCTTACTTTGGTTCATAGATTTTATTTTCAAGGTTCCTGTGCAAAACAGTCATCCAGGAAGAGATTACACACACACACACACACACACACACACACACACACACACACATGCATGCATGCACTTTCTCCCTCCCCATATGTGCGTATCAAATCACCATATTCAGATCTTGTTGACTATTATCAAACACTTTTCATTCTACTTTCTCAAGTTCACCAAGTAGCTTGATATGTTTCTACTCAACATCTTTCTTTATATACCAGCTTACATGTTATTGCTTCTTACTTTGCAGTTTATCAGCCTCTTCACTCTCTGTATTTTGTACCTCTTCTCCACCTTTGTCACACATACACATGAATGGTTGTACTGTTGACCTTGTCATCACCCATACATATTTCACCTCTACAACTCAACTTCAAAACTGCTGTGTCTGAACATAACCTTCTGTCCTCCTGGCTTTCCCTAGAATTTATCCCTCCTAAATGCATTCTCCAATTATTCTATCCCTCCCTGTTTCTCAGGCTAGCACTGCTGACCAGGCTTCATTTTATTCTCTTCATAATTACAAACCTTTAGTCAAGGAGGTCAACTTTCCATGGTCCTGCACACTTAATCCCCTGATCCATTGTTACTTAAATCTTTCCTTTCCAGACTCCAACTAGGATTACCTTTATCTTCTTTCTGATGTACTGCTGAGTCCAGATAGAAATCACAAAATAGTGCTGAAGGGGTTCGCTACAAATTTATCTTGTCTGAACTAGGGCTGATGCCAATCCTTTTGCTTTCCCCTTATTGATAATCAATAAACAATCATTTATTTAGTAATTTTGTTGTACTCATCCTTCAGTCATTTTTAGTCTGACTCTTTGTGACCCCATTTTAGGGTTTTCTTGGCAAAGGTACTGGAGGGTTTTGCTAATTCCTTCTCCAGCTCATTTTACAGATGAGGAAACTGAAGCAAATAGGGTTAGGTGACTTGCCCAGGGTCACAAGCTGCTGTGCTTAGGATACAAAGAAAGGTAAAGACAGTCCTTGCCCTCAAGAACCTTACATTCTAATGATGAGATAAAATGTAAATAACTAGATACATACAAAGTAGTTGAAAAAGTAATCTTAGAGAGGAGGATTCTAACAAATGGGGGACTAGAAAAGGGCTCCTGCAGAAAATGATGTTCAAGATAAGTCTTGACGGGATTCAGGAATTCTTTTCTTTAAGCTAATATATTCTTTAATTTTTAAATTTAATTTTTTTAAATATCAAAATATTTTCATCTCCCACCTCACATCTCTTTCTCCCTCATGGGAGAGAAAAGGAAAACAAAATCCTTATAACAGATTTTCATGCGTCGTAAGCAAAACAAATCCACACATCGACCATGTCCAAAAATGTGTGTTTGATTCTGCACCTTGAATATATCATCTTTTTATTAGGAGGTTAGGTACGATGCTCATCATTTGTATATATGGTTAGACATTGTGCTCATCAGTGTTCTTAAGTCTTTCAAAGTGGTTTGTTTTTATGATGTTGTTATTTTATGATCTGTTTTCTTGCTTCTTACTTCCTTCTGCATCAGTTCATACAAGTCTTTGTAGGTTTTTCTGAAGCTGTTGTTTCCTTTAATTCTGACAGTATGACAGTAATTCATTAAATTCATATGTCATAATTTATTCAGTGCTTTCCTGATTGACTGCCATACTTTTGGATTCTGGGGTCTTTCCAGTGCAAACAGTGTGGCTTCAAAGAGGTTTTTGCACGTAGTTAGTTTTTTCCCTTTTTCTTTGGGTCCCTGTGCTTGGCACCTAGTATATGCTGAATAGATACTTGCTTATTGAATCAAACTGTTGACTGACTGATTCCTGTCTTTGGCCTCAGTTGGTGCTGGTTCTTGCTGAAGATCCAGCAGCTAGTTGTTCACTGAGTTTGTCACCAAGTGAATGATTGAATTCATGCCGAAGGTGATGATGTTGACTGTAGGAGGAAAGCTATAAAATTTGCATTGCTGGTCAAGTGGAAATTGCCTGATTAGGCAAGAAAGTGTTCTTGTTAACAGGTTGAGAAGAAAACAAGGGAACAGTCCTTTATTAAATGCCTATTTGTAATAGTAATTTAAATGGAAAGATCTTTCTCAATTAATAGGCCCATATGATCTGCTTAAAATCTCATGGAAGCCTGGTCACATGTCTTGCTGAAGAGGCAGAACAGGAAGGGTGGAGCAGAACTGGGAGGAGGTGAGTGAGTGGGGTCAAGTCACAGGGGATAGAAGGCAAGCCAATTGACACATTGTGGCAGTTGATAGTGAGAAAGCCCTGGCTGAAGTAGGGGAGGTTTGAGAATGGCTTTACCCTTTGCTGTGATCATATCTATTAACTTCTTGGTCACCATGACAGATTTTTCTTTCTGGTTCTGAGATTCAGGTTTCTGGTGTTTAAATAAATGTTTTTCTTCTGCTTTCTATATGGAGAGTCTTTTATATTTTGTGATTGAGAACTATACTGGCATATTCATAGTCACCACCAGTACTATGAATATTGCCTTGGCGACACATATTAATATTATGTGTCCCAAATAATAATTACAAGGTATAAAATCTCTGTTTTGAGGCAGAAAAGATTTAGTGGAAGACATTAATATCCCAGGATGGGAAGATTTATCATGTACCTCACTAGGAAGGAAATGGGCTAAAAGCACTGGGTCCTGTGAAAACTGGGAAGTGAGGTTACAGGAGGGGGAAACTGGAAATTTGGAAAGGTATTTTCAAGGAATACCAATAAGACCAGGGAAAGAGTTGACAGGGGTTTTACTCCAGGAAGGAGAGGCTGGATTTTACTAACAGCTTACCATATTATGTGTAGAAACAGAGATGAGCTGCTTAAGGAAAAAATTCAGATGGAAAAAGAGTACAAGAGCAGTCTGAGGGGTCTCAAGCAGAAGGAAAGGCTATTCATTAAGTTCAGAATAAGCTGAAGGCTAACCAAAGAAATGTGCATCTGACCTTTGTCTAGACCCAGCCTAGTCGCCACAGCAACAAAGGAAGTAAAATAATTTTAGAGGAAGAAGTTTCTCAGTCAGAAGCATGACTGATAGTGAGGTTTAAACAGGAGAACCAAGGCTTTAACTCAGTGTTTAGGGAAATAATTGAGGGTTTTACTCAACAGGAGGTCACATAAATTTTTAAGTTGGTTCACCAAAAGGATGGGAGAATCATTAATATCTAGGATGATGGGAATCAGTGATGATGGAGCTAGACGAATAGCTATAGATCCCATTGACCACCTGAAATTTATAGGTATTAGTCAGAATCCTTTTGCACAGCAAACTTTTTGAGATTATAATATGCAAGAAGGTAACAATACAACTAATCTATTAACTTTGGCAACAGAAGGCTGCAGTAAGCAGTATCCTACTGACTCTATGTGGCCTAGACCCTGGTATTCACTTAGGAACTGTATAAGGAAGTTAAAGGATGAGGCAATGAAGACTGTCATAATGATCAGAAATGCAAATGTATACCATGAGACTCCTTTAGCAGTTTACCAACTGCTAAAGTTTAGCAGTTTACTCCAACTTACAAACACTTGACCTTGACTCTCATAATTGGGGGAATAGGGTACCCTCTTTCAGAGGTGCTAGACAAGATTTTACAGTTAGGTGACTCAGGAGACTGGGGAAAAGACAAAATTGCTAGAGAGAAGAGTAAATAGCCAGCAGATACAAAATCAAAAAAAATCGACAAGGAGAGAATTGTTTACTGCTCTGCTGAGATCAGGGGTAAATTTTAGATGCATAGATGGTATTCCAACTAATGAGCTGCACAAAATGAACCAAGAAAAGAGATTTGATACTAGATAAAATAGAGAAGTAAAAACTGCCCTTACAGATCGTACGTACCCCTTGTATCCAAGTTTGTCTCACCTTCAGGGAGAATAGGATGTTGACTGTGCCCCAACTCAGATTAAAGAAATACACAGATGGGATGACAGACCCCATATCAATTTGATTACATAGTGGAAAAATGGATCAGGGCATTAATAGATATTGGAGCAGAGGCCTCCCTTATATATAGAAACCCTGTTAAGTTTATACATGGAACTCCTATCACCATCACAGGATTGGGAGGGTCTGACATATCAGCCAGGCAAGTTAATCTAACAATGAACATTGGACAATTACCTAAGAAAGAAACAATTGTGCCCATTCCTGAATAGATCGTTGGAATAGATATATGGAGAGGTATGACTTTAAATTTAACTAAGGGGAGACACCGGTTTGCAGTAAAGAGGAAAAGAATTAATACAGTTTTAGTAGGTAAAATAAAAATGGACCCAATCACTTTACCTGAACCTTCTGAAGTGATCACTTTAAAGCAATATCATTTGCCAGGTGGACAAGATGAAATTACCAATACTATAAAGGAATATGTTGAAGCGAGAGGGTTAGTCCCTACAACCACTCAATGGAATAATCCTGTCTGGCCAGTATGAAAGTCAGATGGGACAAGGAGAATGACAATGGATTAAAGACAATTGAATAAAATCACTCCTCCCTTGTATGCTGCTGTTCCAGATACCATTACCTTAATAGAAAAAATCCAGAAATATGATGAGACTTGTTATGCAGTTATTGATTTCGTCAATGCTTTCTTTACTATTCCAATAGATTTAAAACAGTGGGGCCAATTTACTTTCACTTGGTAGGGCCAACAATATACTTTTACATGCTTGGCACAAGGATATCTGCATAAGCCCCACTATTTGTCATAGGATTGTGGCTGAACATTTATATGAATTAGAGCTACCTCGTATACAGCTTACCCACCACACAGAGGATATTATGATACAGGGAAAAACTATAGGAGAAGTGGAGAAGAGTTTGAGCATATGAAAAGCAAAAGGTGGGAGGTTAACCCTGCAAAGATTCAAAGGCCAGCTCAAACTGCAAAGATTTTGGGTGTACAATGGAATCAGGGGCTGGGAGAAATTCTCCTACAAGCCTGACAAAAGATTTAGGATTTTCCTATCTCCGCCAATAAGAAAGAGGCTCCAAAATTTATAGGATTATTTGGATATTGGCTGCATCACATACCACATCTAGGACAAATTTTGAAACCTTTACATAAAATTACTAGAAAAAATATGAATTTGATTGGGGACTTGAACAGACCAAAGCTTTTGATGAAGCTAAGGCAGCTATTCAATTGGCCCTAGATTTATGGCCTATGCACAATGGTCCAGTGCAATTACAGGTGATTGTACAGGATGAATATGCAAACTGGAGTTTATGGCAAAAAACAACAAAGCTGAAATATGCCCTTCAGATTTTGTTCTAGGAAGCTCCCTTCATCTGGAGTTCAATATACCCCTTGTGAAAAGCAATTGATAGCTGCATATATGGCTTTGGTAGAGACTTTAGGCCATGATGTAATACTAAGGCCTGGGATCCCAATTATGACCTGGGTAATGAATACCCCAGCTTGTCATAGAACTGGTCATGCACAGGAAGATAGCATAATTAAATAGAAATGATATATTCAAAATAGATCCAAGACAGGCACAAGTGGAGTTTCTGCCTTATATGAACAACCTATAGCAAACAGAGATACTGAGGGAAATGAACCAAAGCCACAGTTATTACAATCTTTGGTAAAATGGAATGAAGGTTAGGATGCATTAACTGAAGGACAAAAGAGACATGCATGGTTTTCTAATGGGACAGCAAAATATTTGTGCCACAAAAAATGTTGGAAAGTGGTGGCTTATAACCCATGCACTAGGCAGACTTTGGAAAGTACTGGGCTAGGTGGAAGTAGTCAATATGCCCAACTTATGGCAGTAAACCAAGTTATTAGAACAGAACAAGGAGGGAAGTGTCATATATTCACTGATTCATGGTAGGTAGCTAATGGGTTAGCTACATGGATGCTTATGTGGAAAAATGGAAATTGGGAAATTCATGATAAACAAGTCTGGGGCAAAGAATTATGGGAAGATATATGGGACATGTCTTTGGTTAATAATTTGCCATATTTTAAAAATTTAATTTATTTATTTCATTTTTTACATTCATTTTCACAAAATTTTGGGTTCCAAATTTTCTCCCCATTTATCCCCTCCCCCCACCCCAATACACCGAGCATTCTCATTTTCCCTATCACCAATCTGCCCTCTCTTCTATCATCCCTCCCTTCTCTTGTCCCCATCTTCTCTTGTGTCCTGTAGGGCCAGATGACTTTCTATTCCCCATTAACTGTATTTCTTATTTCCTAGTAGCAACAACAATACTTAACAGTTGTTCCTAAAACTTTGAGTTCCAAATTCTCCCCATCCCTCCCTCCCCACCTTCTTCCCACCCTTTGGGAAAGCAGGCAATTCAATATAGGCCATATCTGTGTAGTTTTGCAAATGACTTCGATAACAGTCGTGTTGTATAAGACTAACTGTATTTCCCTCCATCCTATTCTGCCCCCCATTGTTTCTATTTTATCTTTTGATCCTGTCCCTCCCCAAGAGTGTTGACCTCAAATTGCTCCCTTCTTCCATTGCCCTCCCTTCCATCATCCTTCCCTGCTTATCTCCTTCTTCCCCATTTTTCTATACTGTAAGATAGGTTTTCATACCAAAATGAGTGTGCATTTTACTCCTTCCTTTAGTCGAATGTGATGAGGGTAAACTTCATGTTTTTTTCTCAGCTCTCCTCTTTTTTCCTCCACTAAAAAGTTTCCTGCTTGCCTCTTGAATGAGATATAATTAACCCTATTCCATTTCACCCTCTCTCCTCCCACTACATTTCTCTCTCACCATTTACCTTAATTTCTTTTAAGATATGGTCCCATCCTATTCAATTCACTCTGTGCTCTCTGTCTCTCTGTGTGTGTATGTGTGTGTGCATGCATGCATGTACATGTGTGTGTGTGTATGTGTGTGTGTATGTGTGTGTGTGGTCCCACCAACTACCCAGATACTGAGACGTTTTAAGAGTTACAGATATTGTCTTTCCATGTAGGAATGTAAACAGTTCACTTTTGGTAAGTCCCTTATGACTTCTCCTTGCTGTTCACTTTTTCATGCTTCTTCTCCTTCTTGTGTTTGAAAGTCAAATTTTCTTTTCAGCTCTGGTCTTTTCATCAAGAATGCTTGAAAGTCCTCTGTTTCATTGAAAGACCATATTTTCCCCTGAAGTATTGCACTCAGTTTTGCTGGGTAGGTGATTCTTGGTTTGAGTCCTAGTTCCTTTGACTTCTGGAATATCCTATTCCACGCACTTCAATCCCTTATTGTAGAAGCTGCTAGATCTTGTGTTATCCTGATTGTATTTCCACAGTACTGGAATTGTTTCTTTCTAGCTGCTTGCAAGATTTTCTCCTTGACCTGGGAGTTCTGGAATTTGGCCACAATGTTCCTAGGAGTTTCTCTTTTTGGATCTCTTTCAGGCGGTGATCAATGGATTCCTTCAATACTTATTTTGCCCTCTGGTTCTAGAATATCAGGGCAGTTTTCCTTGATAATTTCATGGAAGATGATGTCCAGGCTCTTTTTTTGATGATGGCTTTCAGGTAATTCCATAATTTTTAAATTGTCTCTCCTGGATCTATTTTCCAGGTCAGTTGTTTTTCCCATGAGATATTTCACATTCTCTTCCATTTTTTCATTCTTTTGGTTTTGTTTGGTGATTTCTTGGTTTCTCGTAAAGTCATTAGACTCCATCTGTTCCATTCTAATTTTGAGAGAACTATTATCTTCAGTGACCTTTTGAACCTCTTTTTCCAATTGGCTAATTCTGCTTTTGAAAGCATTCTTCTCCTCATTGGCTTTTTGAACCTCTTTTGCCAATTGAGTGAGCCTATTCTTCAAGGTGTTATTTTCTTCAGCATTTTTTTGGGTCTCCTTTACCAAGGTATTGACCCGTTTTTCATACTTTTCTTGCATCTCTGTCATTTCTCTTCCCAGTTTTTCCTCCACGTGTCTAACTTGCTTTTCAAAATCCTTTTTGAGCTCTTCTATGGCCTGAGCCCACCGGACATCCATCTGGGATGTCTGGGATAGAGAGGCCCCAACCTCCACGTCTTTCCCTGATGGCAAGCATCGTACTTCATCATCAGAAATGAAAGGAGGAAGGAACATCTCTTCCCCAATAAAGTAGCTCTCTACGGTCTTATTCTGCTTCCTTTTTCTGGGCATTTTCCCAGCCAGTTACTTGATTTCTGGGATTCCTCTCCACCCCTATCTAAATCTGCCCAGCTAGTGCTTGGGGTCTGAGATTCAAATGCTGCTTCCCAGTCTCAGGGCTATCCGTGGCGGGAGCGGCTGCTATTCAATGTGAGCTTAAGTTCTGGTCCTTGGGTGGGGGCTCAGCTCCCTCAGGGGATTTATGCAGAGACCTGAACTTCTGCCTGCTGCTCTGGGAGTCCCGGGCAGCTGCTGCTGACTCTGCCGCTCCTCTGCCACTTCCTCCCAAGGGCACCCGAGTCACGGAGACACCCTGCTTCCCTCTCGGCCAGCCCAGAAGTCTCTCTCACTGAACTATAGCGTCTGTGGGCGGAGGGACCTTCCCGGCCGCCAGAGATTCCGTCCCTGAAGCCTGCTCGGATCTGCTCCTCTGGTGTCGTGGCCAGGGCAGCACAGGGGTGGACTCTGCTTTCCAGGGCACGATGGACCCCTGGGGACAGCTCTCCAGGGCTCTCTTGTATGGAAATCTCTTCCACTGTGCTTCTGTGTGCCTTGCAGTGATCCAGAATTTGTGGGAAGTTCTTCTTACAGGAAATTTATGGGCTGTGGATTCAGAGCTAGCGTACGTGAGTCTTTCTACTCCGCCATCTTGGCTCCTCCCCATGCTCATGTGGCCCTCACCAGGTCAGAATGTGTGTACAATGCACATGCTGATCGACTAGAAAAGATTGCTGCTCAAGATATTGACATCATATCTAACACCAACTGGTGATCCAGTACTAGCAAAAGTCTTCCATCTAACAGCTGGTCATTTGGAGGTCCAGGCTGCACAACAGTGGGCACAAGTCCAAGGTATTAGTATCTCTCATTCACTGTTAAAACAAGTAGCTGAATAATGTTACACATGTCAGTTGGAAAAAGAAAGAACTATTCCTTGGGTAGTAACTGGGGAAGTACCAAGGGGAAAAATACTAGCCCAAATTTGACAAATAGATTATATTGGACCCCTACCCCAAGATAGAGGATGCAAATTTTAATGTCCTTGTATTGACACCTATTCAGGTATACTGGTGGCTAGTCCTTATAAGAATGCAATCCACAAAAACACCTGTAAAACTTTAGATATCATAAGTCTATATTATGGAACCCCAATGCAAATTCAAAGTGACAATGTGTCACACTTCAAAGTTAATGAAATGAAGAGATATTGTGTATTAAACAACATAGATTGGATATATCATATTCCATATTATTCATAAGCATTTGGGTTAATTGAAAGAATGGATTATTGAAAGAACAATTAAGGAAGTTAAGTTCTAATAATTCTTATCAACATTGGAAAGAAAACTTGTTCATTGCTTTGTATAATTTGAATAATAGATTATTGGGAGGCAGTACCCCTCTATCAGAATGATGACCCTAAATATGCAAATTAGAAAACAACAAACACATAAGATCCCAAATGTTGAGTATTAGATTCTGATGCCAGATGTTCCAGCACTGTATCCAGGGACACCTGGTTCGGCAGGGTCTGCTTTACATTGTTTAGAGAACTTTTGGTTGGATATGAAAGAAATAAGAACAATCTTTACTGTAATATGTATGAGAGAAACCCAAAGAATCATTTCGGGTGGATATTACCTAAATCAGGATTAGCACCTCAAGGAATACATATATTGGTTGGAGTGATTCTAATTATCAAGGAGAAATTATTGTAACTTTCCAAAATTTAGGAGATGGACCCATACAGTTTTGTAAAAATGATAGTTCAAGTGATTATTATTCCTTGTGAAACAAGACAACTTATGAAAACTTACCCTCCTTCTGAAATAACGAACAGGGAAACTGAGGGATTGGGTTCTATGGATAGAATAAAATGGGAGCTAAAGTATGAGTAAAACAAAAGCCAGATGATGTTCCAAAGGCTGTGGAAATTATAACACATGGGAAATATTGTACCATAACTGTTGTTTTTTCAGGAGAGTATGAGTACCAAATTCTACTGTTAACTCATACATTCTACCATGAATTAGGCTGTGAGAGTGGGTTTGTGGAGTCCAGAACCACAGCTGACCCTATATCTACCCTACTTCTGCTTATTATTTCCTTTTTTTGTCTATTTTTTGGCTTTTCATCTGTTAAACTTGCTGGATTTGTTTCATATAGGCTTAGTACCCTCCACCTGCAGATGCCTGATCACTTAAACAGGGTGTCACCTCCTATTCATGATGGTGATGTGTGGTCTCTGGACCTGTAGTTAACCAAACTCCAGATGCCAGCTAAAGAAATGATCTCTTAAATGAGACCTCTTGGGGAAGGGACAGCTCTATGTCCAATCTCAGCAGGAAGTAGTTGTGGAAGAAGGAATTTTCGCCCCTTACCCCAAGATTTTGGACCCCTTTTGTTGAGGGGGAATGATGGGGTGCTTGTGATACCAGTTGCCCCACTGACCTATGTAATGAATATGAAAGATCTTGGGGCTGAATGTAATAGTAATTTAAATGGAAAGATTTTTCTCAATTAACAGATCCATTAAATAGCCTGGAAGCCTGGGTCGCATGTGGTGGGAGGAGCTTGCTGAAGAGGCAGAACAGGAAGGGTGGAGCAAAATCTAGAGAAAGTGAGTGGGGTCTTGTCAGAGGGGATAGAACACAGGCCAACTGGCACAGGCCAACAGACACAGTGTGACAGTTGATAATGGGAAGGCTCTAACTGAATGAGGGGCAGGTTGAGAATAGCTTTGCCCCCTGCTGTGATCATGGTTAACTTCTCGGTCACTATGAAGGATTTTGCTTTCTGGTTCTGTGATTTGGCTTTCTGGTGCTTAAATAAATGTTTTTCTTCTGCCTTCAATATGGAGAGTCTTTTATATTTTGTGATTGAGAACTATACTGTCATATTCATAGTCACCACTGTTGCTGTGAATATTACCTTGATAATACACTATTGCATGCTAGGTACTGTGTAAGCACTTTAAAAATGTAGTTGTATTTGATGCTCACAACAGCCTCGGTAATTAGGTGTTATTTTATTATTACCATTTTACAGTTGAGAAAATTGAGACAAACAGAGGTTGTGACTTTCCCAGGGTCACACAGCTAGAATCTGAGATTACATTTTGAACTCAGGTATTCCCATGTCTAGGCTCAGCCCACTACCCACCTAACTGCTCAAAGACATACTAACAGGGCACCTAAGCTCTATTCTCAGAATAAGAATCTTCATCATCTCGATATTTGAGGAAGGAGTTGGGACGGGAATTGATGGATATAAATCCTTATGTGAGGAAAAAAATAATAAAAAATAAAAGACCATCAATGGAAACATTCAAAAAATTGACCAGAAGAAAGGTCACAGACTGGAAGGTAATGTTGTTGTCATTGATATTTTTAAATCTAAATTTTAAATCTAAATTTGATCTTAACTTTTAAATCTAAATCTAAATTTCTAAATCATTCTATGTAATAGAAGTTCTTAGTGTCATTTGTGGTTTTCTTTTTCTATTGTTGATGCATTGAAATTTCCATGTTGATGATTGTGAAATTTTGAATAAAAAATTGATATGAAAGCTCACAGACAAAAAAGAAATGAATATTATATAGCAACAAAACATGATTTTTAAAAAGAGTTACATGTTAGAGGTGATTCAGGATTTTAAGTGCTGGAAAGTGGTTATGTATATTATATTACAATTAATCTTGGAGAACTTGAAGTGTATTGAATTGGGAAGTGATATAATCAGATCTTTGTTTAGAAATACCACAATTTATTTTAAAAACATTTTCCTTTAAATGAAAAAAAATGATGCAAAAAATGACAATCAAAACCTCAAAGAAACATATACATTTATCATGCCATTAAAAGCATACAATAAAAATACAAACTTATGTAGTTCATACTCATCCATGTCAAACTGAGGCAAAAAGCAGTTTTGCTTATTGTATCCTTTTAACCCATTAATGGCTTCCCCTCCCATGCTGTTCTTATTTCTCTCCTGTCAATCAAACACCCTTTTTGATTGATGGATTGAATATCTCAATATCTTTGACTGAATAGATTCATATCAAAATTTCCTTAATCCATGGCACTCTGAATCTTTCATTTCCAAATAAAGAAAAAGACTTTTCTAAAAAAATAAGTATCTGGAAGTCAAGGGGATGCCCATCAATTGGGGAATGGCTGAATAAATTACGGTATATGAATGTAATGGAGTACTATTGCACCATAAGAAATGATGAACAAGAAGACTTCAGGGAGGCCTGGAAGGACTTATATGATCTGATGCTGAGTGAAAGGAGCAGAACCAGGAGAACTTTGTGCACAGCAACAACCACAGTGTGCGAGAGTTTTTTCTGGTAGACTTGGAACTTTGTAATAACACAAGAACTTTCTGAGAAAAAAAAAAATCCCAATGTCGGTTTTCTAAGGCAAAATGCCTTCCACACTCAGAGAAAGAAATATGGAAGTCATTTGCAGAATGTAGCAGATCATGTTTGTGTGTATGTGGATTTTAGTGTATTATGTTTTGATTTGTTATATGATTTCTTCCATTTATTTTAGTTTGTCTACACAGCATGACTATAGTGAAAATGTGCTCAATAGGAAAGTATATGTAGAACCTATACAGAATTGTATGCTGTCATGGGGAGGGAGGAGGGTAGTGGGGGGAAGGTGTGGGAGGGATAAAATCTTAATTTTAAGGAAGTGATTGTAGAACATTAAAAAAAATAAAATAAAAAAATACATATCTGTCAAGTTCTTACTAGGTTGGAGTTTCCATAAAGCCAAGGACTGTTGCTTATATAAAGTTTGTACACTTCAGATCTAACATAGTTCTCTGAAACCAGTGAGTGCTACATAAATGTCTCATGAATTGCTTTGAACTGAAACAGATTAAGTTGGAATCACTTTAAAGAGATTAAAATGTGTTTTAGTATAAAAAAGGTGAAAATAAAGTAAAAATGTGATTTGGGAAATACTGGCATAATTTTAGAACCATGGTGTTAATAGGAAGTTTCATTCATTTTGGCAAGTTTTATCTCAAATTTCAAGCAACATGAAAATTATGTTGATGTATTGGCACATTTGCAAACAAGTGATGTGCTATATGTGGCCACAGTAGTACTGAAAGAGCTGTATCCATCTACACACGGTTCCCTCTATTTTCTGTAATCTAGGTAGTGCAATGGTCTATCTCGCATTTAATTACTAAATTAATAGGTTGTGGTATGAGAAATAGTATGCAATCTACCCACCTGGCCTCTCTTGGATCACCAATCCAGGAGTGAAGGTGGAAGGCTTGAGAAAGCTTTTCCCCTTGGCTCCAGTTTCTCTGTTTATGAGCGCTCTTCCCTTTCATGCATAAACTCCATGAGAAAGGCATTGACAATAGGTGCCTCCACTTTGTTCCTCTCATTATCTCCTAAGCCTTTTACAATCTGTTTCCTGATCTCATCATTCAGCTGAAACTGCTCTTTCTAAAGTTACTAGTGATCTCTTAGCTATCATACCCAATGACCTTTTTTTGATGTTCATCTTTTTTTTTGACATCTCTGCAGCCTTTGAAACCATTGATTACGCTCATCTTCTTGATATTTCCTTCTGTCTTGACTTGTGTGACAATGTTTTCTCCTGATTCTCTTTCTACCTATCTGACAATTGTTTCTCAGACTCCTCTGCTGTGTCTTCATCTGGATCATGCCCAAGTGTGGTCATCCCCCAAAATTCTCTCAGGTTCCTTTTCTCTTCCTCTCTCTACTGTATTGATCTCATCATTTCCCATTTGTGCTGATGATTCTCAGTTCTATTTAAATCTCTCTCCTGACATCCAGTCTCATATTTCCAGTTGACTATTGGATATCTTGTACTGCATGCAAAATCTTAAATTCATTATGTCCACAGTTGAACTCATGATCCATCCACCAAATCCTCTATTATTCCCATCATTGCTATTACATTGGAGAGCACCTTCTGCTCCTAGTCCCCCAGACTCACAATCTAGGCATCATCCTCAACTCCTCACTCTCTATATGCAATCAGTTGATGTTTCCTTGAGTCGTCCTTTGGAATATTTCTTGTTTACACCCACTTCTCTCCTTTGATACTGTCACCTTCAGAGTACAAATGCCCTTTATTTCTCAGGTAGACTATTGAAATAGCCTTTTGGTGGATCTCCTTATACATGTTGTTCCCCACTCCAACTTGCACTCTACTCAGGTACCAAATCAATTTTCCTAAGTATAGGTTTGACCACGTTATCCCTTTATTCATTGAACTCCAGTGGCTCCCTCTTATTTCCAAGATAAAATATAAAACCCTATTTGGTTTTTAAAGCCCTTATTAACCTAAGAAACCCACTTCTCACTTTCTAGTTTTCTTGTATCATATTCCCTATACTCTTCAATCCATTGACCCTGGATTCTTTGCTGTTCCTCAAGTAAGACACTCCGTGTCTCAGTTCCAGGTATTTTCCTTGGCTGTTCCCCATACCTAGAATTCTTTTTCTCCTCATCTCTGTCTACTAGATTCCTTAGCTTCCATCAAGTCCCCCTTTAAATCTAGTTCCTTCCCTCTTTTAATTATTTTCTATTTTGTACTTGTATGTAGATTGTATACATTTGTTTTCTTGTTTCCTACCCTATTGTACCCTGAGTTCCTTGAGATTAGGAGTTTTCCTTTGCCCCTTTTTGTATCCCCAGTGTTTTGCACAGTGCCTGAAATGGTTATTGATTAACGGATTTCTCTTGCACCTTATTTTCCTCCACAACCTGCCTCCTTGCTATGTCTCAAAAGATGCTCTATCTCCCAGGATTGTCCGTTTTCACTGATTGTTAGCTATATTTGAAATTCTCTTTCTCTTTTCACCTCTATCTCCTGGCTTGGCTGGTGTCCTACAAGTTCCAACTTAAATTCCACTTTTTGCAATAAACTTTCCCCAATATTCCTTAATGCCAATGTCTTCCGTTGGAGATTATCTTCAATTTATCTCGTCTATACCTTGTTTGTACATAGTTGTTTGTGTGTTGTCTTTCCAATAGATTGTGAGTTCCTTGGAGGGAAGATGGGGCTGTTTTGCCTTTCTTTGTATCTTCTGGGCTTATCATGGTGTCTGACTTATAGTAAGTCCTTAAGTAACAAATGTTTATGGACTTATAAATGTTAGAATTCCCCCCATGCCCCACCCCACACTTATCCATCCAACTTCTTTCTACCTAGGCATATTTCAGGAAATGACCCCTGTTTTCAGATGAATATGATGACGTGATGGGGAATAATGTCCACAAATTTACCGGAATAA
Source organism: Bettongia penicillata ogilbyi (assembly GCA_023548195.1). Classification (NCBI taxonomy): domain Eukaryota; kingdom Metazoa; phylum Chordata; class Mammalia; order Diprotodontia; family Potoroidae; genus Bettongia; species Bettongia penicillata. The sequence continues at coordinate 3,063,800 of JAJHZJ010000124.1, read as the reverse complement.
ACAGTCTTTGTTATCTCTGCTCTGAGCCCCCAGTTCCCACATTTAGAAACTTCCCTTCACATTCAGAGTCCCAGCTTAATAGGATTAAACAAGTTCATTGTTTTTTTTTCTTAGTGGTCATGTACTTTATTGAAACCCCACCAAATAATTTTAAATTGGAGCATAGTAAAACAACTCCTCAAACTATAAAAAAAAGTTTTCAAATAATGAGCTACCATGTTTGCTGTAGCAGAATTGCTTTCTTTCTCTCTCTTACCCCACCCAACCAGTCAAAAGGGAAAGAGTAAGAAAAAGATTTGGCAAATTTTAGAACTCGCTGTAAGAGTTCTTTGGCAGCCATTCTGAGAAAACAAGAGGAAGGTTTTGCAGACTTTGGGGACCTTGCCAAGGTTTGCCGGAGTGAGTGCTTGCTCTGAGGGAATGGAAGAGAGCACGGCTGGAGGCTGGCATGCCTCCCACTGGTAACAGCATGGCTGAGATTTTGGGCACAATTCATCTCATTGGTCTTGAAGCCATTCTGATCAGTTCCACTTCCACTCCATGTTTTTCTCTTTGCTCTAGGTCAGTCCAGGTTGACCTATTTTTTTTTTTATCATTTCCAATCCTTGTTTTATTTTGCCCTACTCAGCTACAGTTACAGAACCAAAATGTACCGACATTTCCACCCTTGTTATAGCTGCTTTATAGAAAAACCCAAGAAGCAGTCTAGATAGGCATCTCTTTTCTGCACCACCATTGCAGAAGTCACAGTGGGAAAACTCTTTGAGGGCAAAAGGAAATGGAAAACAAAGGATTCTGGGAAATATATGCCCACACATATTTCTTACCTTCTCCATGGTTTCCTTCATCCATTACTCCAAATCACTTTAGGGAATTCTTAGAAAATTTCTGTTGCCTTTGACTTTATTTTAATTAAGCAAAACTTTCTTCTTCCCCAATCCCCCAAGTCCTTTTACTTATTTTCTGGATACAATAAGTTACCATCCATGAATTATCCCCTTTGTGTCCCAAAAGAAAGACATATATACTTTTACATGTAGTCTCTGCTGGTTTTGCCATGGATGTTCTATCTAGTGTAGCAGAATAAATCAGGATAGCTAAGAGGACCAGATGTAAGACTGATACAAGGAGAAGACTGAGTCAAAAGCTGGTATGGGTTCAGGATGGAAGGAAACAAGCCACTCTATGGAGTGAACAACTGTGTTTCATGTTAACTTTCAGATTCATAACATGCTATTTAAAAACTTACCATCTGTAGACTATGAAGAGGGAATCAAAAATTCATGAATTTTTACAAGCACATATTAAATACTTATCATGTTCCAAAGTACTGTGCTAAACACTGGAGATACAAAGAAGACATGGGACAATCTCCATCATCAAAGAGCTTATGTTCTATTTTGGGGAAATAACATTTACCTCAAAAAAAATCAAATGTAAAGATATACAAAGTAATTTTTCAGAGGCAGACACAGTAACTGGGTGGAGAGAGGGGAGGGAAGAAAGGGATCTGGACAGCACAAATTAGCACTTGACCTCAGCTTTGAAGGAAACTGGGAAAATACAAGGCAGAGGTGAAAATGAAGTTCATATCAGGTACTGGGGGACAACTTGTGCCAAAGACATATTGTTGACAGATAAAATGCCACACATGGCAAATAGTAATCAGGTTATCTTAGATAGAATGTAGACTGTATGAAGAATAAGCCTGGTAAAGTAGATTGGGACTGCATCATGGAGAATTTTGAAAACCAAAATGAGGAATTTGTATTTTGCTTTGGAGGCAATGGGAGCTCCTGGAGCTTCTTAAGCAAGGGAGTAAAATGTTCAATCTGCACTTTAAGAATATCAGTTTGACAGCTACATGGGATATGAATGCAAGGTGACCAGTATGGAAGTTATATAAAGTCTAGGAGATGAGGGCCTAGACTAGAGAGTATTTGTGGAGTGAATAGAGAGAATAGGATAAAAAAAATATGTGGACACAATGGAAGGAAGGGATATAGTGGTAAAGAGAAATAGTATTCTTATCTGAGAAGCAAGCACATGACTTATATGCAATGCCTGCAAGAACAGGTTTAATGGAGAGAGCTACAAAGAGGTAGCTTTTGCATCTCTCTTTTTCTGCTTTTCTCCATATGCCACCCAATCTTCCCTCCTTTTATCCCACCTTAGTTACTATTTACTAAAATGTTCATATCCTTACCAGGACTTATCCATGTCTGTGATTTATTTTGTAATTATATATTTTTTGGTTTTGGTAATCCCCCTGCTGCTATATTTGTCTCATTAACTTGGTTCATTCCTAGTTTAATCTGGGCTCATTTTCTGGTTACCTTACCTTCTGCTGGCTTTTCATTACTGGATCTTAAATTCAGTTATATAAGCACCAGGCCACTATTGCTAAAGATTTAGCTGATGGAAAAACAGAAATGAGGACACTTCCTGTGAAGCATCATGGTATTGTTCTATCTGTCCCTTATAACCCATAGTGTCTCCATCACTATTATCATGCATGTTGTGGCAGAAAGAGCTCCAAAGAGTAAAAACAAAATAAAATAACAATAAGAAAGCAAAAACAAGAACCACAACAAAGAGCAGTATGACTGTCAAAGGCAACATTCAGGTATAAAGCATAAGAAGGTTCAGGGAGACCACGTAGTGACCAAGAATAGACATTTGTCCTTTAAGGCATTTTTAAAACATCCATTAACTCCTACATATATACACCTGTATGGAAATAGATTGATAGATTATAGATAGATGGGTAGAAAAAGAAATGATAGATGATAAATGATGATGGATAAATGGATAGACAGATATATGATAGTTAAATGATAGTCTGATAAGTAATAGATGGACAGAAAGATAAATGATAAATGGATGGATAGACAGATAGACATAGATAGACATACTGGACTAGACTCAAGAAATGAGCTAAAAATGGACATATTTCTTTGAATCAGCAAATTAGGGAAAAAAGAAGAAATATATTTTAAAACCTCTCTCTCTCTCTCAAAAGATTTTCAAAAGTTTTACATTTTCCCTGAAATAACTTGATGTTCCAACTTGAAATTTTGTAATGAAAGCATCTAAGATTTTTAAGTAAAAATAAGTAGAAGCAAATATATCTGCATATTAAATAAAATTTTGCAAATGCCTTTCCATTGAAAGTGATCATATTAATCTCCATCTCTCATTGGGATGACTAGGAGAAGTAAGATGCAACACTAAAATATGAAAGGATGAATAAGTGAAAAGTCATTTATTAAACACTTCTATAAACCAACCATAAGCATTGGAGATAAACAGAAAAGTGAGACAGTCTCTGATCTCAAGAAATCTAAATTCTAAAAGAAGACATATGAGAACTGCTTTGGTCTGGGAAATAATATGGATTATGAGTACAATCCCAGGACTATGGATGGACCTGTCCTTACCATAAATGGCAGTGATGATCTGATCACTATTCCCAGAGAAAGTGTTAGAAAAGGAGTAGGGGAGTGAGGAGAAGAATGGGTTAATCATACACAGCAGGAAGCATGGCTGATTCAAAGTTAGACTGGCTATGGTGAACTCTCATCAGTCAGGGCTCAAGTGCAGGATGGAAGGAAAGGGTGGATCATAAAGGAGGAGTAGCAAAGTGCTAGAATGCAGTCGTGAAATCTCTATGGATGGAGACTTTTGTACAAAACTCAACAAATTTATATACTGTTTCATTTGGCCTAGGAGGCTGAGATTGTAGCTGTTTTAAAATTAACTAAAATTATTATCTGATCAGCAAGAATCTTGAAATAGGATTTTCAATAGTTACATTGTATCTGCTTATTACTCTGGTTTTTGTTTTATGTCTCAGATGCTACCTCCTACCCAAAGTCAATCTTGACCCTCCTTCCTAGTTACTATTTCCCTATCCCTCCAAAATAATCTGAATCTTGTTATTCACTCATTTTCAACTTTGTCCTAATCTTCATGACCCCATTTGGGATTGTCTTGGCAAAGATATGGAAGTGATTTGCCATTTTCTTCTCCATACCATCTTATAGATGAAGAAACTGAGGCAAATAGGATGAAGTGACTTGCCCAGGGTCACACAGCTAGTAAGTGTCTGAGGTTGGATTTCAACTCTGGAAGATGAATTTTCTTAACTTGAGACCCCACATTCTATCAACTGCACCACCTAGCTGCCCTATTTCAAATCTACTTTGTATATATTATGTATTTACTTATTTTGTGTGCATACTGACTCCCATATCACTCTCTTCCTCCAGTAGAATATAAGCCCCTTGAGGATAAGAAAATGGAATTTTTTTGTTTTTTAACTCTCCACAATGTAGTAATAACTTGCACATAGTAGGTGCTTAATATAATTGCTAGATGTATGGAATTCAATGCTCTTCTCTCTCTTTCCATGAAAGGAATAAATAGTAAAAATGATTGAGAACAAATATGCTTATAAAATGCTTGTCCAAAATGCTTATAAAAGAGAACAAGTTTTTAAAACATCGTCATTCACCATTAGAATTCATTCATCCAAAAATGAGGTTAGGTGTGACTGAAGCCATTTACAATATTTTACTTTAAAAATCTCAGCAGTAATTTCTACTTGAAATTTATTACCTTTCATATTTAAGTCTATAAAAATCTCCATGTAAGTTGTCCTAATCTCAGATGTTTTTTACATTTGTGAGTCACTTACCAATGTCAAAAGAATCTATTTCTATTGACTTAATTGATACTTTTTATAATTTTCAAAAGCTCAACACCTCTTCTCTTCCAAGCAAAATACCCACAATTGCTTAGTATTTCTTAGGCTTGACTAATATACTTTGAGTTACAGTCTTTTGGAATAATGTTCATCAGGACAATCTTTTTCTTCTCCTTCTGGAGAATATATTACACCATCATTCATGGGGACTTCCGCAAAAGCCTTAATGTTATTCTCTAGCTATAGAAACAGCTAGAAGACATTGCATAAAATAAGCATTGGGTTAAGAACCAAACTGAGTAATTGAAATCCTACCGTGGGTTTTATTGATCTGCATAATCCTTCTTTAACCAAACTTGCTACTTCTCTTTCTACCAGTCACTTACACATTATTTAGCTCAGTCAATGTTCCAGCTCCTACACAGGAAGCCTTTCTTGCTGTCTGTAACTATTTTGTGTTCTTCCCTCCTAGTTACGCTGTATCTGTGAGATATTTTGTTGTGGTTTCTCATTCGTGTTTGACTCTGTTACTCCATTATGGGTTTTTCTTGGCAAATATACTGCAGTGGTTTGCCATTTCCTTCTCCAACTCATTTTACTAATGAGGAAACTGAGGCAAAGAGGGTTAAGTACCTTCCCCAGGGTCAAGCACCTAATAAGTGTCTGAAGCCAGACTTGAACTCATAAAAGTGAGTCTTCCTGCCTTCAGGCCTGGCAATCTATCCACTGCACCACCTCGCTGCCTGTGGGCATTTTACATGCTTCTAGTAGCCTATGAGCTCTTTTTTGCTCCAGAGGCCCTAAGGACCTTCCTCTCCCACAATGATTTTATTGTTATTAAGTAAAAAAGACACTCCTTGGTTCATTTCTTACCTAGAGTTAATCACTGGATGGGAGTTGCCTCAGTCAAAGTGAGAACTCAGAAAGGTCAAGGGCTCCCACTGCATCCAGGGTTATCTCTAGTTCTCCTGATCTATGTCTTGCCATGGACCCAGATTGCTCTGGAGGAGAAAGTGAGACTTGTGACTTTGCAGAGGTCTTCCTCACTTAAATTCAATTCACCTGCAAGTCATGGTATCACCTCCATGATGTCATGGTCCTCTTTAAGAAGGAAGGACAAGCAAGAAGAAAAAGAAACAATGCTGCTTCCTTCCTTCCTTCCTTCCTTCCTTCCTCCCTTCCTTCCTTCCTTCCTTCCTTCCTTCCTTCCTTCCTTCCTTCCTTCCTTCCTTCCTTCCTTCCTTCCTTCCTTCCTTCCTTCCTTCCTTCCTCCCTCCCTCCCTCCCTTCCTTCCTTCCTTCCCTCCTTCCTTCCTCCCTTCCTTCCTTCCTTCCTTCCTTCCTTCCTTCCTTCCTTCCTTCCTTCCTTCCTTCCTTCCTTCCTTCCTTCCTTCCTTCCTTCCTTCCTTCCCTTCCAATTTAACAAGCACTATACTAAATATTGGGGCAACAAAGAAAGGCAAAAACAAGCACTGACTTTAAGATGCTTACATTCTAATGGGGAGACAAATAACTATATATAAATAAATATTTACACACACATATGTGTGTATAAATGTGTATGTATAGAAATGTGTATATATGTATATGTGTGTATATATGTATGTGTGTGTGTGTGTATATATATATATATGTAGTATGTGTGTGTGTGTGTGTGTGTGTGTGTGGTGTGTATAGTAGGTAATAAGCATCAACCTTGAGATTATCCCTATGAGAGGGGCAAGGAACTACCAGCTGGAGGGACCAGGAAGGGCCTACTTTGGAAGGAGACACCTGAAGGAAGCCAGGAAAATGTGCATTCCAGTCATGAGGGATTACCAGTGCTGAGGCATAGATATGGAAGATGGAATATTATGCTCAAAGTCTAGACTTGGAGATAGGGAAGACAAAAGTTCAAATCCATGGTCTAATTCTTACTGGGAAGGATACCATTAGTAGTCTTAGTTTCTTTATCTGTAAAATGGAAAAAAAATCATTTGCATTGTCTGCCTCATTGTTTTAATGAAAGTGTTTTGCAAACTTTAAAGTATACTAGATATCTGAGCTATTATTTATTTATGTCATCTTCCCTTTACTTTCTATGATTGACATCAGCTTGAATGGGGGAAGGAATCAATTGGTTGGTTAGAGACAAATTACCTATCTCTTACATACTGTTTCAAAATGAATTAATTTTAGCTTTATTTACCTCTCTATTTATCTCTGTATGTTTGTATATGTGTGTGTATATATGTATGTATGTATCTATGTATGCATGCATGTATCTTCTGTCTCTATGCCTCTATCACCTAAGACTCTTTTCTGATTTATATTTCCACATCACTAGCTGCTTATTGTGTGGTTCAAATATGTCACAGACTGAGATTTATAAGTATGGCACTATCCTTGACTTCTTAGTCTCTAGTGCCCCACATATCCAATCAGTTGCCAAATCTTGCTGTCTCTACCTTTAAAAAACATGGTTCAAATGCATCTCTTTTTTTACTATTTCTTTCCCACTCCAATACATCTTTTATATGACTCTCAAAAGTAATTTTACTGAAGTGAAGGCCTGACTATGTCACTTCTCTACTTAACAGATTAAAATGGTGACTGACTTCTTCTAGGATATAAACTCCTTAGTTTAGCTTTTATTTATTTATTTTTATATTTCAACATTCATTTCCACAAAATTTTGAGTTCCAATTTTTCTCCATGTCTCTCTGCTCCCCCCACCCCATAATACCTTGTATTCTGATTACCCCTTCTCTCAATGTATCCTCCCTTCTACAACATCTCATCCTTCCCTTATCCCCATCTTCCCTCTTTTCTTGTAGAGCAAGATAAATTTCTATACCCCATTACCTGTATTGCATTATTTTCCAGTTATGTGCAATAATAATTCTCAACATTCATGTCTAATACTTTGAATTCCAACTTCTCTCTCTCCCTCCCTCCCTATCCATCTGCACTGCGAAGGCATGCAATTCAATACAGGCTATATATGTGTCATTTTGTAAAAGACTTCCATAGTAGTCATGTTGGGCAAGACTAACTATATTGCCTTCCATTCTACCCAGTCCCCCCCTTTTTTTTCCATTCTCTTATTTGACCTTGTCCTTTCCCAAAAGTGTTTACTTCTAGTTGCTCCCTTCTCCCATTTGCCCTCCCTTCTATCATTCCCCTTGCCCCACTTGTCCCCTTCTCGCCTACTTTCCTATAGTGTAAGATAGATTTTCATACCAAATTGAGTGAGTGTGTTATTCCCTCCTTAAGCCATATGTGAAGAGAGTAAGCTTCACTTTTCCCCTCTCATCTTCTCCCTTTCCCTTCCATTGAACAGGGTTTTTCTTATCTCTTTTATGAGTGATAGCCTGCCCCATTCCATTTCTTCCTTTCTTCTCCCAATATTTTCCTCTTTCTTTTATTTTATTTTATTCTTTTTATGGATGTCATCTCTTCTGATTCAACTCAACCTGTACTCTCACCTGTGTGTGTATGTGTGTGTGTGTGTGCGTGTGTAATCCCTCTACCTACCAAAATACTGAGAAAAATCTCAAAAGTTACAAATATTACCTTTCCATGGAGGAATGTAAACAGTTCAGCTTTAGAAAGTCCTTTGTGATTTCTCTTTCCTGTTTACCTTTTCATGCTTCTCTCCATTCTTGTGTTTGAAAGTCAAATTTTCTATTCAGTTCTGGTCTTTTCATCATGAATGCTTGAAAATGCTTTATATTATTGAATGATCATTTATTCCCTTGAAGTATTACACTCAGTTTTGCTGGGTAGGTGATTCTTGGTTTTAATTCCAGTTCCTTTGACTTGTGGAATATCCTATTCAAAGCCCTTTGATCCCTTAATGTAGAAGCTGTCAGACCCTGTGTTATCCTGATTGTATTTCCACAATACTGGAATTCTTTCTTTCTAGCTGCTTGCAATATTTTCTCCTTGACCTGGGAATTCTGGAATTTGGCCACAATGTTCCTAGGAGTTTCTTTTTTGGGTCTCTTTCAGGAGGTGATCTGTGGATTCTTTCAATATTATTTTGCCCTCTAGTTCTAGAATGTCAGGGCAGTTTTCCTTGATAATTTCATGAAAGATAATGTCTAGACTCCTTTTTTTTGATCATGGCTTTCAAGTAGTCCCATAATTTTTAAATTGTCTCTCCTGGGTCTATTTTCCAAGTCAGTTGTTTTTTCCAATGAGATATTTCACATTTTCTTTTATTTTTTCAATCTTTTGGTTTTGCTTTTTAACTTTTTGGTTTTCTCATAGTCATTAGCTTCTTTGAACTCCAGTCTCTCTTTTAAAGAACATTTTGTTCAGTGAGCTTTTGAACCTTCTTTTCCATTTGGCTAATTCTGCTTTGTAAATCCTCCTTCTCCTCATTGACTTTTTGGACTTCTTTTTCCAATTGAGTCAGACTATTTTTAAAGGTGTTATTTTCCTCAGAATTTTTTTGGTTCTCCTTTAGCAAGCTGCGGACTCGATTTTCAAGTTCTTCCATGGCTGAGCTCTGCTGCTCGGTGTCCCATGAGATAGACCTTTCCTATCAGCCTTACAGGTTATCTTTGACTGGAAACCTCTTTCAGTCTGCTGTTCTGTGGCTTCTGCTGCTCTAGAATTTGTGAAGAGTTGTTTTTTATGAGTGTTTTGCGTGCTGTAGAGGAAGCCCTAGAGTATATGCATCTTTCTACTCCACCATCTCACCTCTGTTCTTAGTTTAGCTTTTAAACCCTTTGCATATAGGCAGAAATATACCTTTCATTCTCATGCATTATCTAAGTCCCATACTCTATGGTCTATACAAACTGACATTTTTGCTAGTTAAACCACTCTCCCTTAGGCTGATGTGATCTGAAATTTAGTTTAAGAACTCTGCTGAATCTGATAATATGAATGGGAAGGAACATATTCCATTAAGTGGAAGGAAGACTCAAGATAGGAGAGGAATAATAAAGACTGAATTATTAAAATCTACTGGAACCCATTTTAAAGATGTATTCAAAGCTACCAGGGGAGAATACTAGCCTTTCTTATACATCTTCAAGTGACATGTAAAACTGTATGGACTTAGATTTTGGTGATAGGTAAAAATAATTCATTCTCCCTCCCTTTTCCATCATGGTTCAACAAATTATCTTGATTAAATCCACATCAGCTCAAAAAGCATGTCTTACAATGGGAAAGCCCAAGGAAGTGGCCAACAATTTCCTAAGTATTTACAGTTAGGAAAGAACTTTCCTTCTGCCTACCCCCACCCCTACCGAGAAACCCCTTCCCATCCTTGCTTAATTTGAAAAACGGATTAAAAAAAAAACTAACAGAAGCAGGTATCAACTAACAAGACCTGGCAGCTGGTACCCTAACCATGTGCAAAGTAAAACCAGGTTTCCCAACTGTCCACTTGAATTTAAACATTGCCTCCAACCAGTGAAGATTTTCTGAGGCTGTCTAGCACATAGCTAAACTACAAAGTTGCTTGTGTAGCCACACTGCTCTGAGGAGGACAAAAAATGACTTTTGAAATGAGGAACCATGGCATAAATCACTTTAAAACAAAAAGAAAACAACACTGGAATATTCAACTTTATCATTTGACAGCCAGCAGAAAGATTCGAAACATGCAATGATTGTGCTTCTTAAACAGTGAAGAACATTGGCTAGATTGGCACTGGAATCCAGAACTGTGGGTGTCCATGTTTTCCTGAGCATGCTTTATTCTTTCTTGAAAGCGCAGCACACATTTTTACTGGTGAGGTCAGGTTTTTTCAGTGGGATTTTCTTTGCTGTGCACAATATGAGTGCATGTTGGTGCTATCGAAGGATTGGGTTTACTGCATAGGAAATGGGTCAAGTGTGTGCATATAAGTATGTCCCTGTGTTTGTGCATGTGTGCCTAAACAAGTGATTTATAACCCAGTTGAAATTTGGGGCATGAATGAGGAATGATGGGAACAAGATGAGTTGTTTAATCAGCACAACACATGGACCATTCTGTTATTTGGAGCCAAAATAAAGAAAAGGGAATGATGATGGTATGGACCTCAAAGATCTGTCTTCTTAATTGATGCTGTTATTAAACGACAATAAATATTGCAGATGTTAAGAAATAAAGTGAACTAACACGATTTTGCTCAACTGCTGTCTGTCACTAAAGGCTATCGAGTTTGCTATTTAATAAAATTAGACAGTGCAGGAAATAGTTTAGGAGCTAGTGTTAACCTTTTATGGGTTTAAAAGAATGCTAACAAAATATTTGATAGAAACAAACCAAGAAAGTGATTTTGCCCTAGGCAATAGGAAAGTGATCACCCTTCCCAACCTCTTGCGTTTCGCTACTCATGCACATTAATCATAACTAATTGGATCAAGAATGCATATTCAATGCAAAGAACTTATTCTAATCAGGACAGCCAATTAGTAGTCTTTTTTTTCCTATAGTTTTATTTTGGCAATGGGGAGGCGGGTCCAGACTTGTGATTTCATTGTTATAGGGAGCTTTTGGGGAAGAAACTGGCTCTGCCAAAATAGATTGGCAGCTGACCAGCAGCCTCTCATGTTAGAGAACTGTCTGAGACTTAGAGATTTAGTGATTTACCCTGGATCATATGACCAATAGCTATGAGAAGTGGTACAGGAACATGGGTCTTTGTAACTCAGAGGCTGGCTCTCTACCTACTGGGCAATACAGCCCTTCAATGGTTTTATGTTACTAAAAATGACCAAATATTCAGAGAAACAGTTAAATGACTGAATAAAAATGTGACCAAAACATTTTCAGTTGCATGAATTGCACTGTGCATTTTTGTGTACTTAAGTTTAAGAGAAGATGATGGCAATATAGGAATCCAGCTAACTCAGTGGGTAGAATGCTGGGCCCAGAGTCAGGAAGACATGAGTTCAAATCCTATGTCAGATACGGTTATCATTGTTTCTCTATAAGTTACTTAATCTGTCTCAGCCTTAATTTATTCATTTATAAAATGGGCATAAGAATACATGTGGGTTTTGCCTCAAGAGTTGTTCTTAAGGATTACATAAGAGAGTGTGTAGAAAGTGTTTTTAAGCCTTTTTGCTTCAGAAGCCTCTAGGTGTTGCCAGAGACCCTAATATATATATAGGCTATGAGAGTCTCTGAGTGCCTTTTCTTTAAAATACTGGAGACTTGGTCACACATTAACCCTGACTTTTTCCCATGCTATTTGAGGAAGCTGTGTTAGACTGATTATTAATGGAAGCCAACAAACTTGGCTCCTCCAGACTAGAGAGGGAGTCTTTCTCCCCTTTAAGCAATGAACATAGCCTGGTTTCCCTGTTCTCTGGAGAAATCATTGCTAGTGATTATGCCTATGCCTTCTCTTTTGTACCCTTAGCTTTTATAGCAAACACTCTCAGAACAATAAAAATTGGTTTGTATTTATCTGCAGAGAAAGTCTCTCATAAAAGTACAATCAGTAAGAACATTAGGCCCTAAAAGAACAGGAAAGACCCCAAGGTAACTGAGGAGGAGGAGGGTAAAAGGAGAGTGGATTAATTACATCAGATCCCAGAAGAGTTTCTGGTTAGATAGTCAGGCAAATAGCTAGTTTTGCCTAAGTAAATCACTCCCAAAGTAAATCAGCCAGTAAGGAAGCACTCCAGCTGGGCCTGTTATAGAGCTGTGTCCTTTACTGGCAAGGCTGCTAGGTGACACAGTGGATAGAGCTCCAAGCATAGACTCAGGAGGATCTGAGTTCAAATCCAGCCTCAGACACTTACTGGCTGTGTGACCCTGAGCAAGCCCCATAATCCTGTTTGTCTCAGCTTTCCGAATTTGTAAAATGAGATGGACAAAGAAATGGTAAACCATTCCAGTATCTTTGCAAAGAAAACACCAATTAAGGCCATGAAGAGTCATGCAGCAACAACAGCCTTATTAGTAATGGCTCTCTCTGGTTCACAGCTTGAGGCCATACCTCTGTACCTGCTCTCCATATACTCCAGCATTCCCAGCTCTCCAGTTCCATTATCTTCTGAAACTTCTACTTCAGATTTGGAAGACTGTGTTTCCCAGTAGTCTTTGTGACTGATTCAGGACTACACTTTTAGTTTATACTTTGTTATTAATGAATACATGAATGAATGAAAAAGCATTTATTAACAGTTACAAACATGAAAAAATAATCCCTACCCTCAAGGAGCTAACAATCTAATTGGGGAAAAAGAGGTCAGGGAAGAGTTTTAGTTTGGAGAGTCATGTAGATAGTACATTGATGTATAGGACAGTTATCTTCTTATACTTTTCAGAAGCAATACTACCACTGATTTGGTTTCAGTGCCTACAATGAAGTATAAAGTGACTTGGGAGTGGCTAAGAAGAGATACATATAGAGGCAGACAAATGGCGGAATGGTCTAAATGAACAGTTGGAAGGCTGAATGGGATATGAAGGTGAAACCTGGCCTGAGAAGATGATACTTGTAACTCATGAGAACATTCTCATCATTGGGGCCGTTAGAAAGTATATATAGACAGAAGGTACAGGTGGGCATTGAATATGTAAGGATGATATCTAAAAATAAAATTAGGTGGTGAGTGGGAGGAATGCACTAAGAGAAAAGAAAAGGTAGAATGAGATAAATTATCCCACATAAAACAGGTAAGCAAAAGCTTTTACAGTGGAGGGGGAAATGGGGGAGGTGAGAGGGAGGGATTCATCAGAATGGGCCAGAAGAGGGAATAACATACACTCAATTGGGTATTGAAATCTATCTTACTTACCCTACAGGAAAGTAGAAGGACAAGGGAATAAGAGGAGGGGGAGTGATAGAAGAGAGGGGGTAAATCAGGAGCAAGACAATGTTGAGGAGGGAAGGGATAGGGTGAAAGAAATACAGAGGGGAAAATAGGATGATGGGAATAGTTAGTAATGATAACTGTAAAAAAAAATTAGAATCAAGTTTCTTTTATAAAGGCCTCATTTCTAAAACATATAGAAAAGTGAATCAAATTTATAAAAATAAAAGCCATTCCACAATTGATAAATGAGCAAAAGATATGAACAATTTTCAGATGAAGTAATCATCTGAAAAAAGTGTTCTAACTCATTATTGATTGGAGAAATGCAAATTAAAGCAATTCTGAGGTACTACCTCATACTATTTGATTGTCTAATAAGACAGAAAAGGAAAATGACAAATGCTGGAGGGGATGTGGGGAAAATGAGATATTAATGTACTGTTTTTGGAGTTTGTGAACTGATTCAACCATTCTGTAGAGCAATATAGAAATATGCCCAAAGGGCTATAAAATCATGCATACCCTTTTACCTAGCAATAACACTACTAGTTCTATATCCCCAAAGAGATAACACTACTAGGTCTGTATCCCAAAAAGGAAAAAGATCTATATGTACAAAAATATTTATAGCAGCTCTTTTCTGGAGGTAAAGAATTAGAAACTGAGAGGATGCCCATAAATTGGGGAATGGATAAACAAACTGTGGTATGTGATTGTGATGGAATATTATTGTTCTATAAGAAATGATGAGCAGGATGTTTTCAAAAAAGCTTGGAAAGACTTACAGAAGCAGATGCAAAGTGACATGTACTGTGTACAAAGTAACATCAATAGTGTAAGATGATCAGCTGTGAATGACTTAGCTATTCTCAGCAGTACAATGATCCAAGACAACTCTGAAGGACTTAATGATGAAATATGCTATCCATCCTCAGAGAAAGAACTGATGTTGTCTGAATACAGATTGAAGCATACTCTTTTCACTTTACTTTTCTTGAGATTGTTTTTGTTTTCTTTCACAGTATGACTAATACAGAAATGTTTTGCATGACTACACATGCACAACCTATATCAAAATGCTAGCCTTCTCAATGAGGGGGGTAGAGAGGGAAGAAGGGAGAGAATTTGGGACTCAGTTTTAAAAATATTTTCACATGTCACTGGGCAAAAATAAAATGTCAAACAAAAATGAAATAAATACAATGGCCCTGAACCTGTCCTCTTTTCTCCCGTTCGTATTCTGTTGCCTCTTGAATGCAGCATTGACATCATGACATGACGAACTAAACCTCCCTTTTACCCCAGCCTGGAGAAAGTCCTGCGGGTGTTTGATACTGCTAGGTCCTGTATGTTCTCCTCATTTTTAGGTGCCAAAGGCTAAGATCCCCACCAGACCAGAAGGTGATCTTGAAGCCAGGATTGTGGCATTGAGGAGAGACAGTTTGGGAACTACTGAACTACTTGAAAACCATGAAAAATAAAAGAGCCTGGAAATTATATTTAAAAAAAAAACCATCAAGGAAAACTACACCAAATTTCATCTCCAAAGGGCAAAATAGAAATAGAAAGAATCCACTGATTAACTCCTGAAAGAGAACCCAAAATGAAAATTCCCGTTAATATTATATCCAATTCCAATGCTCCCACATCAAGGAGAAAATATTGCAAGCAGACAGAAAGAATAATTCAAGTATCATGGGGCCACAGTCAGAATCACATAAAATTTGGTAACTTCCATAATAAAGGAACAGAAGACTTCAAATATATTCCAGAAAGCAAAGGAGATAGGGTTGCAATCAAGAATCACCTATCCAACAAAATTGAGTACACAGTCCTTCAGGAAAAAATTGGTATTTAATGCAATAGAGGACTTTCAAGCACTCCTGATGAAAAGACTGGATCAGAACAGAACATTTGACATACAAAATAAGACTCAAAAGAAGCATAAGAATGTAAAAATGAAAGAGAAACCATGAGGAACTTAATATATTTAAATTGTTTATATTCTTTTATATAAAGATGATATTTGAAACTCCTAAGAACTTCATGATTATTGAGTTTACATAGACAGAGGGCACAAGTATGAGTTGATTATGTTGAGATGTTTTTATATATATGAAGGATGCACTAGGAGAAAGGGGAAGGGAGATTTAGAATGGGGACATTTTTCTCACATAAAAGAGCTATGCATGAAAAAGAGTTTTTACAGTGGAAGGGAAAATGAGGTGGTGGCAAGCAATGTTTGGTCCTCACTCTCATCAGAATTGGCTCAAAGAAGGAAGAATATATATGCACACTAAATTGTGTATAGAAATCTATCTTACCCAACAGGGAGATAGGAGGGGAAGGGAATGAGAGACACAGGACACTGAATGACAAAAGGAAGGGCAGATTAAGGGGGCAGTGGTCAGAAGCAAAACAAACTTTTCATGAGGAACAGGATAAAAAGAGAGAAGAAAGAAAAGAAAAAGAGGTGGAAGGAAATACAAAGTTAGCAATCATAGCTGTGAATGTGAGTGGGTTGAGTTCACCCATTAGATGGAAATGAATGGCAGAATGAATTAGAAACCAGAAGCCAACAACGTCTTGTTTACAAGAAACACACTTAAAATAAAAAGATACAGAGAGAGTTAAATAAAGGACTGGAATACTACCATACTTCATCTGAAGTTTAAAAAAAGGAAGGAATAGCAATAATGATCTCATACAAAGCAAAATAAAAATAATCAGGGAAACTTTATTTTGATAAAAAGGTACCATTGATAGTGAAGTAATATCAAAAATTTTTACAGCAAGTTGAATAAATGCCTCATTTCTCAAATACAGAAGGAACTGAATCAAATTTATAAAAATCTGAGCCATTCTCCAATTTTTGATAAATTGTGAAAGCATATGAACAAGCAATGTGGATCAACTGGATTTCAGTTCATCATCATCATAGCATTCTTGTTACTATGATGATCTTCCCATGTTTTTACTTAAACCACACCCTCTCAGAGGCCAGATTTGAACTCATGAAGATGAGTCTTCCCAACTCCAGACCCAGACTGTATCCACTGCTCTACTTAACTGAGGCACTCATCTCTTATCCGCACTCTGGCTCCTTCTATTGCTTTTGCAGCCAACAGAGACTATCTATTTCTTGATTAGCCTTTCAAGTGCTTGGGGGAAATGAGAGCCTTCTATTCTCCAGGTTAACTAACTTACTGTTCTATTCAAAGAAATTAATAGAAATTGTCCTAACGAAAGCTAAAGCATGAGCACCACCATTAATCCGTTTTGGAAATTATACTTTTTATCAACAGTAACAAGTAAATAGCTAAATTTTTTCCACTTGAGAAGGGAGTAACTTCATCAATTGAGGTCATTTTAGTTCACAGCAGGGAGCCCACTTTTCAGTACATTTTCATCTCTTTTGAATTGAAATATTTTTATTTTAAAATGGTGTTTTTCAAAGAGCAAATATAATTTTCTCAACATAAGACCTAACTGGCTTCACTCTTCATCACTGCCTTTATGATAAGCTGCAGATTTACCTCAGATACCACATTCTCCCTTTGTTTGGCAAAGGTTAGTTTAGATTAGGCCATCAGATGGCCTGGATCTGCCCTAAAACAATCCAGGCTGAAACAAAATTAAGTCCTGCAGGAAATTAGGCCAACAGAAACGCATTTATGAGTCACTTAGATTTAACAAGAAAAAGAGAAGAGGTTCCTCCATTTAAGGTTTTTTTTTTTTTGAGTGGGGGGAGAGTCAGGTATAAAAGATTACAGACAGCTGTGATATAGTGGAAAGAATTAGGTTTGCAGTAAGAAACTTGGTCTCAAGTCCCAGCCTTGCTATCTCCTTCATGGCCTTAGGCACTTTATTTCAGTTCTATGACCTCAGTTTCCTCGTCCTTAGAAGTGGAGGGTCAAATAGGGGATTTTTGGAAGATGGTGGTATGAAAGATCCCAGGGACAACTCCCTCTCCAGCACCTCAAATAAGAAGGAGAAGCAAAATATAGAAAACTTAGCAAGGACAAGAAGAAGACACTTAGTAGAATATATCATAAGGTTATTCCTACAGAAAATAAAGGAATAAATAAACGATAAGTGAACAAATATGATTGATGGATGATAGATGATGGATAAGACAGATGAATGGGTAGATGAATGGATAGATAGATAGATAGATAGATGGATGGATGGATGGATAGATAGATAAATGGGGACCAAGACACCACTCTGGTTCTCTGAACCTCCAACACTGAGTACTTGTTAGTGTTATTGCCTTTGTGTCTGCAGTTTTACAAACTTGACTTTTGTACTATACCCTTGGTGGTGTGCCAGGAAGAGCCCTATTACAGAGCAAGTTGAGAACTGTGAATCAGACCTACCCCAAGTTTGAGGAGAAGAGGAAGGGACAGGAGTATTAGAGCCTAGGCAACAAGATTTTGGTAGAGGGTTTATTTACTGGAGCACAGGAATAAATTTTATGTAACAAGAGCAAGAAGAAGAAGGTCCTGGAAAACTCATTCACCTGGAATTCTGTGTCCCCTGCCCATTCCCATGAATTTCTTTTTTTTTCTTTTTAACATTTTAACATTTTTATCTTATTTATTTTTGTTCCATTTTAAATTCCAAACCATCTCTCTCCCTTTCTCCCCACCTTACACTACAGAGGGTCATCATTTGAGGCAAATTTATAAATATATGTTAAACCATACCAAGCACCCTTCTATTTATTAATTCTTTCTTTGGAGGTAGATAGCATCTTCCTTAATATAATTGATGTGAGTATTTATAATACTCAGAATAACTTGGTTGCTCACAATTATTCTTCAAACAATATTGCTGCTGTATACAACATTCTCGGTTCTGCTCATTTTGCTTTTCGTTATTTCATACGAGTCTTTCCATGTTTCTCTAAAATCAACCAGCTCATCAATTCTTACAACACAGTAGTATCCCATTACAATTTCATCCCACAACTTGTTCAGCCATTCCCCAGTAAATGAGCATCCCCACAATTTCCAGTTCTTTACCATCAAAAAGAGAGCTACTATAATACATTAGAACATCTAAGTTCTTTTCCTTTTTCCCTGATCACCTTAGGAAAGAGACCTAATAGTTATATTGCTGGATCAAAGGGAATGGCCATTCCCATGAATTTCAAGAGACATAACTCCACAGAGGTGATTTGGTTGTTGTTTATACTTCATTTTTGAAGAGGACCAGTGCCATCATGGAGGTGCTGCCTTGACTCACCTACAGATTGATTTTAAGCGAGGAACAGCTTCACTAAGTTGTCAGCCTCACTCCCTCTTTCAGAGTCATTTAGGCAAGACTTGAGATGTTCCAGCGTGCAGTGGTGGATGATCTTGGTGTCTTTGATGCCTGACCAAGCTCTCAGTCCTCCATACAGATCACAGCACGGGCCAGGAGAGTGGTGACCATACCTCTTCTTGGATCATGTCAACTAGCTCTGAAAAAGACAGCACCTGCAAGGAATGAAAGTCTCCCTAGGAAAAGGGTGGGGGAAGATGAGGCTAGAGATGTCTATTCTGTTTTCCTTTCAGCCAGTCAGAACTAGAACTTCTGCTACGTGTAGTTCCTCTCTATACTTGGGGCATCATATCCTTAATTGTGGGTTTTCTGTCTATTAGAATCTAATTTTCAGTTGCTTATATTTTGTAAGATATTTGAGGTTTTGGGTGCTAGGTTTTTTTTTTCTCTAAAAGCAGAGTTAATTTATTTTGTGTTTTTTGTCATTTTCATTGATAGTTTCCTGAAATATAATTTTGAACAAAACAGGATTTTTAAAAAAATAATCATTTTAAATGAGTCTAATGTTTCTCTAGACCTTCCTTTTGTGTTTTAAATGGAACTATTTGGCAATGCCTTTAAGCCCAAATCACTCTTTAAAATCAAATTCACTGAATAGCTGATAAGAGCCTCCAGTGCAACCCTCTGTAGATTACTGTTTAGTTTTATGGCTTAGAATGAGTGAAAACAATAAATGCTTTCTGTTTTAGCCAGAAACTCTGAGGGTCTTCCTTTACCAGATTGATATTTTGTGATGGTAAATTATGCCAACGTTCCTCTCAACTCTTACCCTACCCTGCAGTTATTGAATGGATGTAGCCTCAGGCCAACTGAGGCTTGGGTAAGACCTTAATTTAGAAAGACTACATCATCCTCTACATCCTGGGCCATCCCCAGTTGTCTTGCCAGTGGACTTCTATAAGTCCATGAAAGAATGAGACTGACAGCTGTCTTCCCCTTTCCCTCATTTAAATACAATTCATGGGCAAGTCAAGACATCATCCTCATCATTTCATTGGTCTTTTAGAACGAAGTTCGAATAACACAGCATAACACAAGCACTCCATAGCAGCCAATTCAGCAACCCTCATGGCCTTTAGAATTGTTCTAATTCACCCATTCTGACAAGGGAAGTCCTCACATGCTTAAGGTAGGCATCCCGCTTACTCATTCATGGGTTTGAGGACTGCCAAGTACCCTCAACCTGGTTTTCAGGCTGTAAGGGGTGTATGGCCGCTACATGTGCTGCAGTTTCTTGGAAACACAGGTGAGAACTGAGCGTCAGGTAGACACAAAAAGTGAATTAACAGCCCTGAAAAGAACTCAGCAAGCCCTCACATCATAGGTACTAGTCCTGCTTAAACACCTCATTTGCCCCAGTATTCTAGTAAATTTTTAACAACCAGCTCTGGTAGATAAGGATGGGGGGAAGAATGCATACAGGACATACTTTTCAGTTTAATTTTCATTAGTAACATTTTCTCCAAAATTTTCTTAAGTGTTGACAATCAACGAAACAACAAATCAAGGCTTGATTTGTAGTTTGCAGATCTCTAAGGTATAAGTGCTCAAACTGAAAATTTAACAATTAGCTTGTGAGTGTTGTACACCACAGCATTACTCCTATAACTCATCACTTTGCTTACCTCTCATCTCATCACTCCTTTCACCTTACCTTCCTGTTTCCCTTTAGAATCCTTCTGATTGGAAGCAGGAAGAGCCCCAGAGACAACTGGACTTGAACAAAAGTACTTAATTGGAATTAGATTACCTGGGTTCAAATACCATCTGTATCATTCTTTCTGTGTGAGCCTGGACAAGTCACTTAAGCCTCAGTTTTTTCATTTGTAAAATGAGCATACAGATCTGTGTACAGCACAATTGTGAGAAGAGAGTGAAATTTATTTTTTTCCAGGTGATTTTTTTCCCCTTGTAACAATGAAATCATGAGTCTAGTCTCCACATCTGTAATTTTCTCTTTTTTTCTCTGTCTCTGTCTCTCTGTCTTTGTCTCTTTCTATTTCTGTCCCTGTGTGTCTGTCTCTGTATATCTGTATCCCAGGGCAAAGCAGGTAACTTCAAAAAGAAAAGGTAAGCAAATTGCAAAAAATCCACTGATAATAATAGCAAGAAATCCTATTACTCTCTCAAGTCCCATGAAAGTTTTAAAAAGCAGGAAAATATAGTGGAATGAATTATTGAATGAACTAGATGTGACTGACCTATTGTGACTTATACATGGGAATACAAAGGACTACATATATTTCTCACTATCCTATGGTATCTTAACCACAACAACATCACCATGTGCTATGCTCACATGCTCTGAGGAAATTGATTCATTGAAGACTCCCTACTCTATTCCAATCAGTATCAATCAATTTATATGATTGTAAGTTCTATTCATGTGGCCCCAGAACTGTGAACTGCAGATGATAAGATCATTTGCTTAATCATGGAAAGCTGTCCAGAGGACTCCACCCTAGCTTCTTCTTGTCATGCTGATCAAGTCCAGTGTGGCAAAGGTGACTCAACTACATAGAAAGTCCCCTCATATGATTTCTGTACAGCTGTACCATTCTCTTTTTCCCAACATGAGCAGGTACCCATCTTATGATCATTTTATGACCACCTAGTCAGTGGAGATATTCCTTGCTTTGCCTAACTTGTGATCCTGCTGTTTACATCACTTTGCTTATTTCAGGCTATAGATCATAGGTCAACCAGTGAAATTATTCTGTATCTGATATAGCTGTTCCTGAAGGTTTACACAAATAGCCCTATAAAAATAGGGCCCTGGAAGGAGGGGGCATCTCAGATTGTGAAGAAGATCTGAGGTCCACTTCCTTAGAGGGGACCACAGTCCCTTCAATAAAGTGTCATTGGCTTAGAGCTTTGCCTCAGTTTTTCTCATTGTAGGTTATATAATTTTTATCCTCATAGCTCATAAATGAAACTGATAATCAAAATGGCAGAAACAATAAACATTTTAACAGACAATAACACAAAATAAAATTGAACAAAAGAAATATGATCAAAAGATTGACCTGAA
Organism: Bettongia penicillata ogilbyi; assembly: GCA_023548195.1. Lineage (NCBI taxonomy): Eukaryota > Metazoa > Chordata > Mammalia > Diprotodontia > Potoroidae > Bettongia > Bettongia penicillata. Next base: position 3,041,974 of record JAJHZJ010000124.1, on the reverse strand, counting down.
TGAAAATTAAGTAGTGACAGTATGAATAATAATTAGGTCAAAGAACAAATAATGAGAATAAATCTAACTGAAAATGACAACACTGAGGCAACAAAACAAAACTTGAGGGAAACTAGCTAAAGCAGTTCTCAGAGGAAGATTTATGCCTCTAAAAGCCTACATTAAAAAGATAAAAAAGAGACTCAATGTACTGAATAAAATAGAAAAATAGAGTAATCCTAAAAAATACACCCCCAAATCTTGAAATTTAAATGAGAAACAGAGCACTTTGAAACAAAAAAAAAATAGAAGTAATAAGCTTAAATAAGATTTTCAAAAAGATTAACAAAATGTACCTTATGAGCTTATCTGATCAAGAAAAAGAGAGGAAAATCAAATTATCAAGATAAAAATGAAAGTGAATTTATGATAAGCAATGAAGAATAAAAATAATTATTAATAACTATATTATCTGAGAGGACCAGGTCCGAGCAGGCTTCAGGGACAGAATCTCCAGTGGCCGGGCAGATCCATCCACCCACAGATGCCAGAGGTTAGTGAGAGAGCCTGTTTGGCTCGCCAAGAGGGGAACAGGGTGTCCCCATAACTCAGGCCCCCTCGGGAGGCAGCAGCAGAGGCAGCAGCAGACAAGAGCTCCCAAAGCAAACAGGGGCTTGGATCCATTGTTGAAGGTCTCCCCATAAATCCCTTGAGGGAACTGAACCCTGTGAGGTGGCCCTGCCCCCACCTGAGCAGCTGAACTTAATCTCACACTGAATAGCAGCCCTGCCCCCCACTGAAAGCCCTGAGGATGGGAAGCAGCATTTGAATCTCAGACCCCAAGCACTAGCTAGGCAGATCTGGAGGTGAAGTGGGTGTGGAAAGGAAACTCAGAAGTCAAGTAACTGGCTGAGAAAATGCCCAGAAAAGGGAGAAAAATAAGACCATAGAAGGTTACTTTCTTGGTGCACAGATATTTCCTCCTTTCATTTCTGATGAGGAAGAATAATGCTTACCATCAGGGAAAGACATAGAAGTCAAGGCTTCTGTATCCCAAACATTCAAAATAAATATTTAGTGGGCTCAGACCTTGGAAGAGCTCAAAAAGGATTTTGAAAATCCAGTTAGAGAGGTGGAGGAAAAACTGGGAAGAGAAATGAGAGAGATGCAAGAAAAGCATGAAAATGGGTCAACACCTTGCTAAAGGAGACCCAAAAAATGCTGAAGAAAATAACACCTTGAAAAATAGGCTAACTCAATTGGCAAAAGAGGTTCAAAAAGTCAATGAGGAGAAGAATACTTTAAAAAGCAGAATAAGCCAAATGGAAAAGGAAGTTCAAAAGCTCACTGAAGAAAATAGTTCTTTCAAAATTAGAATGGAACAGATGGAGGCTAATGACTTTATGAGAAACCAAGAAATCACAAAACAAAACCAAAAGAATGAAAAAATGGAAGAGAATGTGAAATATCTCATTGGAAAAACAACTGACCTGGAAAATAGATCCAGGAGAGACAATTTAAAAATTATGGGACTACCTGAAAGCCATGATCAAAAAAAGAGCCTAGACATCATCTTTCATGAAATTATCAAGGAAAACTGCCCTGAAATTCTAGAACTAGAAGGCAAAATAAGTATTCAAGGAATCCATCGATCACCACCTGAAAGAGATCCAAAAAGAGAAACTCCTAGGAACATTGTGGCCAAATTCCAGAATTCCCTGGTCAAGGAGAAAATATTGCAAGCAGCTAGAAAAAAACAATTCAAGTATTGTGGAAATACAATCAGGATAACACAAGATCTAACAACTTCTACAATAAGGGATCGAAGGGCATGGAATAGGATATTCCAGAAGTCAAAGGAATTAGGACTAAAACCAAGAATCACCTACCCAGCAAAACTGAGTATAATACTTCAGGAGAAAAAATGGTCTTTCAATGAAATAGAGGACTTTCAAGCATTCTTGATGAAAAGACCAGAGCTGAAAAGAAAATTTGACTTTCAAACACAAGAATGGAGAGAAGCATGAAAAGGTAAACAGCAAAGAGAAGTCATAAGGGACTTACTAAAGTTGAACTGTTTACATTCCTATATGGAAAGACAATATTTGTAACTCTTAAAACTTTTCAGTATCTGGGTAGTTGGTGGGATTACACACACACACACACACACATACACACACATACATGCACATGCACACACAGGCACACACAGAGACAGAGAGCACAGAGTGAATTGAATAGGATGGGATCATATGTTAAAAAAATGAAGTGGTGAGAGAGAAATGTATTGGGAGGAGAGAGGGAGAAATGGAATGGGGCAAATTATCTCTCATAGAAGAGGCAGGCAGGAGACCTTTTAGAGGAGGGAAAAAGAGGAGAGCTGAGAGAAAAACATGAAGTTTACTCTCATCACATTCAACTAAAGGAAGGAATAAAATGCACGCTCATTTTGGGATGAAAACCTATTTTACAATACAGGAAAGTGGGGGAGAAGGGGATAAGCAGTGGGGGAATGATGGAAGGGAGAGGAATGGGAAGAGGGAACAATTTGAAATCAACACTCTTTGGGAGGGACATGATCAAAAGAGAGAGTAGAAGTAATACGGGGCAGGATAGGATGGAGGGAAATATAGTTAGTCTTACACAACACGAGTATTACGGAAGTCATTTGCAAAACTACACAGATGTGGCCTATGTTGAATTGCCTGCTTTCCCAAAGGGAATGGGTAGGGAGGGAGGGATAGGGAGAAGTAGGAACTCAAAGTTTTGGGAACAACTGTTGAGTATTGTTCTTGCTACTAGGAAATAAGAAATACAGCTAATGGAGAATAAAAAGTTATCTGTCCCTACAGGACAAAAGAGAAGATGGGGACAAGGGAAGGGAGGGATGATAGAAGAGAGGGCAGATTGGTGATAGGGGTAATTAGAATGCTTGGTGTATTGGGGTGGGGGAGGGGAGAAATGGGGAGAAAATTTGGAACCCATAATTTTGTGAAAATTAATGTAAAAAAGCTAAATTAATAAATTAATAAAAGAGAAAAAAATAATAACAACCATATTATGATATCCAAACAGAACCTGAAAATTAAAACTACTAAAATCATAATCATTTTGAGTAAAAATATGTATTGATAGCTCTTTAAAATATCACCATAACTTCCCCTAGTATTTCTCCCCTTTCCTATCCCAGAGAGTCACCTTCTATAAAAATCAGCATTTCTTTTTAAGGAAAGAAGAAAACATCAACATCACCGATCAATACACTGAACAAGTCTGAAAGCATGAGCAATGCCACAGTTGTAGACCTCCGACTTGGTTAGGGTGAAGGTGTCTATATCATCATCATTCTTTATATATGAATCATTCACTTTTGATTTTATTGCTATTATTTCTAATTACATTGTTAGAGTGTAAACTATTTTCTTGGTTTTACTTTATTATTTCAGTCTATATAGCCCTTTTCATGCCTCTCTATATTCATCACATTGGTCATTTCAACAGTATTATTTCATTATATTCAATTTCTTTAGCCATTCATTAATTGATGGGGTGGGTAGGTGGCGCAGCAGAGGGAATGCCAGGTTTGAAGTCAGCAACATTCATATTCCAGAGTTCAAATATAGTCTCAGACATTGACTAACTGTGTGACCCTGGGCAAGTCACTTCACCTTATTTGCCTCAATATACTCATTTGTAAAAGGAACTGGAGAAGGAAATGGCAAACTACTCCAGTATCTTTGCCAAGAAAACCCCAAATTGGATTATGCAGAGTCAGATGACTAAAAAACTATTTGAACAGCAACCACAATAGTTAATAGACATCTGCTTTTGTTTCCACTTCTTTGCTATCACATAAAGGGCTGTATAAATATTTTGGCATATATGCGAAGCTTTCTTCTCATCGGTGGCATCTTTGGGATATAAGCCTAGGGATGGAATTTCTGGGTCAAAGGACATGGACATTTTAGTCACTTTATTTGCATTATTCCAAATTGTTTTGGAATATAGTTATACTGATTCCAATTTCATTAGCAATGCCCTTATGTACTTATCTTCCCCACAGTCCTTCCAAAGTTGACTCCATATTTTGTTATTGCTACTTTTCAGAATATGAGGTAAAACCTCAGGGTTGCTTTGATTTGCATTTTTCTTATATTGGCGATTTAGATCATCTTTTCATATAGCTGTTAATAGTTTGCAAGTTTTTTTCTGAGAAACTTTTACTCATATCCTTTGACTACTTATTTATTGGCAGAAAGGTGGTATAATGGATAGAATGTGGGCTTAGAGTTAGGAATCAAATCTGGTCTCAAACACTTAATATGTGACCTGGGGAAAGTCACTAAACTTCTGATGGTCTCTGTTTCCCTAACTCTAAATGGGGATAACAATAGCGTGTGCTCTTCAAAGTTGTTGATAGATATAAAGAGATTATGTTTGTAAAGCACTATATAAGTGCTAGCTGTTTGCTATTATTTTATCTTATCTGAGGCAAATGGTACAAATGGATATAAAACTGCACCAATATTGAAAAGGAAGAGGCAATGCATGGTCTTTGGAAGATCACAAACTCTTTTAATGACCTTAAACTTCTCCCAACAAAATAAAGAATAAAATAAAATAGAAGACTCTACTTTTTAAAATACCAACTACTGTTGCTACAGGGCAGTGAGACATGGAACATAACACTCTGCAGAGATGAAAATGAACGGTGAGGATGAGAGATGACAGGTGGGCAGCTAAAGTGCTCTCTTGGTTTCAATGTCAAGAAAAAAATGAGGAAATCACCCAGCATGCTGGGTGGGAACCCCCTCTTGCAAACTGAAGGTAGTTCAAAGGGGCCTTTATCTTAAAGTTAAGCACAGAGAATGGGGTGGTGGGAGGGAGAAATATTTGTTCTGCAATTGGAAGTGCTTGGTGAAAACATACAGGTAGGTCCAAGGAGAGGGACGTCAATATATAGACTTCTTTGATCACCGTTCTGGCTGGTTACACATCTTATACCTCACATCCAATATTCTGCCTGCTCCATCTGCCTCGGGCACTCTTTTCTACCTCATCTGTCAGGGCGTAAGAAATCCTTGTTACCTGCCTGGCAACACTGAATGGTTTATGGCTTACACTCTTGAAGATAATACTCATGTGATCATTGGAGTCCATGACCACTCTTTTTTTTTTTTGAACAAAACAAAATAAACCTGTTTACCTCAGGTTGAAGTCAATCCCTCCTTAGCTGAGCTTCCAACTGAAGAACAGGCTCCTTCATGTAGCAAAGCCCCTGGTGCTGATTCTATTCCAGCTGAGATTTACAAGGCAGGGGGACCACTGCTCATACAAGAGCTAACTGAAATTTTCCAGGTTACATGGCAAGAGGAGGTTATTCCCCAAGAGTTCAAAGATGCCTCCATTTTCCATCTCTATAAAGGTAAAGGGAATAAATAGATTGTTCTGTGACATTCACAGGGGGATCTCTCTCTCTCTTACTCATTGCTGGCAAAATTCTAATAGTTATATTCTAATAATAGTAATTCTAACAAAATTCTAATCAGCATTAATAGGCTGGTCCATCACCTGGAAGATGACCATGCACATGAGAGCCAGTGTGACTTCAGAAAGAGCCGAGGAAGAGTTGGTATAGTGTTTGCTGCTCAATAACTCCAGGAGAAATGCCAGGAGCAGAACAGAGGTCTGTACACAATGTTTGTATATATGACCAAGGCATTTGACACTTGTTAGTCATGAGGGCTTGTGGAAAATTATGTCAAAATTTGGTTGCCCAGAGTTCATCAATATTGTACATCAATTTCATGATGGCAGGTTTGTCTGGGTTCTGGATAGTGGACAATACTCTCATGTCTTTCAGTCACCAGTGGAGTGAAACAGGGCTCTGTGTTTGCTCCCATGCTTTTTAGCATGATGTTTTCAACCATGCTGTCAAATGCTTTCAGTGAGGATGAACATGGCATCAGGGTCAGCTCCCATACTGACAGTAAGTTCTTCAAATCTGAAAAGGCTACAAGCCAAGACCAAAGTGGAGGGAGTGTTGGTGCATGATTTTCCCTTTGCTGATGATTATGTACTCAATGCACTCTGAAGCTGAGATGTAGCAAAGTATGGATCACTTCTCTGTTGCTTGTGCTAATCTTGGCCTAATAATTAGCACCGAGAAAACACAGGTGCTCCATCAGCCACCACATCATCCATATATGGAACCATTGGTTACAACAAATGGAGGAATTTTGAGTGCTGTGGATAAGTTCACTTACCTTGGTAGTATACTATCCAGGCATGTACACATTGAGAATGAGGTTGATGCATGCATTGCCAGAGCTAGCTCAGTGTTTGAGGGGCTCTGAAGAAAAGTTTGGGAGAGAAGAGGTATTAAACTGACTACCAAAGAAGAGTTGTGCTGACCTCATTGTTGTATGTTTGAGAAACATGGACAGTCTACCAGAGCCATGCCAGGATATTGAATCACTTCCATTTGAACTGTCTTAGGAAGATTCTGAGGATCATCTGGCAGAATAAGGTGCAGAATAAGGTACCAGACACTGAAGTCCTTGCTCAAGCTGAACTGCCAAACTTGAAACTATGCTTCAGAGAGCACATCTCTGATGGACTGACCACATTGTTTGAAAGCAATTTATACGCTTGCCAAAAAGACTATTTTATGGAGAACTCATATGGGGCAGGCAATCAGATCACATGGTGATCAAAAGAAATGATACAAGGACACCCTTAAGGTCGCTCTCAAGAACTATTGATTTGACTGTGCTGCATGGGAGACACTGGCACAGGACCACTCAGTATGGCGTGCCCACATAAGAAAAGGTATTGTGCTCTTTGAGCAAAGCAGAATTGAGACAGCAAAAAGTAAATGCAGGATACACAAATTTGGAGTATCTATCGCAAATATTCACATAGACTATCTGTGCCCAACCTGTGGTAGAACATTCTGAACTCATGTTGGTCTGATCAGCCACAACTGGACACACTGAAACTTCACCATTTCCTGGTGATGTCATTGTGGTCCTCTAAGAGAACGAAGACAGCAGCCATAACTTTGATCCTATTATTCTTTCCCATATGTTTCACTCAGATGTGAGAATAGAAGTAATGTTTTTTCAATAGGTAAGTGTCATGAGCTCTGGTTTTAAATACTTTGAGCTAATTCATCTTTTACAAACAAAGGTGAGTAGAGGTTCTTTCTTTCTTTTAAATCTTTGAATTCACATTCCCAGCATGGTCCTTGATACATAGTAGGTGTTGAATGGACGTGAGCTGATTGTGCTCAATAATTGTTCATTATAAAGTGAGACAGAGAGACAGAAATACAGAGACAGAGAGAGACAGACAGAACAGAGACAAATACAGAGTTCAGTTGCAGGTGTTTAGGATCACAAACTCAATATGAATAGAACTTTAAGAAAAAATTCTTGGGCAAAAGAGGAACTGAGATTAGTCAGGGTTTGGGTGGGTGAAGCTCTGAAGCTTCCCAGAAGATAGGGAAAGTTCTTAGGACAGTTCAATAATGGATGCATTTGCATCTGGAAAGGAAATGTCCTAGTAGGACTGAAGGAAAGAAATCCACTCCAGGCAGAAGGATGGCCTTAGCAGAAGAGTGCTCAAGGCATTGGATAATGAGGGACTGGGACATGAAATGGACCAGGGTCTAAGATGCAGGGAGCCCTTGGGCAGGTGAAATGAGGCAATAAGATGGCACTGTCAGTGAAAGCTGGTAGAGGACAACAAAATGATGAGATGATTGTCTTTTGAGGTACTAGGATGGTGAACTTTGGACCACTAAGAGAAGTGTGATTTCCTAGATATCAGCATCCTGAGACCAAAAAAAGTATTCTCCATCCTTGTTACTGGTTAGACTTAGTGTGATAGAGTGGAAGAAAATATCCAGAGTCCTAAAGTTCAAATCTCTTCTCCACTTTTACTATCTGTTAAGACTTTGGACAAATTGTCTAATCTCCCTCAGGTTCAGTTTCTTCATTTGTAAGTGACAGGTTTAATAAGGAATCCTTAGAGTTTTCTTCCAGCCTTCAATCTGTGATCCTATTTACTCCCCAATGGTATCATTAGAGTCCTCCTTTGTTTTTTATTTAACTTCTAGGCACTTAATTATTGAACCCTTCTATATGATATTCCAAAATACATTCTCCACAGGCAGCAGAGCAAGTCATTGACTGTTATAATTGAAGAGAATGGATATAAAGATGAGCTTACAAACTCTCTCTCTCCAAAGAACTGATTTTTGTTCTTGAAGAAAAGGCACCATATTAATGTCATAAATAAAGGAGCACACATTTCTTATCAAGCCCTTCATTCCTTTTTTGTTGGAAAAACTTTGAATATTTCATGTACACAAGACTTCATTAGATATTAAATCAGTCTAAATAATGCTTTGGGGGGAAATGGTTTTCTTTTATTGTTTTTAATCAGAGCTAATTTCTGTTATGGACCCGATCTCAACAACGGAGCTGTTTTTGCTGTTTTCCTGTCTGGACTTGGCAGGGGTTCAGGCATCTTGAAAAGTGCCTCCTTTTGGAAACCAAAGCCAAGGGAGGGAGCTGCTCTAGCTATTTTATTGGTGCATTTATTATTTTCACTCATCGGAATTTTTACATGGTCCGATCCTTGTTTTGACTACAAATCTGATAAAAATGATTTTTTTCTTGTTCAGCTCTTTCTGCTGAACTTATTTGCACAAATGTTTTATTTCACATTTGTTGGGTTTCCCAGCCTTTCAGAAAAAGAATATCCCTTGGAGAGTACTTTTTTAGACTCATTAGTGCCTGGAGTATCAAACAAAGGTTTTATCTCCTGGTTTTCAATGCCTGTCTTGCTCCACACTATGCATTTGCACTACAAACTTTATTCTAGCTGCACTCTATTTTTTAAAGTTTTATCCTTAACTGGCCATGGAAGGGTCATGCTCTCCATGGTAGAAGGGAGTACCCAAATTGATCACAGAGAAATCTAAGTAACATAAGCCTCTCTATATACATTTTAGCATAAAAGAAATGCTACAGAATGAACTAATTATCCCCATAACACAGTATAATACTACGTTAGTCTTCCAAGGCCTAAGAATACTTTCAATCCCATTGGGGCAGCTTACAGTATGTTCATGTGGCACATAGATGTTCTTCCATACTTTAGCGATCCTCTATGATTGTATCAGGGGAGGGACTGTTCCCACTTATTTGTTATTGTTCAGTTATTTTCAGTCATAAGTCTGTGTTATAGGCTCTCTTTAATTTAGTCAATGATCTTCAAGCATTTTCATGGGTCAAACAATCATCATTTTGTCACTAGGCTGGTGATACGCACTGATGAACTAGACTGGTTCAGATCTGGATGATCAAGGACAGTCTTTGGATGGTAGACGTGCAGTGAATTATTTGTTCTAAGCTTAAAGTCTTTCCACCTTGGAAGGGCTTTACAGACTCTTCATTCTTCTATTCCATAAAGACTAAGGTCCATATACAGCATTAGCATAGGTATACAGAAGTGGACATGATGAAATGCTTCTTTGAGATACAGTGGATTCATCATTTAAATACTTTGAGTACTTCCTTCATGCACGTGACATAAAAGTGCCGAACATTTCAGAAGCAAAAGGAGTCTGCTGATGGGCCACCATTCTACATATTGAAGAGAACAGAAAGCAATTCCTTCCTTCTAAAATTTCCCTGGATCACTTTACTTAGGCATCTCCTTTGCTGCCATCATGCTGCAGCACAGAATTAAAGTGTTAGAGGGCAACGGCCAAGTTTCTGTTTTCCTTGCTCATAGGTGATGGTTGCAGAATTGTATTCATGTTCCTCACCACCTCCTTGGATTCTGAGTCTACACCCTAGATACATTTCAGCTTAGTATATGTTCTCTATTTCCTTCATTCAGTTTGCAAGCAATTGTCATCCTTGGCTTTAGACAGCTTTTCTTATATGACCACACTCATTTATCAAGTCTCCTCCATTCCTCTGTTTCTCTGCTGGCTTGTCATTGATTGGATCCGAGTTCATTAAACATATTCCAATACTAGAATTTATATATCCAAATAATTATTAGTCTTCAAGGTTATCACATTGGGAGGCTGCACAGCTATTCTGGGATTCAGTTGTTAATTAAAACATTATTGAAATAACTTTTTGGACTTGACTTGCCTTTGGAGCCAATTAACTAACAAAGTAAGAAAATTAGTCTCATTTTCTGCAAGTTTCCTATTTAAAGACACATGTGGGGAACCCAGACAGTATTGTTCAGACTGACCACACACACATACACTTGGGGAATTATTATTTGTTTTATCATTTGACACAGGAACCTCGCAATGTGGAAATTCTTTATCTCAATGCAAATCATCAAGTCTTTGCAACTTATTGCCTCAGAGAATCACCATGGAGCACTGAAAATTCATATTCTATGTCAAAAGCTGCCTTAAATCTTATTTCACTCATTTTCATTTGCCCACTTTCATAAAAAATGTCAACACTATGTGTAGATCTTTATGAGACTATCTGAACTGGTAATAATAGAAAGTCCATCTGGCCCAAGAAATATCAAAGATACTCAAAATCATAAAAAATATGAATATCTGAAATTATCTTTACATGTAATAGGAATAAATAAAATACTATTAAAGTATCAGAGAACAAGAGAAGTTTCCTAATACACTGCTATGTTAACTTTAATGAAAAAGGAAAAGTTAGGAATTAGTTAAAAATCACTTCTTCTTAGATTTCACATTAACTACTAGAAAGGACACGATTTAATATTTCTAGCCTTTTCATGTTCTATCTAGCAGTATATACTGTAACCTATCCACACTGTCATATTCAACACATAGAAAGTAATTCCTAAATGCATGTTTGGCCCCAGAAGGGACTGTTGCTGATTCATATTAGTGGAGAAAATTTTGAACTATAACAGACAGGCTAATTTTGACAGGCTGACTCAGTGGATTCAACCTCTCTCTGTGTGTGTTTGTCTTTCATTGATGAAGAAGACCATGTCATCAGAGAAATAATGACATGACTTGCACTTGACTTTGTTTTGGGTGAGGGAGGGCTGTGCAGGTCACCAGCCTCACTTCTTCTCCAGAACCACATGAATCCAATGACCATCCATCAGGATGACTGAAGATGACCCAGGATGAGGCAATTGGGGTTAAGTGACTTGCCCAAGGTCACACAGCCAGTGAGTGTCAAGTGTCTGAGGTGAGATTTGAACTCAGGTCCTCCTGACTCCTGCACTGGTGCTCTATCCACTGCACCACTTGGCTGCCAAATTAAACCTCTCTAAAGCTTCTTTGTATAGTGGAGTTGGGAGGCTGTTGAGGTCCTGACAATGAGAAAGTCAAAAGTAATGGTGGTGGTGGTGGTGGTAGTAGTAGCAGTAGTAGTAGTAGTAGTAGTAGTAGGTGGTGGTACTGGTGGTGGTAAAGGAGGAGGAGGAGAAGAAAAAGAAGAAGAAGAAGAAGAAGAAGAAGAAGAAGAAGAAGAAGAAGAAGAAGAAGAAGAAGAAGAAGAAGAAGAAGAAGAAGAAGAAGAAGAAGAAGAAGAAAGAAAACATTTCTATACCTCTTTTGGATTTTCAAAAGAACTTATGTATATTATCTCACATGATTTACACAACAAACAACCCTATGAAATAAACATTATTGTTATCTCCACAAGAGAGGCAACTGAAGGACATCCTCTGTTCTTGCAATTCTTTATGAAGATTTTTTTTTTAAATTTTGGTAAAATTTCTTGGGAAACATCACCCAAATCATTAAATGGCTAAAGTGGGAAAACAGCCAAACTCTACACTCATAGGAACAAACATTATTTACTTAGGCTTTGAAAGCAAAATGTTGGGTTTACTAAAATGCACATTTGGCCTTGAAGGAGACCCTTTTTATGTAAAATCTTTCCTACTCTAAAATATAAGATAGCCAAATATATCCAGAGGCCTTTATGCTTCCCTAATTCACTCTGAAATATTCCACTAATACACAGAAATTTGGACTTCATCTAGGAAGGTAGGAAATAATTTGATTACCTTTATTTTTTTTACTTAAAAAATTGAAGTTGACTTTGGAATCCTTTAGCACACATAAATAAAATTTAAATTGACTCTGCTTCTTGATTTACTTCTAACTCAGTAAGGAAAGCTGAGTAGCTGTAGGAAGAACCAGGTTTTATAATAACCTATCTATGGCGTCATTGTGTTGGAATTGGAGGTCCTGAGGAGGAAGCAAGAAAAGCAGAGCCTGTAAATAAGATATTACTATTAAGTGAGTTGATACCAGGGAAGGTAGGTGGTGCAGGGTTAGAATGCCAGGCCTGGAATAAGGAAAACTCATTTTCAGAAGTTCAAAACTAGCCTCAGACACATACTAACTATGTGAGTCTGGGCTAGATCATTTAGCCTTTGACTGTCTGATAAAATGGATCCCCTGGAGAAGAAAGTGGAAAACGACTCTTCCAAGAAAACTCCAAATAGGGTCCTGAAGGGTCAGCACCACAACTTAAAACAGCAACACATTTATTTAAAACCTTTTTGGAATATCTCATTTTATCTTCATAATATATCTGGGAAGCAGGTGTTCTTATTCTTTCTATTTTAAAGATGAGGAAACTGATGCAAATATTGGTCAAATGACTCAACCAAAGTCATACATCTATAAGTGTCTGGTGCAGAATTTTAAATAATGTCATATTCTGACCACTTCCTGACTTAGAAGTCCAGTGCTCTGGCCACTATACTATGTAACTACCTGATAATATTTGACCACAATACATTCCCCTTCCTCAGCATCTATGTATCTCTCTCCCTTTAGCTAATTCATTTTAAAATAATTTTTTTTTTATAAGAGAGAGAAAAGAAAAAAAAAAGACTACCATGTACAAGTCCCTGTGCTGGACACTAGAGGTGCAAAATAAACTGGTTCTTGCCCTTGAGGAAGTTGAATAAGGGAATAGAACATAAATTGATTTATGTGTGATGTAAGATAAAAGAAGAATAAATAACACTTCTATAGCACTTTAAGTTTTGCAAAGCACTTTCATAAGTTATTTCATTTGAGCCACACAACAACCCTGTAAGGAATATGGTATTCACAGTAATAATAGCGAACCCTTATGTAGCACTTCAAGGCTTTTACAAGTTTTTAAAGATTTTACAAATATTTTCTTGTTTGGTGCTCACAGTGAACCTGGGAGGTAGGTTTTCTCCATTAGACAGATGAGAAAACTCAGGCAGAAGACTGTAAGTGACTTTCCCAAGGTCACACAGCTGGTCAATGTCTGGGGATTTGAAGTCAGGTTTTCCTGACTCCAGATCAAGAATTATATCTAGTCAACTCAAAACAATCATTGCAAAGAACAAATCCAGCCAAAGCAATCTTAGAAAAATTGAGGAGAAAGATCACTTCAGATGCGTCAGTCAGCAAGCATTTATTAAATGCTGATTATCTACTAGGCACTTTGGCATAGGATGGAAATATCAGTGAAGGAGTCATGGGCTAAGCCTCTTGTGCAATAATTTCAAAGGGGAGGGACTCTATGATCAGCATGGAGGACAGCCCATGTGATGCTGTTTGTGGTGGTGGTAAAGAGAAAGAATGAAGGTCAAAACTTGTGTATTTTTGGAAAAAATGTATGGGAAAAAAGATGATGTGTGAAATCAGGATAGAAAGGCAAACTGTAGTCATATTGTGAAAGGATATAATTGCCAGGTTAAAGAGTTCATAGTTTATTCTATAGGATATGAAAAGGTGTTGAAAACATTGAAGAGGGAAATTGCATGGAAATTTGGAAGTTTATGTTGTCAGTTAGATTACTGAGAGTTTAGAAGGGGAAGGCATTGGAGGAAGAAATATGACTTAGCAGTTAAGGAATTAGGGTAGAGACTCTTGCTGGATAGGAAGGGATAGATGGGAAAATATTTTGGAAGCAGAGTGAGCAGACTTGTATATAGACAGGGAGAGAGAGGAAAGAGTCAAAGATCACTACATAATTGTAATGCCTAGGGACCATGTAAAACGTAGTACAAAATGAATAGAAAAGGGCCAAGGTTAGAGTTTTGGGAGACACCCACATTTGGAGGTGAATGGAAGAACATGAACTAGTGAAAGAGTCTGAAAAGAATTGGTCAGGTGGGTAGGAAAGAAAGAAGACAAAATGAGGGTCCAGGGCCAGGATTTATTTTGGCTTTGTACCTTTAGTGACTAGCACACCAGGAAATGGGAACTGGACCTGTAATTTACTTGTGAACTTCTGGAGAAGGAAATTCCCTCTACCAGGATAGATTCATATCTTCACTACAGTTTTATCTCAGAGAGTCACCTAGAGCCCTGAGATGTGGTGATTTGCCTAAGGCTACAACACCTCTATGTGTCAAAGGCATGATTTGAACCCATGTCTTCCTAGCTTTAGGGCTGGCTCTTGAGCATCCAGGGGTGGGGAACCTTCGGCCTCAAGGCCACATGTGACCTTCAATGTCCTTGGGTATTGCCTTTTGACTGAGTCCTAGTTTTACGGAACAAATCTTTTTATTAAGGAAATTTTTTCTGGAAAGTTTGACTTCAGTAAAAAAGCTGCACTTGAGGACCTACCAACCTCTGAGTTACTACACCTTATTACCTGTCATTTATTAATTAACATCATAGCTACTGTATTGGATTGAATTAGATGAGAAATTACCTTAAAATCATGGTCAGTCATCGGCGTCAGATGCTATAAAATAGAAAGTTAACACATTGATTTAATTAACAAGGGGGTTCACTTTACAGAGCTTTCTTTATTATTTTAATGATCATAGATAGACTTGCTGATTCTACTCTTTCAACTGCTATGGCCAAAGGAGAAATAAAATGCCTTTCAACTTTGTGGTGTGTCTCTATAAGTCATGAAGTGGTTTAACTGAAAAATCCATCTGATTATCTCCTGGTGGGAGGATACATTTCTACTTGTCCTGCTGTTATTGAAGTCACTTTTCGAAGACTTTGATCAATGAGGTGATGTCACCCGTAGCAATCTGTATATTTCACAAATACACTCTTTGGTACCAGTAACAGTGGCAGACATGCACTTTGACATAGATCAATAATTCTTAGTTAATGAATTAGGGTAGGGACCGTAGAGAAGAAGGCAATAAAGATGATAGGATAAAATTGATTGGATTTAGTAACTGATTAGATATGGAATGTGTTGGGGGAGGGTGATGAGGGATAGGAAAGAGAAAGTACAAAGAGGAAATACAAGTGAAAGTGACAAAGTAATCTCTTCTAATTGACTGTACTTCCACATTACTCTGAAGAAAACAGTAGAATAAACATTATGTGCCCACAATACTGAGAACACAAAAGAAATATTCATCCAAATTAACAGGCCCTCAAATAGAGATCTTAAATAATCCAAATACAATAAACACTAATTAAGTACATATTGTGTGTGAGGTACTACGCTAAGGACTGGGGATGCAAATGTGAAAAAGAAAGTCCTAGTCCTCAAGGAATTTGCAGGAATTTGCAAAGGGGGTATCCAGACTGAGAGGATGATGTTCCATAGAATCTAAACCAAGCAAAGCTACTAATGAAAGGGAGACTTCAGTCATGTCTGGATCTTCATGACCCCTTTTGGGATTTTCTTGGCAGAGTTTTGTCAGTGGTTTGTCATTTCCTTAGTGACTTGCCCAGGGTGACTTAGCAAGTGCATGTCTCAGGCTGGACTTGAACTCAGGAAAGTACTTTTTGGATTCCAGGTCCAGCACTAAATTTACTGCTCTACCTAGCTGCCCAGGGAAAACAGAGTTACCTCCAACCTCAGAGAAGGAAACAGGAATAGCTATAAAGGAACTATTCCAACAAACAAACAAAAACTTTTGATTGAGAGGAGAATTCTAGTAAATTTTAAGGAAACTTTAGTAGCTATGGTGAACAAATTATTCTAAAAAAAAATGAGAAAGTACTTTGTTAAACTCCTTTAATGAGGCATAGTCTTAAATCAGGAAAGGATAAAGCTAAGAAATAAATGTATAGATCAATATCATTAATTTATAGTGACTCCAAAATGTGAAATAAAATCATGACAAAAAGATAACACACCAGTTTAACCAACAAAACATTTGTTATAACCCAGCTAGGTTTATACCAGGAATTCAAGAACACTTAAGCATTAGGACAATTATTAAAATGAATCATATTAAAACAAACAAGCATTTCAGTCATGTCAGATTCTTCATGACCCCATTGAGGGATTTTCTTGGCCAAAATACTGGAGTGGTTTGCAATTTCCTTCTCCAGGTCACTTTACAGATGAGGAAATTAAGGCAAACAGGGTTAAATGACTTGCCCAGGGTCACTCAATAAGTGTCTGAAGGTGGATTTGAACTCAGGTTTTCCTGATTCTAGGTAGAATATCTTATCCCTTTTGCTATCTCACTTTGAAGGGCCAGAAGAACCTATTCTATCAAGAAAGCTGTCTCCTGGGAGAGGAGCCAAGATGGTGGAGTAGAAAGACTCACGTATGCTAGCTCCGAACCCACAGCCCATAAATTTCCTGTAAAAAGAACTCCCCAGAAATTCTGGAGTAGGGCAAGCCATGTAGCAATGCGGTGGAGGAGATTTTCATTCCAGAGAGCCCTGAAAAACCAACCCCAAAGGTCCATCGTGCACCGGACAGCAGAGCCCACCCGTGCCCTGCCCTGGCCACGAGGCCCCAGAGGAGCAGATCTGAGCAGGCTTCAGGGATGGAACCTCCGGTGGCCGTGAAGGTCCCTCCACCCACAGGCGCTACAAGTCAGTGAGAGAGACTTCTGGGCTGGCCAAGAGGGGAGCAGGGTATCTCCATAACTCAGGCTCCCTCGGGAGGTGGTGGTGGAGGCAGCGGCAGAGGCAGTGGCAGAGGCAGTGGTGGCCTGGCACTCCCGCAGCAGGCAGGAGCTCCGCTCTATTACTGAAAGTCTCCACACAAACCCCCTGAGGGAACTGAGCCTGGGAGGCGGCCCTGCCCCCACCTGAGAACCAGAACTTAAGCTCACATTGAATAGCAGGTACGCCCTGGCCTCTGAAAGCCCTGAGGCTGGAGAGCAGCATTTGAATCTCAGACCCCAAGCACTAGCTGGGCGGATCTAGGTGGGGGTGGAGAGGAATCTCAGAAGTCAAGTAATTGGTTGGAAAAATGCCCAGAAAAGGGAAGAAAAATAAGACCATGGAAGGCTACTTTCTTGGGGAACAGATGTTTCCCCCTTTCATTTCTGATGGGGAGGAACAGCGCTTACCATCAGGGAAAGACATAGAAGCCAAGGCCTCTGTATCCCAAACATCCAAAATAGATATCCAATGGGCTCAAGCCATGGAAGAGCTCAAAAACGATTTTGAAAATCAAGTTAGACAGGTGGAGGAAAAACTGGGAAGAGAAATGAGGAGATGCAAGAAAAGCATGAAAAATTGGTCAATACCTTGGTAAAGGAGACCCAAAAAAATGCTGAAGAAAATAACACCTTGAAAAATAGGCTCACTCAATTGGCAAAAGAGGTTCAAAAAGCCAATGAGGAGAAGAATGCTTTCAAAAGCAGAATTAGCCAAATGGAAAAAGAGGTTCAAAAGCTCACTGAAGAAAATAGTTCTTTCAAAATCAGAATGGAACAGATGGAGGCTAGTGACTTTATGAGAAACCAAGAAATCAACAAACAAAACCAAAAGAATGAAAAAAATGAAAGAGAATGTGAAATATCTCATTGGAAAAACAACTGACCTGGAAAATAGATGCAGGAGAGACAATTTAAAAATTATGGGACTACCTGAAAACCACAATCAAAAAAAGAGCCTAGAATCATCTTTCATGAAATTATCAAGGAAAACTGCCCTGATATTCTAGAACTAGAAGGCAAAATAAGTATTCAAGGAATCCAGTGATCACTGCCTGAAAGAGATCCAAAAAGAGAAACTCCTAGGACCATTGTGTCCAAATTCCAGAATTCCCAGGTCAAGGAGAAAATATTGCAAGCAGCTAGAAAGAAACAATTCCAGTATTGTGGAAATACAATCAGGATAGCACAAGATCTAGCAGTTTCTACATTAAGGGATCGAAGGACGTGCAATAGCACATTCCAGAAGTCAAAGGAACTAGGACTCAAACCAAGAATCACCTACCCAGCAAAACTGGGTATAATACTTCAGGGGAAAATGTGGTCTTTAAATTAAACAGAGGACTTTCAAGCATTCTTGATGAAAAGACCAGAGCTGAAAAGAAAATTTGACTTTCAAACACAAGAATGAGAAGAAGCATGAAATAGTAAACAGCAAAGAGAAGCCATAAGGGACTTACCAAAAGTGAACTGTTTACATTCATACAGGGAAAGACAATATTTCTAACTCTCAAAACTTTTCAGTATCTGGGTAGTTGGTGGGACCACACATACACATGCACACACACATACACACATGCATGCACATACAGAGACAGAGAGCACAGAGTGAATTGAATAGGATGGGACCATATCTTAAAAGAAATTAAGGTAAATGGTGAGAGAGAAATGTAGTGGGAGGAGAGAGGGTGAAATGGAATGGGGTAAATTATATCTCATTCAAGAGGCAAGCAGGAGCCTTGTTAGTGGAGGGAAAAAGAGGAGAGCTGAGAAAAAAACATGAAGTTTACCCTCATCACATTCGACTAAAGGAAGGAATAAAATACACACTCATTTTGGTATGAAAACCTATCTTACAATACAGGAAATTGGGGGAGAAGGAGATAAGCAAGGGGGGGGATGATGGAAGGGAGGGCAGAGGGAGGAGGGAGCAATTTGAAGTCAACACTCAGGGAGGGACAGGATCAAAAGACAGAAGAGAAACAATGGGGAGCAGGATAGGATGGAGGGAAATATAGTTAGTCTTACAGAACACGACTATTATCGAAGTCATTTGCAAAACTACACAGATAGGGCCTATATTGAATTGCCTGCCGTCCCAAAGGGAATGGGTGGGGAGGGAGGGATGGGAGAATTTGGAACTCAAAGTTTTAGGAACAACTGTTGAGTATTGTTGTTGCTACTAGGAAATAAGAAATACAGTTAATGGGGTATAGAAAGTCATCTGGCCCTACAGGACAAAAGAGAAGATGGGGACAAGAGAAGGGAGGGATGATAGAAGAGAGGGCAGATTGGTGATAGAGAAAATGAGAATGCTCGGTGTATTGGGATGGGGGGAGGGGATAAATGGGGAGAAATTTTGCAACCCAAAATTTTGTGGAAATGAATGTAAAAAGTCAAATAAATAAATTTATATTAAAAAAAAAAAAGAAAGAAAGCTGTCTCCTCCCTGTAGGAGCCCTATACTTTATTCAGATCAAGGGCAAAGTGGTTGTGAGAAATCCTTAAAGGCAATAGTTGACCTAGGGAGCAGACAAAGTAGGGAGCTGTCTTAGATGCAATGGGTTGAGGGAGGCAGGGGCAGAGATAAGTCAACCAACATTTATTAAGCACCTTTTATAGGTCTGTAACAGTGTCAGGCACTGGAGATAAAAGAAAAACAAAACAGCCCCTGCCCTCAAGGAACTATTCAAATGGGGGAGACAATATTATTAATATACACATATTGTGTACAAAAATAAAGACTAGCTGATTCCTGTTTTTTTTTTTTTTAGGTGGGGGGAACTAGTAGCTGAGGGGATAATGAAATACATCCTGTAATAGGTGACAACTTGAGATGATTTCCCAAAGAGAAGAGGGATTCTTGGAGGGTGAGGTAAGGAAGGAATTCTCTCAAGGGGAGGGCAATAGCCACCACATAAACATTGAATTGGTATGTAGAGCATGGGTTTGAGGAACAGGAAGAAGGCCTGTGTACCTCTACTGTAGAGAGAAGAAAGGGGCAAAATATATAATGTGAATGATAAGGGAGATTGGAACAAGATTGTGAAGGACTTATCTTGTGAAGGAAATACCAGAGCAATTTACATTTGATCATAGAGGCCATAGAGAGCCAAGGGAATTTATTGGATAAGGGAGTGACATTTTCAGGCTAAGGATTTAGGAAAATCACTTTAGTAGCTGTTTGGAATGAGAAAAAAGATAACTTCTAATATTACTCTGGGGCATTCTCTCCTCATATCTGGTCTTGAGAATAGTTACCCTTGTCTTAGGGGGTTTTTAGGTCCATGTGCACTTAAAATATTAGCTAATCAAGAAGCTATCATGTTTACATTACCTCTATTCAATTAAAGGGCCCAGTTAGTTTCCAGCAAAAACACCTAGAAAAATGGAATAGTAAGAGATGTTGGAAAAGAACACTTATTCTCCCTCCCCCATCATAAAGCTAGAGTTTCTTCTTTTACAATAATACACACCATCAGTGGGGAGAGTGAATGCTGACAGGCTCCATGCATGAGGGATGCACACCTAGAATAACATGTATGGCCAAGACTCATGTAAGGGCAGCACATGCCTGCTGCCTTGTCTTCTGGTAATGTCTTCATCTTGCTTTCATGAATCCCACTTCCTGCTGAGTGGGTTGTTTCACTGGTCTCTGATAGTGTCTCACGTGCTGGGCACATGGGCTCAGCTGGGCATTCCTCTGCTGATTCCATAGTAGCTGGTGACTAGTGGCTTCTGGGAAAACACACTATGATCTTTGAGGCTCCTCGTTTCAGGACAACTCACTGACCCGTAGCTCTGAATTTAAATTCAGGCCTTTCTGACTCCAGATCCAGTACTATGCACTTCACTATAAAACTGCCTCTTAGCATATAAATGAATTTAAGCCAGAATGAAAGGTAAACTAAGAAAGGCCAACATTCTCCACCAGCCTGGCTCCACTCCTGCCTTTATTCTAGATTTCTGTTAGTAGAGAAGTCCAAGTCTTTGGTTTTCATTCTTAGCCAATGAAAAATCCTATTGTCTCACTACATTGCTTTTTTTAAATGCACATATTTTTAATGCTAGAAAATCCTTGGCATGCAAGTAGTTATTGTGTGAAAATTCAAGGCACGTGTGTATGAGTGAAGGCTGAAAGACTTTAGTATTCCATAACCCAGGCGGTGGGGAGAGAGGGTTTTATTTCCTATCCTTTTGTAGGGAACACAAATTCCTTGTCCTGGCTCTCACTGGAGGTCTATTGAGATGGATGAATTTAGTTTAAATCATTTAAAAGAATCAGCAAGCTAGATAACCTGGCATAAACTCTCATTGACTAAAATATCTAGATCTAACAGTCAGAGTAATGAGTATGTCTGCACTGTCATTTTAGGAAGCAACAATAAATATGACTGGAGTGGAAATTAAAAATCACAGTGTGTTTGAATTGGAAGGAGTCTGAGGGTATTTAGGTCCATTTATTTCTCAGTGGGAAACCCTACTACAAGATTTCTAGACAACGAAGTTACAGCTTTCACTTGGAGACTTCCAGAGATGGGGAACCCTCTCCATCCCAAGACAGCCACTTTTGGATTGCTCTAAATCTTAGGGAGTCTCCCCTCCCTTATAGCCTAAATTGACTTCCTTAGACTGAGAGAATCTAGAGCAGGAAGGAATCTCAGAAACCTCTTAGCACAACTACCTAATTTTATAGATAAGGACACTGAGAGCTCAAGGCAGCAGGCCTCAGAGATGAAATTTAAACCTAGATCCTTTGACTCAGAACTCTGTTTTCTACCAGGCATTGTTCTCAGTACTTCCCTCTTGGGCCAAGCAGAGCAAGTTTCCTAATACAAGACATTTGGAAGGTGACCGTACATTTAGAGTAGGGGGTCATCATCTTTTTTGTGTATCATGGACCCCTTCAGCAGTTGGATGAAGCCTGTGGATACCTTTTCAAGATCTTTTTAAATTTAATTTAATTTCATGAAATCAATTATGTAGAAAAATGAAGAAAACTAATTATGTGGTAATATAATTGCCATTTAAAAAAAATAATGTTAGTAGACTTCAGGTTAAGAACCCATGATCTAAAGAAGTGATTGTTTGATGGATTGTTGCCGTAATTGTGCTACTGTGTTACTGTTACTGGCTCCCACCATAACTCTCTCTTGTGAATAAGATACAATTCATGATGGTGCTGATAAAGTTAGGAATTCAGAATGGGGCCTAGGCTCAGAGAGAAGCAAATGCATTGCATTGAGATGTACATATTTGCTCTCCTTCCCTCTGTGTTTCTATCTTGCTCTCTCTCTTTGTCTCTTTTAGATGTACACACACACACACACACACACACACACACACACACACACACACACACACCTTGAAGAAAATATACTCTTTTGTCTTGGTGAAATACATTTAAAGAAGTCTGAAATGAAAAAGGTTTGTTGATACTGAAGC
The DNA here is from genome assembly GCA_023548195.1 of Bettongia penicillata ogilbyi. Taxonomy (NCBI): domain Eukaryota; kingdom Metazoa; phylum Chordata; class Mammalia; order Diprotodontia; family Potoroidae; genus Bettongia; species Bettongia penicillata. The sequence continues at coordinate 3,019,681 of JAJHZJ010000124.1, read as the reverse complement.
ATTTCAGTTATATCTGACTGTGACCCCATTTGGGATTTTCTTGAAAATACTGGAGTGGTTTGCCATTTTCTTCTCATTTTACAGATGAGGAAACTGATGCAAAGAGTTAAGTGACTTGCCCTGGGAGCCTCCAGTTAGTAAGTGTCTGAGGCTAGATTTGAACTCAAATGTTCCTGACTCCAGACCCAGCACTCTATCCACTGTCAAGTGCTAAGGTTCTCTAATTGTATTCCCTAATAACATATCCAGTAATTCCTTACTAAAAAAATAAATAAAATGACATGGCACAAATAATACAAAATTTTTACATCAAAATACAGAACTGCTAGTTGTTTTATAAGTATTTATATAAGTAATATTGTAGTGAAATATTCATGGAATGTTCAGAAGCAAATTCACCTTTGAAACTGGTGCTCTCCCCACCAAGTGTAATATGTCATTTTTAATTCCCTATAATAACTTTCCATTGTCAACTAAAAGTAGGAAACAAAGGATGGAACCATCCACAAGGACATGCACAAAATAAAAAAAAAGAGAGTGAGGGTTGGAGGTTGGAGATCCTATTCAATGTACAATCCTCTTCAGTTATTACTGCTTAACTTTTGACAACTTGCTTGGATGAGAAGTTTTTTCTATTCAAATAACGTGCTTGACAAAATGACTTTTATTTAGTTAGCCACATGCAGGATTCACACCTTCCTGTATGAAGCGAAAGTGTAAGCTTGATTTAGGAATAGGTGAACATGGAATAATTATGAAATATATTCCCTTAGAGCAGAATAAATGCTACTTGTATATATTTACCTTGAGGTAGATGATTCCCTTAATTTATGATTAAACTGGCCTAATAAGGTTCACTTTCTGTTTGGCTCAAGCCAATATAATTCTGTGACACAAAAACAGCCAAGCTGAAAGGAAGACTTAGAGAAGCTGGGTTCTTTTATTAAATGCAGTTTCCTAGGTTGAACTTCTACTTTGCTGCTCTATCTTTCAATGAACATATCTTTAGAGATAAATTTCAACACTCTACATCTTGTAAATCCTTCCCAAAGGAAAATTACAAGACCTGCACATCAATTAACAGAACCTTTTAGGGATCTATCCTTCTGACAAAGGCAAGGCTGAAACAGTCCCTCCTAACAAAAACAAAAAGCTATTATTTCCTTTTTAAAAGATTTAAGAGAAAGTCCCACTTGTTTCAGTGAATATCTTAATTAGTGCTATAATCACTTTCTGTTTTACATTCACTAGGCAAAAAAAAAAAATGCCACAGGATGTTTAAGAGAGCACCATCAATCTATATTTTTCATTTGTTTTTGCACATTACTGTCAAGTTATCCAGTCTCTTTTCATGGATCTTAAGTTTATTTCTTTCTACTGGGCCCCCTGTCATTTTAGAAAACTGAATATTTAATTAAAAACATCCTATATGTTATTTTAAAAATATTTCTCCTTCATTTTTTCTACCCCACTTCTCATCTTCAACTTTCAATATTTTAAAGAAATCTAGATTTAGGACCATTAATATATTTACACACACATACACACATGGAGCAGTTGGGGGAGAGGGAGAATGTTTAAAAGCCACATCTGATACATGGATATACATATATATATGTGTACATACATATATGTGTACATTTATGTGTATGTGTATAATTATATTTATAAATTCTCAGGCATGGTACTGTCAGTGTTTTTACTGACATTAAAATGTCATGTAAGGTACAAGCACAAAAATCAGTACACCAGAACCAAAAATAAGACACCTGTATAATCTTGGGCAAGTCACTCAACCTGTCTGCCTCACTTTCCTCAACTGTAAAATGAGGATAACAATAGTATCTACCTCCCAGAGTTGTGAGAGTCAAATGAGATAATAATTATAAATTGCTTAGCACAGTGCCTGGCACATATTAGGCACTATATGAATGCTAGTTATTATTATTTCTACTATTAATTCGGACACAACCCCACCTGTCAACGAGAGACCACTGTTTAGAAATTCACATCATTAATCACTATGTATCAATGGATTCACTAGTTGATATTTTGGAAATGAATTTTTTTTTCTGGTTCTAGTTCCAAACTTTTTCCTTTAACAGTAATAGCTTTTCAAGGGAAAATCTAAACTTCATGAATGTAAAATATTTGATTAAAACCTAAAACAATGGCAGTATTTTTATCGAGCTAAAATTGAAAAAAAACCCTATCAAAATGTACACTTGCATTTTTCAAGAATCTTATGGAAGTTATAAGAACCTTCCATACTGGGGTAATTTAATTAATTCCTTCATGGTAGATAATAATATTTGTTAGACTCAATATGCCCGATGCCACTGACTGCTTCAGAGGACATGTAAATATCTATTGCTGAGGTCCCATTCTATAACAATTGAATAACTTTGTTCAACTCAAGCTCCCATTAATTTTAGATAAGAATAGATATGGCCATGTGGTACAAATAGTAGGTGAGTAGAATCTGGGGCAGCTAGGTGGTAAAGTGAATAGAGTGCTGGACCTCGAGTCAGAAACACTCATTTTCATGAGTGTGAATCTAGCTTCAGATCCTAGCTGTGTAAATCTAAGCAAGTAACTTAACCAGTGTCTGCCTCAGTTTCTTCATCTGTGAAATGACCTAGAGAAGGAAATAGCAAATCACTCCGGTATCTTTGCCAAGAAAACTCCAGAGTTATGAAGAGCGTAGACATGGCTGAACAGGAACCTGCCTGCATCATCTTTCATTTTCTGTCAGGGCTACAGTAAAACTGGATACAATCAAGGATTGTTTATTGTTCTTTTAGACAATCATCCATTGACCTCACCAAAGCAGTCTTTCTCCAGTGAGGATTCCACAAAGAGCTCATACTGTATAGCATTTTATTTTGATTTCATGCATACATTTTTCCATGTAGTCACACAATTACAATCCAGTATTTCTAGAAACTCCAGGTTCTTACAAACTGGATCCTTTACAGGTAAATATTGTGATATTTAGTCAGACTCTGTAAAGAGGGCTAGTAGAAGATGCATTAAATTTGCTATATAGCTCTCTCTTAAGGTGCATTCTCTTCATGTTAAGTCTTGTCATTCTCATGGTAAAACCTTATAGCATTCATCCTGAGAAGTATGCAACTAAATTCTTTTTTGTATTCGTCAACTTTGTCATGATATAATTTCTGCATCTGTATGTGGAGATGGGGTTGGTAGCATTGGTAGGAAAAGATATATGACTTAGAAAGTATTACCTGGAAGGGTTCCTGTAGATTATTTAGTTCAATGGATCTTAACTCTGTGTGCGTGTGTGTGTGTGTGTGTGTGTGTGTGTGTGTGTGAGAGAGAGAGAGAGAGAGAGAGAGAGAGAGAGAGAGAGAGAGAGAGAGAGAGAGAGAGAGAGGGAGAGAGAGAATCTGGATGGTTATACATAGAATAAATATAAAAAGAATAAGTACAGATAACTATAAGATAGTTAAATACAAGGTTGTAAGGGATAGAGGTCGTTAGCAGTTGGCATCTGGGGAGTGTGGTGGTGGTACTTGAATTGAAGGAGAGACTTGAAGGAAGAGATCCTTGTGAGGCTGAGGGAATCAAGGCATACATGAGAGGTAGGAGGGTTTGTTAATACAAAGACATGGAGAGAGGAGTTGGTATGTCATGTATTAGAAACAGAAAGAAGATAACTAATCCTGGATCCCATTTTGTAGGTTGAAGAATAATATGTAATAAGACTGGGAAACAGGTTGGAGTTAGGTTTTGAAAAGCTTTGGAAATTAATCAAAGGAGTTTATGTTTGATCCTGAGTAGGAAAATAACATGATTAGATTCAAGTTTGAAGAAAATAAATTTGGCAGTTGTGTAGAGGGGCAACACTTGAGTCGGGGAGGGCAACTGTGAGGACTTCGCAGCAATCCTGAGAGCCTGAATTAATGCATTCATTTTATGAGTAGAGAGAAGTATCTAGATGTGAGAAATGTTTTGGTGGGAGAAAAGGTAAGACCTGACAATGACCTAAATATAGGGAGTAAGTTAACAGTTGGTGATCGCCCTGAGATTACCAACCTAGACATGGATCGTTCTGTTTGTCTGTTTAGGGCAGGGTATCTGAACCTGGGGCCAGGCCATCCCTAGACTTTCTGGCCTTTCTTTCCCCACTTCCCTTACACATTGAATCTCCTTTTCATCACCAATTGGCCTGAACAGTGATAGTGATCACCATATCTGGAAGATGCAAGAACAGGTGGTATTGAGAGTTTTATATAAAGTAGATACATTTCCTGATTCAGTTGCAGCTGGGGCCTGCCTTGGATGTTGGCAGGGATGCTACTGATGAAATGACCATATTTCTAATTAACTTGTTTTGCTTTTAGTTATAATTGTATGAGGCTTAAGTTATTTGTTAGCAATGACTGATTTTCAAAAAAGGATAAAGAGTTGCTAGTAGGTGGAGGGGTGATGGTAAGAAATGAACCAAAGGGACTATCTAAAGCCTAGATGTTGAGGGTCTACAATCTTACCCCTTTGCATTTATGGTGACCCCTATTACAATCATATCTCACTACATAGTATGACCTTGATGTATGTCTGTTGAATTTAGTTGAGACAAATTGTGGCCACTTTGTCTTTTGTTCTTATAAAAGCCTCATTCTCCTTTTTATCCTTTTATCCAGACAAAAGTGATCCTGAAAGGAACAGAATACAATCTTAAATAAAATATAATATCCAAAAGCTCATAGGTTATGTTTTTTCTTCTGTAAGACTGGAAAGCACATTCCATTTTTATCCACCATTTCTGAAGGTTGTCTTAAGAAATATATCTGCATGAAATTTAAAAGAACTGAAAAGTAAGTGGAATTCTTTTCTCTCAAAAAGATGTTATAATGCTGTGATTAAATTACTGTACTGGGGGGAAATCCAAAGTTCAGAATTAAAAAAAAAAGTTTCTGAAAGAAGCCAAAACTTTCTTTCTTCTTCATTAAATTTAGCATTGCAAAAATAGAGCTGAACATATTCTGAAGTTTTCTGTCCATTTTTCTTTTAATAGCAATAAAAATTTAGAGAGCACATTAAGGTTTACAGTATGATTTTTTTAGGTGAACCTCATGAGGTAGGTGGCGGAGGTATGATTCTCCCCATTTTCTTCAACAGCGAACTGAGTTTCCTCTTTAGATTAGAAAGAAAAAAGACTAAATGACTCAGCCATTCTCTTACAGAGAGACAACAAGTGTGAACGGAAGGGATGAAACCTTGTTCTAGTTTCCTGATTTCAGGTTCAGTTAATTTTCTAGTTTAGAATGCCACTATAGCATGTTTTGAGTAGAGAATCTAAATTATACTAGATTCAGCCCATTATTCCAATCTGTCCAAATCTTTTTGGATCCCAATTCTATCACCTGTTCATTTTACTTTGATGTCACAAGCAAATCTTTGATGAATAAATAAATAATGGATAGAATAAGACTGGGGACAGAGGATTGTACCAAACCCCTAGAGATGATTCTTCAGATGGATATTAAACTTGAGTTTACACACTTCAGCAATGTTCCACTAACTAGCTACAAATCACTGTCTTGTTACCTAGTTTGTACCTATCCATATTGTCCACAAGAAAATTATGAGAAATTTTGTCTAGTGCCTTGTGGAAAATTGAGATATAATCTATCTTCAGCCCTCCTTTGTATAACCCTGTCAATAAAGGACAACAATCTCCTTTGTCTTGACTTGTTTTTTAATAAACCATCTCTGACCCACCAATGATCATCATATAATTTGTGTACTCACAACAATGATTAATAATCTATTTTAGAAATTTGCCAGTGATCAATGCCAAACTTGCAATCTATTGTTTATGTATTCTGCCATCTAGAGTCACTCCACTCATTCTCAAAGATTCCTCCAAGATTACAGACATGTTCAGGTATTTTTAAGGGTATAATTTCTAGGTTGGAAAGCTTCAATTTATTTTGATATATTTTATTTATTTAATCAGACATTTCTTAATTACACTTTTTAAAATTGTTAACATTTACATTTTAAAATTGAATTTTAAATTTAAAAAGATTTCAAAAATTGTATTTACAGTTACTAAGAAAAATAAAATATTATTCAAAATAAGTAAAACCAGAACAAATTGAGCTCCAAATTTTCTTCCCCCTTACTCTCCTCACCCATTGAGAAGACAAGTGATAAGATGTTGATTATACATGTGAAGTCATACAAAACGTATTTCCATATTAGCCATGCTGAAAAAGAAATATACACACACATACACACACTGAAAATTAGGAAAATAAAGAAAATTAAAAAAAAAAGTATGCTCCAACCTGCACTCAGAGTTCATCAGTTCTCTCCTGGGAGGGGGGTGGAATTTTTATCATAGGGTTTTGAAATTGTCTTGAATCATTGTCTTAATCAGAGGAGGCAGGTTTTTCCCAGTTGGTCTTCATTATGACGCTGCTGTTACTGTGTACGTTGCTCACTTCACTTTACATCAGCTCATATAACATTTCCTAGGTTTTTCTGAAAGCATACTTCTCACTATTTCTCATAATAGCATTCCATAACAATAATATATCACAATTTGTTCACCTATTGCCTAATTGTCGACATGCTCTCAATTCCAAATTCTTTGCCACCACAAAAAAACTTCCATTATTATTTTTGTACAAATAGGTTCTTTTCCCCTTGTGTTTGATCTTTTTTTGGAATACAGACCTGGCAGTGGTATTGCTGGGTCAAAGGGTATACAGATGTATAAGTCTTTGGGTATAGTTAGTCATTTCCTTTTCATCCTGTATACAGCTTGCTTTGCACATATTTGCCAGCTATACTGTGAGCTCTTTGAGGGCAGGTACTTTCCTTTGCCTCTTTTTGTATCCCCATCACTTAGCACAGTGCCTGACATAGTAGGCACTTAAAAATGTTTGATTGACAGATGACCCTTCCTTTTCCTTATCTTCAGTTTTTTTCTCAACCATTTGTCCTTCTAGCCTTTACAGTACAAGAATAATTTTTTAAATAAAGAAGCCTGAAGGAAAATAAACAACTGTTCTGACAACCAGTCATTCTAGGAGACTAATACTTAAACTTTTGATTTCATTTTTCCCCCTGAATTGATTTCCAGTCCAACTAGGCTGAAGAGTCCAATTGCTTATCCTAAGGTTCATGGCTAACTTAAATAAAATAGGGCAGGAGAGGGGTAGGAGAGATGATCTCTTAAACACCTTTCAGTTTTGGGTCCTGTGATCTTAAAAACTTCAATTTCACAGAAATTCTAGAAAATTGAGATCGTGTTTATTCATGCTAGTTTGACTACGGCAATTCTTTTATTCAAAAAGTATGTCTTGTATATATTCTAGCTGTTTGAGATGATACTAGATTTGGTGATTCCTTCCTTCATGGAGTTTAAACACTAAAAATGCTTGATCAGCCAGATGTTGTTTATAACACATAAATAAATTTACTAGATGTTTCTATTTTTCTCTTTTAATTGAGTTTTTATCTGAAGTCAAAGAAAGGACAGAGTCCATGATTCTGTGACCAATAATTGTATAGTTTTAAAGATAGATAGCCATTGATTTCACTTCTGTCTACATTCTTATGTTAAACTCCCAACATTCCTAGCTTTATGGTATGATGTGGAAAATATTAAATTTGGAGTCAGAGGAAATGGGAATCCCAGCTTTGCTTATTCAACCAATCAATTAGCAGACATTTATTAAATGTTTACCATGTGCCAGGCAGTGTGCTACATTCGCAAAAGTGAAATAATCCCTCCCTTCAAAGAGTTTACATTGTAATGGAGGACACAGATGTGTACATATGAGGGCACACATAATGAATTCAATACAGCTATGGGAGGGAAGGCACTAGTAGCCAGGGGGAATCAGGAAAGGCTTCTAAATACAGAGTTAGAGTTTTTTGGGAGGGAGGGGGGGAGATCATTAACTCCTTCAGTATTCTGGTGAAGTCTATAGACCCCTTCTTAGAATAATATTTTAAATGCATAAAGTGAAACATGGAAAAAAAAACAAAGCAAAAAATATACAGCAGAAAGCAAAAGAAAACCTACCAGGAAGGAAAGATGGACAGCATTCAATGCAGTATTTAATATATAGGCTTTCTTGAAATGGAAAGTTATTGCTATATATTCTGAATCTTATGTTCTGCTATGCATGATATTTTTTTATATTTAAGTGTGTAATTTTTCTTTTTTATTATGTATTTAATGTATTTCTTGTCATGTATTTAATTTAGTATTTGTATGTTCTTATTATGTATTTAATTTGGTTTTGTCTAAAATAAAGAAAACCATATAGAATTATAAAGGAAGTCATTATATTGAAATATGTTTATTAAAAATGAAAAAAAGGTTTCACAGACTTTAGAAAAAGTTATTTGAATTGTGTCTTTTAAAGAAAATGAAGCATCTCAAGAGACAGAGGTGAAGATAGAGTAGACAGATATCAGGCAGGGAGGATAGACAACACAAAGCCACAGAACTGGGAGATGGAGTGTTGGGCATGCGGAGTGCAAGAAGACAAATACAGGTGGACTGCAAATGCAAGAGGGAGTGGAAATGTTCAGGAAGCCTGAAAGGGAGGAAGGCGCGAAGTTACTGAGTTTTAAATGCCAAACAGAAGATGTAATATAAGTATATAAACAGAGGCATTTATATATGACTACAGGTAATAGGGAAGTACAGAAGTTTTTTAGGAGGGGGGTAAAGGGATGAGAAGATTAGAGAAATGTTTTATGAAAATTACTTTGGTGTCTGTGTGGAGGATGGTTTACATTGAGGAAGAGTCTTAAGGAGGGAGATGAAATAGGAGCCTGTCCTACCACCAACATATCCTGGGGCACATCGGTCTCTGGGGCCAGTTCCTTATCGAAAATGATGGCATTGATTAGATGTATTCCAGGGCTCTTTTAAGTACTAAATCTGTGGTTCTATAATTCTTTTAGAGGAGAATGAACCTATTCAGAGTGGGGGTCATTGGAATGGTGAGTGGAATGAAGACCACAGCCATATGAGGCACAAAAGAGGAGAATTAGAATCAATGACTGGGCACTTCAGAGAGGTTGATTCCCTTTCAATGAAAGGAGAACAATGAGAGAAAAAAATGCTGACAATTAGAGGTGTCCAAAATTAGAACAAGCTGCCCTAGGAAATAGTGGGTACCCTGTCCTTGACTGTCATCAAGAAAAGTCTGGATCGCCATTGGCTGGGAATTTTGTTAAGGGCAATTGTGTTTAGTTTCCTTTATAACTATGAGATTTTGTGATGCTGTGGAACAGGATTAGGACTCAGAAGTGAAGTCCTTTGGAACCTGCTTCAAAACACCTTTCTTCTGAGCTTCTGGCACATATGTCATGGACTAAAGGTGCAGAATAATATGTAGGTTTTATTCTGTTATGTTTTGTCACAAACAATGGGTAGATTTATTTTTGGTTGATTGCCTATTACAACAGAAGGTTTTTATTTTGGGCATGGGTGGGAGTGACAGGGATATCCCCTCCTCCCAAAAAAGAAAGAAAAAGAAAGGAAGGTACAACAATAAAGACTCTTTAAAGTTCACAGAAGAGGGAAGGAAGATTAGAAGGGAGTTCCAAATCTATGGCAGTTTTGTTAATTCTATGTTAAATTTTATTTGCACTTTAAAAATTTGTACCCAACAGAGATTTATGTTTTCGTATATAACCACCTTCTCCACCTCCCAATTCTTTATGAATAGAAATGTTCATTTTTGTTGACGTTTTTCAAGCTCATAATAAAATGGAATTTAAAAAAGAAACATGTCTTTGGGAAATACTCTATTCCACTATGTCTTGTGCTATTTGCTCTGCTTAGCCCTTTTGAGATGGGTGAAGTTGATAAGGATTCCTGATCTGAACGTTCAGCCTTTAGCTGGGCACAGCTAGATTCTTACAGGCGAAGCACACTAGAGCCTGCTTTTGAGGAATCGTATATAAACCAGTGTCAACAAGAAAGGGAGCTCCCTGGATTTGTGGAAATATGTGTTCCCTTGGGAGCTGTTATCCTTGACCTGGGTGTCTTCAGTGAGGCTGGGGAGGGCTGGCCAACCGCACCTGTGTGTTCTTGTTGAATGTTTATTCATATACCTTTGCTTAGAGTTTTTTTATATATGGTAAAACAGAGCTTTTTCCTGGTTTTGTTTTATTTCGACTCTTGGCTTCATTCATTCCAGATCTGAAGCTTGCATTTGAGGCGGTCTGCACCTGGCCTAAGAAAACATACTTTCATCTGTTCCTGTTCCTGTATCAATTAAGTAGTTGGGTACATGAAGCCATTACTTTGTGATTTTCTCAGACTAAATATAGAATATACTATAATAGGTGAAAAGAGAAAAAAATTAACTTTTCTTTTGGCTGAAAGATGATAAAAAAGTTTGTCAGAGGCAGTGTGGTATAGTGGCTAGAGCTCTGCCCTACAAGTCATCCCTTTAATATTGTAGTTCTAGCTCTTATTTAGGAGAGATGACAATAGATTCCATATTAGGCAGATCCAAAATGGGCTTAAGTGGTCTTTCTGAAAAATTCCACATTTTACTACTACTACTACTACTACTACTACTACTACTACTACTACTACTACTACTACTACTACTACTACTACTACTACTGCTACTGCTACTACTGCTACTGCTACTGCTACTATTGCTACTGCTACTGTTGCTGCTGCTATTACTGCTACTACTACTGCCACTGATACTACTACTTAACAACAGCAGTAACAGTGGTGACATCAGGCATTTATTTAGTGCTTTAAGATTTACAAAGCACTTTACAAATATTTTCTCCTTTTACCTTTTGACATACCTGCAATGTAAATGCTATTATTAACCTCATTTTACAGATGAGGAAACTGAGGCAGATTGAACTTAGGTGACTTGCCCAGGGTTAAAAAGTCAACATCAGGCCAAATTTGAAGTTCAGTCTCTCTTACTCCAGGTCTAGGAATCTAAGTCAGGAACATATAGTGTAAAATTTGGGAGGCAGAGATTCCAGTCAATGGGGAAGGAGGAAAAGTGATTCTTGCTAAATCCCTGAAAATGAGTTGCTCTGGGTGGAGAAAGGGAAGCACTTTGGCCTGACCCTGGTCTCCTCTGCCCTCCCTCCCTGCTTCCATTGACTAGATGATAACCTTGAAAACTTTAGAAGTTCAGAGGAGGAGTTCCTATTGTTGCACAGGTATCTTAGCAGCATCCCTGAACCAGGTGAGGGCAGTGTTTGCATCAGAAGCCAGAATAAATATAGATATTCAGCTCTACAGTCCTAAGTGTGGACATCTCATATCCACAATCCTTTGAGACTTTGGTTCTGTTTCTGCCATCTATTTCATTATTAAGTATAATTTCTAGAGTTTATATTAAAAGAATTGCCAGTGACCTCAGGGTGTGCATACTGAAAGTTTTCATATATTCAGTTCATTTCATACACATGTATGTTTTATGTGCTTTAGTGGTTACTCCCATCTGCAGAGATAACCTTTGCAATAGATGGAGCATTTTGGTCTGGGCCTAATTCAGTCTTGTCTCTGGGTCTAATATTAGAATGAAATAAGACACTTGGAGGTCATTTAGCAGTTAATATGCTTCTCACGGATAGCATAGAAAGAAGGCTTAATAGGGATACCATGTTTAGCTCAGGTAGCTGGACTCCCCAGTATTCTTCCTAAAACACATCTGGTCAGCCAGGTATGGTGACTCAGGCAGTCTTGAGACATCTGGCAAGTTTGAAGGAACGCTAAAATGCTGGACAATTCTTTTTTTTATAAAAGTTCCGTTATTTCCCCAGGAAGCCATTTCAACAGGACCTAAGGCCATCAGGGCAACTGTAAAAGGGCTTGAACCTTAGCCTCTAGGACCAATCAAAAGTTGGAGATAACTTTCTTGTTTTTTAGTGAAAGAACTAACCTAACCTACATGGCAGGAGTGGGGAGACTTGGTAAACACTAATCCTACCACTTAGGGTATTGATGTTTCTTATGGGTTTTAGGGTATCTTGACTTCTGGGAGTACCAGAACCTGAAGGAGGTCTACTTGTTCTTCTGTTAAATACCACATTGACCATCACAATAAATTCAGGGAAGACCATCCAGAAACCCCCTGCAATCTCAGTTATTTCTTGACTTTTAAGAACTGTTTTATCACATGGACTGGGCTGCTAAACCAATAAGCTATACCTCTAGATTCTAATTGTCCAGCATTTTAGAGCCCCTTCAAGACCTTCCTAACTATTATAGTAGCCTCCATCATATGTAGTCTCCAATGTGCGTCACTCTCAATGACATTCTATGGGAATCCTCTACCTTCTCAATATAGAAGATATGTTGGACTTGGATGGGGTCCTTAATCATCAGCATTGTAATCCTTTGATGGCAGTTAGATAGAATAGCAGGTAGAGCAGCAGTTAGGGAATTGGCTGGATCTGAGTTCAAATTCTGTCTTGAGACACTAATTAGCTGAGTGACCCTGAACAGGTTACTTAAAACCTCCCTCAGCCCTATTTTCCTTATTGTGAAAGTGTGGTAATACTACTTTACCTTATACCACTTTACAGGGTTGTTGTGTAGATCAAATGAGATAATATATGAAGAGTTCTGCTCACTTTAAAGACCTATATAAATGTGAGTTATTTTCATCAACATTGTCACTGATAATTTTTTTCAAATGCCACAATGCAGAAAAATCATCCACTAACTCATCTAAATTCCTGTTGCTAGAGGAAATACAGACACCAATTAACTCTAAGACCATGAAGTATTGAAATTTAAGCTTGAATTATGACCCACTTCAACAAACTTATGAGACAGGTAGCGAATGCCACAGTGCACAGAGTGCTAGGAAGTCAGGAAATCCCAAGTTCAAATCTGGCCCTGGATCCTCACTGACAAACACCACTGCACTTCTGCCTGCCTCAGTTTCCTCAAGTACAACATGGTATTTATAATAGAACCTACCTCCCACAGTTGTTATGAGAATAAAACAAGCTGCTTGTAAAGTGTTTCACAAACCTTAAAGTGCAATATAAATCCTGGACATGATTATTGTTGCTGTAAATTAGGACTCATTTAAGGAAGGCATTGGATAGAAACTGAGCATACTGAGGCAAACTTAAAACTGTCCCTATTCTCAAGGAGCTCAGTCGTCACTGAAGATAACTTGATTTTGAAATGGAAGTCAAGGTGGAGGGATTAGAGAGTATAATGTGACTGATTTGAGGTCTCCCAGTATGGAAACTCCCTTTGTCAATACAGATCCACCACTCTTCTAAAGTTCAAAGATTTTACTGACTTCATAATTACATATCTTCCAGGTGTCAGATGCATACTTCAGCTCAGACTTTCCTAACTCCCAGAGCAACTTCCCTTCCTTTCAAAGTCACTGCCTCTGCTGTTCCATCTTGGGATTCTCAAAGGCTTCCCAAGTTCTTTACATTACCATGCATGGCTTTGCTAGAATTATTTCACATCTACTCATATGACTATACATTCTGCTGAGCTAGTGAAGTGACTATCACATAAGGAAGAGAATAGGTGGTCAAATTGCTGAAAGAAATATGGAGCCTTTTCCTCTTTACCCCTGTTAGTATTATTCTAAAATCTGAACATACATTTGATGATTTATTTATTGCTAAACACTTATGAACAGGGTCTTTCCTACTACTGACATCTAGGTCACCAAATCATCCTGAAAAGTTATTTGATCATTTGCTACTGAGATAGATTCCTCCATGATCAAGGGAAAGCAACAATCCAGACTCAAATGTGCAGGCCAAGAAGAAAATTGGACCCATCCCTAGGTCTTAATTCTGATAGATTGGTCAGTACTTCCATGATATTTGAGAGGAGCTGAGAGGTTTGTAACATTTTGACCAAGGGGGGATTTTGGGAGGAGGGATTGATTTATATCTTTGGGATTTTGCAAAGATTAGACTTTCTTATTTACTTTTATAGCTTTGGCCCCTCTAGCTCCCCTTAAATGCATATCTGGAAAGGGGTACTGGGGGATGGTTTTCTATGGTTTAACAAGGACAAGACTTAGTTGTGGTGCCAGCTGTTCAAAGCAGCCCAGATGTTCTTTCCTAGCTATAAGAAATATATACATTTTTCTTTTATAGTGCTTAAGAAGAAGCTTTAAAATTTTTTTCATAGCTCTGTAGACAGACGAATTAAACTCCAGTTCAGACTAACTGGGTCAAGGACAGAGGTTGCTGTCAAAGTCTTCCTTGTACTGACTAAGGTACTTCCTGAAGTTTTCAGTTCTAGGAAAGGAAAACCTTCCTTGGCAAGTTGAGTTGTTTTTTCTTTCCCATTAATCTGGTAATTATTTGAGAACATATTTTTAAAGCTTGTAAATGATGAATCCTATTTAATAAAGGAGCATATTTTAGTTTTCCTTGTGGAAGATGCCATTGGCTTTTATTGTTAATAGTGGCTGGCAGGCCACTTTAGGAAAGAAAAGTCCTGCAGGGATGTGAGTCCCTGTCGTTGAGGATTGGGCAACTGTCTTCACATTAAAGAACAGAGTAGGGAACTGTACTTTCATGCATTTGAAAAAGCTCTCGTGTGTGTGTGTGTGTGTGTGTGTGTGTGTGTGTGTCCTATGATGGGGATAAGGACCTATGAGTCTTGAATTCTTTTGTGGTGTAGAGCAGAGGTGTCAAACTAGCTACTGGCAGATCCCAAGCTAGACTCTGTCCTCAAGGAGCATTTAATACTGATGGGAAAGTAACATTTAAATAAATAAGTATTGAATTATCAGATTGATTCTGTGCCTTTTTAAATTATTCCCATTTACAGTTAATATATTTTGTCTTGTAACTGCATAAGTCAGTATTCATTGTTGCTGAACTTAGTTTGGCAGTTCAGCTGGTCTGTAATCGATTAGGTTTAGAAATCCAGTTGTCTTGTTAACTACTGCTCTGTTCTTGTGCCAAGGAAATCTAGTGCCCTTCTTACGTCAAAGAAATCTAGTCCCCTTGAAGGATGTTGGGATTGTCAGCCAAGAGGTCTCATCCACTATCTCTAACCTTGCTGGGGGACCCGGCCAATGGATATTTCTTAGTCATGGGAAGAAAGCTGGTTCTTACTAGCCCCTCTTTGCTAATTTCTAATCAATCATAACTTGTTTCTCACCTACAAAGTTCTATTCTTCGTTTTGCACTTCTCTAAAAACTATTAATAAAAGGTAGCCATTCTCCACATTTGGATCTTAGCTTTGCTGAGGAAGCTTAGGTTATATTTATTTCTAAGTTCATGCTTCACTAATAAATTAAATATGCTTGGACCTTTGTGCCTCAGTTTTTCCTAATTCCAAATGTAACAGTTGGCCTATGATAGATACAGTGTAGAAGGCAAGTAACCTTAGAGAGAAAGATTCAAGGGCATGAGGGGATTGGGGAAAGTCTGTTGCAGAAGAGGGAGTTAAGTAGAGTCTAGAAAGGAACAAAGAATGTGAAGAGTCAAAGGTGGGGATGGAGAACATTCTAGAGATGGCAGGTGGAGGGGTACAGAGCATAGGTTCAAAGGCATGAAGATGGGAAATGAAGTGTTATGTGTGAGAGTCAGCAAATAGGAGAGGGTAACTAGAAGATAAAGTGCCTAGAGAAAGGTGTGAGAAGATGAAAAAGATGGGATGGAGCCAGACTGAAAAGCTTTAAATGGAAAACAGAGGACTTTACATAGGATCCTCCACATGAGTCACTGGACTTTAATGAGCAGAGGAATAACATGACTAGACCTCTACTTTAAGAACATTCCCTTTGACAACTGAGTGTGTGATGAACTGGAGTGGGTAAAGACTTGAGTCATGGAAACCAGTTAGATAATTGGAAAAGTCCTTAACTAGGGTAGCAGCTGTATGAGTGATGAAAAGGAGGTGTATTCAAGAAATGTTATGAAAATAAACAATATTTGGCAATGGATTGGATATGAGGAGTGAGTGAATTTAAGACTAGAGGAGAGCTTTGAGTTTGGGAGCTTGGGTGGCTGGGAGGATGGTAGTGCCCTTGATGGTGTCAGAGAAGTTTGGAGGAAGGTGGATTTGAGGTAAAAGAAAGACACCCATGGCAAGGGGGTGTATGTGTGTGGGGGGTGGGGAACCGACCAGTTTGATATGCCCATTCTCCAGTTGCTGATGTGGGAATGGAGCTCAGATGACTAGGTCTGGATATTTAAACATGGAAATCATCTGCATCAAGCTCACAACTGAATCCATAGGAATGAATGAGATTCCCAATGGAGATGGCATAAAGTCAGGTAGGTTGCACAGTAGAGAGTGTATTAGATTTGGAATGAAAGATATCTTAGTCATCTCATTCAGTCAAAAATCATTTATGAAGCACCTATTAGTGTCCAGAACTGTGCTGAATGATGGAGATACAAAGAAAAGTGAAAATCATGGTTCCTGCTTGGGTTCAAATCCTGCCTCAACCACTCCCTCCCTGGATTAGCCTCAGTTTTCTCGCCCGTAGAATGAGGATAGTAATAGGACCCCTTACGCCAATATGGGGCTGCTTTATGGGGCAAATGAGGCAATATATGTATTCTTTGCAAACCTAAAAGAGCTATAAAATGCAAAATAATGGTAATGATGATGACCATGACGATGATGATACAGCTCAATTATTTTCAGTTGTGTTTGACTTTGTGATCTAATTTGGGATTTTCTTGGCAAAGATACTGGAGTGGTTTTTCATTTCCTTCTCTAGCTCATTTTATGGATGAGGGAAGTGAGGCAAACAGGATTAATTTATTTGCCCAGGATCACACAAATAGTAAATGTCTAAAGGCAGATTTGAACTCAGGAAGATAAATCTTCCTGACTCCAGGCCCAGAGCTCTCTCCAATGGACCACGTAGCTGGTCCAATGGTCCAATAATTATGATCGTTGCAGAGATGAGTAACAATTAAGAAAGCCCACTAGACTTGGTATCAATAAGAGTCAGGTCTGAATTTTACCTTTGAAACTCATTAACAATATGATTCTGGGTGAGCCGCTCTCTGAGTCTCAGATTCCACATCTGTAATATGTGGATAATAATAGCACCTACCTCCCAGGGTTGTTGGGAGTTTCCACAAGAGAACATCTGTAAACCACTTCACAAGCTGTAAAGCTCAATATAAATGTTAAGGATGATGATGATGTATGTGTGTCTGTATGTGAAAGCTCTTTAAAACTGTTATACAAACATAAGGCAATATTGCTGACAAAAAAGAATTCTAGTCTCCTTACTTGGCCTGAAAATTCCAGATTTCCATTTTAAATGACCTAAAGTCCACAGATTGTTTTGACTAAAAGGAGCCTGAGAGGAGGCTGGGGCTATGTGTGGAACTTTAATATATTTTAATGTGCTCCTACTGTCATTGAACATATCTGATTTGCTACCTCGGGAAGCATATTTCAAAGGGATTGTAAGGGCCCCCGTACAATTCTAATCTGTGTCCTTTTTTCCAAGTAATTCCTTTGTCACACATTGTCCTTTAGCCTTGAACTTCATTTTACTTTGAGGCATGCCTATTACTCATCAAGGCGACAGGTGATAAATATAGAAGGAAATGTAAATTATTTTCATTAATAATTTATCCTGCCCTTTCATCTGTCAACCCCTCCTCCCCACTCATTATCGACCCTTACTCAAACCAGTGGACCATATGTTGTCATTTTCTTTCAAGTCTTTCCAAGAGCATTTCAAAACAGAAGAGAAAAGGGAGATTGTAAAGCATCATAAGCTCCTTACTTCAAATTTGCTTTCAAATTCAGAATACGAAGAAAAGTGATAACTCATTGATTTCATCTGTCACAATTAAAATTATTTTCATGATAAAAGAAAATATAAAGCTTATTTTTAAGGTTTTAGTTTTTGAAAAGAAATCCCTGATGTAAATATTTCAACATTATACTTTTTTTTTTTTTTACCACTGGTTTGGAAGTCCTATGCTTCTGTGCTTTTTAAAAATATTTTTGTTTTCAGTATATCTTAGATTTTTTTCCTCTCTCCCCCTCCTTAACCCTCCCTCCTCACTCCCTCCCTGAGATGGCATACAATTTTATATAGGTTCTACACATACATTCCTACTAAATACACTTTCACCTTAGTCATGTTTCATTGCTTCCAAACAGTGTATGTAAATATGAAAATTATTTACATATGTAAATATGTATTCATATTTTCACTGAAGTAGATAATCTTTCCATTAGGGTAGATGCTAAGTGAAACTCACTTATACCTTTTCATTCTGGGATATTCTTTTTTTTTTTTTTTTTGTCCTTCTAGAAATCTTTCAGAGCAAATTCGCACCATGTCTTAGAAACGTCCTCTGGATCTTTTCTTTTTTAAAAAAGATTTTTTTTCTAGATACTAGTATGACCTTGGAACTCTCCTTTTCCTTTGTTCATCACCATTTATCTATTGGAAGTTTTGAATAGGCATCTTAAATTCTACTTGTCCAAAAATACACTTACTATGATTTCCCCCTAAATCTTCCCCCACCTTCTGAATTTCTACATATGTGTTGACCTTTAAAACTTTTTTCAGGTTTGAATAATATTTTTTCCTTGTACATATTTTGTATCAGGCTATTTAAAATAGACAAAGATATTACATATGTATTTGTATATGGATATTCCATAAAAGAAAGCAATATATCCTTAATGTACTGACTAAGCATAACCATTTTTCTCTCTTTTCCCAAGTTGCCATTTTCCCCACTCCTGGCCCTGCCAGATGTATTGTCAGTTCACCAATTACCCTTTGAAAATTGCCATTTGAATTCTACTTATGTGCCTTTATTGGACCATAAAGGAAAGTTCCATGAGAAGTGAAACCAATTGTTGAGAAATATATAGATTTTTTCATTTGGATTTCATATTCCACCAAAGCAGGATATTTTCTACTCTTGATCCCTGTGCGAATGCTGCAGGAAATGTGGTTTTTGTGGGCTCAGTTATAATGACTCAATAAACTAGGCTCTACTTACAGATTATGTGAAAGAAGGTTAAAGGTGAGCAGGATCAAGGATTAAGGAAGATATAAAAATATTAAGGAAGATCAAGGAGATAATGATGTGGGATCAAGAGAGAAAGACTCCAGAAAGAAAGGGGGAAGGTAGTTGGCAAGACCAGGCAAGAGTAATTAAGAACAGGTAAGTGGAACCTTCCTAGAGGGGAACTAATTAATAAAATGAATTGGTGGGTGGAATAAATGGATGAAATGGATACGAATTTGGGTCAAGACCAAAGGGGATGTGAGAAGGTATTCTTGAGACTAAAGAAAGGAAGTCTCCTGGAGGTGGTAAGTTGTTTAAACAGGAAAATTGTCTGTAGAAGCTTTGTACCAGGTGTTTAGGTTTGAAGTCTCATCCCCTAATCGGTGATTTAAAGAGGAAGAAACAACAAAAACAACACTGAAAATTTCAACTAACATGAAAAGCCGAGTGTACATAGAGTCTGAATGACCTCTTGTGTCATATGTCAGAATGGGATTTCCTTTCAGGGATAAATTTGTCTGCATGGCCAATGAAGCCCCTCTAACAGTTCTGTGATTCTGTAAAAAACCATTTTGGTAAAAAAGTTTATTTTGCTCATAAAAATGCATCCTTTTCTTCTGAGAAAAATGACTTCCCAACATATTCTGCCTACACTCTTTCAAGAAATTGTTTTAATGTATTCAATTTCATGTGTAACAATTTCTCTAAGCTATTGCCATTCCTTGCATTCTCACTAATGAATGGAGTCCCCACATAGTGGCTACTATCTTAAGATTTAGGTCAACCATGTGAGTCACTACTCATAGTACTATAGCTCCTGAGGCACAACCAGTGGATTTCCCACGAATAATTAGCCGCTTGATTTAATTTGATTATAGCAAATGTAGTTACTCAAATAACATAACAAAAATATTTGCAAAGTATTCTCAAGCCATAAATTGGGAGCTTGCTCTCCCAGAGAGACATACAAGTAGGACACACACACACACACACACACACACACACACACACACAGACACACACACACACATTACACATATACACACACCTTTTCTACCCAAATGAGGCAGTTGCTTGCTCTTTTAAAATCTTATTTTATTTTTAATTTATACAATAAACAGGCATTTTCACAATATATTGTTATGAATTTTTGTGAGCTTTTCTTCAAAGTTACATGACTAATGAGAGCTAGAGGAGAAGAGTAAATAATTTACTTTCTCCTGCCCCACCAAGGGGTCTCCTTTACAAATGTAGATCTTGACTTTCAGTCAAGTTCATCTGTAAATTTATCCAGGCCTTAGCAAGTTAGAGTCTCCAGAAGTATGACTATTTGTTTGCTTAGACACTCAAAAGTCATTCCTTTCTTGATTTAGCCACATAATTAAGTTATTAAAACAGGAAAATTGTCTGTTATTCACCTCTTATAAAGCAGTGAGGTCATACACCTATGTCTTGGAGGGAGGAACATTTCCATCACATTACTATCTTCAGTTGAAGCATTCATAAAATTCAATTTGTAGTCATTCATTTCCAGACCTTGTGAATCTTGATAACATATAGTGGATTATTTTCTGAATTTAGGCTTTTTACTTTTTGCTTCTATTTTCTCACAAGTTAAACTGTCATTATTTTTCTTGATTGTTTTAATTTCAGTTGAGAGAGTGGGCTTTTCTTTCAAAACTGCAACGTTTATACATCATGAAAGGATCTTATTTTGCTTTTTAAGTAGAATTAGGAACGGTACACTTAAGACAATTTTATTAAATGCAATTATTAAATACATACTAATATTCTATAATTATTCTTGAGTTATTTTGATTTTTAAACAGCTGCATGGGGACTGAGGAACAGGTTATTTCATTGTACTTACTAACATAAGTGGTATTGAGGATTATTTTAAGTATTAAGTTGCTTTTAACATTCCACAAAGATCATTTAAATTCATGTTTACAGAGTTTATGTTTACATTGCAGCAAAAAGCATGATGACCCAAATAATTTGTATCTTGAGTGTACAATGACAATGATAGCAGATTTAGAGTTTCCTTCCTAGCTCCAAATCTATGGTTCTATGACTCTTCTCTTTAGATCTCTTCCTTGGGATTTAAAGTCTTGACTTTTTTTGGGTGACAGTGATGAAAGGTCTCTATCAGCTCTGGTTCATGCTTTTGTATACAGATTCCCACATTTCTTGTGCAGGCCCCTAGCCCATTCATTATTCTAGGTACTGTATCTCTCTCTCTCTCTCTCTCTCTCTCTCTCTCTCTCTCTCTCTCTCTCTCTCTCTGCCTATGAGAAAAATTGGAAAGAATCCTACTGGGAAGTCACTAAAGAGGACCCAGGAAGCCTCCTTGCCAAAGAGGAGATTTTTAGCTGAGGCTTGAAAGAAGTCAGTGGATCTAAGAGGTAGGGTTGAGGATTGGGAGAATTTCCAGTATGGGAGACAGCAGCTAAAAATCCACGGGAGTTGTTGTTGTCCATAGTTTCTACCTTCTGGCTTCCCATTTCATCATCTGATTGAAGCTGTTCTCTCTAGGGAGGAACCCTCTCTTCACTGCCCAATCCAATGGCCTTTTCTTGATCCTCATTCTTCTTGACTTTGAGCTTGTTCGTCACCATCTTCTCCTTGGCTACTCTATTCTCTCTAGGTTTTCGGGATATTACTCTCTACTGTTTCTCTTTTTACCTACCCGACCTCTCTTTTTCAGTCTGCTTTGCTTAACCTTCATTCAGGTCTTGCCAGATAACTGTGAGTGTCCTGCAGGGATCTGTCCTGGGCCCTTTCCTTAACCCCACTTCTGTATTATTTCCCTTGGTGGTATCATCAGTTCTCATGTATTCAATTATCATCTCTATGCTGATGACTCTTAAATCTGCTTATCAAGCTCTAACTGCTCTGCTGATCTCCAGACTTGCATCTCCAATTGTCTTTTAGACATCATTACCCAGATGTCCTGTAGACAAATGAAATTCAAGATGTCCACAACTGCACTTATCATATTTCTCTCCAAATATTCTCTCCTTCCAAACTTTCCTACTATTGTCTAGGGCACTCCATCCTCCCAGCCTCCCAGGCTTAAAATGTTTTTTCTAATCCTCACTCACTCTCACACCCACCTCATATATTATCTGTTGATAAAGTCTATTGATTTTACCTTTGTAGCTTCTCTCACACACACCAGATTTTCTCCTTTGATATTGCCACCACCCTGGTACAGAGTCTCATTATTTCACTGAAATAACCTGTAGTAAGACTGGTCTACTCGGCACAAGACTCTCCCCTCTCTGATCAAAATAAATTTGAATGACTCCCCATCACCTTTAGGAAAAAATAAAAAATATCCTCTGTTTGGCATTAAAACCCCCTCATAATCCAGTCTACCCACCTGCTACATTTTAAATCTTCTTACCTATTTTCCTTCCCCCACCATTGTGTTCTATACAGCGACACTGGCTCTCCTGCTTTGCCTTGAACTAGACACTCCATTTCCCAATTCTGGGAATTTTCTCTGTTGTCCCCCATGAATGGAATGCTCTCCCTGCTCATCTCTGCTTCTCAGCTTCTCCAGCCTCCTTCCAGTCCCAGATAAAACCCCACCTTTTACAGCAGGTCTTTGCCAATCCCTCTTAATTCTAGTGCTTTCCTTTAGAGATTGTTTCCTATTTATCCTGTAGGTAGTTTGTCTTCTTGTTGTCTCCCCAGTTAGGTTGTAATGTCCTTGAAATGGAGTATCTTTTGTTTCATTTGTATGTACCTAGTTCTTAACACAGTATCTGGCATAAAGCATGTACTTAACATGTGTTTATTGACTGATTTTGGTAAAAAAAAAAAACCTCATGAAGTCAGCAGAACAAATATTATTATCCCCATTTTGTAGATGAGCAATCTGAAGTTCACATAGCTTATATAATATGTCCATAAATACATGCCTTGGAAGTATTGGATCTAGGCTGTGTACTTACACCTGTTGACTCCAAGTTAAGTGCTCTTTCCACTGTACTACGTTGTCCTTTGAAATAGGAAAATCATACTAAGTCAGCCAGTGGGAAACCAGGTCAAACTAAATGGTGGTAGATAGGGTTAATGATTCTTTCACTCAATATTGTCAAAATGGATTCAATAAATGAAAAATATTCTCTCAAATCTGTTGAAAGAAAGTGTCTGAAATGGAATAAGATAATGCCTTTGTATCAGTAAACTCCCCAATATACATGGGGGGCCTGCTACCACAGGTTCTTAGATCTGCATTCATAAAAGGAAAGGCAACTTTTAAAGGGTTAACAATCACTTTAATCAAGCACATGTATCACTTCTTTAAGCAAGCATATATATCATTCACCTGGTTCAGAGGAGTCACCCTGAACTTCAAAGAAAATAGAGAAATCAAAGATCAACAGACATGGCTTCCTCTTCCTGACCATCAACAGACAGGTCCAACTATCTGACCATAGTTACCAGAGAGGGAAGCACTGACATTTAGATTTTTCAAGCTGGGGAGCTCTTTAGGGGCTTCCCAGAATCCTCATCTGGCCAAACAAACACTTCTAATGAACCCCAAAGTAAAACCTCAACTCAGAGTGTTTATACCTTTTTTAGAGTCAGAAGCATCCCAACCCTTGAGAACCAGTGCCTCATTAACAAAAGGCTTGAGTCTTCCCACAAATCTACCCCAAACTCCTCTTAATGGGAAGGTTTGTTAATGAGTGGGGAAGATATTTAATCACATTAAAATAATTAACAATACAAATACATATTGTGTCTCTATTTAAAGAAACTCTTGTTTCTGTACTTTATTCCTACTAAAGACTTTTTATTGATAAAGGCAAGATTTAATCAGAGGCACTTGATTATAGTAAAACAAAAATAACAATGCTTGCCATCACAGCCTTATAGATGAACTCATGGTGAGTAAAACCTATTGAAGGACCTATCAATCTTGAGATGCTCTAATCAATCAGAAGTATTTATTAAGTTCCTACTTTGTTCCAGTCACTCTACTAATTGTTGGGACATAGGAAAAGGCAAAAACATTCCCTGGAGCTTTCACTCTGGTGGAGGAGACCACCCCCTCTAATTCACATAACTATTTATATTAATTGCATAAACAAATAAATAAATTGTTTATAAATGTATCAGCAAGGACCCTGACATACACAGGAGAGCCTGCTCTACAAGTTGTTAAATCTGCTTTTCTAAAAGGAAAGACAACTTTTGAGGTGTCAAAAATCACTTTAATTAAGCACATGTATATATCATTCATTTAGTTCAGGGGAAAAAGTCAGCACCCTGAACTTCAGAGAGATCAACAGACAGAGTTTCCAACTGTCTGACCATAAACAATACACACATCATAGATCAACAGACAGATCCAACCATCTGACCATACATACCTAGCTCCCAGAGAGAGGCAGCAACATCTAGGTTTACAAAGTTGAGGGGGCTCCTTAGCAACTTCCCAGAGTTTCCTCTGGCCAAACAAACACTTCCAATGAGTAAGCCCCAAAATAAAACCTCACCTCAAAGTATTTATACACTTTTCAGAGCTGGAGGGCAGGACTCTCTGACTCTGTACCTTAATAGAAATTAACAAAAGGTATTTGAGGCCTACAAATGGACAGGGAAGATCTAAGTAACATTATAATAAGATAGTAAGCAGACAGAAAGTTAATTTAGAGGGGAAAGTCTCTAGCAACTGTAAAGACCAGAAAAGGCCTCCTATAGGAGGCTATGTTTGAAATAAATTTTGAAGGGAGCCAGCAATTCTATGAGACAGTGGTGAGGGGTACAAAGGTCCAGAGATGGGAGATAGGGCATCATATTTTAGAAATAGCAAGTAGGCCATAATGGCTGCATCATAGAGGGAATGAAAGGGAGTCATATGTAAGAAAATGGGCAAGTAGGAAGAAGGCAAGTTGTGAAAAGTTTTAAATGCTTAAAAAAGGAATTTAAAGTTCTTAATTTACTTCAAAATATGGACCCAGGATGAGTTGTTTAAAAACTAGCCTCATTCAATTTTGAGGGGGTAATTGAAGGGGGCAGCTACATGGTACATAGATAGCACACTGTTCCTAGGGTCAGGAATAACTGAGTTCAAATCTGGCCTCAGGCATTTACTAGGTGAGTTATACTGGGCCAGTCACTTAGCCTTGCTTGCCTTAGTTTCCTCTTCTGTAAAATAAGCTAGAGAAGGAAATGTCAAACCATTCTTCTGTCTTTGCCAAGAAAACCCCAAACAGGGTAATAGAAAGTTGGACATAACTGAAATGACTGAACAACATTTTGAGGCTGGCCTTTGAGGAAAGATGGTTTTGGGCCCAGTAGTTCTTAAACATTGTCTATGAAGTTGCCAAGAGGCTAGCATCTGCACTCGTAGAACAAGTTAAGTGCCCACAGTAATGAAATTATGGAACTAGGAAAGCTGAGGACTGAAAATGCTTAAATGGGATTTCTATCCTACAAAAACTTCCTAATTGCCTCTTTTTGACTCGATTCTGACGACTCACAGTCGAGAGCTCTGAGAGTTTGAAAGCCATGATAAAATGTATACAAGTTAGGACTACTTCAGTTTGGCGAAACTTCTTTCCAGAATTCAAGCTATTTACATTCGCAAACAATTATTTTCTAATTAAGCTAAACCAATTTCATCTGTGTCCTTTATGTGTGATGGACAATTCCCGCTTCGTGTCTCCTCAGTGATGCTGCCCTGGACTCATTGCCCAAGCACTAAGAACAAACTGTCCTCTAAACAGAATGCTTCTATACACTTCTTCAGAGCTGGAGAGTGGAGTCACTGATGAACTAGAGGCTGGAGGTCATTCTTACATGAGAAAATGAGAACAGGCTTTGCCATTTTTGTGACATTTTAATTTTGAAAATTGCCATGAGTTTCTATAAAAAATTAAAAATAAAACCCATAGCAAAAGAAATATTTTGTTCTTTTCCAATCTTGACTTGCCAAGGTTGAAATTATTAGCATTGTTTTTCCATCATCCATAATCACTGCATTAGTATTATTATTTTTAAAGAGTTACACATATGCAGAAAAAGAAATTCCAGCTTAGTGGATGAGACTGAGGCTGGCAGGGAGTTTTACTTAAGGAGAGAACAGTTCCACAACAAAACAAAACATCCGGAAAACCTGGAGCTTATGTGCAAGACCAAGAGCTAGCATAATGATGACTAGTGGTTACAGAATGTTTCAAATTCCTAAATGTTTACACATATTAATCTTTTGTCTCATGTCAGAGATAACATTTCAAAGCTCAAAAAGGCAAGTGCAAGAAGGAACCTTATGAATCTTCTCTCCAGCTACTGAATAACTGAATTTCAAAGTTGGATGGAACCTCAGACACCCTCTAGACCAAAATTTATCCATGTTGTGTGTGTGTGTGTGTCTCAGGTGAAATCAATGGATCCTTTTCCAGAATGTTGATTGCTTACATTTATAAAATGTTTCATTTCAAATGGAGGTGAGTGAAAATAAGGATGCATGTTTTTCTCCCAACCAATTTCACCAATCCCCTGAAATCTATCCACAGACCCCAAGTTAAGAACAGCAATCTGCGCTTTCTCTTTGTGTTTCTTTTCCCGAGCATAGGTGACAGAAAAGGTGATCATAGGATGGGACACTTCCAAACTTGGAGCCAATGTCATAAATTTTAGAGATCATGAAAGATTTCCCACTCCCCTAGTTGGAACCTCCTGGTGACAGAGAAATTTTCTGCAAATATACCTTTCTCAAATAAAATGATTCCCAACTACTTCTTAACTTGCCAAAGTATTTAAAATTTGAGGAAATTGTTCAGACTGTGAAGACCCAAAATGATGACAAAAATGGCTTTTCAGTAGTCCTATAAATATTCTATGATTAATGTTTTAAGTATCCACGTCTTGGGACAGTATAATAGAAGTTACTGGTCCCTATTTTATGTTTAAATTCTTGGTCAGCGCAGACTAATTTTGCGTGTGTGTGTGTGCGTGTGTGTGTGTGTGTGTGTGTGTGTGTGTGTATTAAGCTCTTAGAGGTTAACTATAGAAGGAATAAATAGCTGTCCCATACCTAATGAACCTCATATAGTGGATGATTTTCTACCTTTCTTGGGGAAAACCCTAGACATGAGCCAAACCTAACTTTGATTTCAATGAATTTCCACAGAGCTCCATAGTAGGAGATAATAAGCCAAGAAACTACCAAAAAATGAGTGTAACCTTTCATTTTTGAGGACAGAGTCTTCCAGGACTGAACATAGTTCACCACTGTGCATGGACTTAGTAGGAATCCTGAGTGGAACAGAATGCTTTAACCCATCTGATTTAAGTATATATAAAATATTGAAAAGCTAAATAGAAGCCAAACAAAGCAATGGTATACTAAAATTTGAAATTATCCTTCCTTCACTTGGCATATTTTCCCCCTTCTTCTAGTTTATTTTGAGTCTTGGTATGTATCTGATTGAAAAATGGGAAATTTGATGACTGAAATGCCTCCATGATGTCAAACAAACATTTCTTTTTTCATTGAATGTACTGATTTTTGAAATAAAGTAACTGAATAGTCTTGTGGTTTGGCATTGTGAGGCTATTGCTATTTTCTGTTCATTTTCTTTTCTGACTCAAACTTACAAAAAAGTATTTTTGTTCTTGCATCATGAAAAGTGTTTGACTCTTTTATTCTCTTTTTCTCAACTCCTCAATTAGAAAACTGGCTTCTGAAATGAGTTACTTTTTTTTTTTTTTTTGCTCTTTCTATGTTGTTATTGGAATACTTATGAAGAAGAGTTAGTCAGTATGGAACATGCATCTGTTTTGTTTTGTTTTGTTTTTTAAATTATATAATTTATTTATTTTTCAGTTCTCAACATTCCACAAGAATTTGAATTTAAAATTTTCTCTCCATCTCTCCC
Source organism: Bettongia penicillata ogilbyi (assembly GCA_023548195.1). Lineage (NCBI taxonomy): Eukaryota > Metazoa > Chordata > Mammalia > Diprotodontia > Potoroidae > Bettongia > Bettongia penicillata. The sequence continues at coordinate 2,991,769 of JAJHZJ010000124.1, read as the reverse complement.
TACCCCCATTCCCGGACAGCATGAACTCCATCAACCCCTTCCTCCAGTCTGCTCTCCCCTCTGTTACTTCTCCTTTCTTCTATCCCCCTCCCCTCTATTTTCCTATAGGGCAAAAGAGATTTCTGTACCCCATTGCCTGTGTATCTTATTTTCCAGTTGCATGCCAAAATAATTTCTAACATTCATTATTAAAGCTTTGAGTTCCACATTCCACCTTCCTCCCTCCCCACCCACTCTCACTGAGAAAACAAGCAGTTCAATATAGGTCATACATGTGTAACAATGTAAAACACTTCCATAAGGCTATGTTGTGAAAGACTAACCACACTTACCTCTGTCCTATCCTTCCCTCCATTTATTCCATTTTCTCCCCTGACCTGTCCTCCCACAATAATGTTTGCTTCTGATTATCCCTTTCCACAATTTGCTGTCCTTTCTATTATCTTCTCTCTCCTATCTTCTTCCCTCTTGCCTTCCTGTAGGGTAGAATAGATTTCCGTATCCACTTGAGTGTGTTTTATACCCTCCTTAAGCCAAATCCCATGAGATTAAAGCTCACTTATTTCTTTTCATCTCCCCCCTCTTCCCTTCCATTGTAAATATTCTTGCCTCTTTAATGTGAGATGATTTGCTACATTCTACCTCTCCCTTTATCTTAGTCCTTACTTGCTTACTTCTACTTACATTCCACTCAACAGTAAATTTGATTTTTTAGGTATTCTCCCTTCATATTCAGCTTACCCTGTGCCCTCTGTCTATGTGTCAACATATGTATGTGTATATATATGCATATATACATGCACATACATATATACATATACCCATGTACATATACATCCCTACACATATATAATATACACATACAAACATACCCATACACACCTACACACATGCACATATATGTGTGTATATATATGCACATATGTGTGTGTGTGTGTGTGTGTGTGTGTATATATATATATTCCCTCTAACTACCCTAATACTGAAAAAGATCTCGAGTTACAATTAATATCTTTGCATGTAGGAATGTAAACAGTTTAACTTCAATGAGTTCCTTAAGGTTCCTCTTTCCTGTTTATCTTTTCATGTTTCTCTTGATTCTTGTATTTGAAAGTCAAATTTTCTATTCAGTTCTGGTCTTTTCAACAAGAATGCTTGTAAGTCCTCTATTTCATTGAAATTCCATTTTTTCCCAGAAGTATTATACTCACTTTTGCTGGGAAAGTGATTCTTGGTTTTAATCCTATCTCCTTTGACCTCTGGAATATCATATTCTAAGCCCTTCAATCTTTTAGTCCAGAAGCTACTACATCCTGTGTTATCCTGATTGTACTTCCACAATACTTGAATTGTTTCTTTCTGGCTGTTTCCTTGACCTGCAAACTCTGGAATCTGACTACAATATTCCTAGGAGTTTTCCTTTTGGGATCTCTTTCAGGAGGTGATTGGGGAATTCTTTCCATTTCTATTTTACCCTCAGGTTCTAGAATATCAGGGCAATTTTCCTTGATAATTTCTTGGAAGATGATGTCTAGGCTATTTTTTTGATCATATTGTCCGATGGACCAATAATTTTTAAATGATCTCTCCTGGGTCTATTTTCCAGGTCAGTTATTTTTCCAATGAGATATTTCACATTGCCTTCTGTTTTCTCATTCTTTTGGTTTTGTTTTATAATTCTTGGTTTCTCATAAATTCATTAGCTTCCATCTGCTCCATTCTAATTTTTAAGGAACGTTTTTCTTCAGTAAGCTTTTGAACTTCCTTTTCAATTTGACCAATTCTGCTATTTAAAGCATTTTGGGATAGTCTATTTTTAAAGCTGTTATTTTCTTCAGCATTTTTTGGGCTCTCCTTTAGCAAGCTGTTGACTCACCTTTCATGATTTTCTTGCGTCACTCTCATTTTTCTTCCCAATTTTTCCTCCACCTCTCTTACTTGATTTTCAAAACCCTTTTTGAGCTCTTCCATGACCTCATACCATTGCATTTTTTGGAGGTTTTGGATGTAGGTCCCTTGACCTTGCTATCTTCCTCTGATGGTATGCTTTGTTGTTCCTCATTTGAAAGGATGGGATAAAATACCTTTGCACCAAGACAGTAACCTTCTGTAGTCTTTTTCCCCTTTTGGGGCATTTCCCCAGTCAGTTACTTGACTTTTGAGTCCTTTGTCAAGTGGAGGGCATACTATACTTCAGAGGTCTTATGCAACTGTTCTCTGATACATCTCTAGGGACCTGTAAGTTCTCAGTTCCTCCAAGGTGGCACAATCAAGGGAGATGAGTTTACTCCTCTCCTTGATTGCACTCTGGTGTGTGAACAATCACAAGCACTTTTTTGTGCCCTTGAAGTGTGAGTAGGATTCCCTCTCCACAGCTGCCACCAACTCCACCAAGCCAGAGCTCCTCCTCACCTTGGGGCATCCACTCTGGACTGAGACTCAAATAGGCTTCTCAGTTCTTCCAGGGTGTTTAGGTCAAGGGCTCCAAAAGTGGAGCTGCTGTCATAGTGGCTGCCGCTGCTCTGGGACTGAGGCTGGAGCTGGACTATGCTCCACTCTCATGCAGGTGAAAGAGCTTTCTTCTTCTTACTGATTTTTAAAGTTGTCTCTGGCATTTGTGGGTTGAGAAATCTGGGAACCAACCACCGAAGCTGCCTATGATTCCATGCCCTGAAGCACCGTCCTGTCTGTGCCAGAATGGCCCATGCTGCGCTGGGCAGTACTCCAAGCCCCAGATGATAGACCTTTCCTTTTAGCCTTCTAGGCTATCTTGGGTTGAAAATCTGTTTTATTCAGTAATTTTGTGGCTTCTGCTGCTCTAGAATTTGTTTAGAGTCATTTTTACAGGTATTTTATGGGTTGTGGGTGGAGAGCTGAAGCAGGTTTGTCCTTCTACACTACCATCTTGGCTCTGCCCCCAAGTTGCTGCTTTATAGTCATTGTTTTTTGTGTTAAGACATTTATTTACTTTCAAACTCATGTTTTAAATTTTCCTCATTTTCTAAAATCACATGAAGGTTTCAAAATGCAGTGGAAAAAAAATCATGCCTATTGCATGCATCAGGCTCTTTAGGTCCTGGCTGAGATACAGATTTGGGGTAAGACGCAATCCAATATTAAGTCTCACAGTCTAGGAGGTGTGTAAGACAGAGACACAGACATGTTAGTCTCCAAAAAACTGCCTTGATCTGTGATTTTGTACGTTACGTAATTTCCTCTAGCCATGCACCTTCAAATTATAATTTTAGATTCCTTGTGCATTGAGGAGTAAGGTGACTTGCTTAGGTCAAACAGCTGTTGTGTTCATCCTTCATTGCCAAAGAAGACCATACCATCAGAGAAATGATGACATGACTTGCACTTGACTTTGTTTTGAGTGAGGGAGGACTGTGCAAGGACACTAGCCTCACTGTTCCTCCAGAGTCATATGAATCAGTGAACAGATATTCAACAGGATGACTGGAGATGACCCAGGATGCACTGGAGTTCTTGGCCCCTTTAGGCCAAGGTCTATTCAGGTATTTACTTAGGGTGAGGTAATGCCCATTCATTGAATAGACATGTTTAAGAAGTAGCCAGGGGGTGGTCTCTTTAATGAGGCAAAGAAAAATGAAGACATCAGGCTAGGTCAAACAACTAGTTTGTGTCAAAGGTAGGATTCAGATTCACCCTGAGGACAGTTAACCATCATTCATGGTCTCACAGGATAAATGCTTTAGAGAAGACAATTCAAAATGCCGTAGGAGGTTCAAAGCTGGTAAAGATAGATATCTCGCCAAGGATGCTTACTGACCAGGTGTCATTTCATCTGGGATTTATAGAAGTGGTAGGAATTTGACAGAAATAGATGGTAAAACATTCCTTTCATTTTTCTCGGTCTCTATTTCTTCATATGTAAAGTCAGGAGTTTGGATGAACTAAAATATTTTTAAGGCGCCTTTCAGTTTTTGCAGTTAATCTATAAGATAACCACTAAACTCTCAATCCTCACTTCACTGAGAATCCTTAATGACTTACCAGATTTCAGTGTCACACTTTTTGTATTCAGCAGGAATGACTTCTGACAAACTGTGATACGGTAGTAAAATAATTGTAATGTGGAGTAAGAGGACCTAGATTTTCCTGCTTTCCATCCACATGACTTTGGGAAAGTGGCATAATCTCTCTAGATTTCTAAATGTTGTATTTGGCTTCCCAACTTTAAATCAAGGGTGTTTTGAGTTGGATTTTAAAGGTGGAGAACTCCAATAGTCCTTGAGTTGCACACAGCAAACTTTTTTTATTGTGTACCCAAATATTTTCCTCAATCAATGTGTGTGCACTAGTTGATTAGTAAGCAACAGGAAAGCTCTAAGTATCTGATACCCATTTAGAACATTTTATAGTATTGATTGACTCAGGAAGGATTTTTGAAGACTTAGGATAAGCAGTAGTCATTAATACACCCAGCTTCAAACTGAGTCTGTACAGATACTCAGATATGTAAGTGGGTTGGTTATAGTGAGTAAAATGAAGCAACATATTGACAGAGTGCAATTCACTCCATTTTCTTTTCCATCTATGTTCCACCTAGGCACTCTTACCTACGGCTTCTAAGAGAAAATGTAAACCTTTTATCCAGGGACCTTCATCCTCATGAATTCCAAACTCCCTTTGCAACTTTTTTTTCACATGACTTTTATAATCTACATTCCAGCCAAATCAAATGACTTGATATTCTACACTCTCAGCCCATCATCTCCCATCTCCATCTTTGCATACAGAGCAACAACTTTATCTTATCTCATGCAATCCTAAGGTCATAAATAGAGAGTTGAGAGTGGTCCTGGAAGCCACAGAGTTTAACCTCCTCATTTTAAAATTTCAGAAACTGTGATTCAGGGAGGCCAGAAGTCTGATTCCAGAGTTAGAACTCTGTTTAATGTCTTTCTCCTGGGGAAATTTTTATTTTCTTTCAAAACTCACGATATGTGTTGATTCCTTCACAAATAAAGCTTTCCCCAGGAGAAAAAACAAAACTAAATGTTTCTCCATTTTGAAATTTTCCCAGAGCATTTTGCCCTTATCTTACTTTCTGTCCAGAACTACACTGACTGATGAACAGGTGATGGTCAAGCTGGTGACCAGAGCCTGCATCCCTAGCCCTTTTGGTTAGTGAGGCTGTTGTGGGAGAAGCCAGAGGCATGGGCAGTGGGGTCAGAGAGGAAGATGCATTATGGAGAGAAAGTTTCTCAGGGGCAGGGATTAGGATATTGTTCATCCCTGCCACCTCAGCACAGGACCACTTTATTTTACAAGTCTTCATTCATCACAATTATATTTTAAAATTATAGTAAATGATTATTAATTCCAAATAATATATAGCAAACACAAATGATAATAAAATATATATGTATATAATAAAAATATCAAATATTATGCATTTTTAAAAGGAGTGTATGGCATGTTGAGAAAGGAGAAGCATCTCTGGTATGAGAGCTTGCTGAAGGTTGCTCATCGATCTTTGGTGTCCACCTTCACCCAACTCTCATCTGTGGCTCCACGAAGCTAGACCATGAACAATGGCCACAACTGGTAAAAACTGTTTCAGCCAACTGCCTAAACCAGCTTGGAGGCAAATGACAGGTCTCAAACCTGTTAGTGAGGTAAGGGGATGCCTACCTCAAGCATATGAAGAATTTTCCTGGTGGAATGAGCAGATCAGACCAATTTGTTTCAATGGCCATGAAAACAGGTGAAGTAGGTACGTGGTCAGTGCTGAGAGCTTGGTCAGACATTGAAGATGCCAAGATCATCTACTCCATCAGGGGCCATTGTCAGTTATTCTGACTTTTAGCATTTTATTATGAGGAAAGATATGAATACAGAATCATTTAAAAGTAACTATGTTACATTCTGGAGACTAGTAACTGGGAGTCAGGGTGGGAATCTAGAGAAGCCTTGTGTAGAACGAGACACTTGAGCTGAGACTTGGAGGAAAGTAGTAAAACAACGGTCAGGAGGGAGTGGATTCTAAGCATGAGGTACAGTCTGCAGAAAGACATCGCAAAATGAGGTAGGAAGTTACATACAGTAAGCCTAGAAAGGTAACCTGGATCCAAACTGGGAGGACTTCAAATGCCCCAAAGAAGAGCCATTTCACAAACATCCTCTTTTCCTCAGAGGGCACTTCTTATTGGAAGGTGGGTGGAGACCTCTTCTCCCAGAACCTGAATTTAAGAAGTGACCCCAGGCCAGCCATCTCTAACTTTCTCACTATACTGTATACTACTGGATTTCTCCATCACCCTCTCCCCTTTTTCTTACTTCCTTTAATTTCCTCTTTTAGACTGTAACCTTCTTGAGGACAAGGACTTTGCCTTTCTTTGTGTCTTTAGAGCTTAGCGTAGTGCTTAACAGATAGTAGAAGATGTAATTGATTTGTTTATTGGCTGAGTAACTCACATAGGGGCAATAGAAGCTTCTTTAGCTAGGGAAGTTCACGATCAGACTTTTCTCTGTTTTGACAGTATCTACTGGGAGAAAATATGGAGCGTTGACTAGAGAGGGAAGAACCTGGAGACAGAGAAACCATCTAGATAGAAGATTATTGTTATAATCTAGGTGATAAGTGGTGGGAGGCCAGAACTATGGTACTGGCTGTGTGAAAGGGAGAGGAAGAGACAGATTCCTGAGGAGGACGCTTCATCTTCTGACTCTTTTTTGGCTGACTGTGCCCCGTGCTATCCTGCCTCATTTTTGCTTATGTTTTATTCAAATCCCACCTTATACAAAAGGCTATTCCCAGCCACTCTTCCCCTCCATTCCTTACCCTCTCCTATAAGATTACCTTCCATCTACTCTGGATATATCCTTTATTTATATGAATGCTTGTATGGTGTCTAGGCAGGTAGCTTGCATAGTGTATAGAATACCAGACTTGGAGTCAGGAAGACCTGAGTTCAAATCTGGCCTCAGATACTTACTGTGTGACACTGGGGAAGTCATTAAAGCCTATTTGCCTCAGTTTCCTCATCTGTAAAAATAAGCTGGAGAAGGAAATGACAAATTGTTCCAGTATCTTTGCCAAGAAAAACCCAAATAGGGCTATGAAAAGTTGGAGACAACTGAAACAAGTGAGCAAATGATATCTTGCTTATTAGAATGTGAATTCCCTAAGGTAAGGACTGCATTTTTGTCTATCTTCAGATTTTAGTACAATATGTGGTACATAGTAAGTGCTTAATCAATGCTTCTTGACCAACTGACAGATGCAAGAGATGTTATGGAGAAAGAATGGACATAACTATTACTCCCACTCAACTCCCATATCCAATGTGTCAATAAATTGTATTGTTTTTGCATTCAGACATCTCTGAAATACCTGCCCTTTCTGCTCCTCTTTTGTACAGGCCTTCATCACCTCACAATTGTCCTGTTGCTTTGGCTTCCTGATCAGTTCCCTTACTCATGTGTTTTCCCACCTCCAGGTCATCTTTCACTTAGCCTCCAGAGAGATCTTCTTAAAGCACAGGTTTGACCATGTCATGCCTCCTATTTAATAAACTCCAGTGGTTCCCTATATTGTTTGTTCTTCATTCTCAAAGAGGACTATGATAGCAGGGAGATGATACCATGATATGTAAATGAATTGGATTTAAATCAGGAGATCTGTGTAAATTCACCAGCCTCACTTTCTCCTGGAGAGCTATCTGGGTCCAGTGACCAGATATCATTCAGGACAACTGGAGATGGCCCTGCATGCAGTGGGAGACCTTGGTCTTTTTTTTTTTTTTTTTGTGACTCTTCCCTACCTTCAGGATGGGTGAGAGGAAGAGAACGCAGGCTGAGTGACTCCCTATGATTTCTAGGATCAAATATAAAATCCTATGTTTGCCTTTTAAAGCCTTTTAAAACCTGGCCCCTTCCTAACTTTCCAGTGCTCTTACACCTTCCTCCCCACCCCATACTCTGATCCAGTGATACTGTCCTTTCTCTTCCTCATTTATGATACTCCATCTTTTGAATTTATAATCTTTCATTGGTTATTTACTTGCCTGATAGGCTCTCCCTGCTCTCTACTCAGTCCCTACAATACTAGCCCTTTGTCTCAGAGTTTGCCTTCTATCTTCTCATATGTATCTATAAAGGCATGAACCCCAACATACACAAGAAGGGCTACTATCACAAGTTCTTAGATCTGCTTTTCTAAAAGGAAAGGCAGCTTTTGAAGGGTTAACAATCACTTGAATCAAGCACATATGTCATTCAGTTAGTTCAAGGGGAAAAAATCAGCACCTTGAACTTCAGAGAAAATACAGAGAAAAAATCAACAGACATGCTTCCAACTCTGATATAAGCAATATATACATCATAGATCAATAGACAGATCCAGCTGTCTGACCACTGCATACATACATACATGCATATATACATATGTACATACATACATATGTACATAGTTACCAGAGTGGGAAGCACCAACATCTGGGTTTTCAAAGCCAGCAGCTGCTTAGCAGCTTCCCAGAGTCTCATCCAGCACACAAACCTTCTTCCAAAAACTAAACCCCAAAGTAAAACTGCACCTCAGCATCTTTATGCACTGTTTAGAGACAGAGGGCATCACAACCTTTGAGAACCAGTGCCTCATTAACAAAAGTTATGGGCCTTCCTACAAATCTTCCCTAATCAAACTCCCCTTAATGTGTAGGCCCATTAGTGGGTGGAAAAGATTTTCCCATTAAGATGCAAAATTATATTAACAATTAGCAAAAATGCTTTATCAGTATAATATCTTGTAGATACATTGTCATTGTTATTTCCCCCATAAAAGGGGGAAGGACCGTGTTTTTGTCTTTCATTGTAAACCCAGTGGATAGCACAGTTCCTGACTCATACTTAGTGCTTAACAAATCCGTATTGACTTTAACTGACTGATTAGATACAGATAGTGTGGCAGAAGATAAAAGTTGAGGACAATTCAGAGTTGTGAAATTGGGGCAACTAGAAATATGGTGCTGCCTACAACAGAGATGAGGACGTAAGGAAGAGGAATAGATTGAGGGAAAAGATAGTAAGTCTTGTTTTGAAACAACTTTGAGATGTCTAAAGAACATAAATTTGGGCATTTCCCCCAAGTTGGTGGGTTGGTTGGTTGGTGGGTGCTTTGTTTTCAAAGAGGACCAAAATGACATCCCATGATAAAGTGAAGTGTCAGTGAGTCCGATTGTGGCTGAGCAGATCAATACAAGCTCAGAATTGCTACCACAGGTTAAGCACAGATAGTCCTTGTGAATATTTGAAGTGGATATTCCAAATTTGTTCATTCTAAGTGTACTTTGTGCTCTCTCAATTCTGCTTTGGTCATAGAGCACAGCACCCTTTCTAATGTGGGCACACCATGCTGAATGGTGCTGTGCCAGTGTCTCCCATGTTGCACAATCAAATCCAAAGTTCTTGAGAGAGACCTTTAGAGTGTCCTTATATTACTTCTTCTGACCACTATGTAATCATCTGCCCCTTGTGAGTTCTCCACAAAATAGTCTTTTTGGCAAGCTTACATTTCTCATTCGACCAACGTGGCCAGCCCATCCAAGTTGTGCTCTCTGAAGCATAGTTTGAATGCTTGGCAGTTCAACTTAAGCAAGAACTTCAGTGTCTGGTACCTTATCCTGCCGGGTGATCCTCAGAATCTTCCTAAGACAATTCAAATGGAAGCGATTCAGTTTCCTAGCATGGTGCTGGTAGACGGATCGTGTTTTACAGGCATACAACAATGGGGTCAACACAACAGCTGTAGACCTTCAGTTTAGTAGTGAGTCTTATACCTCTTTTCTCCCAAACTTTTCTTCAGGGCCTCCCAAACGTGCATCAACCTCATTGCAGATGATTGTGCATTCAATGCAACATCTGAAGCTGAGATGCAACAAAATATGAATCAATTCTCTACTCCCTGTGCTAATTTTGTCTAACAATTAACACTAAGAAAACACAGGTGCTCCATTAGCCATCACCACACCATCCATACATGGAACCGCCAGTTACAACAAATGGAGAAGCTCTGAATGCTGTGGATAAATTCACTTACCTTGGTAGTGTACTTTCCAGGAACGTACACAGTTGGAACAATAATGAGAAGGAGCTATGTTCTTTGTTGCGAGTTGTTTTTCAGTCATGTCCAGTTCTTTGTGACCTGCCCAGGATCATCACATAGCCAAATACCTGGGGCCAGATTTGAACTCAAGCATTCCTGACTTCCGACCTGATGCTGTATTCTCTATGCCACCTAGTTGCCTAGGTACCACACAAGCAATTATAAACACACAATATATGTCCAGAGTAGGTGGTAGAGGAGAGGGTAAAGAATGGAGGGGAAGGGTGACTGGGGATAACCTCTTGTAGAAGGTGGGATTTAAATGGAAGATATTAAGTGACTTGCCCAGGGTCACACAGCTAGTAAGTGTCTGAAGCCAGATTTGAACTCAGCAAGATGAATCTTCTTGACTTCAGGACTAGAAATGGGTCACCTTGTTGCCTTTTTTATGACAACATTTCTATCAGCAAAGCATAATAATTTGTATCTTTATGTATAAGTTAATAAAAAATGAATAAATTTTATTCCAAGAGTATTGAGTCTTCCGTCTTTACCACCAAGGACACACTCACACACACACACACAGACACAACACACCAGATGAGGAACCTCAGTCCAAAATTGTTTACTTCTAGAAATATCTTGGTAAATTATTCTAGATCTGGTCACATTTTTCAGGGAACATTATCCATTATTATCACTATGGGGGTGCTTTCAAGATAGCTGATACTTCTGGATATATCCTATCTGTATGTATGGACATACAGAAAGGTGCATTGGTTCAAAAGATCATCCTTGTAGAGTCAGGATCTCAGTTTTTGATGGATCCTAGATCTACAAATCCTAAAATACCAAAATACTAAAACTGCAAAATTGTCATTGCCCCCATCCTTCAAGTCACATCTCAACAGCCCCACGTTCTTTGAAGGTTGCTGGTTCTCATGCCATCATCAAAGGAGTACATTTTTCCTTCTTGTGAGGCCACATAGTAGGTTATGTGATTTTGTGGAGTTTATTGCCTTCCTATGTCTTATTCTATAGTATATGTGTACTTGGCAGGAAGAGAATACATCTTATTTATCTCATATTTCCCAGTCAATAATCCATGGCCACTTGGCAAATTGTAGTTGCTTAATATTTTTTAATTGAAGCTAAAAAATTATATAGAGTTCACTCAAATATAACATTATGAAAAGACAGTCATTAATTAAACTGTCACACCTACATAAAAGTTTCTGATAATTTTTTGCAAAGTGCATCATGGATAACCAGCTTAGAAGTGCAAATGTTTGAATCTTGATTTCAAGTACATATAAATAATTAAAAAGTTGAGAATTCTATTTAAGGTCCAAAAAGTACTATATAGGGGAAACATTACCTTGGAGTCAGAGGAATTAGAGGAATCCCCATGACATGGCTTATTTAGATTTTAGCTTTAATTTTTTCCCTAAGTATTTATTAAGCATTTGCTATGTGCCAGGCAGTGCCAGGCAGAACTATGGGAATTGATTAAGTCATTAATGGAGACCATGTTTGAAGTGAAATGGAAGATTATAATTTCTCCTTTACCTGATCCTGGGAATGCAAGGCTATGTGATGTTTTGTAAAGGCAGTCCCCTTGGCCCCCTACTGATATGAAATGTATGTCAGGGAGCTATAAAACCTGAAATCCTGTGAAAGCTGAAAATGAAGCGGTATACCTGAGAGAAGACAAACTAAAGAAACCTCTGTCTAATCAGATAAGATGGGTGGGGGTGATAGGGACCCACTTTGTCTCCAAGGATGGGCAGGTACCCTAGGGAGCCACGCTGTCCCCAGAATGGGCAGGGGCAGTAGGGCCCCACACTGCCACTATTCCTGCTTCTCCAGCTGCAATCACCTCTGCTGCCATCACAGTGTGGGAGTTTAACCTAAGGACCTATGTTTTGATGCAAGCTTGACTAGCAGCTAGGCTAGCTTCTAGGCTAACATGTTTGAAGAGGCTCACATTTGTGATGTTTCTCCTTTTCCGCTCTCAGGGACAGTGAGAAGCCCTCCAAAAGTTATCTCTGTTTCTTTAATGTTTCTAGTTTACATTACCATTCACTTAGTCTCTCCAAGCAAGTATTAAGATAAACCTGTGGTTAACCCAAAGCATTGTTCATTTCCATGTATTCCTTCATTTGCTCAAGGGCAGCTAAGGGGACATTATGGTTATTTACGTAGAAAGCCTGGCAGAAGCTTTCTTTTTTTAAATTTCTGGGAAGCTTGGCTGAAAGCTTTCATGAACTGAAGGAATTTGATGTAAAGCATGTTATTTTGTTGTTGTAGCTGAGTTTTCAGTAGTGCCTGACTCTCCGTGACCCCATTTTGGAGTTTTCTTGGGAAAGATACTGCAGTGCCTTATCATTTCCTTCTCATGCTGATTTTACAGATGAGGAATCTGAGGCAAACAGGGTTAAATGACTTTCTCACAGTCACACAGTTAGTGTCTAGGACTTAGATTTGAACTCTTGAAGGTATCTTCCCGACTGCAGACTGGACGCTATCCATTGCACCACCTAGTGGCCCCAAAGTATATTATTGTTGTTCGATCATGTCTGACTTCCACTCCATTTGGGTTTATTTTTTTGGCAAAGATACTGGAATGGTTTGCTGGTTCCTTCTCTAGATCATTTTCACATGAGGCAACTGAGTAAACAGAGTTAAATGACTTGCCCAGGGTCACACCGCTAGTAAATTCTGAGGTCAGATTTGAACTGAAGTCTTTTTGACTTTAACCTGGAGCCTGTACCACCTAACTGCCCCAAAACATATTATTAAACTCTCTCAAAGCAAGGAAGAGATCAAATTAATTTGCATATAGATGTGGAATGAGCTAAACATCTTGGAGGAGACTGCACCTGGTACATGAGATGGTACTTTGGACATTGACTTCCTTTTTCTGTTGCTCAATGTCCCAGTATAGTTGAAATGGGGAAATACCCAAATGGACAGGGTTTAGGCAATGACTAAAGAGAAAGATATGGCCAGTCCTAAAGATGGTTCTGGAAGCAAAGGGCAGGGGCCATCTTGAGGGGAGTGAGTTCTCTTTTGGCCAATAACTTTTATCTCACACCATGCCGGAAACATATATCCTATCATTGTGTGACAAAGGAAAAAAAAACATCAAATACTACATTACTTCAAGAAACTAACATTTTATTAAAAGAGGGGACATATTCAGAGATAAATAAATATAAAGTATATACAAAGTAAATATAAAGTATATACAAAGTAAAAGTCATAGGGAAGGGAGGACAGCAAAGCATTTTCCAGTATTTCTCTCAAATATTTACCTTGTAGACAAAAAGTGAATGGGGTGGTATCTGTGCTCCGACCATATGGACTCTCAGTCCAGTCCTCTATTTGCCAAGTTATGCTGTTTCAGTTCTGGGCTATACATCATTGAAAAGATTAGCTGGAGAGCATCCAGTGGAAGGTTTCTAGGATGGTAAGAGGACTAGGATGATACCATGAGGAAGAAGAAACTAGAGACATTTAATCTAGAGAATAGTAGACAGGGAGTAGGGCCATCTTCAGTCGTCCTGATCTATATCTGGCCACTGGACCTATGTGTCTCTGGAGGAGAAAGTGAGGCTGGTGACTTCGCACAGTCCTCCCTCACTTAAATCCAATTAATTTGCAAATCATGGTATCACCTTCCTGATGTCACATTTGTGAATGAAGGACAAGTAACAAGAAGACAGGAAAGACAGATCAGACTTCAAGTATTTAATAGTGGAAGAGAGATTAGAATTCTTCTACTGAGTCCCAAATAGTAGAACTATGTTGAATCAGCAGAAGTTCCATGGAAGAATATTTGAATGTGCCTTCCCTGAATTGATTATTTCTAATTTATACTGTTTATGGGTTGTACATAGCTATTTTTTCCTGTGAGCTCCTTAAGGGCAAGGATGGTAGGATTTAGCATGGTGCTAGGTACACTGTAGTTGCTTAATAAATGTTGATTGACTGACTGACTTGCTATAATGAGAAACTTTCTAAAAGAAAAATGAGCTTTTCGAAATTAGTGAGGACTTCAATCAAAGGTTGTTAGGGACATTCATTAGGAACACTGTACAGGGAAATTTATTTACATACAGTTTGGACTAAATGATCTCTGAGATTTTTTCTAACTCCGCATCTGTGATTCTGTGATGACCAGGTTTGACACTTCCTGACTGTGAGACCATGGATAAATTTATTAACCTCAGTTTCCTGACCTGTAAAATGTTAATAGTAGCACTTAGATTATCTGTCTCCCAGGGTTGTTGTCATGGAAGTGTTTTGTAAACCTTAAGTGCTCAGTAAGCTTGTACTCCTATTTATTGAACCATATTGTGTTCTACTTTGGAATGAAAAACAACCCTTCAATTATATAGCATTATCTCACAACTTCCAAATGAGAAGGCCAAGGGGATCCCAGGTGAATCAAAAAATCTCAGAGCAGGGATTGATCTCAGCAGCTGTCTGATACATCATATTAAAATACTGATATGTGGTCATGCACCAGGGTAAGGATATAGCCAAAATAAGAATTCACATTACAGCTCATTTCTTCCCTCAGTGAGGTTTTTTATAGCATTGGCCATACTTTGCTTATTTTTCAATAAAATGCATTCCTTGAGAAAAATAACATTTTGTCCCAATTTCTCCCAAAGTCAATTTTTAAGTAGCTCTCATGCTTCTAGGATTTCTTCTCATTTAACTTTTCTGAAAATAATGGAATGAGGACAATGATGGAAAAATATGACTTATTCTACAGAAAATAGATAGATGGCTTAAAAATTAAGCCCTACTCAATAAAATATTAATAAATTCAATCAATAAAATTAGAATTTCTCCTATTTTTAAATATTTTTTAAAACCCCATCACTGTCATCCTAAGTAACTTATTTGACCAATCTGAAACCTAGGTTCCTTATCTCTAAATTGAAGAATCTGGATTAGTTGACCTTTGAAGTTCTTATTCTGCTATTTCTACCTCCATTAATATGCCCTTATAGATAAAAAAAAAATTACTGTATTATCCACATCTGACAAAATACCACTCTTTTTTGCACCTAGAATTGACCACCCTTCTATCAAGGAGAGAGGCATAAGAAATCAAGTTTGGAAACAAGAAAATTGCCTAAGATGATGTGTTGGATTTCTATAAATAGCTTACTGGATTTAAGAGGTTCACGTTTGTACGGCATTTAATGTATTTGTATGGCACTTAAACATTTATAATGTTTTCCTCACAATGCTTTGACAAAGCAGATGCGTTGTAACTATTAGTATTTCTAGTTTATTAAGGATATGAACCTCTGACCTGTCCGGTGTCACATAGGTAGGAAGTAACAAAATCTAGATTCCTGTTCTTTTGACAGCAGCCCAGTGTCCTTTGTGATTTATCAAATTGCCAGGCGTCAGTCAATCAGTCAACCAAAGAAAGGACAATGGTCCCTGTCTTCAAGGAGCTTACTATCTTAATAAGGGAGACAACATAAAACAGCTTGGGACAATCAAATGGAAGGTAAATTGTAAATAATCAATGGAGAAAAACCTTGTGGAACAAATAAAACAATCTCCTTGCTGTTCTGAGCTATCCTGGTTTTGAGGAAGACTTTTTCTGAAGACAAAACATTCTTCCCATACATGAACATGAACTTGCATCCTAATTCTACGGAATCAGCCGAGAGGTAAATTTGGCCAGTTCTGTTGCATTTGTAGCTTTGCTCACCACTGAACTGAACATTAGCCATTGAAAATTGTCTGCTGTTTGGGGAAAAGAACTGAAAGTAGCTTGGAGATGGAAAAGATGACTGTGAGCCCCATTGTGGATACTGGGCATGGAATTGGAATTGTAGCAGAAACTAATGAAATCTCTGTTTCTTTGTGATTAGCCCCGGTAAGCAAAAGCATTCACCTCCAACCTCTCCCAAGGACCTGGAATAGCCTTGCATAGGAATGAGCAAATGAGCCATGGAGAATGGGGATGGTCTTAAATAGAGACACATAAAGAGAGCAGCTGTGAACTCTTAAGAGGTATATAAACAAAAGGCCTCTATTCTTAGCAAACCCTCCTGTGGAGGTGCGCATGAACTCTTATCTCTTTGTGCTCGCTCCATTTGGAACTATTCTTCTTTCATTTAAAACACTTTCCTATTGGGTCATCTCGACTTGAAACAGAGCTTATGTCATTATTTGGAGGTTAGAACTAGGAAAACAATTCTTTTAAAGTAGACTAGCTATAGGGTGGTTTATAACATCGTTTCAAATGTCTCTATAGCATATAGATATTTAATCATAGGAAAAAGGACATTTTATATGCTTTTTAAAAAATGGAAATAGAGAAAGAATAGGAGAGACAACTTTCAGTGTTCCTATAATTTTGTTAGCGTTAAAAAATACAACTCTAGTATTCTTTCCTTTTCATATTTCAGCTCCAGTCTGTCTTTCCAGACTGATTACAAAATGCTTCCCTTCCCTCACTTTCCATTCTAGTCTAACTAGCTAACTGGGTCTGATAATCTCCATACATGCTCTTCCATGTCCCACCCTTGTACCTTTGTACGGGATGTCCTCATGTTTAAAACTCTCTTTCTCTTCACCACTTAGAATCCTGAATTGCCTTTGAGATGAAACTTAAGTGCTACATTCTATAAGAGAGTTTTCATAATTACTCTTCCCTCAGTACAAAAATACATATTAATACTTCTTCCCCCTCAAAAAAATGCATTTCCATCTTTGCAGCATTCAGTTTCCCAGTAGGATGTAAACTACTTGTGTAGGGTCTGTTCCAATTTTGTTCCTTTTGTGCTCAGTTCCAAGTGGAGTATCTGAAGTGTGTAATGCAGTGCCTAGCTCGTGGAACTGCACCTGACACACAGTAGACACTTAATACATGTTTATTGACTGGCTGATCTGGACTTCATCATCCTGTTGGTGACAACTAATATAAATGAGCCAATTGCCTCAAACTTGCAATCTCAGTGGGCAATGAGAAGTCATGATTCTCCAAGTGAATAAAAAACATAGAGCCTTCTAGGTATGATTAGAAAAAGATTGAAGACTTCATCTGGAAGAGAAGACTTGAGATGAAGTCTTCTCTCAGACATTTACTGACCGTGTGACACTAGGCAAGTCCCTTTGCCACTCTGAACTACAGTTTTTTCATCTGTAAAATAGAATGATAGCACCTTTCTTCCAAGGTTGTTGTGGAGATCAAATAAGATACCATGTATAAAATGCTTAGCAAACCATAAAGCTTCAGTGTTTTGTTGTTCAGTCGTTAGTCATGACTGACTCTTTGTGACCCTGTGGACCATAGCACACTAAGTCCTTCTGTCCTCCACTATCTCTCAGAGTCTGTCCAAGTTCATGTTTATTGTTTCTATGACATCATCTCTGCCATCCTGTTTTCTTTATGCCTTCAGTCTTTCTTAACATCAGGGTCTTTCCCATTGAGTTTCATCTTCTTATCATGTGGTCAAAGTATTTAAGTTTCAGCTTCAGTATTTAACCTTCCAGTGAGTAACTTGAATTAATTTACATATTGACTGATTTGATCTCAAAAGTTTTCTTCAGCACCACAGTTTGAAAGCATTGATTCTATGGTACTCAGCTTTCCTTCAAATCCAATTCTCACCACCATACAAGTTATCATCATCAATATTATTTACCATTCTCACTATCACCACCACCACCACCACCACCACCATCGCCACTACCATCATCATCAGTTTTACGGTTTGAAAAGACCATAATGATTATTGAGTATAAACACTTTCTTTTATGGATAAGCAAACTGAAGGAGGTAAAATTACTTGTCCAAAGAAAACCAGAGTTGTCAGAGAGTAAATGATGGAATAAAGAATCAAACTTAGGCGTCTGACTCCTAACTCCATGCCCTTTGCTTCAACATGAACAACAGGAAATGATTGAGATTATACCAGCAGTTATGATGTGGACTATTACTTAAGGAGTAAAAGGAGAAAAATTAGGATGCTCCCTTTGATTTTTATATTTAGAGATCTGTAGATGGCAACAGTGCCTACAGAGATGAGATTTTACTGCATGGACTGGTATAGATGAAACATGCCTCCTATTCTATTTTTCTGTCTAGAAAAACTAAATCATTAAGCTAATGAGATGGAGTGTAATGAAAGGAAGCCATTTTTTTCATGGCAGGATTGTTAAAACTGTTGAATTAACATCCTGGCATGAAATATCCTATGGTTACCAGATTTATGCATGTTGTAATTTTGACCTTATTTTTCCTATGTTCTAATACTTAGGTTACTCCATTGCAATCACCTGCCAGAATTTATGAGTACCTATCTTATCTTTCCATGTTGCCTTCTTCCATGAACCTAATAGTTTTTTAAGTAGGTTCCTCTCCTTTCCTCTCCTCTCCTCTCCTTCCCTCCCCTCCTCTCCCCTCCCTTCCCCTCCCCTTCCTTCCCCTTCCCTCCCCTTTCCTCTCCCCTCCACTCCCCTCCCCTACCCTCCCGTCTCCTGTCTCTTCCTTCCTCCATCCCCCCTCTTTATTTTTGGTTAATTCTTTTAGAAGCATAGTATGTTTTCTAATTACATGTAAAGATAGTTTTCAACATTCGTTTATGTAAAATTTTGAGTTTCAAGTTTTTCTTCCTTCCTTCCCTCTCTCCTCCCACCCCAAGACAGTAAGCAATCTGATACAGAGCATATATGTGCCATCTTGTCAAACATATTTCCACATTAGCATGATCTTAATAGTTAAGTTTAAAAAGAGGAGAGATTCTCCTGGAAAGGAAGGTCACAGCATGGAGTACTTGTAGGGTAGTAGTACAGAATGTAAGGAGCTCATATGGTATATATTTCTGCACCCCTTAAATTGTGCTGTTCTGAGGAGAAAGTCAGTTCCCCACTCTAGTTCTAGCTCTAAGTATGGTCCTGGTAATGAGCTGTTTACTTATTGTGATAAGACCAGTGTTTCTTCATTTCTCCACAACAAATATTAGTTTTCCCAAAAGGCAATAAAGCAATTTCTAAGATTTTATTGCCCCTGCCTCCTTTGATACAATTTTCTGGTCACTTATGGGCATAAAACAATCCCACTTATGTCCCTACGTGGCTCTTTACACTTGATGGATTTCTGAAGACTACTCACTTCACCACATCCTGCCTTGCTGCTGTATTATATTTCCACATACAGCTGAGGGAGAACATCTCTAGATAAGCTAAGCACCTCTGTACCCTTGTTGTGTATCTTTGCAAGATCAGGGAAAAGTATGCCTTCTTTTGTTAACCCTTGAATGACTTCCACTGTCTCATTTCATGCCTCATTTCCTGTCAACATTGAATATAAATCATCAGAGTACTGGAATTAGGACCACCCTTCAGACCTATCTTCTCAAGAACAATCCAGAGTAAGGTTCAAAACAAGAGTCTCCAGGTGATGAATTTTTCAGTCATAGCATCTCATGTAGATCCTGTACCAAGACATGGGATGGATTGGGGTCACTATATGTAAAGGGAGGATCTACACAGATCCTGAAAGTACCACAATATGTACTTCATAGTGTTCCTAAGGAAAGTAGTCATTATCCAGGGGAACAAACTCTGCGAAGAAAGGATTTCCCAAGGGTTTCTTTTTCCAAGTTACTATTAACCCTAAAAACTGCTGAGCAATGACCACTGATGGGGCAGGCAAGCCAACCTAGCTGAAGCATCAAGATTTCTTGAGGGACAGATGATAGAATGTTTTTGCTGGGCAAATCAAATAACTACCCTCACTGCCACTGTGGCCACCACCTCCTTGTACCAGATAGAGGAAGTCACCAGAATTTCAATAGTGGATTTTTAGAGCCACATCAGTGGGGCAAGGACAACCCACCCCCCCACAAGTTTATGCACAGAGGAGACGTGATGCTCACCTTGGTGTTTCCCCAATGACGTGACTTTTCACTGACTGTTCCCCATGCCTAGAACTCTTTCTTGCTCACCTCTGCCTCCCAACTTCCTTCAAATCATAGCTAAAATCCTATATTTTTCAAGAGACTTTTTTTCAGTCTCCTTCAGTGTTACTTCCTTCTTTCCAAACTGCCCTGGATAAATCTTATGTGTGTATAGTATTTTCACATTCTCTCCCCAGACTCTCAGGACCTGTTTTTGTCTTTCATCGTATCCTAGGGCTTAGTGTAGTGCCTGGCACATGTTTGGCTTGTTAACAACATTTAATTTGACTTGACTTCAACATATCTACTCTGACTCATACTCACCACATATCTCTCTTCCTTCAAGCTGCCCTGACTTCTTTTAAGTCTCAGCTAAAATCCCACCTTTTACAGGAAACCTTTCCCAACCACCTTAATTCTAATGCCTTCTCTCTGTTGATTATATATAATTTATTCTGTTTATGACTTGTTTGTATGAAATTTTTTTTTGCGTGTTTTCTTCTCCTTTAGACCACGAGTTTCTTGAGAATGGGAACTATTTTATTTTTACTTTTTTGCCTTTTTTTGTACCCTTAATACTTAGCACAGTTTCTGGCACATAGCAGACATTTAAGAAATGTTTACTGACTAACTGAACTCATTCTACACTTTTCCATCAAGATTCTCTCAACCTATTTGGATAATGGAATAGTAATCGAATCAATACCACGTTCCTGAAAAGGACACATCAGTCAATTGCTCTTCAACCTCCTGAAGGTTAGGGTCTTTCTTGCCTTTTGGATCTTTATTCCCATCACTTGGCATAGTTTCAGGCACATGGTAAGCACTTATGTTGGCCAATTTATTTAGTTAGTGGATGCATTTGTTCAGAGGAAAAGAAATTTTTTTTTCAAAATGAAAAGAGTATATGTAAAATATCTATAGAACCAGCTATCAAGGTGCAGGAAGTTTATCAACGCTACTAGAAGCCTACCTTTAGAGAAATAAAGGAAGATAAATAATTGAAGAGATAGTAACGGATCATTGTTGCACTACGTAAGCATCTTAAAATAGTATTACCTAAGTGAATTTTAATTTCCTACCCTAGCAATCAACAAAAGCTTAGAACAAGAGGAAGTAATAACAAATTTCATATAAAAATTGAAAGTTAAAAAATTTAAGGAGAAATAATGTAGAAAAAGTGAAAAAACGTAAAGAGTTGTAGCAGTGATTCCATTCCAAATTATACTACAAAACAGTAGTCATTCAAATCATTTGGTTCTAATGTTTATTTCAATTCAATGAAAAAGACATTCATGCGATTTGGGATATTTTTGTTTTTGTTATTTTTAGCATTAAGAAAACAAGGAACATAAGTAATCATGTTATTTTTTTTTTACCGTGATTACTTATGTTCCTTGTTTTCTTAATGTTGACCCATTCTTGCATGTCTGTTATAAATCCAGGATGAATAATTTCTTGGATGAGTTACTTGACATCTGAAAACATTTTATTTAAAATTTTTGAATTGGCACTCATAAATTATATTGGTTTATCGTTCTCTTCTGTGTTTTACCGTTTCCTGGATTGTGCTTACATTTGCCTCATAGGGTGAACTCAGTGTGATGCTTTCTCAAATTTTCAGAATAATTTGTGTATTGTGAAGAGTAATTATTTTTGTAAAGTGTGATAGACTTCTCTTGTGAATCCAATGGGACCAGAAAACGTTTTTTAATAACTCCTTTATAGCTGCTTCTATCTCCTTTTCTGAGATTAAGTTATTTAAGAACTTTGTTTGGTTTTCTGCCAGTTTGGATATTTAATATTTTTGAACGTCACCCTGTACTTTTGTGTTCTCAGTTTTATTAGCATGTAACCATATATGACAGGTTCTGGTGATTTTTTCTACTGTGCAGGGCAGAAATTGTTTTTTACAATGTTTATTTTGCTTTCAATATATTCAAGAATATCCTCATGTGGTTGACTCCATCCTCTCGTGGGAAATGCATGGGGTTCTATGCCTCATCAGGTTGATGTTAATTTATTTTCCATTGTCATGTGACAGTTATGCATAGATAGCTGAACTCTTTTGCCTGATCTGGAGATGATTTTCCTTTCTGTAATTAATATCTTCCTTGTTTGTTTACATATCTATACTTAAAGTCTTTCAATTTTCAGGAGGAGATTTCTTCCTCTTGAAATCTTTGGTAACAAGTTTTTATTTTAATAGGTCACCCTGTTGTTTACTTTCTATTTCCCTCTTTTCTTTGACTTCCCTATTAGTGTCCCCAGCAAACTCATCATTGGAAAATTTCTTCATCTTGCAATATCCAATCAATCTCATTACTCACACCTCATCAGTATCTTCTGCCCCTTATTAGAGAGTGGAGTTACACATTCCTCTATTTAAAGAGAGAGGACAGGATGGATATTTCCTCAGACAGCACATTTTCTACCTGTCTGAACTAATTTTGAACTTCTCTGATTTCCCCATGATTCCTGGCCATGCACCCCACCCACGCTCTTTTCAGCTTTCTTTTATGTATTGACTTCCCGCATTAGATTATAAATTCTTTGAGCACAGGGACTGCCCTTGTCATGTTTCTGTCATCAGTGCTCAGCACACTGTCTGGCACATAGTAGGTACTTAGGAGCTATTTATTGATTGACAATTGACTCCTCTTTGATGATAGTTTTCCTGTGGGAAGGATTCCCAAAGATCTCTCAGACTTTTACCTCCCAGGGCAATTTCAGGTTCACTGGCCCTGGTTTTCACCCCAAGTGAACTACAGGGATGGAGAACTGGCCCTGTTGGATGATAAGCTCTTTCTCTTTCTGCTGCCATGACTCAAGTGAATTCCTGCCATTTGATCTCTGAGGTGCAGGGAGAATGGGGATAGTATTGGGACACAGAGTTGTAATTTGTTCCAAACTCATGTACCAAAGCACAGAGAAATTTTAAGCAGAAAAAAGCAGAAATATTAAACATATCCATTACACAAAATAAAAATGATTAACATATGAAGCACATACAAATGATACATACTTAAATACAGAAGTAATAATGGCATCTTGAACAGTAAGTGTGTTAAAAAATAAATTGCAGATATACCAAACAACTGTGTGAAAGTATGGTAATGATGGGTCATGTCAATAATTCTGGAATGCTATATTCAGAGAAAAATTATATCTCTGAAATAACAGATTATGAAAATGAAAAAGTAAGGTAAATGAGTTTAATAAGTAAGTAGAATATCAACATCAGTTGAATACTATAACAGCACTACAACACCAACAAATAGATGAACCCAAATAAGCCAAACTAGAGTAAAGTTTTTAAGTAAGAGAAGTAATAAAGAAGAAAAGCAACGTGTGAAATGTAATCCAAAAAACCCTAAAGCATATGAAAAATATTTGATGAATTTAATCAACAGCTGAAAGTGAAAACCAAAAGATTAAGGCAATATAAGAAAGTCCCATGAGCAAAATACACAATTTCACATGAATTAAAATTTATGCAATAGATGTTTGAAAAGCAAAGAAAATAAACAAGAGGAAAAAATCCTGAAAGAAGATATAGAAAGTTTCTGGTCATCTATCCTTCCATAAAAGTTCAACAAAGCTAAAGCTTATGTTTGATATATATGAAATGGACATTGACAAAAGTCCTGCAACTATAAAGAATAATTTGTTATCAGTTTGGTGATTATTGAATAAAACACCCGAAAACACTTCAACATCTGTACCATCTCTTGTGATATACTTCTACGGTCATGACAGTTACCTATTTCAAATATATAAAATCAATTCAAGTATAACAAGAACATAGAGTATTTGATATGTGTATATCTAATAGACCAGTGTTGCCATGCCTCTTTATTCATTTCCAAATGTAGTTTAGACTAATTCTTTTCCTAAAAACCAAGAAAGCGTTCCTTAAGATTTTATTGACTCCATAGGCTAAGATCAAATTTCCTAGTTTTAAAAGCACTTAATAAATACTTTTTAACTTGACTTAACTCACCTTCTTATGGAAATATAGCTGGCTCACAAGCTAGAATGTGGTGACTTATATGGTCCTGGGATATTTTCCAAAGATTAAGGGAACGAATTCCACTTTGGTGGGACATTTTATGTCCTTGACTGAGCAGAAATCCATGTCAATGTGGTCTAAGTCTCCTAAGAAGCAGCTTGAAGGGAAAGATATTGAGTTTAATTCTGGATGTGGAGTTTAAGATGTTGTGAGATGTCCAGTTTGAGAATTCCAATAGGAATCTGAGATGTGAGATTTGAAGTCAGAAAAAAGTTTAGATCTGGAAAAAAAAGTAGATTTGAGAATTATCAACATAAAGATGATAATTAAATTCATGGGAACTGAAGAGATTACTAAGTGAAATAGTACAGAACGAGAAGGGAAGAGAGCCAAGAATGAAGGTCTGAAAGATATCAGGTTGCTAGGTATGTGACCCAGATGAAGATCCAGCTAAAGAGACTGAAAAGGAGAGCCATGAGAAAGGTAGGAAGAGGAGAGAGCGGTGTCCTGAAAAGCTAAAGAGATGTGAAAATCAAGAAAAAGAAGGTGATTGGCAGTGTCCAAAGCTGCAGAGAGGTCAAAAAGGATGAGGTCTGAGCAAAAGGCTATTAGATCTGGCAATTAAGAGATCGCTGGTAACACTGGTGACAGCAACTTCAGTTGAATGATGTATGAAGACAAAATGCAGAGAGTTAAGAAGAGAGTGAGAAGAAAGGAAATGGAGGAGTAGATGGTCCGAAAAAGAATTTCAGTCATGAAAGAGAGGAGAAATATGGGACTAACACTAGTAGGGATTTTTTCTTTAGAAGATGGGGGAAACATTGACATGTATAGAAGCATACTAAAAATATCAAAAATAAGTGAGAGAGTACGGATGGTGCGATTTGATGGAAAAGATGGTATGGAATGGGATTATGTGTATATTTAGGCGGGTTGTCTTGGTCAGGAGAAGGGCCACATATTCACATGAGATAGGAATGGAGGAAGAAATAGTGCCAAAAGACATCTGAGTCATGTGAGATGAGGAATAGGGGAGAAGAGGGAATTCTTGGTTAATAACTTCAGTCAGGGGCCACGTCTACCTGAGCTGAGTTTGGTATTCTTGTTGAGTATTCTGTCTATGCCATGTCGAAATAAACTTACTTTTGTTAATTACTGCGCGACCTACTAAGTACCTCATTTCATTCTAAAATTTGGCTTAAATTACCAGGGGATCTTTCTGAGTCAAGCTTAGACTACTACAACATGAAAAATTATTCTTTATTTCAAACACACCCTAAGACAATAATATCAAGAACAATTGATAAATTGTATTCTAAACTTTTAAAAAAATGCATCTTTCAGGAATGCAGTTTAAATCCATTATGTCCCTGACTATTACTTCTAAATGGACATGAATATGGCTTTGAAGACAAAGACAGAGTTGTGCCAAAAATTATCCTAATCCCTTGATGTATATCAATGCCATCAAATTATATGACTCTACTGAAAAACACACTAAAGAACTCCTTCATTTAGGGAAAACTCTTCAGTGATATAAAAATGTCTTTTGAACTGAATAATTGTAAAATGCTTAGTGTACCCCAGGGACAAGAAGACAAGAAAAGACAAAAAGCTCTTAGCTTGAATTTAGAGGTCAGAGCAAATCAAAGATGGCAATACCTATGTAAACTTTGATCTTCACCAAGCAAAGACACACTGAGCACAAGACTATTCAAAAGAAAAGCTGAGGTTCAGTATTTTGAGACTGACATCTGGAAATCAAAATCTAGTGGGAAGAATATACTTGGAGCAATTAACACCTTTGCAATAACAATCTTAATTTGTACTTTTGGCATGGATGACTATGGATTTAGAAGACCAAACAAAAACCCAGACAATGTTATAGAAGTACAAGGTTCATTACCCCATCACAAGGCAGGTTTAGAAAGACTGACACTTCCTTGCCAAAAAGGAAAAAAAGAGAATATTGAGAGATATTCTAAGAGCGTATGTCAAGAAGGTTAAAAACTATATTTTTGGAGCAAACTATCTTGATTCTTCAATAAATAGTAAAGGTTGACAACAGGTCTATACCACTGGATTTGTCATATATAATCCAAAGTGTCTTTTCTCTGGATTGAGCCATGGGACAACAACATTCCAAGAGTGAAATCACAGGGTGCTAAATGGGTGACATTCACATGAACTCAACAATATGTTAATGAAGAAACATCAAAGAAATGACCGTCATTCAGATTCCTTTATAGAAATGGAAGGGTCAGATTACCTCCAGAAATTTCAGAAAGGTGAGTCTGCAATCTGACCGAATATATGAAGAGGTAATGGAGACATGTCTGCAGATTGACAAAATTTAGCACTTTATGGATGCCTATCGAGATAAACTTGGCAGCAAGAATTGCATATCCAAAGTTCCTTATTTTTTAGAACGCGTTGTTCAGTCATGTATGACTCTCTGTGACCTCACGGACCATGGTGCTCCAGGCCCTTCTGTCCCACACTATCTCCTGAAGTCTGTCCAAGCTTATATTTGTTCACTCCATGACACTAACTAGTCATCTCATCCTCTACCATTTTCTTCTACTTTTGCCTCCAATCTTTCCCTACATCAAGATCTTTTCTAATGAGTCCTCTCTCTTAATTATATGTATTTAAAGTATTTAAGTTTCAGTTTAAGTATTTGTCCTTCCAATGGACAGTCAGTTTCTTTAAGTATTGATTGATTTGACCTCCTTACTGTCTTTTAGTATAATGTCCACATTTGCCATAGCTTTACTTCCAAGAAGCAAGTGTCTTTTAATTTCGTGACTCCAGTCACCGTCTACAGTGATTTTTTTTAGCTCAATAATACAATCTTACACTGCTTCCATTGGAAATGGGGGAAACAGGCTTTGTTTTGTTGTTAAGCTTTAAGGCAGCTTCTACATTCTCCTCTTTTACCCTACTTCTTTACTGTTTTTCCTCCTAAAGGTATCATCTGCATATGTGAAATTCCTAATACATCTGAAAGTGTGCAGACTGTTTCTCTAGTTCATGAGCCCCCATTAGCATGTTCTTCATTGATTTTTATTAAGTTGTTTTTCAGTTATGTCCAAGTCCCTATGACCTCATTTGGGGGTTTTCTTAGCAAAGAAACTGGAGTAACTTGCAATTTTCTTCTCGATTTTGAAATGAACAACTGATGCAGAGTTAAGTGACTTGCTCAGGATCACACAACTAGTAAGTATCCAAATCTGGATATGAATTCATTTTAAGCCCAGGATTCCATCCTCTGCACTAACTGGCTGCTCTTTTTCTTTTATTATCAGTTGATAATTAACTTGAACTACTGACTTCCTTGGCTTCCTTTAAATTTCAACTAAAATCCCATCTTTTACAGGAAATCATTCCAGCCTTTCTTAATTTAGTGTGTTCTCTCCTTGAATTATTTCTTGTTTATTATATATATAATATATACTATATATATCTTATTTGTACATATTTGTTTCCTTGTTGTCTCCCTCCATTAGACTGTAAGTTCTGTGATGTTTTATTGTTTTGTCATTTGTGTCCAACTCTCAGTAACCCCATTTGGGATTTTCTTGGCAAAGTTACTGAACTGGTTGACCATTTCCTTCTCCAGCTCATTTTTCAGATGAGGAAACTGAAGCAAATAGGGTTAAGTGACTTGCCCAAGGTCACACAGCTAGTAAATGGCTGAGGCCAGATTTGAATTCAGGAAGCAGAGACTTCCTGATTCTAGGCCCAGCACTCTATGCACCTCAGTGCCAAGGCCCTCTACTGTCTTTTGTTTCTTTTTGTATCCTTAGCACTTCACATAGTGTGGGGCCCATAAATATTTATTGACTTCCTGACAGAAATAGGTACTTATTACATTGGTATAATGAGAAGACTTGGTATAAACAATCTTCTACCCCTCAGACAAAGTAACAAAGAAACCATTCTCTTCCATAAGTGTATACAGTGTTTAAGGAGAAAATGTGTTTCAGTTTTGAAAGTACATTTGGCCACAGGGTAACTTCCTAGATCTTGGTTTACTGGAAGTCTTTTTCTCCACTTTGTGGGGTTCTGCTGAAATTCTCCTAAACTTTCTGTTGGGATTCTTGTAGCATACAAAAACTAGAGCAGGTGATCTGGCTTGTTTTCCATATTTTAAGTCAGTTCCCAATATAGCCAGATACTGTTAGCAGTCTCTGCTCTTCTGGAAATATTCTTACCACGACCCATAGATTTATCAAATCTTCCAAGCTTTCTTGTCTTGCCCTTAGACTGTGAGCATCTTGAGAGTAGGGACTCTCTTTGTATTCTCAGTATTTAGCTCAGTGCTTGGGTACATAGTAGGTGTTTAATTAAAAGTTTCTTGAATGACTAATCATTTTGGGGTGGTGCCAATATCTTCAGAAGGGGGAAAGGATACTTCCCTCATTCTGGTTTAAGGCAGGTTCCCCAGAGTGAATTCAGATCTCTGTGAGCCCAGAGAAGAGCTCTTTCTCCTGATGATTACCCTTGGACCTTTGGTCACAAAAGCAATCCAAATATGCAAGTAGAAAGAAATACAAATGGACCTCTTTTTTTTACATATATGTTGGTGTATGTGTGTGTGAGAGAGAGAGACTTTAAAAACAATAGTCATATTTTATAAATATCTAATTTAGTAAATTTCTTTAATTGACTTCTCTCCTAATTTTCCATGTTCTTTGCATGGATTTGGCACCACCTGGGTCCCTGATTGTGGTTTTCTTGGTTGAAATTTACTGTGTGTTCACTCTTACAGCATTTTCTATCTACTCCAAGTTTTTTAAAGTCTTTCTTAAAATGATGGCCCATATATTGTTTGAAACTTTCAGTAATGCACTGTTTACTGCTTGGTTCCACATAATTGCTTAAGACGTTAAACAACACCAGACCTAGTGTTGACCCTCTGGCGCTGCTTTGGACTCCTTCCTTCCCTTGCCTCCCCCCATGCATTGCCATTTATCATTACCCCATGTTTATGTTCTTTCATCCAATTTCTCAATCCTTGTGAAAACTTCCATAATCAGGCAACACGACTTCATTTAGGTCAAATTCAATCCAAACAAAAAACCTTTTCTGAGACTATCAAATGCTTTATAAAGGCCTGGTCCATTTGCTGAGTGCCTGTTCGCTAGTCACTAATGCAGTCGTTTAGAAAATTTCCCACTGGTCTGGCACAACAGATTGATCTTTACATACTGGTCATTTCCTTCATTTTATTTGTTATTCATTATTAGAGTAGGTGATTAGCCACTTGTTTAACAGCAGTTAGGGGTTTATATAAGAAATAGACCGTAACATGACTTCTCCTAAATGGCATTCCAGTTGAAAAGATCATTCTGTTAAAATAGTTCTCTAATCTTTATGATTAGTATTTTATTGGCTCAAAATAAAGCTGATCTAATACCACATTGAGGTAGAATCAGGCTACAATTAGAAGAGCAGCGGAGTCAAAAGTCAGAGAACACAGTTTAAAATTCTAACTCTACCACTCACTACCTGTATGCCCTTGGGCAATTCACTTGACCTCTCTGGGTCAGTTTGTTGTTCTATAACTCTAAGATTTTGGATTGGATGACTTCCAAGGAATCTTTCAGTTCTGTCTAAAATCCTTTGAGTTCAAGAAAATGACCTGATGTATATCTACAGTTTAAGAAGCACAATTGAAGGCATTCTCTGAAACTATCCTATTGCAGTTCAATAAGCAAAAAACAAAACAAAAGAAAAAAAACCCAGGAGCTTTTAGGTTTAAGATATTCTGAATATTTTTCATGGTTTATAACATCCAATCAATAAAAAATAAAAAAAAAACCAAAAAATTAAGACACTATACTAAGGAACATTGTAAGGCACTGTACAAAAACAACAAAAGACATTTCCTGACCTTAAAGCACTTATAATCAAACAGAAAAGACCATATGCAAAGAAATCTATATATAAAAGTATACATATGTGCATATATGTATATATTCACATATACATATATGCATATGCATGTGTATATGTCTATTTGTGTGTGTTTATATGTTTGTGTGTATGTGAGTATACATATAAACTTAACAGAGAGAAGGCTCTGGAATTAATAAATATTCTTTAGAAGTTTTCTAGATAATGAATAAAAATTCCAGTTATACTTTTAGCTTTTCTAACCACTTAGGTTCTATCCTAATCTAGCAGGTTCTAGTTCATTTCCAATGACCATCTATTATCCAAGGAACAGCATAGCTAAGTATGGAAAGGCTCATTACCAGTAAATGAGGAATTCTTTGGCCATAACAATCCATGAAATAAAGAGACATATAAAATGATTCCAGTCATTGTGGCAAACCATAAAAAAAAATGTATCAAATGACTCCCAGTCCTGGGCGACAACTTCATTTTTTGCAGTGATGGTGGCAGCGTTCCAGAAATGAAGTCAAAGGGTACTAAGAATCACATTCTTAGACTATCTGTAAATATTAATTAACTGTTTGTAAACTAAATTTGAGATCTTTGTCCAAGTACCAATGAGTCAACATAATGTCAGAAGAATGGAAGCGTATCAATGCCTCTGTTCTGGCTAAAAATGACGTGAAATGTATAAATCAAGCAAGCAATTAATAAAAGACAACATAAAACTATCCAGATCCTCACAGGAGTTTCCATATTCTTGGAGAAAAGACCTGAGACCCAATTAAGAGAGAGAAGACAGGAGCACTTAATGATGCAACTGGAATGAGCATAACAAACACACACAGACACAAATGGAACAGCTTAGTGAAGGTATCTATCCCTAAGTATTTTCTCCAGAAATTATTAGTAAAGCAAATATATTTGGATCATAATCAGTTCCCAGTGCGCTGTACTACCAGAGTAAGTAGGGACCCATTAAAGAAAACAATGGTGAGAAGAGCAGTGGGATCAAATCAAGTAGACACAGGGGAGATAGTGTTAGAGGTTATGTAATTGTCAACAATTAAGAAATATACTCACAAGACATGTGAAAGAGGAGTACATGGGTCATACTTGGAAAAATCACAAATACTTTCATTATGTAAAAAAGAAACCCAAAATTAAAGTCAATTGCCAACTCATATGCTTGAAGCACAAAATCTCTCGGAAAGAGATGCTCACACATATATCACACATATCCCTGATGAAAGTATGGGAATAGGACAAAAACAAAAATGATACAGGATCCCAATCTTTATGATAGCATAATTAAATGAGAAGTATAGAAGTACACAATCCATTGTGTTTGTTGTTCGCTGACTGAAAACATAATTTGCTATGGTGGAGCAAACTCCAGCTTAAAAGACTCTTCTCCAAGCAAATGACTCCAAAGAATATATTAAAATCATTCTTGATTCCTTTATAGATGAAAAACAGAAGCAGCTTTGTTCAATCATTTCTCTGACTAGTAACATCGAATGAGGTAAAAACAAACTAAAAACATTTGTCGATGTTGTATAGACTGTCCAATTAAGTGTCCCAAAAGAAAAGAGATTCCTCCATACCTGATGATATCCTTCAAGAGATTCTGTTTTCAGATAATAATTGTGTTAATTGCATCAAGCAATTATTTGAGCACCCTACAGAATGACCTTAATGAGACTTACACCAATTCGAAAGAGTTTTACACGAAAAGTATATGGGGGTGGGGGGAGGAAAGGAATAGCTAATAGCAGGAAGTAGATAAAAGATTCCTACTTTTTCTAGTTTATAATATACAGTTGGATCAACTTCGACTAAGGAAATAGGCTGTCTGTAGATAGAGTGCTCTGCCTTAAGTCAGGAAGACCTGAGTTCAAATCCCTCCTTAGGACTTAGTAGCTGTGTAACCTAAACAAGTCACATAATGTCTATTTACCTCAGTTTCTTCATATGAAAAATGGAGATAATAATAGTATCTACCTCCCATGGTTGTTATGAAAATAAGAGAGGATATATTTATAAAGCACTTGGCAAGTCTTGATGTCTATATAAATACTAATTTTTATTGTTCTTCTTATTATATCATTATATAATGCACAGAACATACATTGTGGATAGATACTGCAAATACACA
Organism: Bettongia penicillata ogilbyi; assembly: GCA_023548195.1. Classification (NCBI taxonomy): domain Eukaryota; kingdom Metazoa; phylum Chordata; class Mammalia; order Diprotodontia; family Potoroidae; genus Bettongia; species Bettongia penicillata. Next base: position 2,959,679 of record JAJHZJ010000124.1, on the reverse strand, counting down.
TTGAGCTGTGCCCATAAACACATAGGAGAAAGACAATGGAATGGATCACATTTGGGAAACTGTTCAGTGATTTCATTGACTCCAAAATTTCCTTCAGGGGAAAACAAAATAGAGTGGTAGTTGTAGTAGTAGTAGTAGCAGTAGCAGCAACAGCAACTGTAATAGCAGTATTAGCAGTATTATTATTATTAGTAGTAGTAGTAGTGGTAGTAGTAGTAGTAGTAGTAGTAGTAGTAGTAGTAGTAGTAGCAGTAGTAATACAACAATGAGGTCAGCACAACATCACTGTAGACCTTCAGTTTCGTAGTCAGTCTAATACCTCTTCTCTCCCAAACTTTTCTTCGGAGCCTCCCAAACCCTGAGCTAGCTCTGGCAATACTTGTGTCAACCTCATTGTCAATGTGTACATCCCTGGAAAGTACACTGCCAAGGTAAGTGAACTTATCCACAGCAGTCAAAGCTTCTCCATTTGTTGTAACCAATGGTTCCATGTATGGATGGTGTGGTGGTGGCTGATGAAGCACCTGTGTTTTCTTGGTGTTAATTGTTAGGCCAAAATTAGCACAGGTAGCAGAGAATTGATCCATACTTTGTTGCATCTGAGCCTCAGAGGCTGCATTGAGTGCACAGTCATCTGCAAACAGACAATCGTGCACCTACACTCCCTCCACTTTGTTCTTGGCTTGTAGCCTTTCCAAATTGAGGAACTTACCATCAGTACGGTAGTTGACCTGGATGCCCTGTTCATCCTCATTGAAAGCATTTGACAATATGGCTGGAAACATCTTGCTAAAAAGCATGAGAGCAACCACACAGCCCTGTTTCATTCCATTGGTGACTGGGAAGGCATTAGAGCACTGTCCACTATCCAGACTCCAGGCAAACATGCCATCATGAAATCAATGTACAATACTGATGAAATTCTCTGGGCAACCAAATTTTGACATGATTTTCCATAAACCCTCATAACTAACAGTGTCAAAGGTCTTGGTCAGATCTACAAACAATGTGTACAGATTTCTGTTCTGCTCCTGGCATTTCTCCTAGAGTTGTTGGGCAGTAAACACCATATTGACTGTTCCTGGCCATTTCTGAAGTCCCACTGGCTCTCATGTATATGACCATCTTCCAGGTGAAAGATCAGCCTATTAAGGAGGATTCTAGCAAGGATCTTGCCAGCAATGACTGAGAGAGAGAGAGACCCCTCCCCCTCCCGCCTTGTGATTGTCACAGGACAATCTATTTCCTTTATCTTTATAGAGATGGACAATGGAGCATGTATCCTTGAACTCCTGGAGGACAATCTCCTCTTGCCACATAACGTGGAATATTTCAGTCAGTTTTTGTATGAGCAATGATTCCCCCTACCTTGTAAATCTCAGTTGGAATAGAATCAGCACCAAGTGCTTTGCCACATGAAAGGAGCCTAATGGCACTCCAGACCTCTTCTTCAGTTGGAAGTTAGCTAAGAAGGGATTGACTTCAACCTGAGGCAAATGGTAAATAGCCTCAGCATTGATTGATGATGGTCTATTGAGAACACTATGGAAGTATTCAGCCCATTTCTCTAGGATCATGTCCTTTTCAGTAATCAATGTGGCTCCATCAGCACCCAGTAGTTGTGAGGCACCATAGGTGTTTTGGGAGAGAAGAGGTATTAGACTGACTACCAAACTGAAGATCTAAAGAGCCATTGTGCTGGCCTCATTGTTGTATGCCTGTGAAACCTGGACAGACTATCAGCATCATGCCAGGAAACTGAATCACTTCCATTTGAACTCTTAGGAATATTCTGAAGATCACCTGGCAGCAAAGTACTAGACACCGAGGTCCTTGCTCGAAGTAAACTGCCAAGCATTCAAACTACGCTTTGGACTGGCCACACTGTTCGAATGCAAAATATAAACTTGCCAAAAAGACTATTTTATGGAGAACTCTTATGGGGCAGGTGATCACATGGTGGTCAGAAGAAGTGATACAAGGACACCCTCAAGATCTCTCTCAAGAACTTTGGATTTGATTGTGGGACATAGGAGACACTGGCACAGGAGTGATCAACATGGCATGCCCACATCAGAAAAGTACTGTGCTCCATGAACAAAGAAGAATTGAAGCAGCACAAAGGAAACATTAGATGAGCAACTTGGAGTAAACACCCCAAATGTTCATATGAACTATCTGTGCCCAATCTGTGGTAGAACATTCCAAGCTGATATTGGTTTGATCAGTCATAGATGTACACATTGAAACTTCACTTTATCATGGCGATGTCATTTTGGTCCTCTTCGAGAACTAAGGACAACAACCAACCAGCTAGTAGTAGCAGCAGCAACAGGAGCAACAGTAGTGCTAGGAGAAGGAGGAGGAGGAGCCACAGCACCAGCAACAGTGGTAGTGCCTGTAGTAGTAGATGCACATCTTTTGTATGTCATATCTGTTACATGTATCAAGAAAAGAGGAAAACAGATAGGCTGCCTGAGAATTGCAAGGATATCCACAGAATATTTCAAAATTAAAATTTAATTTTTAATGTCCTATTTTATGCTGAAATCCCTTGTTAGATGATTACTCCTTCTCTGCCCCCCATCCCAAACTTCTCATATAAAAGAAAGCCATTTAAGTCAATCCTACTGACATGCCAATGGAATCTAACATGTAACATTTTGTACCTATAGTCTATCACCTTTTTACTGAGTGAAGGAAAATCTCTTTTATTATTTGTCATCAAACATTTTATGTAATTTGATTTCTGATATTAATGTTTTTTGTATCTTACTGTAGTTATTCTATATTCTTTTATCTCATCTTGCTTTCTTCACTCTTCCTCAGTTCACACAAGTCTTCCTATGTTTCTTTGAATCCATGAAATGTTAAAAGGGGAGAATTTGTGGAAAGAGATGGGCGGGAATCACATGTTAAATCAAATTAAACAAGCATTTGTTAAGTACTTTCTTTGTGCCAGGAAATTAATTAGCACTGGGGATACAAAGAAAGGTACATATAGTCTCTGTTCTAACGGAGTTTATGTTCTAATGAAGCATCTTCTAATCTCACATATAAGAAGGTGTGTATGGGACACATTTTGCACATGTGTAGGACATGTATGTATTGGTATGATAAAAGGTTCATGTAAGTGCATCATAGATATAATCTCTGTGACTCCTAGTTTATTTACCCAGACCACAAATACAACTGAAATCAGTGACTCACATCATAAAGTGTGTGTGTGTGTATGTGTATAGATTATTCGTCTGTCTGCCTGCCTGTCTATCTACCTCCATACATGCAACTACTTAGATACATACACACACACATACACGTATATATATATTATATATATATATGTATACACACATACACATACATATCAGGGTAAAATATGTACACACATATATCTATATATACACACGTATGTATATTACATATATATATACACACAACTATCTATTTCTCTATCTCTTCCTCCTTCCCTCCCTCTCTCCCTCCCTCCTTCTCTCTCTCTCTCTCTCTCTCTCTCTCTCTCTCTCTCTCTCTCTCTCTCTCTCCCTCTCTCTCTCTCCATCCCTAAGTTAGAAGGGAAACAGGATATTAAGACAAGTAAATATGAAGTCAATTTGAGAACAGAATCTAGTCACATGGCCCAGTTCCTCTCAAGTATTGAAGGTTCCAGGGTGCAAAGGGAATTTCATTGTCTATAATAAGAGTTTCCTTCCCCAGGAATTTTTTTTTCATTCAACTTGTTGCCATCAGTCACAATGAACTGTATCCTGAGAACATGAAACCATTCAAAAGTCTTGATTCTATGGGTAATTGAAGGATGAACTCCCTTCATTTTGAGGTCCTACTGAATCAAAGGACATGTATAGCCTCAGGCTCTCTTTCTGAAAAGTGCTATGGGCTGCTCCTAGCATCCCATTTAAAGCATCAAAACCAACCTTTTCTTTTCCTACCTTGGACTTAGCCGCATTCCACGGAGCCATGACATTTCTATCAGGTCTCCTTCATACAGCCCTTTCAATACTCCAATAAAGGAATGAATGCCAGAGCCCAGCCTTTCCCCCATTCAGTTTTCAGCTCTGTTAGTTTTCAATACAAGAAATGTATTTAAAACTAGATAAGGTTTGTTAACTCTTATATACCACTGCCACTCATCCTAGTGCAAGAGAATAAAACTACATATGTGACAAGATTTGCAATTCAAATGACATCATTTGACTTTGAAAATGTAGCATTCCTTGAAGAAGGGGTCTGGGATGGATGGATAGGGCAGGCAGATGGCAGATAAAGGGTGGCATTCACCTACAGCAAGAACATTATAGACCCATTTAGGACAAAACAGTGATTTTCTTTAGAGTTTATTTTAGAGATTTTCTAGTCAATTCCACCTGAAAATGTATCTCTCCCTTTGGCACTGAACTTCAAATTTGAGATGAGAATTACTTGGTTTATGTTAGTCTGCTTTCTTTATTTTTCTTTGTTTTTAAAGGAACATTTTGAAAAGAAATTGTTCTGTTTCTCATTATGTGGATAGCTGAATAGCTGATGGGATGCAAAGAAATGATACAACTTTAGAATCTTGAAAAATGGTGTGCACATTTTTTTTCAAGATAAGATTTCATAGGTTAGGTCCATGAAGCATCTTGCAGTCAAAGTACTTTCTTGAAAAAAGACAAGGGCAGGAAATGTGAAAGATCTACGAATCTTTTCCAAAATTACAGTCTGTCCCCAGCACTTGAATTCATTTTAGGTGTCTTTCATGGATATTGCATCATTTTAATGATTTCATAAAGCTTTTATTTGTAAGACTTCATCTGACTTTAACCTGAAAAATAAAGCCACCATTTTTGAATTACAATGATAACAAAATGGCTTTGAATCATTTAATTTCAAATATTTGAGCACTGTTATGGTAGAAATACTAAGGATTGTTTTCAAATTCTATGAAAGAGGCTGCCATTTCTTAAACCTTGTTAAAATTACAATAAATGAACATGTACATTTCTGTTTTTTAGCAAAATCCGCATATTTTTAAATTTGTAGGGGAATTTGTGAGATATTAAAAGCTTTCACTACTAATGAACACAACTCTCCAATAAATGCTAATAATGCAAATTCTTTGAGCAGGACTGTAATGGAGAGAACTTAAGAGCCTGTGAGATCTGCCATCTGGCTTGACCTGATCCATCCAGCTTTCTATCCTAATGCTCCCCAACTCGTCAAACATTCTATAGTCTAGTCATAGTTCTATCTTCTTCTCCTCTGTGCAGGACATCATAAATGCCGGGGTCTATCCCTCTATCCTCTGCTATCTGTTATCTCCCATCAAGGGACAGATCAGATGCCCCTCCTCCATGAAACTTACTTGAAAGTATACTCTCTCTTCTTAAATTTTCTTCCTTCCTTCATTTCTTCCTTTCTTTTCCTCCTTTTTTTTGGAGGCAATTGAGGTTAAGTGACTTGCTTAAGGTCACATAGCTAGAAAGTGTCTGTAGCTCCATTGAATTGAAGCCCTTCTGACTCCAGGGCTGGTGCTGTATTTATTGTTCTATCTAGTCACCACTCCCTTAAATTTTCTGAGACCACTTTGATTTCTTTGACTTCCATCATGTTTTCCTTATATTATATTTATTTGTGTATGCAAACCATCCACACTCCAGCCCTCCCCTCCCCCCCCCCACATTACAATCCATAGGGTCAACAGACTCAATTTATTCAGTCAATAAAAATTTAAGTTTTTAGTCTATTAATCACTGTGCTTAGTGCTGCGGGCGAGAAAATAAAGCAGAAAAAATTCCTGTTCTCAAAGAATGAACACTAATGACAAAATACAAACAGTAGGACATGTAGTACATACAGAGTTGTTGTTGCTGCTGGAGTAGGACTGATGACATCAAGGCCATGTTCTGACTTGCTCATGAATTGGATTTAAGTGAAGCAGTGTAGGGAGGGAAGATGGCCTTAGAAGAAAGATTCTAGCATCTGTGAGGACCAGGAATGTCCTAGCTGTGGGTGGTGCTTAAGGTGAGTTTTGAAGCATATCAGGGATCCCAGGGGGGCAGAGATGAGGAAGGAGGGCATTCTGGGTCAAGGGAAAAGCTTGGAGAGGAGAAAGGGCAGCTTGGGGTGAGGACTAGCCAAGTAGGTCAATGTAGCTGAGTCAAAGAGAATATGCAGGACAGGAAACTATTAGAAGACTGGAAAAGCATGAAGCAGGTTTTGCAGGGTTTTAGGTATCACACAGACACGCAGACACAAACACACACACAACTTAGTGGAGAAATACGAAGCTGAAAAAGGGAAGAGACTTGTCAGAGTGGATACACGACAGAACTCAACCTAGAAGCCAGGCCCAGAATTCTTTCTGTTGCACATGAAATGGACCATTCAGATGAGAAAAACTGACAGGCAACAGGAAGGGGGATGATTTGTGTGTAGCTTTTTCACTCTTGAACACCTTTCCATCTTCTCTTTCTACTCTTTACCTATGATTCGAGCCCAGCACCACTGCCTCACCTTCCCATTACTTGGATCGCTTTCAGACACCTGACTACAAATTTATCTTCTAGACTGTAAATTTCTTGACAATGTAGAGTATTTCATTTCATGCCTGTGTAACTCAGGTGCTCAGGTAATACTGAGATAATAAGCATTAGTCCAGGGGATGAAACAAACCAAATACATATGAGGGAAAAGCTTAAAAAGACCCAAGTCAAATTTTCACTTTTCAACATGAGATGTAATCATATGGATGCAAGTAACAATGAATGTGAGACAGAGGTAGTACGTCAGTCAGATGGTGCAGTAAATAGTGTCAGATTTGAAGTAAAGAAGGTTTGAGTTCAGATCTTACCTCAGATATTTAACAAATTGTGTGAACTTGGGTGAGTCTCTTAACCTCAGTTTGTCTTACTTTATTCTATGATAAATGGGGATAATAATAGCACTCTAAATATTATAAAATTGGTGGCTATTATTATTATTAATGGCAATTGCTATAGTTAGGAGAGGGCAGGGATTAGCACGGACTTATCCCCAAGGGACACTTCTTCTCAGGGGAAGGATGGGAAGAGGGACTCCATATCTCTAGATACGAAGCAGGTAGGGACACTTTCTTCACGAGGCTTGCTTTGGTTGCTTCACTCTTTAGCACTTATTTCTTTCTTTACTTTCTTCTTGCTATGCTGATTTTTGTATTAGTGAGATTTGCAAAGATCACCCAAGACTAAAGGCATGTGAGAAGTCAAGGGAAGGGAAAAGACTTTGGTTCAAGCATAGACCTAATGTTTTCATTGTACTGGCTTGGAGAGAGACATCCATTTCTTTTTTTCCATGCAGCTGGCAGTGAAGAGAGGGTCATAGAGCTAAGATACACACTGGTATGACTGTGGCAACAGCAGTTTCAAGTTCTTCTATCTATTGTGATCATGACCAGAAAGGCCTGAAAGCAAACCTGGGTCTGAGGTGCAAATTGCTTAATTGGGCTATAGTAGTCAACATTCCCAGAGAGATGGGTTTTGAGATGGATAATTAGGTGCTTGGACAAGCAGGTCTTGAGATTGGAGGGAGAAGGAAAAATACCCTCCCACAAAGTTACATTCTTCTCTTCATACCCAGTTAATTGAGATCCCTTACCTCTAAAACTGGTTTCTGAGACATGTAATTTCTCTTGGGAAAAAATAAGAAATTTTTATTTGGGTGACTGTATTGGAGGGTTGTAGGTGAGACAAGAGGCTGAAGCTAGGTTGATGCTGTCATGACAAAAAACTAATGTGCTGTTTAAGTTACTTTCCATCCCTTTAAGTATTAAGTATTATGTAAATGAACTAGAGTGAAAATGCAAATTTAAAAACTGAATAATGTGTCTAAATGATAGAGTTTCTGACCACAATATGTCACATGTGTTTCGTGAGGAAAATATTTTTGTATACATATCACAAGAAATAACAAAGTAAAGAAGCATTCATCCTGATGCTTTAATTCAATTACAAACAGGTATTTTATTCACTTATGCCACAAAAAAAGAAGAAAGAAGGTGGGAGAATAAAGGATGAGAAAAGGGGAGAAGACAACTGGACAAGGGAGAAGGAAGAGGGAGAAGGAAGAGGGAGAGAAGGAAAAAATAGGGAGGGGGTAAGAGAAGAAGAAGAGGAAGAAGAAGAAGAAGGAGAAGAAGAGGAAGAAGAAGAAGAAGAAGAAGAGGAAGATGAAGAAGAAGAGGAAGAAGAAGAAGAAGGAGAAGAAGAAGAGGAAGAAGAAGAAGAAAAAGAGGAAGAAGAAGAAGAAGGAGAAGAGGAAGAAGAAGAACAGGAAGAAGAAGAAGAAGAAAGCCAACTTATCCTCTGTGCTATGTTACTGGGGGAGAAAAATGCCAAAGCACAGGAATGTCAGCCAGGGTGCTCTTCATCAGACACATTGTGTGCTCAAAGACTGCCATGATAACAGTGAAGGCCTGGAAATGAGCCCAAAGCACTAGCCAGTTGGCCTCTGGAGACATTGCAGATTGAGTTAGCAAAGCAGTCAATGTGATATATCTGTTCCTAAGAGAGAAAAAAAGAGAGTGGCAAAAGGTTGCAAAATGTCTCTACTCAGAAGTAATCTGCTTGACTCAGAGGACAGGAGAATGGATAGCATTTCTTTGTTTTCTGGTAGCAGAAGAATGAAATATACACTAGAACATGTCAGATATATCAAAACCTCACATTTTAAAAATGTTTCAGTACAGATGATATTGCACTGATGAGGGCAAAATATAAATATCCATAAAATGTGCTGGAGAAATGAATACTTTTATTATGCCCCAGTACTGTGATAACAAGCTTGGAAACTGTACTACTTATAGTCAAAGGCTTCATGCTTTTTTCAACACTAGCCTCAGTCTCGAGTCAGACAACAACATGTTGCAGATCCGTGTATGCTAATACTAGTAAGGTTCCCCTTTCTGCATAAAGACAGAGAAGTGGGGAGAGAGAAAAGAAAGTAGGATAGAGAGGGGGATAGACAAGGAGGGACAAGATGAAGGGAGAAAGAGAGAGACAGAGACAGAGACAGAGAGAAACAAAGAGACATAGAGAGACAGAGACAGAGAGAGATAGGGGAGGGGGAGGAGAGGAAGAGGGAGAGGGAAAGGGAGGGACAGATAGAGAGATTGAACTTTGATGTAGGTACAAGGTTAAATCTAAAGCTGTCAAGGGATTTCCTTTGTCCTTTCCCATCATGTGTTTCCTTTGTATAGAGCACTACTCCCTCATAATTTAATGAAAATAGGTTTATTTCCTGGGGACAAAACTCTTCAGAAAAGTAGAAAGAACAAAAAACAAAGATAGAAAGAAAGCAGGAAAATCCAGAGGATAAATGAGAGTAATTCATCAGTCAATGGTGGAGCAGAGGAGGGGGAGGAGGAAAGTGAATAAATTTATTAGGTCCCAGGGTGGCAGCAAATTCTGTCTAGGCAATTCCATTTATAATAGGGTCAGTGAACCAGACAAAGCTCCAGAACAAATGTATTCTCCCACAGTATTTGACAAAAAGTCTAAACAACACAGTACACAACTATAAATACAGTGTTTATTGCCATGGTGAGAGCTATACCAAGAAAGGTGGAACTGTCAGAGCAATGTCCCCTTAAAGATAATTGCTGAAAATAACCATGCCAGGAACAGCTTGAGAACATGGTTGAAGACCTTGGGAAAGAAAATGGAAGAAGACCTGAGTATTCCTCCTTGTATGGGAGGTAGAAAATGTGAAAGTAATATTGTCCAATTAAAGGAAACAAAAATGACAAAATGTGACCTGGAGTGCGGTGGGGAAAGGTGGGGAGATCTTCATTTGTCATCACACTGTACATCAGACTTCTCAACAAGCCCCAGAAACGTTTTTTCTTGAATGATCACTTCGGATTTGGAATTCATACCTTGCAAGCACCTCAAAATTCCATTTGATTGTATGACTCCTCTAGAAACCTCCATTTAAAGAGAACATCCAGGCCCACCATCCCTCCATTTTTCACCAGGCTACAGTCCTGACTTCTCTCATATCCCTGGTCAAGTACCTTTCTTCTTCCCTCCCTGACCCCTTCAGCTTCTTTTTATGTCTTTTCTTCCCCTGTTAGAATATAAGGTCCTTTGGGACAGAGACTCTCTTTCTTCTTTCTTATATTTGTATTTCCAGTGATTACCATGATATGGGGAACATAACATAGTATGTACTTAATAAATGTTCATTGAATCTCTCTGTCTTTCTCTTTGTCTCTCTATCTTTCTGTTTCTCTCTGTCTTTGTTTTTCATATATAATTTCATACATATGAAATTATATGATCTGTTGCTTGCTGTTTGTTCTTCATTCTCAGAGAAGTTCATTGACATAAGGGAAGTGATGCCATGACATGCGAGTAAACTGGATTTAAGTGAGAGGGCTGGGTAAAGTCACCAGCCTCACTTTCACCTCTGGAATCATATGTAATCTATTACTCAGTAACTGAAAGCAAAAGTCAAAAGATTAAGGCAAAACAAGGAGTTAAAGCAGAGCAATGAACAAACTAAACAATTCAACATTAATTAAAAAAAAAACCCAAACATTATAACTGTAGCAATGGGGTGTTGAGTGTGTAAGCCAGGAATACATCTCTAGATTATCCTTCCCCACCCTTCTCCAAGAGTTCCAAGTTGTTTGTAAGAGCAGCTGGCCACTCTGTTCTCTCTCTGAAGAGAAGAGGTACTGAGCTAAAATTACATTTGTCTTCTCCCTGATATTTTGTTAGTTCAGGGGACGTAACTTTGGAGTTCAAGCTAAACTCTAGATCACTGTTTCTTAGTGTGAAAAGGAGGTCTTTGGGCTTCCCAACAAATACCAGTTCCATAATGAACACACCTAGCAAATACCAAGGAAACCCATTTATCCAAGAAAGTATGCAAAGGAGACTATATATTAGACACCAAAGAGTGAAGAAATTCTTCCATTGGGATTGCACGACTCAGCTTAACTAAAACAAAGTCCCAGATTTAACACAGTGGGGAAATTTCCTGAAGTCTCTAGTGTAACACATTGTAAATAGGAACATGATGGAGACTTCCAATTCCTCTCATATCAGCTTCTTTCCAGAGTATTTTTTTTCCTTTCAGTTACCTAAAAAGAGGGTGGTACCGTCTATCTTCTTTCTTGAAACTGGAAGCCAGAAGAGCCAAGGAGATTAAAGAGATAACAGTGGGAGAGGTTCTCTCCCACTCAAGCCAATTCTGTCTCACTTCTCATACAAATACAGATCACTGATTTCCACCAGTGAGAAGATATTTCCATTCCAATGGGCTTTCAGTTTAGGATTAATTGTAGAGAAATAAAGAAATTAGTACAGAAAAATCACAAGGAAGGCATGGAAATTCGAGGGTCATCTGGGTTTCAAAAAGTACAACACAAGGAAAAGATCAAGTTGCATGAAACATGATATGGAGAGCTTGCACACTGCTAATGAAACAATGACAGAATGGCTATGCTAACGAAAGGACCTAAAACTAGTGTCTCTGCAAAATTGAAAGTAGGGAACTGAATGAGATTGTTTCATAATTATTGACTAAATGCTTTCCATGGCATATGAATTAAATGAAGTTCAATAAAATAATAAATAAAATAAGTAAAAATAAATAAAAATACAAAAATAATAAATTTAGTTAAAATACATTAAGTGAAAACCACTTTGCCAGTTTTCTCTCAGCCACAAACCTGATCCCATCTTTTCAACCAAAGACATCGCACGTCTAGTATCAACACCTGAGAATGATAGCAAGCTCTCCAAATAGAGGCAAATTACACATTTAGGAGCAGTGTACACTGTAGTGATAACTTGTATAGTTCAAAAACTTATAACCACCTTAAAAAATACATTGACAAAGAAACAAAAAGTATCTATCCAAATGTTCCAGGATCTAAGGAACAACTCAGTAGTGATGTGGTAATTTTTGAACGAAGTGTCTGAAAGCAGCATAATATTTATATGGCTTTTCTAGATTATTTGTTGCAAAGTCTTTGACAGATATACATTTGTTGTTTACTCACATACTACAAATATATACAACAGATCCAAGTATAGGGAGAACAATAGAGAAATGGAGGTCAAGATGAAAAACTGTTCTCTAAACATTTCCACACAATAATGGCAAGAGTAATGGACATGAAATATGGCACGTTATAGGGACATGGTTAAAGCTTGTTATGGTTCTATCTCCTTTTATTTTCTTCTCTCCAGGCAAGCTGGAATTGAATCATTTTGGTAGTGACAGTAGCAAAGCACTAAGTTCTATTATCATCTCTCCTAAATAGAACTGAATATGGCTTCCAAGTTGTTCCAAAACATCTTATTAAACATTTTATATACAAAAGGTGACATGAAAATATGTTTCAAATAAAAAAACCCACATCTTTAGGACTCTTTCTTCAGTGATCTTAAGATATCATTTGGACCCAGAATGTATACAGTTATTAATGTAGACAAAGTGTGGAAAATAGATACTAAAAGATTCAAGCATGAATCTGAAAGTCAAATTGAAGCAATAGATAAAAGTGATAATTAAAATATCTCTAAACCTCCTGGAAGGCACATGAAGCATAAAACTCTAGGGAAGAAGAAAACTGTCTTTATCAAGAGACTTACCAGCATCCTCATATTAAAGCTCCATGGGAAGAGCACATTAAAACAATTAACTTTTATGCAATAAAAATTTTCACACTTTTGGAAATGAATAAAGATAATAAATTTTAAAAGTATCCTAAAAACTTTTTAAAGCTCTCTTAAAGATTAGATTTTTTTTAATGAACAAAAAAATCTATTTTCTTTTCTTCTCATCTGCCTCTATTGAAAAGAAAAACAAAAGGAGAAATGAAAAAAGAAAGAAAAACAAAATTCTTGTAATGAACATCCATAGCCAAGCCAAGCAAATTTCCACATTGGCTATGTCCAAAAAATATCTGGTTATTCTGTAGCTTGAGGCAATCACCTCTTACTGAGGAGGTGGGTAGCATGTATCTGATGGAAACTATTAATAAAATGTTGTGCTCATCACTCTAATCCAACTTTAGAAAAGCTATTGCTTTCTTTTCAAATAGTAGGAAAAGAATTACTTTCTATTCCAAGAGACAGTGATAAACAGACTAAAACCTTACTAGAAATATTTCTAGAACAAAAAACCATCAGTTCATAGAACAATTGGAAAGACTAGAAATGGAAGAAAAAGTGTGTGTGTGTGTGTGTGTGTGTGAATTATTTTTTTCCTTTGTGTTTTCACTCATTTTGCATTTCCTTTTGGTACCTTGAAATCTTGCAAAGTTACTTGGAAATGAAGAGATCATTTTTAAGGTGAATGGCTGTGACATTGCTACAAAAACAGCATAAGAAGGGAGGAGATAAAAGAAAGCAGCTGGCATTTAACTCTCTTGGGAGGGAAAGCTGGTGAAGTTTCCCTGTACTGGAGTAATTCATGGTACCTTAGTCATGAGCTCTTGGGCATCCCGTTTTTAGCCAGGAGTTGTACTAAGTTTTGATCCTCTGCTGGGGTGGGTTAGGTAGACCTCAAAGCAATGATATATGGGCAGACAAACATCAACTAAATGATTGCCAGGCAGATTTGTTCAAAAACATAGATTCATCACAATGAATTTAACTCATTACTACCAAAAATTAGAGAAGGGTTATGTGTTATGGAGCCTGAAACTATTGATTGATGCAAATTGTTCAGGAGAGAGTTAGTCACTGGGCAAAATCTTATTGCAATTTGCAAATATTTATCACCTGCTGAATACCTAGACAGATATGATCTAATGGTTAAAATTATAATACACAGAAGTTGCATAATATACACAAGAGTTCACTGTCCTCTATAAACTAACAGACAAAAATTTCCATATGCAAATATAGACCTCAACATATTGAGATTTAAACACAGAAACTGTACTGAAATAGTATCATTATAGATAAAACCATTGCTTACTACCATAAGAACAGAGTTAATCCATAAAAACTGAAGAACAAAATCTTGCACAGACATACAAACAGTCACAATCTCCAAGCTAAGTGGAAAGAAAAGGCAGATAGACTTTTCTCTGTTTTTCACACATGATAGATACCACATGCTCCATCCCTGTGTCTTTGCACTAACTGCTTTACATACTGGGAATATACTCTTTTTCATCTATGTTTAAGATATAATTTCCTTAAGACAGTTCAAAGATGCTTATTGTAGACATGATAAAGAAGCTACTTTACACAGGGTGCACCAAAAAGTTTGATTACAGTGTTAAGTTTTAATTGCTTACATAATAGCAATTATATATTAAAATTACATTTCTAAATAATAGCTTAAAGCATATGGTTAATTTTTATATTATACAACAATAAACTTTAATAGTTTTAATAATGCTGACATTATTTTATATGGTTATTAGATGAACTAATAAAAAGATTTAATAGCTTAATACTGCAGTAAGAATTTTGGGACATCCTGCATCTATTCCTTGAAAGAAGGTGGCAAATAATCAGTCCTAATATTAATTTTCCATAAACAGCATTTGTGAACATGAAATACTCTGTTGGTCAACATTTTCCTTTCTTTGGAAAATTAAAAAAAAGAATGTGAAGAAATTCATCGAAAGTGCAAGCAGATGTATGGACAAGGAAACTAACAATGAAACTGTCATGAAATTGAACTCCTATAAAAGCCTAAACTTTTACTGAATGCAGGACAGATGCTTCCCTATAGGTTGAGGAAAAGGCAGCCCCTGGCTGGTCCTAATGGAACTCTTCTTTCAACCCTCCAGTCACTGAAGTCATTGTTTTTACGACCCCATCAATGTTCCCCTAATTATAGATGAAAGAAACACTTTTGTGTTGATTGAATTCTACATTACAGGATCTGGCTTGTATAAAACGATTTAGCAGCCTCTATAATATGAAAAACATGAGATCTCCTTTAGAATGGCATGTAAACTTAAATTTCCTGCTAAGGGCCTACATGTACTCCTTTTATTTCAATATTTGATATTTTACTTATTTTCATAGAATAAAGGATAATATTTGTCTTAGCATGATATAATGTAATGGCTACTCTTATATGAAATACCAAGAAATTCATTTAAGACATGTTTTGATTAGATTTCCCCCATCACTGAGGATTTAAAAACAAATTAAAATGATATATGTTTCAGGTCCCCAGTCTCAATTTTCCAAATTGTTGTGTCTTTAGAGATATTTGAAGAATTATATTTATGTGAAGAGTAGATTTTTTAAAATCTCAAATTATTATATTATCATTAAGTTTATTTAATATACTCTTTATTTTATAAAAAATAGAGGCAAAATATACAATAAGTTGCAGTTGGATTTTTCACTGAATAATTTTTTTATTTGGCTGTCATCTATTACATTGATTCCTTTTTTTAATATAAAAAGAACACAGAGTATAAACTAGAATATTTCATAAAAAAGAAACATTGATTCTCTTTGGGAGGTAAAATAGCAAAACTTTTCATAGTAATAATAATAATAGCTAGTAATTATGTAACACTTTATGATTTGAAAAGCTCTTTAAAATTGTTATCTCATTTTAACCTGACAGCAACCCTGGAGGTAGGTACAATTTTTGTCCCATTTTACAGTTGAGGAAACTGTGAGGCAGACAGTCATTAAGGGCCTTGCCCATCATCACACAGTTTACAAATGTCTGACATTTGAATTGAGGTCTTCCAGTTTCCACTCCCAACAAACTATACACTGTACCACCAGCTGCATCAATCACTTAAGAAAAAAGAGACAAATATATTGACCTATTGGTTAAAAAAAATGAGAAACAGATAAAGATATTTACAGGAATAAGAAGAAATTAAAGACATAGAAGAGGTGGAGGTGGAAGCCTGATGATAAATGGATTAAAGATCATAAACCCTCTACAGGTGGAAAAATGTATTTTGGGGTGTGTAATTGCAAAACAAGAAGGTTACTCCCTAAATGGGGAGAAAGCAACAGATAATGTATTTTTATCAAGTCCATGGATAATTAGCTAAAGGAAATATTACTTACATGGTTGTTATTTTGTTGGTTTTGGTTTTTGTTGTTTTGTGTTGTCTTTTTCTTGTCAAGGGGGAAGTGATGACAGAAGGTAGGGATTGAACACATGGTAACAAAGTGGGAGCTCAACCCAGTCGGGGGTGCAGAGAAGAGTATTCACATGGGTAAAATGCATGTCTGTCATAAAAAGATGGTTCAATCTTCTTGAAAAGAAATGTATGCCTCTCTAGATAACATCTTAGCCCAGAATCTGTAAGTACCTAGGGGAAATTGACATCTAAAAGGATATTTTGGAGGACATAGACATAGAAATAACATAGCATGGCTAATGAGTAGGAAACTCATCTTGAGAAGGGCAATTGCTAGATTGAACATCTTGGGAAATATTATAATTTCTACCACGAAATGCTGATTCTATTCAATATTGACTTTCTATGACATCTCTGAGTGAAGCATAACAGAAAAAAGGCATATTGGGATGAGAGGTATAAAGGCAGAGTATAAAACAGAAATTATATGCAAATTATACATAAAACAAATAGAAATCACTTAGAAGAATGAGCTCAATTCTACAACCTCAAAAGCCTTTATGGGATGTAATAATAGAGGAATACAGAGAGATCCAAAAAGGAGTAAAATTATAGATCACAAAACAGAAAATAAAAATTCGGGATAGACTGGAAAAGAGAAAATATTAATAAAAAAGCAAAAAGAACATATTTAGGAAAAGGTGCAGAAAAAATAAGAAACTAAGGAAGGTAAGCTGGAGGATATTGGAATGGAGGAAAGTTTTCAATGAACAAATTAACTGAGAGAGGAAAGAGAAGAGACAAACAAGAGGAAGACAAAGATAAAGAAAAAGAAAGAAAAGAATAATTTAAGCAAATCCTCAAACTATGGAGAAGGTTGACAAATGAAACCATGGAGAGCGAGGAAACAGAATTGCATCCAAGTAGGTTCGGAAAACGATAATAGACAAAATATTCACTGAAAAGAGTAAAAGGACAAAATATCACTAAAAAAAGAAGAAAGCCACCAAAAACACGAATGAAGTGGAGGAATACATTCTCATTTTTATAATTTTACATGCAAATAGAGTTAATAATAATACTAATAGCAACAATAAAAATTCTATGGTACTCATTGTGTAGCAGTCTCTGTGATAATACAAGTATTATCTCATTTAACCAGCACAAAAAGCTGGGAGGGATATGCTATTATGATCATCCTCAGTTTTACAGATGAGGAAACTGAAACAAACGGCTTAGTGGCTTGCCCAGGGTAATATGGCTAAGTTTCTAACTGAGGATTTGAACACAAGCCTT
Organism: Bettongia penicillata ogilbyi; assembly: GCA_023548195.1. Classification (NCBI taxonomy): domain Eukaryota; kingdom Metazoa; phylum Chordata; class Mammalia; order Diprotodontia; family Potoroidae; genus Bettongia; species Bettongia penicillata. The sequence continues at coordinate 2,942,308 of JAJHZJ010000124.1, read as the reverse complement.
GCTCATTCTGGTCCAAGTTCTCTGTTCACTGTACCACACAGCTGTCTCAAGTTGCTTGTTCCCTTCCACCAATCCAATGAAATAAAAGAAAAATGGGAAAGAAAATAAAACTGCACCATTTATCATTTGGGACACATCTAAAAAGCAAAAACCCCACCAGACAAATACCCCAAAATCCAAATAAGAGACTGGAACAAAAGTAAGAGTTGCAATGTTTATATTAGACAAATATTAACATCCACAGCAACAGAGAAAAAAAGAGGAATTATGTTATGCTCAAAGAAACCATCCAGAGTGGACCACTATATATTTTAATTATATATGCCTCAGGTGGGAGATCTAAGCTCATAAATGAAAAAAAAGTGTTACAAAGAAAAATAAAAATAAACCAGAAATACAGTAACACAATAGAGCTTGTAATGTTTCTCTCTCAGAGCTGGGCAAATTTTACAGCAAAATAAACAAAAGGGAAAATAAGAACCTGAACAAAGTGTTAATAAGCTCAAAGCTTAAATATTTATTGTTTTTTTTCTGAATGAGAATATAAAAGGATTTACATATTTTTAGAACCATGTGACACTTTTACCTAAAGAGAACTATGTGTCAGTTCACAGACAGAATTACAAGTATAAAAAAAGAATAAAAACTGTACTTTACAGGTCCCGACACAGTAATAATATTCAAAATAAAAAAGTCTAATTAAAACACAGACCTAAATGGAGGTTTAGTAATGAAATTAAAAATAGTAATCTAGACAAGGAAGAAATTATAGAAACAATCTGTAAATATGTGAGACATGGATAATTATGTGACAAAATACTAAAGAATGTTGCTACTTAAAGTAGTACCCAAAGCATATATACATATATGTGTATGCATGTATGTACACATTTACATATATATGTATATATGCCCTAAAACATATAGTAAGAAAATAAAAAATATAATCAATGAATTCAATATGAAAATTTAAAAAATAAAAATCAAATAAGTCCCATAGCTGTTGTTTAGGGAAAAGCAGATATATTTTGAACCAAGAGATGATATAATTGATAAATAAACTAAAAGCTTGTTCTTTGAAAAAACTGACAAATCTGATAAATCTTTTCCAAATCTCATTAAAAAAAAGACAAATGACAAAACTTAAAATCAGAACAAAGTGAAAATATAACAGAAAAGAAATAAAGTCATTATCAGAACCCATTATATACTGTTATATATGCTAATAAATTTAGAATTCAAAAGAAATAAAGATTTGTTAACAAAATAGGAAATGCTGAAATTATCAGAAAACCAATAGATATCTTGACCAATCAAAGAGATATCTTAACAAGCTTCAGAAAGGATATGAACTAGTTTTCATATTTATAAATATTTATAAAATTCTTACTATGTTCTAGGCACTGTGCTATGTACTATGGGTAAAACCAAAAGAGCCAAATGACAGTCTTGTGTCCTCATAGAGTTATGAAAACAACTAGGTACAAAGAGACTACTTACAGCATAAGTGGATAATAATTATGAAAAAGAATGCATTGGAATTAAGAGGTGTTGTTCCTGAAAAATATAGGATTTTAACTGGACTTAAAAGGAACTGCCATGACGGATTGAGCAAAAGGAAGAATGAGTGAACAACCCGTACGCATGCGTGCACACACACACACACATACACACACTTAGTCTAAAGGGATCTATTGCAAAAATCTGTCTTTAAAATAAAATTATAATATATCATACCTAGACTATACAAGTTTTTCTCGAATATTGGGAAACAAAGCACTCTACCAAATTCCTTTTATCAGACAAATATATTCCCAATATCTAAACTACGGAAGGATAAAACAAAGAAAAAGAAATATATATCAATATAATTAATTAATATTAATTAAATATTTAAATAAATTTCCTGCTAAAAGATTACAAAATTATTTAAAAATACTAAGATCAAATCAGATTTATGTTAGAGAGGAAAGGATGCTTCTGCAATAGTAGAATAATTACCATAGTTAATCATATTAGAAATATTGTGTTAAAGGCCTCATTTCTAAAATATATAGAGAACTGAGTCAAATGTACAAGAATACAAGTCATTCCCCAATTGATAAATGGTCAAAGGATATGAATAGGCACTTTTCAGAGGAAGAAATTAAAGCTACCTATAGTCATATGAAAAAATGCTTTAAATCACTACTGATTAGAGAGATGCAAGTCAAAACAACTCTAAGATACCACATCACACCTATCAGATTGGCTAACATGACGAAACAGGAAGATGGTAAATGCTGGAAAAGATGTGGGAGAGTTGGAACACTAATTCATGTTGGTGGAGCTGTGAGCTGATCCAGCCATACTAGACAGCTATTTCCAAATGTGCCTAAAGGGCTACAAAAATATGCACACCCATTGACCCAGCAATATCACTTCTGGGACACTATCCCAAAGACATCATAGAAATGGGAAAGGGTCCTACATGTACAAAAATGTTTGGAGCAGCTCTCCTTATGGTGGCCAAAAACTAGAAATCAAGGGGATGCCCATCAATTGAGGAATGGCTGAACAAGTTGTGGCATATGAATGTAATGGAATACTACTGTACTATAAGAAATGATAAATAGAAAGACTTCAGAAAGGCCTGAAAAGACTTATATGAACTGGTACTGAGGGAAAGGAGAAGAACCAGGAAACTTTCTATGCAGCAACAACCACACTGTGTGAGGAATTTTTCTGGTAGACTTAGTACTTTAATGCAATGCAAGGACTTAAAAATTTCCCAATGGACTTTTGAGGCAAAACACCTTCCACATCCAGAGAAAGAACTAGGGAATTGGATCACAGAATGAAGCAGACCATTTTCTTTTGTATTATGTTTTGTTTTGTTTTATGTTTTCTCCCACTCATTTTAATTCTTCTATGCAACATGACTAAGGTGAAAATATATTTAATAAGAATGTATATATAGAACCTATATAAGATTGTATACCATCTCAGGAAGGGAGGGGAGAGGGAGAGGAAGGTAGGGGGAAAAATCTAAGACATATGGAAGTGATTGTAGAACATTGAAAAAAACAAAATAATTTAATTTAAAAAAGAAGTATTCCAAACCACATGATTACATCAACAGATACAGGAAAAATATTGTAAAATACAATACTTGTGCAAAAAAATCCTACCAAGTACACATATAGAATGATTATTTTTGAATATGATTAAAATTATTTATCTAAAACCAAAAACTAGCATTTGGGGAAAAAGCTAGTCTTTTCCAAACTGGCAAATGGAAAAAAAATATGTCATCTCTTAAAATAAATATTGGAGTAAAGTAATATGTTCTCTATACTGTTTATTTAACATAGTTTTAGTAATAGCAATGAGATAAGAAAAAGACATTAAAGACATAAAGACAGAGAAATAGAAGACACGACTATCTTTGCTTATGACATTTTAGTTTATTTAGAAAATCCCAGGGAGTGATAAAAGAAATCAATTGAGAAAATTGCTTCAGCAAAGTTACAGACAAAACAAACTCACCAAACAGAGGTATTTCTGTACAGTAGTAACAGAATTTGAGGAAATAAAAAGTCTGGAATTCCATTAAAAATTACTGCCAGATAATAATATATTCTGAGAGTTATCTACCAAAACACATTAAATATCTGAATAGATAAAATTACAAAACACTCTAAAGAAATAAAGGATAACTTAAATTGATGAACAGCTATTCAGTGTTCATGACTTGGCTATGAAAATATAATAAAAAAATTGTACTAACAAAACTAGTTTATGGAGTTAGTTCTATATTAATCAAATCACCAAGAAGATACTGAAGTATGAGAGGTAGACAAAATAAAAAAATATTAATTTGAAGGAATAAAAAATTTACAATTTTAAGGGAAATATTAATAAAAAAGTAAGAATAAAGGGGACTAGTACTTTCAGACTTGGAAGTATATTGTGAGTTTATTATCTCAAAACTATTCAGTACTGGTTAAAAAACAGAAACACAGATGATTGGAATACACTAAATAATTGAATAGACCAACATAGTATGCTCATTAAATCTTAAAATAAAAACTACCTAGGAAGAATTTGCTATTTGATAAGAATTACTGGAAAAATTGGAAAGCAATATGGCAGAAATTATGTTTAGATCCAAATCTTAAATGTATCACACTAAAGTCAAAATGGAAATGACATGAATGTTAAAAATAATACTATTAAAATTAGAATAGAAGCAGATTATATATATTTTTAAGAGACACCTTTGGAATTGATTGTGTGACATGGGAGAAACTGACACAGGAGTGCCCAGCATAGTGTGCTCTCATCAGAGAGGGGGTTGTGTATTATGAGCAAAACAGAATCAAAATAGCCCAAAAGAAAAATGAGATGTGCAAATTTAGAGACCCTCTGCAGATGTTCACATGAATTATTTTTGCCTGACCTGTGATATTCCAAGATCATATTGGGCTGATCAGTCACAGTTGGACTCATTGTAACTTGATTTTGAGATAATGATATCATTTTAGTGATCCTTAAGAACAAAGGACAATAACCAACTATGGAGTAAATTTTTCATGAAAGAAGGGATAGTTAGTTGTGATAACATGAAATTAAAAAGTCTTTAACTATTATAAGAAGGTAAATAGAAAAAAGTAGCAAATATCTCTGATATAGATTTAAGAGCCAAGTCTCTCTCTCTCTTTCTCTGTGTCTCTCTGTCTCTCTCTCTCTCTGTCTCTCTCTCTGTCTCTCTCTCTCTCTGTCTCTCTCTCTCTGTCTCTCTCTCTCTCTCTCTTTCTCTCTCTCTCTCTATTTCTCTCTCTCTAACAGAAATATTTAAGAACAAAAGCCATTTCCTAGCTCAACAAATAACCATAGGATACTACTAAAATATTTGCAAGAGAATGCCAAACTCTGAAGGGCAATAATAAAGATACTGAAAATCACTAATAATGGTAGAAATTAAAAAACAAAACAAAAGAAAACAAACTATGACGTTTTACCCAGAAAATAAGGGAAACAAATTTTAGAAATAATTACTATTGGAGGGGTTGTGGAAATTGCTGGTGGCACTGAATTGTTTCCATCATTGTGGAGATCAATTTGAAATTATGTGAAAAGAATGACTAGATATCTATACACTTTAGAATAGAAATCCTAGTGCTAGGAATAAAGACCAAAGAGGGTATTAATACAAAAATAAAAGCCCTATACGTGCAAAAATATTTATAGTACTTTTTCTGTAGTAGCCAAAACCTATAATAAAATAGATGCCCAACAACTGTGGAATGATTTAAAAATAAATGAATATTGTGCATTATCATTGTACTGTAAAGAATGATTTAAATGATTATAGGGAAAATACAGCCAAGAAAGTAGAGTAGGACAAAAGTAGTGCAGCCCTCATCTCGTAACAGCTACTAGTAGGAAGATTTGAGATGAGCACTTGACTGAGTAGTGAGCAGATAATGAAAAATCAAAACAAAACAAAACCTAATGCGCTCAGTCATCTTTACAGTGCAAGATAAAAATTTGACCCACAGACAAGCGACCAGGGCAAGAACTATGAAAACATAAGTGGGCCAGGATCTTGGAACCTGTCCCCTGAGAGCAGAAGAATGTTGTGGAACTGTCTGCTCTCCCCAGAAGTAGGAATCCGGATAAGGCAGGCTCAGATCACTTAAGGCCACTGCAATCCTGCCACAGTTCTGCAGAGCCTATCCCTAGCATAATGTACCAATATGGGAATTATGATTGGAAGAGTAAATAAACTAAAGAAAACAAAAGAGGATAGTCGTTATGTTGCTAGGAATGCCCAAGATAGGAACCAAAAGAGGACAATAATTCCCAAACACCTAAAACCAAAACCTCAAAGAAAATACAACCTGATCACAAGATTAATAAGCAATGATAAAATGAAGTCAAAAGATTGGAAAAAAAAAGAAATGTAAGACATTTTATGTCAGAAACACCTACCTAGAATACAGATGAAGAACAGATAGTTAAGAATCATTGAGTCATTAGCTTTAAGCTGTGATCAAAAATGGCAATTGTTGGAGGAACTTTGAGAACATATGTAATAATATACTGTTGGTGCAGATGTGAATTGGTTCAACCATTCTAGAAAACATTTGGGGTTATATCCCAAACGTCATATGTGCTCTAACTCCAAAGGGATAAAAGGTTATGAACTAAAGAATCTAGATGCACAAAAAAAATCCTACATTTGTAATAGCATACTGTTGTTGTTGCTGCAGAAAGCAATTTGCAGGAAAATATTGCCAACATATTGATGAAAGATTGAATAAATTGTGGTATTTGAAGAGAATGAAATATTAACATTCCATAAGAAATGATAACTAAATGGTACCAAAAAACTTTGGAAAATTTGTATCAGTTGATTCAGAGTTAAACAAGAATCAGAACTATTTGCATTGTGGCTACAATATTGTGAAGGAAAACAATTATGAAAAACTTACTGATACAGACCTAAATAACTGGAGATACATTACTTGATCATGGATAGATCAGGCCAGTGTAATAAAATAATAATGTATCAATTAATTTTTGTTTTCTTTTGTTCAGAATTCCTAAAACATATTTTTACAGACTTGTTCAGTCATTTCTGACTCTTCATGAATCCATTTGAGGTTTTCTTGGCAAAGACACTGGAGTGGTTTGCGATTTCTTTTTCTAGCTCAATTTACAGATGAGCAAAATGAGATAAATAAGATTAAGTAATCTGACCACGGTCACACAACTAGTGCCTGAGACCAGATTTGAGCTCAGGTTTTTCTGACCCCAAGCCCAAACCTATGACACAGCTGCTTGATTTTTTTCTTGCTTTTTTTTCTTCCTCTATATGAATTTTATTATTAGAAAATCTGTAGACAATGTAACTACACTAGATCTCAAACTATACTACAAAACAGTAATCATTAAAACAGTTTTAAACTGCGTGTGTGTGTGTGTGTGTGTGTGTGTGTGAGAGAGAGAGAGAGAGAGAGAGAGAGAGAGAGAGAGAGAGAGAGAGAGGTGGGATAGACTAGGTATATAATAAGTACTAGTATTTGACAAAATCTGCTGAGGAAACTAGACTACTAAGATAAGATCCAAATTTTACATGGCAGATACACAAAGTCACATAAACAAATTAGAAAAACAAGGAAGAAATTGCCTTTCAGATCTTATAAATAAGGCAAGTATTCATGAATACACAAGTAATAGAACCAAAAAAGCTAAGATGGGCAATTTTCATCAAAAATGTTTTTACAGAAATATATCTAGTGTGGTAAAAAATGGAAGAGAACCAAGTAACTGTGGGGAAAAACTTGTAGCTCAATTCTCATTTCTTAGATAAAAATTTAATTTTTAAGTCACATAAAAAACTGATTTAAATTTGTATAATTAAGAGCTATTCTCCTATAGATAAGTTGTCAAAAGTTAAAAACAGTTTTCAAAGAGAGAAATCATCATATAAAAATTAATAAATAGAGAAATTTAATTGAAAACAACTTGAAATTCTGCATCTCACTTGTCAGATTGGCAAAAATGATAAAAGAGGAAGATTCTAAATGTTGGAGAGTCTGTCAGAAAAGAAGTATGCTAGTTGGTGGGGATTTTAATTGATCCAGTCATTCCGAAAAGCAATCTGGAACAAAACTTAAAAAATTACAAAACTGTACAGACTTTTTAATCCAGCTGTAACAAAGAATTCAAGAAAAGAAGAAAATTATTAACATGTACAAAAAGCTCTTTTCATGGCAGCCCCAAATTGCAACCTTACCGATTGTCCTCTTTTGGGGACATATCTAAACAAATTGTGGTATACATATATAATGGACTATTATTATATTATAAGAAATGATGGAAAGGATAATGATAGAACTTTTTGTATTCATATGGAACAAAGTGAGCAGAACTAGGACAGTTTGTACAAGGATAACAAATTATAGAGAAAAATGAATTACCAGTCTAGAAGACTGAAGATGAAATATACCACTCACTTCCTGACAGAGAGCTGATGAACTTGAAATGTAGAAAGAGACATGCAGTTTCATATATGGTTAATGTGGATGTTTATTGAGGTTTTTCCCCCTTTGTTAATACGCTTCATTGATGGATAGAGTGCTGGACTTAGAGGTAGAAAACGTAAGTTCAAATCTACACTTAGACACTAATTAGCAGAATCTCTGTTTGCTTCAGTTTCCTCTTCCATAAAAATGAGCGTGACAATGATAGCATCTACTTCCCGAGCTTGTGAGGATAAAATGAGATATTTTAAAGCACTTTGCAAACTTTAATACACTATGTAAATGCTAGCTATTAATAAAATATTATTACTTTAAAAATAAACGAAATTTTTAAAAAAAATTTTAAAATTTGGTCCATAATACTTATGCATTCTTCATCTTCCAAGAATGAAAACACACATGCCTACAGCAAAAAGCCATAGCTCTTGCTAGAATTATTTATAAAGCTATTAATTTAAATTACTCCTTTTATACCTGATTGTATTTTCCAAATCAACATTTGCTTAGAAGACAAGCATTTGAAAATCAAAACCTTTGGGTTTTTTAGGGATAGAAAAAACTTTCCAAACTCAAATAGTACAATGGGCAAAGGCTCCCAGACAACTCCTACCAAATTTCCCTCTTGTCAGAGAGGTGATGAATTGTAGATTCTAGATGAGACACATTTTCAGACACGATCAAGGTTAGGTTTTGTTATGACTGCCTATCCTTATTTCTCACAAGGGAGTGTTTTCCTTTGGGTAAAGATGGGCGGGGACATTGGAGAAAATTAGAGGAAGTGAGAGTAATAGCAAAAATTTGGAGAAATGGAAGAAAAAAATAAATGAAATCTTTATGTTTGATGATGTCAATTTCATATTTTTCCAAAGAAAATAAAAAGTACACAAGATTTAAATTCAGCTGTTAGGAAAATATCAAAATTTCAAACTACTTTTGAGACAGAAAAATCTCAAGTCTTTAAAGTTCCACTAGTGAACACCGGTAAAATGAAATTCAACTTCAAAAGCTGAGTCAGCTAAATCATATAAATACACTGAAAAAGGTGAAAATTGGGGTCATTTTTTCACTCTTACGTGTTATTTTCTTCGTGAAATGTCAGTGATCATATGGATTATTTGATTACTTGAGGGCACCAGGGACTTTTTCTACCTTACACAGTACCATGTGGGGCATTCTTTGAGAAATCAGCTCTGCTTCACTCAAGTAAACTTTGTTACTGTTGACTATATTCTATAGCCACATCCCAGCAGGTCCCTGAAGCCAGAGGGGTGTGACAAGTAGAGAAATTCAATTTAAAAGCTCACTATCCAGTTAGTGAATGAACTACCTGGATATACCTTTTGAAGTGGAAATTACCTTGTGATGGTCACCAAATTGTGACAAGACCTATAATTACTTGTATATGGAGAGAATCACTTATGTAGCTATTTGTAGCCAGGGCTTTACAAAGGAAATAATAAGAGCTACCCATTGAGCACTTCTCATTCACAACAAAAATAAACTAAAGAAGCAGAAAAAACAGACAGGGAGAGAAAGAAAGAGGGAGGGGGAGAGAGAGAGAGAGAGAGACAAAGAGAAACAGAGACAGAAAGGCAGAGGAGAGAGAGCGAGAGAGAGAGAGGGAGAGAGAGAGAGAGGGAGGGAGAGAGAGAGAGAAAGAGAGAGAGAGACAGAGAGAGAGACAGAGAGGAGACAGAGAGAGACAGAGAGAGAGAGAGAGAGGGAGGGAGGGAGGGAGAGAGAGAGAGACAGAGAAAGAGAGAGAGAGAGAGAGAGAGAGAGAGAGAGGAGAGAGAGAGAGAGAGAGACCGAGAGAAATAGAGACAGAAAGGCAGAGGAGAGAGACAGAGAGAGACAGAGAGAGAGAGAGAGAGAGAGAGAGAGAGAGAGAGAGAGAGAGAGAGACAGAGACAGAGACAGAGACAGAGACAGAGACAGAGAGACAGAGAGAGACAGAGACAGAGAGACACAGAGAGAGAGACAGAGAGAAACAGAGACAGAAAGGCAGAGGGGAGAGGGAGAGAGAGAGAGAGAGAGAGAGAGAGAGAGAGAGAGAGAGAGAGAGAGAGAGAGAGAGAGAGAGAGTATGAATTTAAAAATAACGCACGTTTTGTAGGCTGATAGAATGGATGAGACCTTGAAGGCAAGCACATTCATTTCACAATGGAAGAAAGCTGAAAAGGAGAGAGATTAATAGAATAAGGTCATCCAACTGCAGGATTTAAAACCTGGTATTTCCCACTCCACATCCAATATGCTAAACACTGCCCCACTATATGCTGGATCTAGTTACTTAAAAGACTACCTGTCATCAGAGCTATTTCTTTTATGTCTTGGATTCCCAAATCATATGCAACTCAAGTGCCAAAAGGGTGACACAGAGTCCAGATACATATTTATGGGGTTGGTCCCTCCCTTTCCTTGTGACTTTCAGTCAGAAAACCTGGGAAAATGTATACATGGAGCCCTCCCATCACTCTACTAAGTACATGGAGACTTGAACGCCCACTGGCAAAAATGTATGGTTTCATGGTTATTGCAAAGAAAAAAAAACAAATTGTATCGTAGGAGAAAGACAAGAGTCTCTTGAAGGACCACTTCCTAGTCCCCAATGTGCAATAACTGACATTTATATCACTTTCAGTGTTACAAAGCATTTTACATGAATTATTTCATTTGAGCTTCCAAAACAACAGTTTTTTACTGTATTAATTTTTCACTTTACAAATGAAATTGAGATAGAGAGGTTTAAGTTACTTATGATCACAGAATACTCAAAAAATATCAGAGGGACAGGTTTTCATTCAAGGTATCTCATGACCCCAAGCACAGATCCTCTTTATACTATACCAAATGAAACTCTCTGATGTATACAATTTTTTGAGACCTCAAATTTGAGGAGACCTCTGGTGTCAGAAATCTCAGGAGGGATCTTTTCTTGCTGCAGCCCTGCCTTTTGAAGATGACCAAGGAATAGCTTTTTTCCCTCCAGCCCCTTTGTTTCTCCAATATTTCCATGCTATCTTCTTCATACAAGAGAAATACAAAATCAAGTGTCATTCCCCCAGCATGTGATGCCCTCTGTAGATCTTTTTCTTTTCTTCAGAAGTTTTCACCAATTGTCAGATTATCTCACTAACTTATGTCCCCTTGGAAAGAAAATGCCTTTTATTTCCTTCCAGTCCACTTGAATGGGAGGTAGAGAGAAAAAGGGGGGCAAAATGACCTCAAATACTTAAACCATCCAAATCCCTGAAGGTGAAATGTAACTGAACTCTAAAGACCCAACTCCTCAGTGGGAGTGGGAGTTGGTCTAACAATCTTCAGAGCTTTCTTGGACTACATAAAACCACAGCTCTAGAGTAGAAAAAGTATGACAGACATCATTGATTTTCAATGTCTCAGTTTTTATTCCTAAGAAAAACTGAGTATCACGGAGGGGAGGTGACTTATTCTATGTTACAAATGTAGTAAAAATCAGTCAGAAGCAGGACCTTAGACTTGAATTCAATTTCATTTTAGGTTTGATGTCTAAGAAAAGAAAACTATCAACCTCATAGCAACTAACTATACAAGAATGGAATGTGGGTTCCTTTTCACTGGAGATTTCAAATAAAGATTGGATAACCATTTAGTTATTTGTCCTAGTGGCTTACTAAATACCTCTTGGTTGAAACCATTGAAGCTGACAATCTCCATCCATTCTTCTAATCTGCCTGTTTTTTTTAAAAGTTTACCTCAAGTTCAGCTTAGGGAGTGTGATTTCTAAATAGGGGGAGTAGACACCCCAGCCTCATAGTTTATTAGATCATAGCGCCATCCTTAGCAAAGCATGTGCAATGCTAGTTTTTGACTTTAGTCTAAGGCGTCTCTCCAACAAGGAGGACATATAAAAAGAGCTATAGTAAAAATAAACAAACAAAAAACCCAAAACAAACCATGGGGCAGGGTGTACAGGAAAAAGAAAAACATATTACTGAAATCTTCTGCTTCTCATTTCTGTCTGACTGCTTCCTTCTCTGCTTATTTTGGAGGAATCTTTATCCATACCTCACCCAGAATCTAGAGATGCCTTCCATTGCCCTGCTCTAGGACATTTTCTCTTCTGAACTCTCTGTATCATTTCAGCAGCAAGGTAGTACAGTGTATAGATAATTGGATCTGAAACAAAAAAGAAATATTCCTGAGTTCAAATCTGGATACAGACACTAACTGTGTGACTCTGGGCAAGTCACTTAACTCTCCTTCAGTTTCCTCCTCTGCTAAGTGAGCTGGAGAAGGAAGTGGCAGCCCACTCCAGTATCTTTGCCAAGAAAACCCCAAATGGGGTCATAAAGAGTTGATCATGACTGAAAATGACTGAATGATGATAATTTTTATCAGTACCCATGGATTCAATTATGGTCTCTATGGAGATTGATCCTCAGATGTGTTTTGTCTGGTTCTATTCTCTGTAGTATGCTAGAGCCTACTGCTCATGCCATTGGTCCTGAGAAATGTCCCTGGGTAATGTCATTTTTCAACTCCCCAACCTGGAGCCAGGATAGTAAAAACTGCCCAAACTGGTGCCTCATAGGTCTCCTCTATCACAGAACCTGTCTCTCTATTCTCCTGTGTTTGAGAGAAGCATTGACCATCTGTGCCAGGGGAGAGTGCTGATACAAAGCTTTTCAGTGCAGAAGTCTTTAACCTGACTCCAAGAGTTTACCATTGTTTTTCTCCCCAAAGCCTCTATCAGGACAATATGTTGCCTTCAGTCTGTTCTACTGTTTTGTCCCCTGTGATGGAAAGGAGTACTGTGAATTCTTATATTTCTGGGCTCTGATTTTGTCTCCTATACTGGGGTAGAGGGAAGAGAGAGAGAGAGAGAGAGAGAAGAGAGAGAGAGAGAGAGAGAGAGAGAGAGAGAGAGAGAGAGAGAGAGAGAGAGGTCACAGCCCACAATTCCGAAGTGAGGTGGGAAGCTGTCTCTTTTTAAGCTACTTAATGGATACAGCAACTCTATATCTTGGACAAATTAACTAGGGTAGAATTAGGACATTTGTTCACCCTTTAATTCCATAAGGTCCCTTGGGTAGCGGGGAAAATAAAACAATTTCCCTTTCAATACCTTCAAAAATACAAAAAGGCAATTCCCAATGGTCTCCAAAATGTCACCTTCAATGACCTAAACAGGTCAAGGATCAGGATTTAGATCCTAACAGCCTAGATCTTTGGTAGTTTAGATGAGATATTACAATGCAATGAGACACTTGCAGGGCGTTTAGAAATTAACAAAAGTAGATCCACTTAGCCATAGCAGGGAAAGAATATTTAGCACAGGTATGCATTGAAGACACCTCAAGACAATTCAACTGAGTAAAGATTCCCCTGTCCTCTGGGTTGCCTATCACGGACTTGAGCCAAACCTTTTAAGCTGACTGAAGTCCTCATGGCTGTATTTCAAGCATGTGACATGAGAGTGATGTCAGTTGCCTTGAACCTTGAGTATCTTCAGCCCAACTAATTCTTGAGCATAGTCTCAATACTTGTTAAGGAAAAATACTACTCCAACCTCCCATATGGCAGAAGGTGTAGATACTGATCCCACCACAGCATTTTTGTATATGTGGTGTTTTTTTCAAAGTATGTTTTTTTCAGAAGAACTGGAAATTATGACAAAGTCACTATCATGGTAAACAGCTTTCTTGTGGACAAACTGCATTGAAAACATAGAACCATAGATTCCAGAGAAAAGAAGGAATCTTAGAAATCATCTTCCCTAAATCCTTGATTTTTACATATAAGAAAAAATTAGAACAAAGAAATGGTTTTGCCCAAGATCACATAGTAATACGACAGTCAGGAGTTTTAAGCCCAGTTCTTCGGACTCCAGAAACAATACTCTTGTCACTTCTCTGTCAGAGGAATTCTTTACCCATTTACATTACAGAACAAAGCAGAATGAGCTGACAGCCCCTGAAAGGCCATTTTCCTCTTGTCTGTGCTTCACCATTTTAGGCATCTCCAGCTCTGTTTCACTCAGACCATCTACATCAAAGAAGATGTTTTAAAAAGTTAGTGATAATCTTCAAGCTGTATCAAAAAACACATTTTATTGAAACAGAAAACACTAATTTGTTTTTGCTTGTTGCTTGATAAAAAACAAAAGAGTGGGCTAGTGGAGGGGTGAATATCATCCTCCCACTCAAGGGTTGCAAACCAAACCAAACAAAACCAAAACTCCAGACCTAAAGACTTATATTCTCATTAGTTCATATTTCTGCTACAGAGTTGGGCTCTTTTTAAAATCTCTGTTTGAACAGTGTGTCTAAGACTACCTGCCAAGGAGGAAGGGAGCTGTCACTCGATGGGCTTGTTCTTACCATGATGTCATGGCACATCTGTTTGGGTTGTCAGAGCTGCAAAAGCAGATGCTGCCTCAAAACAGAGAATTTAGAGGAACAAGAAGAGAGGAAAAAACTGTTTTTTCAAACTGTGTCCCCTAGGCTCAAATGTATAAGCTACTGCCAAAGGCAAAGCAGTTCCCAAACACAAATCAGCAGAAGTAGAGGCTTCTTGGCCGATTGGGAAGGTTGGCCAAGGAGGGATTTTTCCATCCAGTAAATTCCTCGGGATAACGCAAAGGTGATAGAATAGATTCAACTGGCTTAACCTCTGGCAGGAAAACGCATTCCCTTTTCAGTTTTCAGTTCGAGGATGAAGAGTAAATAGGACACATTTTTTAATTGAAAAAGGGCTACCTATTATTATTATTAGTCCTTTAGCAAAACCTATACTCTTTCAAATATTAGGGTTTTTTTACTCATGTTTATTTTGAAATAATGAACTTACTCATCTATTTTTCTTCTATTCCCTCCTACCCAAACACTTCTTGATGTAGCAGAAACAAACACAGATTAGGTTTGGAGTCAGAAAGCCTTGGTTCGAATTCCACTTGGAACACCAGCAATCCAACCTAGGTCCACCTGCTGCACTTCCCTGCCTCCTCCATAAGATGAGTGGGTTGGACAAGATGATTTCCAGGAACCATTCTAGTTCCAACAGAAATGTATCTGGTCAGAGAGGGTCAGGCATTTAATTGGAAGCTAGAGTCCTGGCAATAGATTTCTAAGTACCTTTGGGCAGCTAAATAAATTATTTTATGCTTAACTACTAATATTTTACTCAATTCTCTCTACTGGAAGAACATGAGAAGATGGTGCTTCAAGGAAAGTGAGCTATCATAAAAATGAACTGTATGTATTTGCATATCAATACAATAAATATTCTTTCCTATTCATGGGGAATGCCTGAATCTTGAATAAGGCTTTCATTATTAACATAAATCTTAGTGCAGAGAACCAGTTTCCTGGCAGGTGCCACATAGAGGGTCTGGCCTTTAAGGGATGAACAGATACTTCTCTCTTCTTGGAAGTTATACTGATGCCTGCCATTTACCATGCAAGAGAATCTGGTCCAGACGTCTCATTTTAAAAATGAGGAAACTATTTTAGTGAGGTGAGTTGCCTTGTTCTAAATCACAAAAGAAGTAAATTACAGCATTATGAAATTGCTACTAGAATCCACGTTCTTTCATTTACTTCTAGGCTATTTTTTTTTATCTAGAGTAGCCTCATCTCCATCTCATGAAGTTTCTAAAGAAAGTGACATGGAATTACTAAATGTAATTTTTCCTCTTGAAAGAATCTTATGACCTGTACTATGACTCCTGATGGTTTAATAGACACTGTGAATGAAGAAGGAATTTTTGCCAGATGGTTAGACACATACTTCAAGACTGGGCTGATATGGAAACAGAGTTAATTGAGAGTTGGGATGTGAATTTTGAATGGAGTAAAGGAGACCCAAAGCTATATAGCAAAAGATCCCAGACCATTTCAGTCCATCCCACCTGTGAGTTAACCATATTTATATATTGATGAGACAGCCCATCCAATGACATACCTTACAGAAGTATGAAAATTGTCATCATTCCTTATTGGGTAACTGCAGGGCACTCGAAATTCAAAGAGGTTTACACGTGCAGATGATGAAGCCCTTAATGCCTAAGTCATAGAGTTTGGGAAAACAGAGTAGGTTAGTTTTCAAAATATTTGCCACAATGAATGATAATCAGTTGGGCAAGGTAAGGAAAGACCAAGAGAAAGATGGAAGAGTTACTTATCTTACCCTTCTCCCCCTACCCCAACCTCAATTACCTGAGTATCAATTTCCTGAAACAGACGGAAGAACTGAGCCTTTATTCTTCTTTTTGGTAAGGCAATACCAATACGTGTCACATATGGTATGAAACAATTAAGAGTCCGTGATAAAAATGCAGAGATCCATCACAAATTCCAAATGAGTTTGTAATTAACTATTTAACCCGAATGAAGAGACTTTACTCACTATAAAGGTGGATTTGAGGATGCCTGACTCATTAGACTTGTCAAAATATACACAATACAGGGGCTTGAAGAATGGGGTTGTTTATGAAAGACCTTATTATCATCATCTCACTGTATACCATAGAAAGGATAGGGAGAAAAATTAAAAGCATATGAAAGGCATGATGATATCCTTTCCCCTTTTTGTTATGCAGAAACAAAGGAAGCATTTTTTGGGGGAAACTCTTAAATTACTTTCTTATACAATCTCAAAGCCTAACTGCCTAACTGAAGTTCTTTGGAAGAAATAATGCTAGTGTTTTAACCTGAATTTAGAGTGATTTCCTTTTATAATCAAGTTGCAATCTCTGGTGCATCATTACTGTCTCAGATTCTAAAATTTTATATTTGAAAATGAGTTTCCTAGAGTTAATCTGAGTCAGTAACTGGAAAGTCATTGAATAGTAATATCACCGTTTCCCCCTTATTTATTTATTATCAATGGCATTATATTATTAAGATGTTACTTTTCCTCAAGTGTTGGAAAGTCTAAAGCAGGGGTGGGGAACCTGGGGCCTTAAGGCCACATGTGGCCTTCTAAGTCCTTAAGTGTGTCCTTTTTGATTGAATTCAAATTTTACAGAACAAATCCTTTTTATTATTTATTATTTTTTAATAAAAATCCCCTTATTAAAAGGATTTGTTCCGTAAAATTTGGTTTCAGTTAAACGGCCACACATAAAGATTTAAAAGGCCACATGTGACCTAAGGTCACAGGTTCTCCACCCCTGGTCTAATGGATAAAAAATATACTCATGTAGGGAGGAGATGCTACTCAACTTGAAATTAGGAAAACTTGGGTTTGAATCTTACTAAGGCACTTAATAGCTGTGTGACCCTGGGCAAGGCATTTGCCCTCTCCAAACCTTAATTTTCTCATCTGTAATATACAAGAATTGGACTTCATAACTCTAGGGGCCCTTCTAACTCTCAAACTATGATGTTATGACATGTCATAATGATGGGCAACAATATATAAGAATGAAAATCCTAACTGAAGGCATTGTAAGTTGTCTTTCTTTGCTATTAGCATTTGCCTTTCAGGAATGTTTCTAGACATTAGATAAAAGAAGGATATTCTAAAGACCAAGGGATTAAAATAAAACAAAATGTGGTTAAATGAATAATTTTTTGTGTTGCAGATTTATTTTGATCAATGAAACATTACATGATGCGACTTTTGTGGGCATGAAAGATTTTATGGGAGCTTCAAACAATATGAAAGTATGAAGTCAACTTATTATTAAAATACCTTTTCTTTTCATTTGGTCCTTGTAGATTTTACTTGAAAATCTCATTGTGGGTGTAGTGGGGTCCTTTTTATTTCTGAAGAAAATGCATGTTTCTATCCCACAATCAGTTTACTATCATCCTTGATTTTTCTGTGACATCCCAGAAGTCATTGTAATTTCTCCCTCACAGTGAACCAGCTGTCCATAATTGCATCCAATAGTGGGTGAACCAAAAATCTCTCTTCAGATTCCAGAGAGTGCCTAAGGGAACAACAGTAGAGAATAATTAAAACATGATTTAAAAATAATTTTCTGGAATGTTTTTCCTTGATTAACTTTGAACATGTTTTGGGGGTAGGGGAATTCTTGGGTCTCTATCTACTGTCTTCTTTGTCAACTGTTCAATGTAGTAGTGAATAACCATCAGTTTCTGTATGCTCTAGGTAAAAGTTTGTCCTTTCAAATACTACTAGAGGAATTCTGGAGAACAGCAAGGATAGATAAGAAAGTTTTTATTAAATGAGTAATGCAATGAAATAGAAAACAATAAACAGGAAAGATAAAATCTCTTCAAGAAAATTAGACATATAAAGGTAATATTTCATGCAAAAATGGACATGAAAAAAGACAAAATGGTAGAGACTTAAGAGAAGTAAAAAACATTAAGTAGAGGTGGGTAGAAGAAATAGAAGAACCCCAAAAATATCTTAACATCATCAATAAGCACAATGAGGATTACTGAAACTTTTCCATATGGCAAACAAACTATGACATTCAAGCGTGTCTTCATACTTTACACAATGTCATTGTAAAGTAATCATGCTTACATATTTTAAAGGAACAAAACAGTGTATGAGGCATAATTTCTGTGTGTGGGGATGCTTTGGTCAATATGCATAGACCACAGAGCCTGTGAGTACAACCTGATCACTGCTAAACGGGGATTTATCTTTCTCAAATTCTCCTTGATAAAAGCAGCAGCTCTATGCTGAAGGGGTCATTGGACCCCAGGATTTGGATCATTGCAATTTCAGGACCTCCTTCTTTCTAGGTAGTTTGAACAGGGTCTAAAATTACCTTGGCTACTTCCTCTGCCATGCAAAGTGAACATTATTATTAAAAGAAGAGTTGAATTTGACAACTTCAGCAGATGTTAGATAGTTCACAACTTCCCCAACAGTACAATACCTTACCTTTGTGTCTAGATTGTGATTTGTTTCCCTAAATCCTTTTTATAATTCTCCTTTAGCCCAGGTGATCTGTAGTATAATGGTGAGGAATCTTGAAATTTCTTCTATTTCTGCTTTCACTGATCTTATCTAAACACTCTCAATTTT
Source organism: Bettongia penicillata ogilbyi (assembly GCA_023548195.1). NCBI lineage: Eukaryota > Metazoa > Chordata > Mammalia > Diprotodontia > Potoroidae > Bettongia > Bettongia penicillata. The sequence goes on along the minus strand of JAJHZJ010000124.1, from coordinate 2,923,277 downwards.
GTTGGATATAAGTCCTGTGTGTTTTATTGCCAATACCTTGACAAACTAGAATTGAATGTAGTCTTAGAATTTTTTTCCCCAAATTATGCCCATTTATTATATCAACTTTCCTTTATAACATCTGGATAAGGTAAATAATGTAAATAGGCATGTAATACTTTTAAAATAAATAGATAAGTCAATTGCTGAACAAAATATATTGTTTTTTTTTAATTTTACCAAAACGTGCAAGAATGAAAAATTATGTAAAGACATTTGTCTTGGCAGCAAAGCCAAAACTAATGAAAAAGACCATTGTGGCTGTATTTTTATCAACTCATATACCATCCTTTTCCAGTCAGGCTTTTAGCACAATGTCTTTTAGTAGATGCTTAATGAAAGGTAAAATGAATGAAATCATTAAAGCAAATAGCTGTCAACTGTTGGAAGCACTAAGAAGCTCCCCAAATTTGTTTGAAACTGCTCTCCTTTTCAACTATGGAAACTGATTCAATAGAATATTTATCTTTGATAGATACAGCTAGACAGATTCAGTGGGCTGCCTGCCTAAATGCATTGCTATTTGAGCAATTTGTCATTTTCATCCTTTGAGTAAGTAGGCAGCCGAATATTAACAATGAGGACCAGTATGCTAAAAGTAGCTTCAAAAATGTCATCAGCAACAACGCATATGAATCAAAAGGGAAGTGAGTTCACAAGAGGGAAGGCTAAAAACAACTGGCCAAATACTGCACTGATGTTCACAAAAAAAAGACATGATCTTAAAGGGCTCTAAAGAATTAAAGGGTTCTGAGATGGAAACTTGGTAGGAATATGTTGTTAGGAATTGCACAGGACACATGGATTAATGGCAATCGGTACAGATGAAGACATAACTTGGTATTCAGATGTGTCTTGAAAAATCTGGCTGAACTTTACCCACTCAAGCTCAAATGGTATTCCAGTTTTCTCAGGGCAAGAATATGCCTATTTTTGAGAGTGAAAATCCTAAAAATTCCAATGGGGATGGAATCTTTTACTCCACTTCCATTGATAGTCTAAGAAATATGTAATTACAAATACAATATTCACATCATATCCTTAGTGACCCCTTCTATTCTTCATTTCATTCATTTCATCCCTGCTTCCAAACTAAACAGTTCCAATGTAGGTAATATTGAGGGGAAAAGAAGCTTTCATAAGTGACATTATGGATCACAACATTACCATTTCTTACTTGCCTAAAGCATTTAGAGAATATAAGAACCCTCTGTGCTTATCATGAAAAAAATTGACTTTGTAGAGCAAAATATTCCTGTAAAGGTTGTCTTCCAACAGGATGTCTCAAGTACACATCAAAATTATTTAAGATTCTTTGGACAATTTAACAATAGAGATAACCCTATTCAATGGCCTTATGATCATTGACATCAGGCAGGGAATTAAAGTAAGAAGATGAAAGTTTGTCAAAGCTGTTTACCACTGTAGGAGAGGATTTGAAGACCACTATGGATAGTGAAGTCCACCAGAGTCCAAAATTATTGCAGATTTTATTCAATTATATTTGATATACTGGAATTCTAAAAGAATGAAATAAATATGAAATAAAAAGTTATTCTCGAATTAATAGGGGGTAACTGTAGCTTGAATAAAAAAGTGGCATTACCAGTCTTGAACTTTAGGAAAATCTTTTTGATAACTGCTTGGAGGATGGATTCATGATTTGAAGTACTTGAGACAGGGATACCAGTTTGGAGGGTTTTGCAATAGTTTAGGCAAGAATCGATAAGTGCTCCAACCAGGTAGGAGGCTTTGTGAGTGAAGATCTATAGGCCACTGTGTGTCTTCAAGGCTGGTGTATGTATTATTTCTTTGGTACCAATCTGTGGATTATCTGGATTGGCGCTCTTTGTATTCAGAAGTTCTAGCTAGTTTTCTTGTCTTGTTTCTTGCCATGTAGGTATTTTTTTATTTGCCGTGTGTGTGTGTGTGTGTGTGCGTGTGTGCATGTGTGTGTGTGTTTCTAGTCATTTTTATAACTCTCTCTCTCTGTTTATGCATACATATATACATGTACAGCTTTCTGTCTATATAGATAGATATGTATCTCAACATTAGTTACTTTGCTTTAGGGACCTTCTGTGTTCTTTTAACTTTATTGCCTTTTTGGTTCTGTTCTACCAAGTTTTCTTCCATTTAAGTATGTGTTCCATATTTGTTAATGTCTTTTCTTCTGTGTGGATACTCTTCACTATGTATTCCATTTTTCCTATTTTGCTATTTTTTTTTGTTAAGCTGGGTACTGAGTGCTCTTAATTTTTGACCTGTATGTATTTTTAATTTCTTCCTTCATGAATTTCATGTCTCTTTTGACATTCTGGAGATTTTTGTTGGTCTTCCATGATCTCTTGAGAGTTCATAGGATTCTGCATCTCATTGTACTTACTTTTCTTTATCTTCTAACATTTGCTAGGAGGGCTTTATATTCCCTTTGGGATTTTAGTCCCTTTGCCTTCTTTTTAAGGGCCTTATTTATTGATTTATCTAAGTTGGACTTTCATTGATAATTTATTTCTTAAAATTGTTGTTTTCAGCTTTTTTTAAAGTTCTTGGTCGCTCCTTTACTTCCTGGATCTTCTTGCTTTGCTGGTGAACAACCCCCTGAGGCTTGGGTTTAGAACTATCTTATTCTCCGCAGGTTATATAATATATGATTCCCCTGCCTATGTCACTGACCTGAAGAATGTATAGGGAAATAGGAGCAATCTCAACTATGTTTCAGTCCCTTTTTTTCTCAGGCCAACCTTAGTCATCTACACTAGAATCCTGCTTGAGTCTTCCTTTTCCTTGTCTCCTTTCCTTTACTTGACTGGGAATAAGCCACATCTGACACTTCCCGAGAGACAGGAGGATAAGCAGGTGTTTGGTTAGAGTTGATACAGCAATTTAGAGCCCAAAGCAGGCCTTAGGCACAAATTTGAAAGTTTCTTTGTGGTTGGAGTGAAGTTGAAATACTCTAAAGATTAGAGCTATTTCATAAGGGTTGTGAAATCTTTATGGGAGGATCTCTTCTCAGGATTTCACTTCAATTACTCTATATCTGACATATAACTTTTTAGGGTAGTTGGAAAGTTGAAAGGGTTTGTAGAAAGTGACTAATTTGCCATCTTGTAGGCCATTTCATTCATTTTATGTATCTACATGTCATTGTTGTCCAAGGACCATGGAAATCTTCTCTATATTATTTCAATTAAAAGAAGACATATGCGCTACCAAAGCTTGGCCCTTGGTTTCTTTTTATAGAATATTTATAACCATCAGACTTGTTAAGTGTTATGCAGGTCTCACACGTAGCTTAATTGCTGTGCCTATCCACGTCCTTTAAGGAATAGGACCCATTGAGAGTCTCACCCCAAATAAAGGCCTTTACTTGATTTGAAGGCAGTCTGAGGTTAATTCTTTCAAGAAGACACTACAACACATTCCTGTCACCTCAACACCATCTACTTTCCAGTTCAGAAAGGATTTCATCAGCCATCTAGTTAAATTGTAGCCCAAAAGGCAACCTTGCTACATGATACCTAAGAGGTGGACATCCAACCTCTTCTTGAAGTTCTTGATGAGGGGCCACATACTGACTCTTGACATATCATTCCATATTTCAATAACTGTAATTGTTAGAGAGTTTTTCTCCCTGATATCAGACCTAAACTGACATTGCAACAACTGTTCCACTAACCATTGTTCATGACCCTCAGTTGCATCTGATTAGCTTCCTCTAAGTTAAACTACTCAGGTATTAATGCCTATTTTTATAGCATCACCACTCCTTCATCCCTCTAACCCTTGGCCTGTTAATCTGTTTAACCATGAATAGATTTTGCTGGAACAACTTTCTAGTTCCATCAAAGCTGTTATCTAAAGAGCAGGCTTTCCCTTTTCCAAAGGGAAGGATGTTGAATTGGATCTTAAGGGAGTTACTTAGTTCACATTCTATCTCTGTTCTTAACCAATGGAGCAACAGCTTAGTATGATGCTAAATAAATATTTATCGATTGTTATTGGGTTACTTTTCTGGGCCTTGGTGTAAAATGTTAAGCCAGATGATCTCTAAAATACCTTACTTCTCTTAATCCTGTGATTGTAAATGAAAGAATTCCAAGTTAATATATTTCTTTTCCCATTTATGTTTTCTGCTATCTTCCAAAATTGAAGATTTGTTCTAGCTTTCCTCACTTTTATTTTTCCTTTCCTTCATGCAAATGAAGAATTCACTGGATGGTGATGAAGGAACTCTTGGCTTATCATCAAACAGCCATTTTTTTCAAACTATTTCTGAGCACTCAAAAATCTCATATAATTCACCTTTGGTATAAAAGATCAGATGACTCGCTTTCTCAGAAGGGTTTTGGGGAGTGCCTTTTGGAAGCAACTGGACAAGGTAGTGATTTTGAGCCTGAACTCCTTCTAATTAACATATATTTTTGCAATCCTCTGTCAGATTCAACCTTTCAGCTTTCTAACCTTTTACTACCTGAATCTGGAGAAGAGGTTGTAAATCATTAAATATTGGAAAACTGGGAAATGTAACACACTATAAAGGCATGAAGCTAGGAGCTCAAGAATCTGTGGACATAAAGATTTTATTTCTTTACATAAGGTTTAAATGAAGACTCCTGTGGTATAAATTTCTACTTTCAAAGTAGACTATTACTTTTCAGCAAGAAGGAGGGCATGCTTGACTGTTAAGTGGAATATTATACTTTTAGGTCATCAAAGAAGTCTCAATAAAGAATGCATACAGTGTTGTCTGCAGACCTTCCCCCAACATTACCCTCCTTCAAAAAAACTCTCACAATAAAAATAGCTTAAAAGTGTTCAAAGTATTTTAAAATGAACTCATTTGGATTCTCATTCTTGTTTAATGAATTTTGTAATTACATCCAAGGATTCTTGTAAGGATTTTAGCCGAATATTTCAAACATCTGTGATTAATGTTCACCTTTCATTCTCAAAGAGGGCCAATGACATCACGAGGGTGACACCTTGGCTTGCTTGTGAATTGGATTTAAATGAGGCAGGGCTGTCCTCCGTACTCCAGAGTCATTATAGTGTAGCGGTAAGACAAAATTCAAGATGACTGGCCATCATCTGTAACTATTTGGATGTGAGTTCTTCTATTGGCATAGATTATAATATTCTTTCTCTGACTAAGTCAATGGTCAGAGTTGATATGGCCTTCACCTCATAATCATTTGAATGATGATGAATTCTTCCAAAGTTAACCGGGCAATATTTGAATGACAGATCTAGACAAGGAATTGTGAGCCCTTGACTAAAGCCCTTCAGTTTTTCAGACTTGTGATAGTTCATATTCCACCAGAATAATTCTGGGAAACCCAGTACCATCCATGCAGTACAGTAATGTGTTGGGGAAATTATGTTAGTAGAAATTGTGCATATGAGATGGTGTACATGAAATCTCTTTGAAATTCATGAGGCCTCATTCAAAATCAAAGTATTACATTATTGAGGGAATTACTATTATAGTATGCCATGTGGCCATGGTTTATAAGGAAACGAAAGTCACAATTATGCAATCCCACTACCATAAGAGATGGAAGGATTATTTTCAAGAGTGCTTAAAGAAAGGAACCCCAATAAATAATGAATTTGTTACCTTGTGCCTTGTTATATTGTGCCTTGATAATAATAGTGGTGGTGAGTTTTAATGGATTACATGTTCATCTCTGCCAGTTTTTAAATTACAATGACCTAAGAGAAAACATTGACTTTTCTGAACCCCAGTTTGTAAATCTCAGCTTTCCTTGTGAGGCCTTGTACTTAACTCCTTGTAGTTTAAATTTTCTCATGGAAAATGAAGGAGATTGGAGCAGATACACTGCTAAATCCCTCCTGGCTCTGAATGGATACGTTTATCTGTAAAAGTAATGAGAGTTTCTGCCTTGTCTACCCTACATAGTTGTTAGGACGGGCCTCTATATAAATTTTGGTAAACTAAAAGAATATACATATATGCATGTACACCAAACATCACCAGAACAAAAGATATATATATATATATATATATATATATATATATATATATGTGTGTGTGTGTGTGTGTGTGTGTGTGTATATATAGATATAGATAATTAGATATAGATATATATCAATAACAAATACAAACAAACAATAAGAATTGGGGAGGAAATACACAACTACAAAAGAGAAACATATGAAAAGAGTAAAAAAAACATAGATAAACTCAATTTCTTAGGGAAATTTAATTTCTAGAAAGCCACATGACCACCACAAAAATGACAACACAGTCCAGAAATCTCAGGAAGCAAATATTTGATCTTTTTGTAAAGCAAAAAGGCAATACTACCTAATTAATCAGTCAATAATCATTTTGTAAGGGCTTGCAATGTGCCAAGCACTATGTAAATATTCTAGATACACAGAAAGGCAAAAACAGTCCCTATTTTCAAGGAAATTACATTCTGATGGAGGAGGCAAACTGTAAAGATTTAAGCACATGCAACACATCCACAGAGTATACGGAAGGTAAATTCATCAGGAATGGTCTAAAAGCTAGAGGACCTGGGACAGGCCTCTCCCAAAGCTGGCCTTTAATCTGAGTCTTGGAAGGTTCCAGGGAATTCTAAGAGGTAAAGATGAAAGGGAGAGTAGATCAAGTATAAGTGATAACAAGTTCACAGGCCTGGAGGTGGGAAATGAAGTATTATGCAACAGTTATAATCCAGAAAGGCTGTAGAATATGTAGCGGGAAGGAAGTAAAATATAAAATTACTAAAAAAGGTAGAAAGGATCCAGTATGGGAAGAACTTTAAATAACCAAACAAAAGGCTTTATAGCTGATTCTGGAGATAATACTGGAGCATACTAAATGGGGGAGAGGATGACAAAGTCTACGGGAAAATAATTTTGTTAACTGTGTGGAAGATGGAATGGAGTAGGGAAAGACTTGAACCAAGGAGACCAGTAGATTAGGGCCATAGTTCAAGAAAGAGGTGATGATAGCTTAATCCAGACTAGGTTGAGGGTGAGGAACCTGTAGCCTCAAGGCTACATGTGGCCCTCAAGGTCCTCAAGTATAGCCCCAGTCTGGATTCAGTCAAGGGGACACACTTGTGGACCGACAGGGTCATAAGAAAGCTGTGGTGAAGATAGACAAAACAATGACAAAATCTGGTAAAAAATTTTAAAATGTTTACTATGCAGCTAGTAATGCCTTACTAGATCTCAGAGAAAGGCTAAAGTTTGATAGATAGATAGACAGACAGATAGATAGATAGATAGATGGATAGATAGATAGATGATAGATAGATGGATGGATGGATGGATAGATGGATGGATGGATGGATAGATGGATAGGTAGATAGATAGATGGATAAATGGATAGCTAGATGGATAGATAGATGGATGGGTGGATGGATAGATAGATGGATGGATGGATGGATAGATGGATAGGTAGATAGATAGATGGATAAATGGATAGCTAGATGGATAGATAGATGGATGGGTGGATGGATAGATGGATGGATGGATAGATAGGTGGATAGATAGATAGATAGGGGGATGCATAGGTGGATAGATGGATGGATAGATGGATAGATGGATGGATAGATGGATAGATAGATGGCTAGATGGATAGAGATAGATATTATATATAGGTATATAGCTAGATATATAGACTTGTGAGTCATATGCACATAATAATAATATTAATTAATAATTAAACTGATTGTACCTAATCAAGCCGCTGACAGTGTAGAGAGAGAAGAACAAAGGGCTCAAGACAGAGCCTTGGGAAGAGCCCCAGTTAGAAAGCTGATTAAAAAGCCAGTAAAAGAGACTGAGAAGGACCAGGAAAAGATTCAGAAAGAAATGGATATCCTGGATGTGAGGATGCTTACTAGGGTAATTGAAGCAGAGAGATCAAGAAAAGGAGAACCAAGGCAAGAACACAAAACTGGCAATTAGGAGATCCCTTTGAAGAAGGAAGTTTCTCTGTATTAAGTTGGAAGCCAGATTACAAAGGGCTGAGGAGTGAGCGAAAGAAAAGGAATGAGTGGAGACAGCTTTTTGCCCCCTCTAGAAGTTTGGCTAATAATGGGAGGAGAGATATAACACAACTGAGGATGATTGGGTCTCGTAAAGGTTTTTCTTTTGTAAGGATAGAAAATATTTAGACATTACTACAGGCAGCTAAATTCTCTGGTTTCTGACATCAGGGATCAGTTTTTTTTTTCTTAAAAGAGAACAAAGAAACCTTATGGCTTGATTGGCTCCTGCTTCCTGGATACAGTTTTCTTGCCATCTAAACAAAAAAAATGTTCATATGTGCAGTGGGCACTTTTCTGGCTTGATGGAGTTCCAAGGACCACTTGAGTCACCATATCCTTCTTTGCTAACCAGACAAGTTTCTATATGGAGGAAAAGGTTTTGTGGTAACTTGGGGAGGAGGGTGGTGATACTAGTTAAGAGAAGTTACCTGACACTGTACCTTTATTGTATATCTTGTATATGCCTATCTGTGTTGGGGCAAAGCGAACCTTCTTTTGTTAATGATGACATACGAGTGCCTCATTTCATCCCAACATTGAACCTAAATAAGATGTTGGTGTTAAGCTTACCTCAAGCACTTGATACAAGGTGAATCACTGGAGTTATTTTGATTTGTAATTTCTTAGATTATTAATGATTTAAAGCAATCTTTCATATGCCAGGGTATACCAGCTTGAATAGGTTTGCTGAGTCAATTGTCAAATTTTAATGCAAGCATTTACACCTTGAAAATGGAGAAAAACTACAAATGAGGGCTTGGGTTATTGTTCTACTGATTGTCTATACATAAGTGAAGGACACAATGTTAATGATGGAGATTCACTCCATTCATTTAGCCAATGAATTAATTAATTACGTTGAGACTTGGTTGTTAGACATTTATGACTAGTGTATGCCTATTGACATGGTTCTTAATAGCTTTCCATTCTTCCTTTGAGAACCTTTAATTCTTATTGGTATTATTTATGTTTACTTCCTATTTCTATTAGATGTCAGACCTTTGCCAGAAATATTATATCTATCTATCTAAACTGGTCATTTCCTTTCTTATTTTACACACACATACACACACATATGTGTGTGTATATACATATATATATATAAATAAATCTATGTGTATATATATAAATCTATGTATCCATCTATCAATGTATCTATCTACTATGTGCCAGAGACTGCTAGGTGATAGAGTTCCATATATTAAAAAGAGAAATAATATTTATAATTAGTTTATATTCTATTGGGAGAGTCAAGAAATACATATAAAACTAATGCAAAATACAACTAATTAATGCATACATATTTTACACCTACTACTCCTTAATTTCAACTCAGTTTTAACAAAATTCCTCTCCCAGTGTAAGATCATCACTTCTAAACTTGCTATTCTACTGCTAAATCAAGCCTTGATTGACACCACTTTCCTCAGCCTCCTCTCTCGTCTCGAGGAATCAGAGGGTAGAGGACCAAGCTCCTCCTAATGCCATCCTATATAAAGGGAAGGAACTGGTCTTTCACTTCATTTGTACCTGTTGCTCCCCCTGGTTTCAACTCCACAGAATAAGATGTTCCTGCCCCAGGTACACCCTGGTGTCCCACCCCTCCCCCACTTTTCTGCCTCCTTTTGCACGTTGTCTCCCCTTTTGTATTGGAAGTTCCTTGAGGACAAGAACTGCCTTTCTTTTTTATAATTGTATCTATGGCACATTGTGCAGTGCCTGGCACATAGTAGGTACTTAATAAATGTTAATTGGCTATGTATACATAAACAATACTTATATGCATATATAGAGTAATTAAATACAAGGTGATGTGGTAGGGAGTGCACTAAGAATTTGCAAAATTAGTAAAATTTCCGTGCTGAAGATGGTGCCTGGGCTACATTTTAAAGAATGGCATAACTCAATAAAACATGTAAGGAAGGAGTCCATTGCAGACACTGGAGGAAGTCCAGGTCAAAGGCATGGATATGGGAGATGGGAACATCCTGTGGGAGAAACAGAAAGAAGTCCATTTGTCAGAATGGGGGAAAGAACTATAGAATGAACCTGGAAAGATCAGTTGGGACTAGTTTGTGAGGAATTAAAATCCTAGTTCCCTCTCTCCCTTATTACCTGATAATTGGACACAAAGAAGGCAAAGCAAGAAGACAGCAATATCATGACAACCCAGAGAGAAGAGGATGGTCCATGGCGTCAAATGCAGCAGATAGGTCAAGAAGATGAGGGATGAGAAAAAGTCATCCAGATGTTTTAGGTACAACTAAAAATTATTAGAGTCATTTCAATTGGATAATGAATTCAGAAGTGAGACTGCAAAGAAATAAGAAATGAAAAGAGAAAGTAGAGAAAGTAGATACAGAATACTTTTTCAAGAATTTTTTTACTTGAAAGGGAAAAGTGATCTAGGACCACAACTTGAAGGATTAATAAGCGATGTTGTAATCTACCGAAGAAGAGAGAATGGGATAAGATCTGATTTATATGTAGAGAAAGGATGGCCTTAGAAAGACCTTTGCCAGGGGCGGAGCCAAGATGGCGGAGTAGAAGGACGCACGTTTACGAGCTCCAACCCACAGCCCATAAAATTAATGTAAAAAGAGACCCCCATAACTTCTAGACCACTGAAAGGGGTACAGAAACGGAGTAGAAGAGATTTCTGTGCCAGAGAGCCCTGGAGACCCATCCCCAGGGTCCGTTGCGCCCTGGAAAGCGGACCCCACCCCAGCGCTGCCCTGGTCACGGCCCCAGAGAAGCTGACCCGAGCAGGCTTCAGGGACGGAAGCTCCGGCAGCTGGGAAAGTCCCTCCACCCACAGAAGCTACAGGTCAGTGAAAGAGAAGGCTGGGCTGGACGAGAGGGGGAGCGGAGTGTCTCCGTGACTCTGGCCCCTTGGAAGGAAGCGGCAGCAGCAGAGATGGGGGCAGGAAGCAGCGGAGGCAGAGGAGTGGGTGGCAGCGGAGGCAGCAGCGGTGGTGGCCCCAGGACTCCCCCAGCAGCAGGCAGGATCTTCATTAATGAAAGTCTCTGCATAAACAACCTGAGGGAGCTGAGCCTGGGAGATGGCCCTGCCCCACCCTGCTCCACTACTGAAGGCCTCTGCATAAAGCCCCTGAGGAAGCCGAGCCTGGGAGGCGGCCCTGCCCCCACCCCAGCACCAGAACTAAAGCTCATTGATTAGCAGCTGAGCGGGCGGCGCGGAAAGCCCATTTGAATCTCAGAGCCCAAGCACTAGCTGGGTGGATCTAGGCGGGGGTGGACAGGAATCTCAGAAGTCAAGTAACTGGCTGGGAAAATGCCTAGAAAAGGGAAGAAAAATAAGACTATAGAGAGTTTTTTCCAACAAATGCAAATGATCCCGACATTTGGATCTGATGACAAGGATGTATTCTTGCCATCAGGGAAAGACGTGGAGGGCGGGGCCTCGGTACCCCAGACACCCCAGGGGGATGTCAGGTGGGCTCAGGCCTTGGAAGAGCTCAAAAAGGATTTTGAAAAGCAAGTTAGACAGGTGGAGGAAAAACTGGGAAGAGAAATGAGAGAGATGCAAGAAAAGTATAAAAAACGGGTCAATACCTTGGTAAAGGAGACCCAAAAAATTGCTGAAGAAAATAACACCCTGAAAAATAGGCTCACTCAATTGGCAAAAGAGGTTCAAAAAGCCAATGAGGAGAAGAATGCTTTCAAAAGCAGAATTAGCCAAATGGAAAAAGAGGTTCAAAAGCTCACTGAATTTAATAGTTCCCTCAAAATTAGAATAGAACAGATGGAGTCTAATGACTTTACGAGAAACCAAGAAATCACCAAACAAAACCAAAAGAATGAAAAAATGGAAGAGAATGTGAAATATCTCATTGGAAAAACAACTGACCTGGAAAATAGATCCAGGAGAGACAATTTAAAAATTATGGGACTTCCTGAAAGCCATGATCAAAAAAAGAGCCTAGACATCATCTTCCATGAAATTATCAAGGAAAACTGCCCTGACATTCTAGAACCAGAGGGCAAAATAAGCATTGAAAGAATCCATCGATCACCACCTGAAAGAGATCCAAAAAGAGAAACTCCTAGGAACATTGTGGCCAAATTCCAGAACTCCCAGCTCAAGGAGAAAATCTTGCAAGCAGCTAGAAAGAAAGAATTCCAGTATTGTGGAAATAAAATCAGGATAACACAAGATCTAGCAGCTTCTACATTAAGGGATCGAAGGGCGTGGAATAGGATATTCCAGAAGGCAAAGGAACTAGGACTCAAACCAAGAATCACCTACCCAGCTAAACTGAGTATAATGCTTCAGGGGAAAATATGGTCTTTCAATGAAACAGAGGACTTTCAATCATTCTTGATGAAAAGACCAGAGCTGAAAAAAAAATTTGACTTCCAAACACAAGAATGAGAAGAAGCATGAAAAAGTAAACAGCAAAGAGAAGTCTTAAGGGACTTACCAGAAGTGAACTGTTTACATTCCTACATGGAAAGACAATATTTGTAACTCTTAAAACCTTTCAGTATCTGGGTAGTTGGTGGGACCACACACACACATGTACACGCATGCACGGACACACACATACACACATGCACACACACACAGAGACAGAGAGCACAGAGTGAATTGAATAGGATGGGACCATAGCTGAAAAGAAATTAAGGTAAATGGTGAGAGAGAAATGTAGTGGGAGGAAAGAGGGTGAAATGGAATGGGGTAATTATATGTCATTTAAGAGGCAAGTAGGAGACTTTTTAGTGGAGGGAAAAAGAGGAGAGCTGAGGAAAAAAAAACCAATTAGTTTACCCTCATCACATTTGACTAAAGGAAGGAATAAAATGCATACTCATTTTGGTATGAAAACCTATCTTACAGTATAGGAAAGTGGGGGAGAAGGAGATAAGCAAGGAGGGGGGATGATGGAAGGGAGGTCAGAGGGAGGAGGGAGCAATTTGAAGTCAACACTTGGGGAGGGACAGGATCAAAAGACAGAAGAGAAACAATGAGGGGCAGGGTAGGATGGAGGGTAATTCAGTTAGTCTTACACAACACGACTATCAGGGAAGTCATTTGCAAAATTACACAGATATGGCCTATATTGAATTTCTGCCTTCCCAAAGGGAATGGGTGGGGGGGGAGGGATGGGGAGAATTTGGAACTCAAAGTTTTAGGAACAACTGTTTACTATTGCTGTTGCTACTAGGAAAGAAGACATACAGTTAATGAGGAATAGAAAGTCATCTGGCCCTACAGGAGAAAAGAGAAGATGGAGACAAGGGAAGGGAGGGATGACAGAAGAGAGGGCAGATTGGAGATAGGGAAAATTAGATGCTTGGTGTTTTGGGGTGGGGGGAGGGGATAAATGGGGAAAAAATTTGGAACCCAAAATTTTGTGAAAATGAATATAAAAAGTTAAATAAACAAACAAACAAATAAATAAATAAATAAAGACCTTTGCCTTTCCTTTATCAGACAGGAGGAAGGGAAAAGAAAGTGGGGAATAATATCTAGGAGTTTTTAAATTAAAAAGAAAAGAAGAAAGGCAATCACACAATGAATGTATTTAATTTTATCATTAAAATAAAGCTAAAGTCTGTGGGTAAAATGGGGAGGAAGTGTGGAGCATTTGACAAGGGAAGAGAAAATTTAAGATAGCATCTGTGGGGAATGAGATAGTTCTTAGGGTGGAATCAAAGGACTGGCTTACTGCAATGATTTAGTTTGTGAAAAAGCTTTTCAATTTCATTATCAGAATCATCAATTTCATACTTTTGCTCTCCTCTGTCTCCTGTTTGTTTAAGAATTCTCTCCATAATCATAACCATGAAAGACTTGATCTCATTCTCTTGTAATTTATTTCGTGGTATGGCTTTTACATACAGGTTGTCATATATTTATTTTGAATTTATTGTGCCAAATGGTGTAAGATATTGGTCTAAATCTAATTTCTGCCAAACTCTGTTCCAGTTTTCCTGGCAGTTTTTGCCATAGAGCAAGTCTTCCCCCCAACTATTTTATGTTCTCTGGATTATCAAACTCTGGCTTATTGAGTTGGTGAGTGTTTAAAAAATGTTTAGAAAAATCATAGGCCAATGAAACTTAAAAGCAATGAAAATGCAAGAAAGAAAGGAGGAGAATGCTTTTTTGGGATGGAATCTGTCCCTCACCTCCTGTAGGGGTTGGTGTCCATCCTAGATGTGGTGAAGCAACAGAAGAACAGATGCTGAGAGTTAAAATATTTTTTTTTCTCCCTGGTGATCACTTGGAGAATTAACCATGGAAAAGATAGCCTGGATTCAAATCCCAAATCTGTCACTTTCTGTCTGTACTTTAATGTCCTCTTCTTTAAAATCTAGAGATTGTACTAGATGACCTGTAATATTCTTTCCAGTTCTAACCTATGATGCCAAGAAAATTATGCTTCATTTCTTTGGCTTTACTTTTGGTAATTCATGGCAGGAGGCAGAGGTAATTTTCAAATAGATTTCAGGCTAAATATGCATAACCTAAAAATTCCAGATATGGCGTTTTCAATAAATAGGATATATTTTTCAATCTAAGGAACCTAACAAAGCCTGGGCACACTTTACTTAGTTAACATGATCACTGAGTCCAACATAGTGTGAGCTCTTAAGAGTTTGGATAGCTATTTCTGCGGGAAGTTCTGAATCATTCACCCACTAGATGGCAGTAACGTACAAAGAAGTCTTGGACAAATTGTATCTTAACTCAAACTGTCACTGCTACAAAGCTTGTAAAAATATAGCAAGCTTAAAATAACAGATTTTAAATGGAAACCATTGTAACTATTTTCCTCCCTCATCTTTCTTTTTCTTTTTTACTTTTTTTTTATTTTGGCTTACTAGAAAGTGTTTCACCCAAAGGATGATGGATGAGCAAGACAGAATGGTCACCTCTATGCACATTTATCTAAAAGGCAGTTTTCAGAAAACACTGCAGTGGAATTAGCTTTCCCTAATTATATTACCTCTGCCTGTTGTTGGCCTGCTTTGCTCTCCAGACTAAAATTACAAGGAAGGTGACAACTTTAGAAAACTTTGATTTCTTCCCACAGTGTTCAAGGGAGGTAGTAGTGACCCTCACTCATAGCTACCCAGTACCATTGAAGATGGGCACATGGGTGGTTAGGAGGAGGATGGGCACCTCCTCTTCTCTTTGCAGGCCCATGGGATTTGCGTTTCTTTTAAACAACTTTTTACCTCTCTGTAAAACTGATCTCAGAGAATCTGTTCTTAGCATGTTGCACTGTGGTAGAAGTAAGCAGTGACAGCCATATCTGGGATGCCATTCTTTTACATAAGAATGCCATAGATGAACTTGCATTTTTCTGTGTGAACATACTTTGCTTCAATATGAATAAGTTGAGGTAAAATAACTTTTTAATTCACTTTTGAGTAACTGACCATATTTAAATAAGTTACATAAATTACAGTGACTTAAGCGATGATTTAGGGAATGTTACTTTTTTGGTAATTATGAAGGATATCAGACTGTAATATACACTAATTAAAATAATGATTATATTTTTGGTTTGCACCTTCAGTTTCATTGATGCTGTTAGCTGGCAGTGTGGAAGTTCCTTTCTCCCTACGCCCCCAACCCTTATCAGTAATTCATATGTTCTTTATAGTTTAAAGAATGGTCACAGCAATGACAGGTTCAGTGACTTGCCTACAGTCACACACCGTCAATATGCACTAGTAGTAAGATTTAAATCTTTTCAAATTCAAAGCCAACCCTTTGGATATGACTTGATATGACCTCTTAGCAATCAAATATTGGTCCAAAGATAGCAACAGCATTATGTGACTTTCCCTTTTATTTCAAATTATAATTCAGTATCATGGAGGCTTTGGTGAAGAGAATTGGCTGAAAATAAATGCTACCAGTATGCAAAATATTTAAGGGATAAAGCCTCACTAATAATAATAATAAAGATAACTCACATTTGCACAGCAATTTAAGGTTTCCAAAGTGCTTTACAAACATCTCATTTATTTCTTACAACAACCTTGGGAGATAGAAGCAATCATGATTCCCCTTCAACAAGTGAGGAAACTGACTTTAGTGAATTATCAAGGGTCACACATCTAGTAAATGCCTGTATCCATATCTGAATGTAGATCTTCCTGAATCCAAGCCCAGTGATCTATTCATTGAGCCACCTCGTTCTCTGTAGTTCCATTCATTAAGGACACTACCCACATTTTTGTAAAGGCTAGGATTCTTTTGATTTAGGATTTTTTTCCAGCAAGGGGCAGTATGACTCAAAGTTCCCTAACAAAATCACAGAGTACTGGGAAAATTTCCAGCTAAGTACAAACACAGAAATCCATTAAAATGACTTCTATAGATATGTAACATTACCCTTAGTATACAGAAATGAGATACACAAATATTTCTTAAAAAAGATGAATACAGAAGATTAATTAATTGCCTTCTGAAGCCTAACTGGTGAAACTTTTAAGAGTCAAGGAATTCTCCTTTGCCTGTTAGAAAAAGGAAGGGAAAAAGTCCAGAAAGGGAGCAGAATTAAAGTGTTCTTTGCTAAATGGGAAAGAAAGAGAAGGAAAAAGAACCTTTAAAAGATGAATGTTTCTTATCTCCAAAAACTACTTTTATTTTAATCAGGACATATCCTTTTGTCCAGATTCCTAGTTTGGTCGGTCAGTCAACAATCATTTAATAAGCACTTATTATGTTCTAGGCATTGGTACTAAGCACCAGGCATACAAAGAAAGACAAAATACGATGACATACCATCAAGGAACACAGAATCTAATGGTTAAACAGATATATGGGAGGTAATCTGAAAAGGAAGGCTCTAGCTATGGGAAGTGGGAGTGGGGCCTCTTTAGAAGGCAGCATTTAAGCTGAGGTTTAAAGGAAGTCTAGGAAACCAGCAAAGAGGTTAGGAGCAAGGGGATTCCAGGCATGGGGAATAGGAACTGAAAAGTCACAAATGGGGAAATAGTGTCATATGCAAGGAATAGCAGCAAATCAGCCACTCCTGATCAATTACAGAGAATGTGGTGGTGAGTAAAGCATACAAAGACAGGAAAGGTAGGAAGAGTCCAGGCGATGAAGGCTTTATATTTTATTTTCAGTTTATCAAATAAAACAAGAATGTCCATGATATAGTACAATAAAAAAGATGATTACATGTGAAACTGCAAATTTACTCTTCATGATTTATTATTCCTTTCAAATATACATCATGTAAATTTCTCTTCTTTCTTTCCTTCCTCCACCCCACTTCAGAGATGTCTACCATTAGGCACAAATATGTGTGTATGTGTGTGTGTGTGTGTGTGTGTGTGTGTGTGTGTGTAAAATTATTCTAGACATAGTTCTATTTATCAGTTCTTTCTTTGGATGCAGGTAGCATCTTTCTCCATATGTCCTTCAGAGTTTATTTGGGAATTTATAGTAGTGAAAATAAGTTATTTGCTCAAAGCTGTTTTTACAACATTATTGCTGTTACTGTATACAATGTTTTCTTAATTCTGATCATTTGCTATGGGATACAGTCAAGGCTGTGATTTTGAGGGCTTTCAGAAGAGAAAATTTTATATTTGATCATTACACTTCAGGAAGGTCTAACCATGCCACCTGCACTTGGATGATTAGAGGATGAGTTCAACACTTACCACAGTGTCTGGAACATAGTGAGTGCTTAATAAATATTGTTTGATGGATAGATAGATGGATGGATGGGTGGATTGGAAAGGAGAAAGGGTTGAAGTGGGGGAATCAACCATAATGCTATTGAAATAATTCCAGCATAAAGTGATGAGAGCCTGCACCAGGGTAACAATTGTGTGAATGGAAAGAAGGGGAAATATACAAGTGATATCTTGAAGGTAGAAATGATAAGGCTTAGCAAGATTGTAAATATGTGTGGAGGATAATGGGAGTGAGAAGTCAAGGATGACTCCAAAGTTGTGAGCCTGGGTGACTGGGAAGATGGAGCTCTTCAGAGTTACAAGAAAGTCTAGATGGGAAGCAATTTTGTGGAAAAATAATTAGTTTTATTTTGGACATATTGACGCCCCTGCTTGCTGGAATCCAGATCTGTTGGGCTCCTTCCCACTAGGAGTTGGAGCTAAATCATGCTCTCTGTACTCCAAGTTCTATTCCATTCCAGTACAGAGGTGTTTCATCATTTTTAAAGGACAAGTTAGTTTTGAATTAAGGATATTCTCCCCTTTAATCAATGACATTGTCCTTACTCAATCCAGGTAATCCAACTGTTGGGGACCTACTGTTCTGACTGGATCTGAAAAGTCATTTTAAAATTTTAATAGCTAAATAAGAAAAAAATGACAAAAAGCAGGAACAAGAACCCAAGCCTAGTCTTTGGCATTGCTTGACCTGCAGGGTCATATGCCGAAGGATTTACTTTTTACCCCCTTTGTCTGGAAGCCATGGTATCAGAGATGGAAGATTTACAAATCTTTACTTTGGCCTCTCCAAGAAAAATAACTACAGCAAAAAAAATCTATAATGGAAACTACAAATATGTCAAAAACAGAGACAAATATCACTGTTTCTATGACAACTCTGGCCCAAATCATTGAAAACAACAACAAAATGCATCAGGAAGAAAGAGATGTCTCTTTGCTTCTGGATCACTAAGAAAGAATGGCAATAGCTCATAATGTTATAGTAAAATGCCTGCATCCTTCTTGGGGAATATTCTCTGGACTTTTACCCAAAACTTAAGTTTGTTCTGAAATAACAACAGCAAAAAAGATTTTAAAATGGGCATAGAAAATATTTTCTTTTCTTTCTTTTTCATCATCTGTTTTTATCCCTATAAGCCAACACAGATACAGAAATACTGAAGGCAATCCAAAGCAAGTATTCACATGAGTCGTTTAGTGCAAGTGTCTAAAAATGATATTACAGGAAAAATTTTTCATTCTAGTGAGATCATTGAACAGTAGAAATTTTTGTATATATCTATACCATTTATCTCAAAATCATTCAAAAACTTCAAGTTTTGGAAAGGGTCTACTGAGTCATATATAAAAATAAGACACCACCAGCCACCTTCAGGAAACTCAAGTGCTAAGAAGGAATTGGTAAGACATTGACACATCAAATGAGCACATTAATTAAATGTTAAAAACAAAAAAAAAAAAAACAAAAGAGTGAGACAAAACAAAGGCAAAAGATACACATACAAATAGAATTGTGTGTGTGGGGGGGGTGGGGGGTGCATAGTCTATTTTTTCCCAGTTCTTAACATTCACTTCCACAAAAATTTGAATTCCAGATTTTCTCACCATCTCTCCCCACCCCCCACCCCAGGACAACATGCACCCCATTCACCCCTTCCTCCTGGCTGTCCTCGCTTCTGTTATCCACCCTTCTTCCATCCGTCTTCCCTTCTATGTTTCTGTAGGGCAAAATAGATTTCTATATTCCATTGCCTGTATAGTTTAATTTCCAGTTGCATGTTGAAACAATTTTTATCATTGATTTTTAAAAGCCTGAGTTTCATATTTTCTCCCTCCTTTCCCACCCACCCTGGTTGAGATAACAAGCAATTGAATATAGGTCATACATGTGTAGCAGTGCGAAGCACTTCCATAATATTTATTTTGTAAAAGACTAACCACATTTCCTTCTGTCCTATCCTGCCCTGCATTTATTCCATTCTCTCCCTTGACCTGATTTCCCACAGTAGTGTTTGCTTCTGATTGTCCCTCTCTCCAATTTGCTTTCCCTTCTATTATCTTCCCTCTTGTATCCCCTTCCCTTCCTGCAGAGTGAAATAGATTTCCATATCCAATTGATTGTGTGTTATTCTCTCTTTAAGACAAATTCCATGAGAGTAAATTTCAATTATTTTCTTTCGTCTCCCTCCTCTTCCTCTCCATTGTAAAAACTCTTTCTTCCCTCTTGTATGTGAAATTATTTGCTACTTTCTATATCTCTCTTTCTCTTACTCCTAGTACATTCCACTCAACAGTAAATTTTATTTGTTTTAGGTATTCTCTCTTCATATTCAGCTCATCCTGTACCCTCTGTCTATGTGCGTATACGTAATATATATATATATATATACACATACACAATACATATGTGTACATATACATACCTAAACATATATACACATACATAGCATGCACACACACATATATATGTATGCATGTATGTATGTATTTCCTCTAACTACCTTAATACTGAAGAAAGTCTCGTGAGTTACACATAACATCTTTCCATGTGGGAATGTAAAAGTTCAACTTCAGTGAATTTCTTAAGGCTTCTCTTTCCTGTTTACTTTTACATGTCTCTCTTGCTTCTTGTATTAGAACGTCAAATTTTCTATTCAGCTCTGGTCTTTTCAACAAGAATGCTTGGAAGTCATCTATCTCATTGAAGTTCTGTTTTTTTCCCTTGAAGTATTATACTCAGTTTTGCTGAGTAGGGAATTATTGATTTTAATCCTGGTTCCTCTGACCTCTGGAATATCAAATTCTAAGGCCTTCAATTCCTTAGTGTAGAAGCTGTTAAATCCTGTGTTATCCTGATTGTATTTTCACAATGCTTGAACTGTTCCTTTCTGGCTACTTGTAATATTTTCTCCTTGACCTGGGAACTCTGGAATTTGGCAGCAATATTCCTAGGAGTTTTCATTGTGGGATCTCTTTAAGGAGGTGATTGGTGAATTCTTTCCATTTCTATTTTATCCTCTGGTTCTAGAATATCTGGGAAGTTTTCCTTGAGAATTTCTTGAAAAATGATATACGGGCTCTTTTATTGATCACAGTGTTCAGTTAGACCAATAATTTTTAAATCATCTTTCTTGGATCTGTTTTCCAGGTCAGTTGCTTTTCCAATAAAATATTTCACATTTTCTTCTACTTTTTTATACTTTTGGTTTTGTTTTATAATTTCCTGGTTTCTCATAAAGTCATTAGCTTCCATCAGCTTCATTCAAATTTTGAAAGAACTATTTTCTTCAGTGAGCTTTTGGACTTCCTTTTTCATTTGACTAATTCTGCTTTTTGAAGAATTATTTTTCTGATTTGCTTTTTGGCAAATTTTGCACTTTTGACATTTGACTTAGTCTGTTTTTAAAGGTGTTATTTTCTTCAGCATTTTTTGAGTCTCCTTTAGCAAGCTGTTAACTCGCTTTTCATGATTTTCTTTCATTGATCTCATGTCTCTTCCCAATTTTTCCCCCACCTGTCTTATTTGATTTTCAAAATCCTTTTTGAGCTCTTCCATGGCCCAAGACCATTGCATTTTTTTTTTTGAAGGTTTTGGATGTAGAAGTCTTCAATTCGATGTTTTGGTATGTTTTGTTCTTTCTCATCTGAAAGGATGGATGAAAATACATTTTCATCAAGAAAGTAACCGCTTACAGTTTTATTTCACCCCCACCCCTTTTGTGGCTTTTCCCCAGCCAGTTCATTGACTTTTGAATCCTTTGTCAAGTGGAGGGTATGCTCTAGGGACCTATAAGTTGTCAGTTCCTTCAAAGTGGCACAATAAGGGTAGAGGAGTTTACTCTTCTCCTGGCCTGTAGTCTGGTCTGTGAGCAACCACAAGCACTCTTTTCTGCCCAGGATCTGTGAGTAGGATTCCCTCTCCACTGCCACCACCAGCTGCACCACACCAGTCTGTGCTCCTCCTCACTGCAGGATCTCCATTCAGGACTGAAACCCTGAGCAGTTGATGGATTCCCTCAAGAGTCTTTAGGCCCTTTTAGGGCTCCAAAAATGGATGCTGCTGCAAAGTGGCTGCTGCTGCTCTGGGGGCTGGGACTGTATCATGCTCTGCTTTCATCCAGGTGAAAGAGCTTTCTCACTGACTTTGAAGCTGCCTTTGGCATTTGTGGATTGAGAAATCTGGGAACTTCATCTGCTACCCATTTTTCCAAGTCCTGAAGTTTCCTCCAGTCCTGCCTTAGCCATGCTGTGTGGCCAAGGCTGGACTGCGCTCTGCTCTGAGCCTGGTGCAATAGACCCCTCCTGTCAGCCTTGCAGGCTTCCTTGGGCTAGAAAGCTGTCATTTTGTGACTTCTGCTGCACTAGCATTTGTTTAGTGTCATTTTTCAACAGGTGTTTTATGGGCTATGGGTGGAAAGCTAGAGAAAATCAGCCCTTCCACTCTGCCATCTTGGCTCTGCCCTCCCACACACAGAATTTTTTAGCTACATATTTTCAGGGAAGAAACACGGTCACAGTAAAAATGCTATTGACTGCTATGGAAAGAGATTGACACACATTTTCTCATTTCAGCCTCACAACAAGTCTGCAAAGTGAGGACTACAAATAATATCATTCCCATTTGGGTCGTGAGGACACCAAGGTTCTGAGAAGTTCACCTATTTATCCATAGCTACATAGCTAGTTACTATTAGAGGTGGGATACAATCCTATGGTGTCTTAATGCCTGGTCCATTTCTCTTTTTACTAGACCGTGCTGACTATCCATTTATGAAAAGAAGAAGATGAAATAGTCTATGTTATGAAAATCATTAATAATTTTAAAATATTTAGGTCAATATGTAACATATTCCATGCCAACATCACTATTACTGAATTAAGCTCCAGAAAATGGTGACTCATGCAGTATACATTTAAGAGTCAGAAAAAAAGAGCTCCAACTAAATCAGGCAGCAGATAACTGGATGGAAAACAATGCCTAGCTTTGGATCATTTCATGCTGAAAAAAGTCACATGTGGCAAGCTTATGGAATTTTTGAATGATACAAAGTTTACAGGAATTGATAACATAGTGTATAAGCAAATCAGGATTCACGAATTTGGCAGACCAGAATGTTGGTCTGAATTTAATACGAGCAAAATTTAATAAGGATAAACTTTCAGTACTTGCATGGAACTATTTAATTTCTCAAGGATTGTTTCCACAAATCCAAGATGAGAGAAATGTGGCTAGATAGCAGTTTAAAAAATGCACATACATATTTCATATACATATATGTATATATGATGCATGTGTAAGTTATATATACATATGTGTGCATATATATATTTTGTGTATTATATATATATATATATATACATACATACATATATATATATATATACAGAAAGAGAGAGATTTTTAGTGAACTTCAAACTCAGTAAGAATCAATAATGTAATGTGGCTGGCCACAAAATCTAAGGCAACTTTAAGGTGCACCAAGAGAAACATGGTATCTCTGACTAAGGAGAAAATAGATCCAGTGGAGTCTGTCCTGATCACACCATTGCTTGGGTATTATGTTCAGTCTTGCATGCCTTATTTGAGGAAGTACATTGATGAAGTAGATATTGGGCAAAAAAAGGCAACCAGAACGGGGAATAAGCTCAAGATCATGCTATATAAGTATGGGTTGATGGAATGGGGAATGTTTAGGCTGATGGAAAGAAGACCTAAGAAGTACATGATACTACTTGATAGTAGTTTTCAAGTATCTGAAAGAACACCAAGGACAATAATATCAACTATGGTTCTATGATATTTAAGTAGCTTCTTTCTGTCTGCCTGTAGTATTTTCCCCTTAACCTGGAAGCTATTTTGTCTACTGTGTTACAAGGAGGTTTTATTTTGTTATTTCTTTTAGGAGATGAGCAGTGAATTTTTTATGTTTCTATATTGCCCTCCAGTTCTAAGATATCTGGATAGTTTTCCTTTATTATTGTTTGATGTATGGTGCTGAGAAGCCTTTTAAAAAATGTCTTTTAGGTAGTCCAATAATGCTTAAGTTATCTCGCTCAGTCTATTTTTTTTCCATATTAAGCTGTTTTTCTTATGAGGTATTTCATATTTTCTTCTTTGTTTTTCACTCCTTGGACTTTGTTTTAGTGTTTCTTGAGGTCTCATGGTCAGTTTTCACTTGATGGATTCTTATCTTTAATAAGCTGATTTCTTCATTAATTTTTATGTAGCCAATATGGTTTTCTAAGTAGTTATTTCCTTCAGCATATTTTTATGCCTTTTTAACCAAACTTTTAATTTGCTTTTCATAGTTCCTATTTTTTCACCATTTTCCCTCTATTCACGTTATTTGAGTTTACATTTATTTTACTCCTTTTATCTTTTTCTTTAATCCTTCTAGGAATACCTGTTAGGTTTGGCTTTTCTTACAGATATTTTCAAGTCATAATCTTCTGAATTTCTGTCTTGTTCTTCCCTGTCACCACAGTATTTTTTTCACGACCAGATGGCAAGATTTTTGACTCATTTTCTAAAGGGATTGCTTTCTCTAATGAAGGCTGTTAAGGATACAATGATAAGGGAGGCTGCTGATCTCATGGAGATGGTTAGATAGTAGATTCACAGAAACCAGTCCCTCAAAGCACAAATTCTTTCCAAAATTAAACATGTCAAAAAATTCTCCTCTATTAGCATCGGTGCACATTTTTCCACCCATGCACATATTATTCTTTAGGTACTACTATGATGTACTGGAGTCAGACATATGCCTTTTTTTTATCCATCCTACCCCTCTTCTGCATCTCATATTTTTCCGTAGCACTCATTTCTTGGTAAGGGCATGTAAAAATCACCATTTCCTCACTGATCATTCATGAATTTGGCAGAGGTCGATCTGCTGCTTTTGTCAGTCTTCCATCTTCTCATAGCAAAGTTCATGTCTTCTTAATATATTATGCTTTACTGGAAAAGACATTAATTAATGAAATTTAGTGAAGAATCTTTCAATTAACTTTTTCTATTTTTTTCTTCTTCTGATTTTTTGTGTTCCGCATTATCCTGTGTCTTTAAAAAAACAAAACAACCCAACAATAACTACACCATGTCAAAGTCTTTCTCTATTTTTAACATATAGGTCAGATCAATATTTCTCACTCTTTAAAAAAATAAAATGATACCATCTGAGGACTAGATTATTTATTTTATTAGTCATATCTTGTTCTTTTTCTTTCTTGTTCTGTCATTTGAGATATTTGCAAATTGAGAAAAAAAGTGAAAGTAGGGAATAGAAGGACAGACCTGTAGAATCTCTCCCTAATACCTCATTAAAAAACTATAAAAATGATTCTAAACAAATTCTAAAGTAGCAGAAGTCATAAAATGAAAGAATGAAAGAAATTTCCAGTCCAAGACAGCCTGGAAGGCCAACAAGCCTATTGAACTGGGCACAGAGTGGAGCACAGTTCAGCCTTGGTTGCCCAGTGCAACAGGGACTGAACTGGAGCAGACCTTTGGGAATGAAAGTCCTGGCAGCAGCTGTAGCTCCCAGATTGCTCAACCCACAAACACCAAAGATAGTTTCAAATGTCAGTGAGAAAGCTTGTTCACTTGAGGAGAAGGGAACATGGTCTGCCACTGCCAGCAGCAGTAACTGCAGTGGCAGCTTCCATTTTTGGAGCCCTCAGCCTAAAGACCTGGGAGACTGAGCCACTAATCTTGATCTCAGCCATGAGTGACCACCCTGAGGTGAGGAGGAGCACTGGTGGTTGTGGAACTGGGGGAGCCTCTGGAGAGGGAATCCTACTCACAGATTCTGGGAAGAAGAGTGCTTGTGGTTGTTCCCAGACAAGAGTGCAGGCCAGGAGAGGAGTAAACTCCTCTCCCTTTATTCTGTCACCTTGGAGAAACTGAGAACTTACAGGTCCCAGAGTATATCCTCCTCGACAAAAAATTCAAAAGTCAAGTAACTGGCTGGGAAAAAACTCAAAAAGGGAAAAATAAGAGTATAGAAGGTTACTTTCTTAGTAAACAAGCATTTTCTTTCATCATTTCAGATGAAGAAGAACAATGTACACCATCAGAGGAAGACATAAAAGTCAAGACTTCTGCATCCAAAACCTCCAAAAAATATGCAATGGACTTAGGCCGTGGAAGAGCTCAAAAAAGATTCTGAAAGTCAGGTAAGAGGGGTGGAGGAAAAATTGGGAAGAGAAATGAGAGAGATGCAAGAAAATCATGAAAAGTGAGTCAATAGCTTGCTAAAGGACACCCAAAAAATGCTGAAGAAAATAACGCCTTTGAAAATAGACTAACTCAAGTGGGAAAAGAGGTCCAAAAAGCCAATGAGGAGAAGAGTACTTTAAAAAGCAGAATAAGCCAAATGAGAAAGGAAGTTCAAAAGCTCACTGAAGAAAATAGTTCTTTAAAAATGAGAGTGGAGCAGATGGAAGCTAATGACTTTATGAGAAACCAAGAAATTACAAAAGAAATCCAAAAGAATAGAAAAATAAAAAGTGAAATATCTCATTGGAAAAACAACTGACCTAGAAAATAGATCCAGGAGAGACAATTTAATAATTATGGGGCTACTTGAAAGCATGATAAAAAAAAGAGCCTAGACATCATCTTTCATGAAATTATCAAGGAAAACTGACCTGATATTCTAGAACAAGGGGGTAAAATAAATATTGAAAGAATCCACCAATCACTTCATGAAAGAGATCCAAAAAGAAAAACTTCTGGGAATATTGTAACCAAATTCCAGAATTTCCAGATCAAGGAGAAAATATTGCAAGCAGCTAGAAAAAAAATAATTCGAGTGCTGTGGAAATACAAACAAGATAACATAAGATGTAGCAGCTTCCACATTAAGGGATCGAAGATCTTGGAATATTATATTCTAGAAGTCAAAGGAACTAAGATTAAAACTAAAAATCACCTATCCAGCAAAACTGAGTATAATACTTCAAGGGGAAAAATGGTCATTCAATCTAATGAGGACTTTCAAGCATTCCTGATGAAAAGACCAGAACTGAATAGAAAATTTGACTTTCAAACACAAGAATCAAGAGAAGCATGAAAAGGTATACAAGAAAGAGAAATCCTAAAGGACTTATTAAAATTGAACTGTTTAAATTACTACATGGAAAGATACTATCTGTAACTCTTGAAATTTTTTTCAGTATTTGGGTAGTTGGAGTGATTGCACACACACATATACATATATGTATACATACACATATACATACTAATATAAACATAAATGCATATATGTATATGTATACATATGTGTGTATACATACATACATATATATATATACATACATATATATATATATATACAGAGAGAGAGAAAGCATAGGGTGAGTTGAATAGGAAGGGATGGTATCTAAAAATTAAAGGAAGGGATGAGAGAGGAGTATATTGGGAGGAGAAAGGGAGGAATGGAAAAGGGGGTGGTGAGAGGGAAAAGTGAAGCTTACTCTCATCGCATTTGGTTTAAGAAGGGAATAACATGCACACTCAATTTGGTGTGAAAGTCTGTCTTACACTACAGGAAAGTAAGGGAGAAGGGGATAAATGTGGTTGGGTATGATAGACGGGAGGACAAATGGAAGACAGAGTAATCAGCACTAAACATTTTTCGGGAGGAACAAGGTCAAAAGAGAGAATGGAATAAAAGATGGGCAGGATAAGATGGGAGGGAAATATAGTTAGTCTTATACAACATAGATATTATGGAAGTCTCTTGCAAAACTGCATATATATAGCTTATATTGAATTGCCTACCTTCTCAGTGAGAATGGATGAGGAGAGAGGAAGGGAGAGAATTTGGAGCTCAGCGTTTTTGGAACCAATATTGACAATTGTTTTTGCATGGGTAATAAGAAATACAGATAATTGGGAGAGAAATATATCTTGCCCTACAGGAAAAGAGAGAAGATGGGAATAAGGGAAGGAAGTGGTGTGATAGAAGGGAGGGCAGATTGTGGGAAAGGGTAATCAGAATGCATGGTCTTTTGGGGTGGTAGGAGGAGAGAGATGGGGAGATGGGGAGAAAGTTTGGAACTCAAAATTTTGTGGAAACAAACAAATGAATAAATAAACATTAAAAATAATTAAATAAAATTAAAAAGTCATGATACCCCTTGCAAAAAAAAAATGCATGTTGAAGCATTTAATCACACATGTTCCTCTCCCTTTTGTTGTTACTGCTGTTTGCAGAAGTTCCAAAATGTTTCTCCTTCCTGGAATATTCATCCATCTTTGATTAGGTGTAGATTTTCAGAGTGTATCATTCCATATTACCGCTTGAGGTACTTTGATTTTTGGGAAAATATTGCTCCATTCTTTTCTGTTATCTCTCATGACAACAGAACAATAGTTTACTAAAATTCACTTTTTTTTATATTTTATGGTTTTTATCCTTGCAATTTAAACTTTGTCTTTGAATTTGTTAAACTTAGCCATTTTATGACCCATAGTTGGAAGTATTTCTTTTTTTAGTTTATGTCAGTGATTTGTGAATTATCTTGGTTAAGATTTGATTGTGTACAGAAGTTCTGAACAGTTTTCCCTTATTATTTCTTGATGTGCAATAATCATTTATTGTTTTTATTCATTTTTACAATCACTATCACATATTATATTTTTTCACTCTCCCCCCCCAAGACAGCATACAATTTTATATAGGTTCTACACCAATATTCCTATTAAATACATTTTCACCATAGTCATGTTGTATAGAAGAAATAAAAAAAATGGGAGAACTTATATAAGAAACCAAAACTTAATACAAAAGAAAATGATGTACTAAATTCTGAAACTGAATTCCATAGTTCTTTCTCTAGATGTGGAAGGCATTTTACCTTAAAAGACCATTGGGAATTTTTTAAGTCCTTGCACTGAATGAGGTTCTACATCTACCAGAAAAAATCCTTGCACACTGTGGTTGTTGCCTTGTACAAAGTTTTTCTAGTTCTGCTCCTTTTGCTCAGCATCAGATCATGTAAGTCTTTCCAGACCTTTCTGAAGTCTTCCTGTTCATCATTTCTTACAGTACAATACTATTCCATTACATTCACATACCATAATTTATTCAGTCATTCCCCACTTGATGGGCATCCCCTTGATTTCCAGTTTTTGGTCACTAAAAAAGTGCTGATATAAATATTTTTGTACATGTGGGACCCTTTCCCATTTTTATGACCTCTTTGTGATACATCCATAGAAGCAATATTGCTGGGTCAAGGGGTATGTACATTTTTATAGTCCTTGGGCTTAGTTTCAAACTGCTCTCCAGATTGGTTGGATCAGCTCACAGTTCCACCAACAATGAACTACTGTTCCAACTCTCACATCTTCTCCAACATTTGTCATCTTCCTGTTTTGTCATATTAGTCAATCTAATAGGTGTGACGTGGTGTCTGAGAGTTGTCTTGATTTATATGTCTCTAATCAAAAGCGATTTAGAGCATTTTTTTCATATGACTATAGATATCTTTAATTTCTTCCTCTGAAAACTGCCTGTTCATATCGTTTGATGATTTATCAATTGGGGAATGACTTGTATTCTTGTACATTTGACTCAATTCTCTCTATATTTTAGAAATGAGGCCTTTATCACAGATACTAGTTGCAAAAATTCTTTCACAGCTTTCTGCTTCCCTTCTGATCTTGGTTGCATTGGGTTTGGTTGTGTAAAATCTTTTCAGTTTAATATAATCAAAATTATTCATTTTGTGCTTCATAATGCTTTCTACCTCTTGTTTAGTCAAGAATTCTTCCCTTCTCCAAAGATCTGATCAATCCAGTATTCCTTGCTTCACTAATTTGTTTGTAGTATCAATTTTTATACTTAGATCATGTACCCATCTGGACTTTATTCTTGTGTCCAGTGTCAGGCATTCATCTATGCCTAGTTTTCACCACACTGTTATCCAGTTTTCCCGGCAATATTTGTTGAACACTGAGTTCTGATCACACAAACTAGGGTCCTTGGGTTTATCCAACAGTAGATTGCTATATTAGTTGCCTACTCTGTCTTGAGTACCTAGCATATTCCACTGGTTTACTCTTCTGTTTTTTAGCCAGTTTTGATAATTTCTGTTTTATAATGCCATTTGTGATCTGATAGAGCTAGGCCACCTTCCCTAGTACTGATTTTCATTAGTCCCCTTGACGTTCTGGACCTTTTTTTCTTCCAGATGAATTTTGATACTATTTTTTCCAGCTCCAGAAAATAATTATGTGATAGTTTGATTGGTATGGCACTGGGTAAGTAAATTAGTTTAGGTAGAATTGTCATTTTTATTATATTGGCTCAGCCTACTCATGAGCAACTGACATTTTTCCACTTACTTAGATCTGACTTTGTGTGAAAAGAGTCTTGTAATTACATTCATATAATCCCTGGATTTGTTTTGGCAGGTTGACTCCCAAGTATTTTATAGAGTCAATCCTAACTTTAAATGGAATTTCTCTTTTTATCTCTTTCTGTTGGGCTTTATTAGTAACATATAGAAATGCAGAAGATTTGTATGGGTTTATTTTGTAACCTGCAACTTTGTCAAAGTTGTTTATTATTTCAAGTGGTATTTTACTAAAATCAGTGGAATATTCTAAGTATATCATCAAATCATCTGCAAGGAGTGATAACTTAGTTTCTTAGTTGTCCATTTTAATTCCTAAAATTTCTTTATCTTCTCTAGTTGCTACAGCTAAAAATTCTAGTACCGAATAATGGTACTGATAGTGGACATCCTTGTTTAACCCCTGATCTTATTGGAAATGCATCTAGCTTATCTCCATTGTATAAAATGCTTGCCAAAAGTTTTAGGTAGATACTGCTTCTTGTTTTATGGAAAGGTTCATTTATTCCTATGCTCTGCAGTATTTTTAACAGGAATGGGTGTTGTATTTTGTCAAAAGCTTTTCCTGCATCTATTGAGATAATCATATGTTTTTTGTTAAGTTTTTTGTTGATATGATCAATAATGCTAATACTTTTCCTAATGCGGAAACAGCCCTGCATTCCTGCTATAAATCCTACTGGGTCATAATGTATTATTCCCATGATAAGTTACTGTATTCCTTTTGCTTATATCTTATTTAAAATTTCTGCAATTGCATTCATTAGAGAAATTGGTCTATAATTTTCTTTCTCTGTTTTGGCTCTTCCTGGTTTAGATATCAAAACCATATTTGTATCATAAAAAGAATTTGGAAGGACTCCTTCTTAGTCAGTTTCCCTAAATAGTCTATATAGTATTGGACTTAACTGTTCTTTTAATGCTTGATAGAATTTCCTTGTAAATCCATCCAGCCTGGGAGATTTTTTCCTAGGGAGTTCCTTGATGACTTGTTCAATTTCTTTTTCTGAGATGGGGTTATTTAAGTATTCAGCTTCCTCTTCTGTTAATTTGGGCAATTTTTATTTTTTAAATACTCATCCATCTCATTTAGTTTGTTGAATTTATGGGCATGTTTTCCTTTTTAGAGAGTTGTTCTCTTCAGTGAATTCTTTTTCATATTTTAAAAATCATTGGCCAGTTTTTCTTCTATTTCCTTCTCCAGCTCTTCCAAGAGTGCTCTTTGTGCATGTGGGTAATTCATAGTCCCTTCTGAAGTTTCAAATGGGAGTAAAGTCTCAGTACGGACCTCTTTGGTATTCGTGTTTTGGGCCTTGTCCCCATAGAGAGATTCTATGATCTTTTCCTTCTTGCTTTGCTTCTTCTTACTCATGATGATGTCACTTTGTGTATTGTGGTCTCTGGTTCTTTCACCTAGAAGCTAAAAAGCCTGGATGATGAGCCGACTGGTGTAAAAAAGCTGAGTCAGGGGATTTCTTTCTTTTTGTGTTTCCCCGGATTTGCCCTGGAGCTAGGTTGTTGAGGGTGGGGGGAGAGGTGGTCTAGTCAGGTGAAATCTCCTCAACTGATCTAGAGCAAATGCAAGTTCAGGGGCTGTTGATCCTGTCTGCGTCTTCCCATTTGCCCTGGGGTGCTGAGACATACCTGGGCTCCTAGTGCTGGTGGTTGTGAGGCTCCATTACCCTGGTGCTCTGGATCTTTTCCTGGTTCACTGAGGTCAGGCTGTCTGGGACAGCTCTTGTTCTCTGGGACAGTTAGATGAATATTCCTCAGCGATTTTCCTAGCCTCACGTGCTATGAGACTGTTAGTCCCTTCTGTTGATCCCACTGTTCCAGGTTTTCTCTGGGGAAATATTTTATGGTTCTTTCAAGGTCAATAAGGGGAGAGGGAGAGAGCATTTACCGATTACTCTGCCATTTTGGCTCCCAGAAGTTCAAGTAGGTCACTTACAGACATTTAATGTGCAACCTGATCGTCTCAGGAGCAGCAGCTGCTGCTAACTGGGGCTCCTTGGCTTTCACTCGCTCAGCTCTGCTTGTCTCCCTCCCTGCAATGCCATTCTGTCATGCTGCTGCTGCTCCAGAACACCCTGGGTCTTCCCTGCTTGGCCCTGCTCAGCCCTGCCTGGCGTCTCAGCAGCGGAGACACGCTGTGCTGTGTACTCTTGCAAAATCTGTGGTCTTGATTCTATATTTTTGCAAACTATGTTCACAGATAATACCTTTGGCTTTTATGGATTATGTCTTCTTCTAACATTGTTGCTTTTTGCTTCCTCTCAGTGTGATTTTATTCTAAGAATTTTTTTCTCCAAAATGATTCATCTCTAACTTATCCTTAGTGAAGAGATCCTCTATTAATGAATCATTTCCCCTTTAACCTGTTAATTGCGTCTTTCTATTCTACCCCCTTTTGAAATTCTATTTTTTTGCCCTAAATTTATTTCCAATTTCTACTTTTATGAATTCTATTTCTCTTTTGAACCATTCTGGAGAGTCTTGTTATTCTTTGACCTCTGGGAAGTCCAGAGGATTCCCTTTTTGAGAATGAATTATTGGTTCAATTTGTTAATATTATGATATTTAGTATGAAAGATTTGTATTCTTTTAGATGTTTTATTCATCCTTCTTTCTGATTTTAGTATCCCTTTTATTGATTTATTTATTTGTCTTATGGGCTTTCATAAGGTTTTTTGTTTGTTTTGGTCTTGTTGTCTTTGATGGTTCAATATCTTTTCTCGTGTATTAGCATGGCATTCCTGGCATAGATCCCTATGGGGTAAAGCCTTACACAGGGTGTAGCCATCACTCTCACTCTTTTAGTCCTAGGTTGAAAGAAGAAATTGAATCTGAATATCTTTTGTTTGGGTTATGGGTGAATAGAGATCACTCTGGCTTATAAAGGAAACAAAATAATTTTTACAATTATTTGTAACATTTTTTTTTTTTGTTGTGAAAGAGATTCTATTTTTTCCATGCTATAAATATTTGTCTCAGTGAGGAAACTTTCTATAACTAAACTAGGAAACTCCAGTACAAATCAAAGTCAGTTACCTGAAGCTCCGAGAGTTTAAGTGACTTGTTGAGGATCATAGTCAGTATGTATCAGAGGTAATACTTGCACTCAGCTAAATCTTTTTGGTTCAAAGGGCCTACAGTATCTCCACTATATCTGGGTGCTTCTCTTAATGTATTTATTATTATTATTTTAATCTTCACAAATTAGAAATCTAAAAACTGTAAACATTTTGTACATAAATATCTGTATATCTTATATTATTGTTACTACTGTTTAAATAGGTATTGTTATGAATTTGTAACACACATTTAATGGAATAAAATGTGGTAAAATTGTTTGTATGATATTTTAAAAATATTTTTTAAAATAATTTATTTTCAGTTTTCAACATTCACTTCCACAAGATTTTGAATTACAATTTGTCTCACCATCTCTCCCCTCTCCCCATCTCAGGAGAGTGTCCATCTCAACCAGCCCTTTCTGTAATCAGCCCTCTCTTCTGTCCCTCTCCCCCTTTTCCCATCTCCCTTGCTTTTATTTTCCTTGTAAGGCAAGATAGATTTCTGTACCCAATTGTATGTACAACTTATTTCCCAGTTGAATGCAAAAGCAATTTTTAACATTCATTTTTAAAGCATTGAGTTCTACATTCTTTCCCTTCCTCCCTCCCCACCCATGCTCATTGAAGATGCAAGCAATTTGATATAGGTCATACATGTGTAACTGGGAAAGACATTTCCATAATAGTTATGTTGTGTAAGGTTAACCACATTTCTCTCTATTCTGTCCTGCCCTCCATTTATTCCATTGTCTTCCTTGACCTTTTCCCCCACAATAGTGTTTACTTCCTATTAACCTTTTCCCCAATCTGTATTATTCTCTCTCTCCTACCACCTTCCCCTCTGCCTTCCTTTAGGGTAAGATAAATTTCAATACTCAATTGATTTTGTGTTATTCCCTCCTTAAGCCAAATCCAGTGATGGAAAGGATCACTTATTCCCTCTCAGCTTCCCTGTCTTCCCTTCCATTGTAAAAGTTCTTTCTTGAGTGTCTTATGTGAGATGATTTACTACATTCTACTTCTCACTTTCTATTTCTTCCAGTAAATTGCTCTCAAAACTTAATTTTATTTTTTTACGTATCCTCTCTTATGTATACACACATACATACACACACATATAGTATACACATAAACACATACATATACATACACGCATGCACACACACACACATATATATATACATATATACATACATATGTATATATGTGTATGCTGATACTGACAGAGATCTCATTTCTTTCCAAGTAGGAATGTAAACAGTTCAACTTTAATAAAGCCCTTTTGACTTCTCTTTCCTGTTTACCATTTCATGCTTCTCTTGACTCTTGTATTTGAAAGTCAAATTTTCTATTCAATTCTAGTCTTTTCAGCAAGAGTGCTTGGAAGTTCTGTATTTCATTGAATCTCCATTTATTCCCCTGAAGTATTATACTCAGATTTACTGGGTAGGTGATTCTTGATTTTAATCCTAGCTCCTTTGACCTCTGGAATATCAATTCCAAACTCTTCAGTCCTTTAATATATAAGCTGCTAAATCCTGTGCTATCCTGATTGCACTTCCATAGTACTGGTATTGTTTCTTTCTGGCTGCTTGTAATATTTTCTCCTTGATCTGGGAACTCTGGAATTTGACTACAATGTTCCTCGGAGCTTTCCTTTTGGGATCTCTTTCAGGAGGTGATCAGTGGATTCTTTCCATTTCTATTTTATCCTCTGGTTTGAAAATATTAAGGCAGTTTTCCTTGATAATTTCTTGGAAGATGATGTCTAGGCCCTTTTTTTGATCATAGTTTTCAGGTAGACCAATAATTTTAAAATTTTCTCTCCTTGGTCTATTTTCCAGGTGAGTTGTTTTTTCTTCTTCTGACTTCTGTGCACAATGACAACTGCTCTTTTCTACCCTAGAACTGTGGGTAGGAGTCTCTCTCCACAGATGCTACCAACTTTGCTATGCCAGTGCTCCTCCTTGCCCCAGAACTGTCAGCCAGGACTGCAACTCAGATCAACTGCTAGATTCCCCCAATGACTGTAGGCTAAGAGCTCCAGAAGCAGTCGCTGCTATGGCCATGACTGCCAGCACCCTGGATGGGACTTGGGCCAGACCACATTCCTCTCTCAGCCACGTGAGAGAGCCTACCCCCTGACCTTTGAAAACGTCTTTGGCACTTGTGGGCTGTGAAGTATGAAGACAGCTATAGCTGCCAGTGATTCAGCACCCTGAGGCCTGCTCCAGTTCTGTCTGTGGCTCTGTTGTGCGCTGCTGAACTCTGACACTGGTGTGATAGAGTGTTCCAGAGTGTCTTGGGCTGTTTCACTGTTTCACTCTGTCATTTTGTGGCTTCTGCTGCATTAGAATTTGTTTAGAGTCATTTTTACAGGTATTTTGAGGGATTTTAGGGGAGAGCTCAGGTAGGATCCTGCTTCTATTCCACCATCTTAACTCTGCCCCTATTTGTATCTATTTGTCTAATTCCTAATGGAAAGTGTGGGAGGAGTGTGACTTTAGTATGCAAAGTAGGGATATTTTTAAACGAAGTTTGAAAAAATATTTTTAAGGATTTGAGCTACATTATGTATTTCTTTGTGAGAAGATCAGTGATGTAAGTTTGTGGTTTCTACATATATGTGTGTGCATACACACATATGTCCACATACACACATACATACATAAACACATATCCTCACTCAAAAGGGAGAATTTTGGACTGAGTAGACAATTTATCAAACAACAGTAAAAATGGTTAATATGTATATGCCATTGCAATCATCAAATGAAATAAAAAATGACTTACTTGTACAATGTATGAAATGGTTAAGCTCAATGGAGGAAATTGAAAGACTTTATGGGGTACATCCTCATGAACTTGGCCAATAATGTGTCAACAAGGAAGTCTCAAATAACATCTGTCATGTAGAGTGTGTGTGTGTATGTGTGTGTGTGTGTGTGAGGGGGGGTGGCAGGGGATAGATGTGGACATGGAATTATTTATCATGGCAATTCATTGCCAGAAATTTGCCACCAGCATTTACATGGGTTATCCTGACTGAGAGATCGATGTGAATTATGCAAGAAACCAGCAAAACATCACCACAGATTGTAAACATTTAATGCCTACCAAATATTTATCAAGACAGGACCTGGTAACTGGAAGTATACATAAAAGCTCATAATGGCATGATGGATTGACAGAATCCAAATTCTTTAACTCAAAATATCTCAGAGATTTTAATGAACAATTGTACTGGAACGGGACCATTATCATAGACCACCCTATTCCTCAGAATCTCCTATTGACAATAAATATCCATAAAAAACCTTAGTAACAACATTTTAAATAAATGCTACAACCCCAAGTACTTGTAGTCTATGAGCTACATGAAATGCAGAACTTAAAAATATTGACATAAGACAAGAGATCAAAATCACAGAAAAACAGCAATAGGTCTATATTCTCTTCATTGTATTGTCATTTACTAGGTTTTACTCGGGAAGCTTTCAATAGTTCAAGGAAGATAAATTTGGTTGTTGTTGTTGTTTGGGGGTGGGGGTGGCTAGGTGGTGCCCTGGAATACAGCACTGGTCCCGCAGTCAGATTGACTCACCTTCCTAAGTTCAAATCTGGTTTCAGGCATTTACTAGCTGTATGACCCTGGGCAAGTCACTTAACCACATTTATCTCAGTTTCCTCATCTGTAAAATGAGCTGGAGAATGAAATGGCAATGGTATCTTTGTCAAAAATGAACAAACAAACAAACAAAATGGGGTCAGATGCAAGTGACACAATTTTACCAAGGAAATTTTAATGAAGTCATGGAGGATGATTTTACATTCTAATAATATTATTCAGCTATAAGAAGAGTTGTTTTATCAACGTGTGTTATTTTCTATATGTGTGTTCATCCTTCATTGCCGAAGAAGACCACGCCATCAGAGAAACGAAGACATGACTTGCACTTGACTTTGTTTTGAGTGAGGGAGGGCTATGCAAGTTACCAGCCTCACTTCTCCTCCAGAGTCATCTGAATCCAGTGACCAGATATTCATCAGGATGACTGGAGATGACCCAGGATGAGGCAGTTGGGGTTAGGTGACTTGCCCAAGGTCACAGAGCTATTGAGTGTCAAGTATCTGAGGTGAGATTTGAACTCAAGTCCTCTTGACTCTGGGTTTGAGGTTTTATCCACTGCACTACCAAGCTGCCCTATTTTTCTAGAGAACATTTAATGTAAAAGAATATTAGTAGTAGAGAGACTTGACACAGGATCACTTCCATATTATCCATTTTATTTATTTGCAGTCATGAGTAAGCTATGAGTGTGCAACTGAGTCAGTACACAAAGGAGTACAAGTGTTATGGGGCTTTGGGGTGGTTTGTTCAAGAATTACAGAATGGATTACATTTTATGTTCCTGAAACTTTTGGGCTCATCTTTTTTTTAATTCTCTCTCTCTGTCTCCTCTGTATGTGTGTATGTGTGTGTGTGTGTGTGTGTATGATTTATATGTATACACACACACATATATATATATATCACCATATATATGTATATTTACTTTTAAAGATTTTGTGTGTGGTTGTGTATATAAGTGTATGAAATAAACATTTTGATTTTTCTTTATGAAGTCTGTAAATATGTCATAGTCTATATTTAGGCATCACTGATACTCTCATATTTTGGTCATATGTGATGCCCTCTGTTGAGAAAGGTGGGATGAAGATTCCATTTTGAAGGAAGCTGCTAAAGTACTTTCCTCTTCATTGATCTGCCATTGTGAAGCATCCAAGACAGTTTCGGTTCTTACGTGGTTCTGCCACCTTCCAGTTTGCCGAGAAGCTTGCATTTGAGTGTACATACTGAATGGGATGATTCTGTCTTTCATGACTTTAAGCTTTCTGATTTTAATCGATTCTTCCTCATATTTTTGTTGTATTGAACATATTGTAACCAAACAGACCACCAGATACCTGGGACATATGTGATCAGGTGGTTAGAATTATACACCAGATGCTCCTTTATGAACCAACAAACAACAAATCCCAGTACTACAAGTACAGAATCCCCTCTCCTCCCCGTGAAATGTTCTTGACAATATAGCTAATAAACTAAACTGGAACTTGCATTTGATTACAGACAAAACTGTAGCCCACAACAGCCTGGACATAACAGCCTGGACATAACTTTGAGTCATAAAAATTTAAGACCAATGTTTTTTGCGTATGTTGCCATACCTAATACTCATAATCATCAAGCTACATGGAACAAAATGCTTTCAAAATATATAATCTGGGAGGAATTAATGAAAGCCATATGGAGAAAAGATGAAGTACATATCAACCCCATTGTCCTCTTTGCTACTGGAGCTGTCTAGAGGACGATTCCAATGAATCTGCAGGATGACTTTCTATCCCCGAACTGTTATTCAGTTACATAAAGCAGTCACTTTTTCCACCTGGAGAATATTAAACGTAGTAGAATAATAATAGAAGGAGAGGTAATTTGGAATAGTGGTCATAGATTCAACCTCCAAGACAAGAAGACCTGGGTTCAAAGCCTGGCTTGGCATACTAACTATGTGATCCTGGGCAATTAGTTAGCACCTACGTTTTAGGCAATGCTCTAAGATTATGTTATAGAGAAGATGCCAACTCATACTAATAGAGGAAATTTCCTGAACTGGAGGCAATAGTAATAACAATAATTAAAATCTCTAGAGTGCTATCAAATTTGTGGAGCATTTTATAGATGCCATTTCACTTATGAAAAATTCATAAAAATTTTTAGTTGGAGTTTCAATTATTATTCCCATTTTAGAGAAGAGACAATTGAAGGTTAAGGATGTTGAGATTATCAAGAGTCAGCTCCTTATTGTTGAAGGCAGGATCTGAAACCTCATCCCCCTAACTTCAAATCTAGCCTTTAAAGGTTAATATGTGACATTTCTAACACTTTCCATATCATTAAAATATTTCTATGCCAAGATTATCTGATGCCAATATGAGCTGTATTTCAGGGGAAGGCAGAACAATTTCTCTCCCTTCCTATTTTAGGTACTTCTGCATTTTTATTGTCTTTTCACACTCTCTCACCCCACGTAGCCACTTATCTGCCAAATCTTCCATTTAGGGCTCCATAACCTCCCTTGTGCCTATCCTCTTCACCCAGCTTACACAACCATGACCTTTATTCAGGTTGCAACCATTTTTCACTCTTCAATCACCTTGTAATTGGTCTCTCCCCTCTCCAATTTATGCAGCAGTCAAAGTCATAAAGTGACTCCTTAATCACAGATTTAACTATGCCACTCCACTAATCAGCCTACTCCAATGACTCTCTATTTCCTCTAGGATCAAATATAAATTATCCATTTACCCTTTTAAAGCCTTTCATGACTTGCTCCCAACCTATCTTTCCATTTTCATTGAATATTATTTTCTCTCCCTCATTTTGTAATACAGCCAGACTAGACTTGTCTCTGTTCATCACATACAATAATCTATTTTCCATCTGCATGAACATGACTGTTCACCAGATTTTGAATGTACCTCTTCTTTAAATTTGCCTTGCAGAAGCTATCTCTTCTTTCAAGATATAGTTCATCAATTGTTAATTTTTTCCTCCCTTTCAAACTATCTTGTATGTAACTACTTTGTATTTGTTCTAGAAATTCAATAGTACACATATACTGATATTGACTGTCCCCATCATTAAATGTAAATTCCTTGAGAGTAGAAAATATTTCATTCTTTATATTTATATCTCCTGCACCAACGAAAATTTCTGAGAAAAATAAGATATTGGATAAATACTTGCTGATTGATGAATAGTAATGGTCTAGGCTAAAACTGAGCTTGTTCTGAAATTGCCTTGGGCTCCTCTGAATTGTGACAATAATACATTATTCTTACCACATTTATAACCATCACCATAAGATTGTTAAGAATTATTATGATGAAGCTTAAGATGCTTGTGTTTAACAGTGGTTAGCAATAAAAGGTTTTCAGATTTAATTGAAATTTAATTTACCAGCACTAATTACAAATTAAATTGCCATTACAAGTTTGCACATGGATATAGTGCTGTACTTGGAGTCAGGAAGACCTGAGTTCAAACCCATCCTTAGTCTCTTTAAGACTCAGTTTTCTCATTTGTAAAGTGGAGATAATGGCTCCTACATTCCAGGATTATTAATTTATGTAAAATTCTTTATATATCATAAGGCTCTATATAAATGTTGTATTAGCTATTATTCATGAATGAATTAAGAAAAAGAGAATGATCAACAGTGTAGAAAGCATAGACACTTAAAAAAAAGTTTGAGGATTGAGAAATCTTGTTAGATCTAGCAATTAAGAGAGAATGGTAACTTTGGAGAGGAATTTCTATTGAAAAGGGAAATAAGAATCCAGAATGCATAGTATTAAGAAGAGAGTGCAAAGAACTGGAGCAAAGAGTTTAGTCACAAAAGAGAAGATAAACAGAGGACAGTAGTTAGCTGGGTTAGTTAGATTTTTAGGCTGGGAGAGACTTAACAATAGGGAGGGAGTATGAATGATGAAGTGTGTGATCTGTTGGAGAAGATGGGATAAATTGGATCCAGGGTGCAAGTAGAATGGGGCAAGTCTGCTTGCCTAACAAGAAGGGCCATCTCTTTACACAAGACAGGAGTGAAGATGGAAATAATGTGAGGGCACATGAGTGATATGATATGAGAAAGGAGAAAGAAGAGGGAACTTGTCCAAATATTTTGGTGAAGGATGAGGCAAGTTTCTTACCTGAGAGGTGGGGGAAGGAGAAGCAGAGAAAATTTGAAGAGAGATGAAAAGGCAGCATGGTAAGTAGGGTAGAGAATGGATCAGGGAATTGTAAAAGGATTGTCTTCCTGTTGTGACAACCCAAATTTGTAATGGATTCTGCAACATGAATTTGTGATATTTTGTGGCTTTATTCACAACTGCAATTTTAAAAAGAAGAAAGGAAGTGGATGGTGGGAGTAATGTAAGGCTGGAACTTGGCAATTTAAGATCTGTGATAGAGTAGGAGGGCAAAGGACTCAAGACAAGAGGATGGTGTAAATTTGAACTAACTCACCAATGGATTAACTTAAGGGAGAGATGAGAGTGTAGCCAGTTCAGGGTGATGGTGTGAGAGGAAATTAGCAAATGACAGAATCAGAGTTCATGGCAAGGAAAACAAGCAGAGTTGGGGTTGTTAGGGAGAGAAAGATGGAATGACAAAAATCTTATGCTTAGATAAAAAAATTTCGGAGTTTGTGAATATGGAAGTGAAATGTTTGTGCATGATGGCAAGATGAGATGGTATGATTTCTCTGTGCAGCTGAGAGAGATGAAGGATTAAACAATTGGAAATGAGTAAATTTAGGAAGCTGGAAGTTAGGGTATTGGAGGGCATATCCATCTAAATTTTACATCTTTTAGTGTAAGAAGAGGAAATAAGGAAGAGAGAAAGATCAGGACCAGTCAATGAACTCAGAGAAAGGAAGAAGAATATCAGCCAACAGTAGCTCAATAAAGTTACTGTATGATAGTGATAAAGGGAGTCTCAAAAATCCATCACCTCCAAGCAGTGTCATGGTATCAGTGGGTTAAAGAAGATAAAGGGGGGAAGGAAGGAAAAGGTTTATTATGATGAAAGCAAGTTTTGTACCTAAGAAGCAGGTATTCCAGAAACTACAGTGGATTGTGATGTGGAGATCAGATGGAAAAGAGCAGGAATAAGTGAGTAGATAGTGGGAGACAGAGAGCAGGATTTGTTCAATGAAGGCTGAGAGTTCAGAATCACTCAGATGGGGAGAATTTTACCTAAAATATTTTACAAATAATTTCTTAGTCAATTTCCTTCCTTAATTTTTAAAATTTTCTAATGAGTTATAGAATTCAAACCTACAGATTAGGTTCTAAATCTTTTGAGAAGAAACTGCCTTATTAGAGTTCATTTGCTTTTTATGTTTTTTTCCTGTTCTAGGACAGAGGATAAAGAATGCTTGTTAAAGATGATTTTCATAAACCAGAAATCTCTAATAAGTGCAACTTCTTTTTTTGCCAGGGAAATGATCATTGATGTTTGCAATTATGAACTGGATGCGATTCAAAATTCTGAAGTCTTTATGAATTATTGAAGAATAACTGTATTTGCTCAATCATTTTAGTGTTGTATTTTCTTGTATGCTAATTCTAAAAACAACCTCATCTTTGTTCAGTGAACAGAATCCTTTTAGATACTGACTAGACCTGAGAAATTCATTGGTAAAGGGAACTCTCCAATAAGGAAATTCCTTTTATTAATAGAGATTGG
Source organism: Bettongia penicillata ogilbyi (assembly GCA_023548195.1). NCBI lineage: Eukaryota > Metazoa > Chordata > Mammalia > Diprotodontia > Potoroidae > Bettongia > Bettongia penicillata. Next base: position 2,880,753 of record JAJHZJ010000124.1, on the reverse strand, counting down.
CACCTTCACTGCACTTTCTTAATTTTAAAAGTTGCCTGGAGTAATGAGAGGTGGTGTGTTGTCTCCAGAGTCACACAACCACTATTTTTCAAAGGCCAGGCTTAATCTAAATCTTCCTTGATCCTGTAGTCTGGTCTCTAATCACAAAGCTACATTCCCAACTGTGACTGAAAACAAAACAAAGCAAAACTAAATGAGTTTTTATTGTACATTAGTAAAAAAGCATATTCTTAGATAATTTAAGTCTGTTTTTAAAATTTCTGCTATGAAGGTAATAATTTACTTTTGATAGATTATTTAATTTGAAATTGTCAGCAATACATTTATTCCATTCAATAGTACAAACTGTAACACATCTCTGTGCTATCATCCTTTGCGACTCTTTTCCATGTCTTCTCATAAATTCTTCTGGGGGGGTCCACCCAAGCTTCTTGGAGAATTACTCTTATTTCTTTGACATTGAGATAGCAATGGTTTACACCATTGACTGTGCCATACTCTTCATTCTAGAGCAGACCTAACTCAGGTGAAAATAATGGTTAGTGAAGGATTGAAACTGGAATACAAGGAGATGACAAGACTTGCATCAACTAATGCTGAGTGAAGTGAACAGAACCAGGAAAATATTATTCATAGCAACAGCAATATTGTGTGATGGTCAAACATGAAGCTTCTCTTCAGCATTACAATGCTCCAAAACAATTCTAAAAGACTCATGGTGGAAAATACTGTTCATATTCAGAGGAAAAAAAACTATGGAGTTTGAATGTAGACTGAAGTATTGCATTTTCACGTTTTTTTCTTTATTTTGTAAAATTAATTTTCCGTTTCTTCTTTCACAGCAAGACTAATGTTGAAATTCATAATTAGGTTGACATAAGCATTACCAGAGTTGGCTCAGTGTTTGGGAAGCTCTGAAGGAAAGCAGGGAGAGAAGAGGTATTAGACTGACTACCAAACTGAAGATCTACCAAGCCATTGTGCTGACCTCATTGTATGCTTGTGAAGCATAGACAGTCTACCAGAGCTATTCCGGGAAACGGAATCACTGCCATTTGAATTACCTTAGGAAGATTCTGAGGATCACCTGGCAGGATAAGGTTTCAGACACTGAGGTCCTTATTTGAACTAAACTGCCAAGCATTCAAACCATGCTTCAGAGAGCACAACTCAGAAGGGCTGGCCACATCATTCGAATACAAAATGTACACTTGTCAAAAAGACTATTTTATGGAGGACTCAGATGGGGTAGGAGATCACATGGTAGAAGAAACTGTACAAGGACACTATCAAAGTCTCTCTCAAGAACTTTGAAATTGATTGTGTGACGTGAGTGACACTGGCACAGGACTGCTCAGCATGGCATGCTCACATTAGAGAAGGTTCTGTGTTCTTTGAGCAAAGCAGAATGAAAAGAACTCAAATGAACCATAGGATATGCAAATTTGTACTATCCACTCCAAATAACACACGGACATCTATAGTAGAGCATTTTGAGCTCATATTGGTCTGTTAAGTCGCTTTCAGAAACATTGAAACTTGACTTTATCATAATGATAATGTTGGTCCTCTTCAAGAACGAAGGACAGCCAACCAATGTGGAAACATTTTTAACATGTGTTAAGCAAATGTTAAACAAATTTCCACATCAATTTTGCTCCTTGTCCTGACTGGTCATCTCTCTGCAAACTTTAGCCTTTTTTTAACTTCCATCATCAAACTTTTCTGCTCCCACTCGTATATTGCTAAATAGAACTGAAGTAAGCACCACTACTGAACTGACTGATGTCACTATAGATTTGTGTTATCAACTGGTCCATTCATAGCCATTCATTCCTTTCCAATTGATTCTCTATTCTATTACACACAGAGGCCATTCCAAATTATTTCTTCTTAAGTCTTTCCCCCTCTCCTACCAACCTCTCAGGTAAGGATGTTGACTCATCTTCTAGCAACAAGACTGAGTTAATTGACCATAGACTTCCTCTTCTCTCACTTTCTAAATCTCAAATGTCTTTATATGCTGACCTCTCCTCTTTCACTCCAGTTTGTAGTGTTGATATGACTCTTCTACTAACCAAGAGCAATCCATTTGAGGTGTCTCTTTCATGCCATTCCCTCCTATCTTCTCCAGCAGATTAATATTTCTATCATTTCTTCCTCTTAATCTTCACTCATTCCCATAGACTGACAATTTTCTGCTGTTTCCAAACATGCCCAAATCATCTAAGTCACAACATTTCTCCAAACTATCATCTTGTATCTCTCCCCTTTCTATCAACCAAAGTTCTAGGAAAAGTTATCTAAACTTGTTCCTTTCATTTCCTCCTCATCCATTTCTCAAACCTTTATAGTTTTGTTTTTGACTTCATTCAACTGAAACTGCTTTTTATAAAGTTACTAATTATCTTTTAATGACCAAATATGATGATCATTTCTTAGTACTCTTCTTTATTGACATTTCTTAGCATTTAATAGTGTTGACCATTCTTTATTTCTGAATACTATTTCAAGAAAATAGTATTTCTTTCTCTCTTTTTCTTTTAAGGTCTATATTTATCTGTATACACATACATACATACATACATATTTACATATATACAGTTTTGCAGGTTCAGGGAGCTGCCAAGGAGAAATGGAAACAGAAAAAAAATGAATGATCAATACAGTAAGTTCCTAGAGGAGATGGTTGGGAGTGGGGTTCATTGACCATAGTGTAACACTCCCTAGTTTGGCCCTTATTATTGCAAGTCCAAGTAGATTACACTTTTGTTACTTCTCCAAGGTTCTTTGGTACTCTTAATGAATTTGAAGATGTTCAGGCTCTCTGTAAATTGCTCAAGCCCTCACTTATGGTATTTTTCCAAGCATAGAGGTATTTCCTGACCCCTGATTCCATATAACAAGGAAAGGATAGTTTACTTTCACAAAGACATATTTACTTCAAAGATATAGTCACAAATATATAAATACTTCACAATGCATTGGAGAAATAATTCTCTCACTTGTACCATCAAAGTTTCGATGGAAGAGAAAGAGGATTAGGTTCATAGCTTAGCTCCATTACTTTATAGAATAGTTCCATTTCCAAGTTCAAAGCCCTGATTGGACTTGAGTCTTAGCTTCTCCAGGCTTCCCGACAGGCTGGCTGGCTGGCTGTAACATCCTGTCTAGAATCTTGAATCCAAACTTTCCATGTCTCAAACTCCAAATGGCAATCATTGCTTGGCACTTGAAAGTGAGAAGGACAAATGAAACAAAACAGTCACAATCTCCCCTTCTATCTTTCCACACTGCTCTTGAGGCTAGAATAAAAGAGAGCTTGCATAGGAAAACTTCTTTTCCTTTCAATGGTTCAATTCATGGTTCCTACACTGTGAGTGAACTATAATCGTCACTGTCTGGATATAGCAAGAAGACTAGGAAGGAAAGAGCATGAATCAACCAGAAATCAACTCAAAACGATTCTGCTCACTCATGTGGTACAGGAGCCAATATGCTTCATGTTAGAAGATCTGGACATGCTCAGGCAAACCTGCCTGGAGGTGCTACCATATTGGGTAATTTGAACCTATTCCAAAGGCAAGACCTTTCACACTAACAAAGAGTTTTCTTTAACTACAAGAAGGATTAACTCTTCCTCAAAGAATGGAGTAAAGGTGAAGAAAATGTGGAAGATTTTCAGGGATTTTGAAATTAAGAATAGGAAAAAAGAGGTGGTTTAAGGAAGAAATCCAATGACAGTCACTGAGAGTGATGGTGATAGAATGTCATTTAGGGGGATTGAGAGTAGTAGTATAGATTTACAAGGCTTGTTGAGAGCAGAATGGAAGGATTGCTGGTGTCAGTAGGCATCTGGTTGAGATTAGAGCATATGAATATGCATTGTTATCACTTTGCATGACTGAGGAACTTCTCTTGGTACAACAGAAAAGATATTTTATTGAGGCAATAAATATGCCATCCAGTGTAGGTGATGCAGTGGATAGAGCACCAGCACAGGAGTCAGGAGGAGCTGAGCTCAAATCTCACCTCACACACTTGACATTTACTGACTGTGTGACCTTGGGCAAGTCGCTTAACCCCAATTGCCTCATCTTGGGTCATCTCCAGTCATCCTGATGAATATCTAGTCACTGGATTCAGATGGCTCTGGAGGAGAAGTGAAGTTGCTGACCTGCACAACTCCCCCTCACTCAAAGCAAAGTCAAGTAAAAGTCATGTCATCATTTCTCTGATGGCATGGTCTTCTTCAGCAATGAAGAACAAATACACGCATAACATACACACACACACACATATATATACATACATACACATATATGTACACTGATTACATATATACATTGTTGGACTTGATGTATACCTCATTTGGTCACATATTCTATTTTGTTTTAGGAAACAATAATAAAAAAATTAATAAAATATGATAGCATAATTAATAATGCTAATGATGATGATAACGATGTTAATAGGGTTGGAAGATGTGAATGGTAGTGGAGAATTATTTGAATAAATGGTTTCTGCTGTCTTGGGACACGGTTCTCTATGACAATCAGTAACTTTGAGAGGAGAAACAATGGATGGTGATATGTTGATATTAGCACAAAATCTTCATGGTGACACAAAATACTGAAAAAATGTTATAATTGAACATTTATATTCCCCATGAAGAGAAAATAAAACATTCACTTAAAATGTCATTAAAATATGATGAAATTCTATACTTGGCAGAGGGTTAAGGCAATATGAGATAAGAGATAAGGTAGACCACAGTGGAAGGTACCAGTCTACAGAGGATTTTCCAACATGGTTATTTTATTCTTAAATATTTCGCAGCACCAGTGGAAAATTGTTCAATGTTTGTGGAAATTTACAAAAACTTATGCTTTCCATTGAAAGTCTGCAAAAATATTTTCTCTTTAGCATCCTCTCTTCACAGCTACTTTTTCACTGGACAAGACAACATGAAAAAAATATGAGTTTAAAGCAGGCCATCCGAAAGAAATTCTTGGCCCACAAATGCTATGGTCTATTTTGAATTCAATGTGGTTAAATAATTCTACTCATGATATTTCTAAGTATACTTTACCATCTGGGACTATATAACTTAAAGAGATAACTCAAGGAATTATTTCTTGTTTATTTAAAAGTAATGGATATAATGGTTTGCTTCATTTAGAAATAAATTCCTTTTGTTGTTAAAACACAATTGCATGTCCCTTCCGCAATTCTACACAAATAGCCATCCCTTCTAAAAAGGATTTTAAAAGGAGGAAAATAAAAGAATATTTCAGCTTGAATTACCAAGTGTTCTTGAACTGTCTGCTATGGACTATTGATTATGCTAGGTTTCTGAAGCTATAATGCAAACAACGAAATAATACCTGACTCACAAGGAACTTATATGTGAAGTAGGCAAGGGTGAGATGTGAACCAACGAGTGCATAAGGGATATAACCAGTTTGAATAAAAGGTGAATGTGAAGTAGGGCACTAGGATATGGGCGAGTCAGGAAAGGCTTCGTGTAGAAGCTGGTATTTGACATGAGTCAAAAAGATTTGTGTAAAAGTAGAGGTAAGGAAATAATGTATTCCAGCAACAGAAAAAAATTGTGATGGAAGCCATGGAGTTGTGAGATCTTTTATTACTTGTATGGGAGTACATGTAATATTCTATATCCATATTCCCTCACTTTGGCAGTGAAGAAAAAGAGGCCCATTTTTTGACTTCACTATTATAATTATACAGGGATGTATGGGGATGTTTAGGAGGACTAGCATCTCTGTTGTGAGAGTTTACCAAGTCCTTTTCAGGACTGCTCATCCACCTTTAGTGTCCACCTGTCCCCCAGTTCTCACTTCAAGAAGCTGTAGCATTTGCAGTGGTCACACCCCAGTAAATGATCTTGGCAGATGGGCTAACCCAGACTGAGGGTAACTGATAGGCCTCAAACCCCGGTGGAATGGGTAGATGAGAACAACTTTTTCCAACAGCCAAGAAGGTGACTGAAGTAGGCACTGTGGAACTTAGTTAAACATCAGAGAAACCAAGATTATCCACTATATCTTGGGCGTTCTTGACTTTTGTCCTGCCACTGAACTTTGATGACTTAGGAAGAGGGAGTGAAGCTGATGATTTTGTGTAACTGCTTCAGTTTAATCCAATTTACGCACAAGTCATTTGTCACCCCTGATGTCATTGGTTCTCTCCAAAATGGAGGAGAAACAGCAACATAAACAGCCTTCACTTCTAGTCATTGTTGCTTTGTTGTAGTTATTGTGTATCATTTCTTGGTTCTATTTACTTTACATTAATTAACATAAGTATTCTTGTGATACATCTCCAGATTTCTCATTTGTTATTTTCCTAGTCTTATTTCTTATAGTTGTATACATCAATATAACAATTTATTTAGCCATCTCCTAATTTATGGATATTTTCCCAGGTTTTGTTGCCACAAAAATGTCCTACCGTGAGTATTTTGAAATTTATGGGATCTGTCCTCTACGGGATCTCTGGATTCCAGAAAGTGAGCAATTTAAGTACTTTTAAAAGCATAATTCCAAATTTTTTTCTTGTCTTTTGGGATATTCTATTTCAAGTTCTCTACTTCTTCATGTTTATGGCTGCTAAATTGTACTTGATTCTGAATATAACTCCTCAAAACTTGAAATCTTTCTGGCTGATAGCAGTATGTTTCTTTTTTATGTAGAAGCTCCATATTTTGTCTATTCCTGGCAGTAAGTAAAATTTCTGGTAATTTTCATTTTGGAGTTTCAGGAGATAAACAATAGTTTCTTTCCATTTTTACTTTGTCTTCATTCTAAGAGATCTGAACAGTTTTCTTTTGATTTTGTGAAATATACCTTTCTGTTTTCTTATGCTTTGCAGGCAGTTTTATGATTTTTATTTTTTTTCCCTTCTCATTCTGTTTTCTAGGTCAGTGTTATGAGATGTCTTATACTTCCTCCTATTTTTTCAGTTTTCTTATTTAAAAAATTATTTCTATTATTTGACTAAGTTATATTTTATTTAGTCCATTCTGATTTTCAGGGAGTGTGCTGTGTGAGTAAGGTTTTATCTCTTGTGCCAATCGGTGAAATCTCTCTCCATTTTTTTCCTCTGCAACTCTCATTTATTTTATATATTTTTTTCCTCTAGAGTTTTCATAATGTTACCATAAAAATAAAACTTTTGCTTCATCTTTTCTAGGAATCCTCCTTGAACTTGGGCCCAAGATGTGTTTTGCTTTGAGATTTTTTAGTGGTTTCAAAGTTATTTTCTTTTGCATTTGCATCATTTATGCCACCAAAATAGCATTTTACTCTGGGATTCATTTGTTTTGAAGGCAGGGATGTCATTTTTTGAATGTACTTCCTTTCTTTATACTTTATGTTAGGGCCAAAATTTGAGCACTCTTAGAGTGAATGTCTGGACTGATCTTGTTTCTTTCTTTGGATATTGAGTTTTGTATTTATTCTAGCCTCTCCAAGGCAACTCATTCTGGCAACTGGAAAGCTTTTTAGTGCTTGTAAAATAATCTAATCCAAAACAAACTCTTAATTATATCTCTTCACCCTGCCCCCACTAATTCTGACCTATACATTTGATATCTACAAATTTTTGACTTGGGTTTCAGTCTGGTCAATATGCCTTTCAATGATTCAGTCACTAACATTTACTAAGGGTCTGCTACATGCCAGTCATTGTATTTTGTGGGGATACAAAGCATGGCAAAAGACAGCTACTATTACCAAGACATTTACAGTTCAGTGGGGGAACTAACATTAAACAACTATGTACAAACAAGATACGAACAGAATAAATTGCGGGGTTGGGGGAGAATCTCAGAGGAAAGTCCTTAAGATTAAAGAGGACTGGAGAATGCTTTTTTGCAGGAGGAAGAACTGAGACTTGAAGGAAACCAGAGAAGTTAAAGGTCAAGATTAGGAGGAAGAGTTCTAAGTGTGAGGAACATCTATTGAAAACCCTTAACGTTAAGAGATGGAGTATCTTGTTCTAGAAACTCAAGGAGGTCACTTAGATGGATTTCAGAGTATACTGTGGAGAGGAAGATGTAAAAAGACTTGAAAGGAAGGAAGAAGTCAGATTATGAAGCATTTTAGGAGGCAGATTTTTTTATTTGATCCTAGAAGAAGATCCTAGAAGAAATAAGGAGCCACCAAAATTTACTTAATAGGAGAATGCAATGGTCAGATCTGCATTTTAGAGAAGTCAATTTGACAGCTCAGTGGAAAATGAATTAGATGGAGGAAAGTCTTGAGACAAGGATATCAACTGAAAGGCTGTTGTAGTAATAGAGGCTTCTTCTAGGGTGAGGGAAGTGTCAGGAGATAAAGGATCAATTTTAGTGATATTATGGAGATAGAAAGTATAACACTCAGCAACTGACTGGATATGGTGGGACAGTGAAAGATAGGGTGAAAAGTTGAGAATGACTCCCCTACATTGTAAATCTGGGTGACAGGAAAGATGGTGGTACTTTCAACAGTAATGAGGAAGTTACTATGAAGAATGGACATTTTGGAAGGAGATAATGAGTCCGGTTTTTGAAATGTTAAGTTTTACATGTTTATAGGAATAGTGCTAAATTCAAATGGAAACAAAAGTCACTAATCTAGTCATAAGGACAACTGTGGGGTGCATATTGGTAATTTCAAAATATATGTTTTGTTGTGTTTATATTTATTTTACTAAAATTCCCAATACCATTTCAATCTAATTTGGACCTCCCTTGGGAGTTGCCTGCTACATGTCGTCTTGGGGCCAAATGTTTGATAGCTATTGTTATGACATGCAATTGGAGATCTCTAACAGGCAATTGGAAATATGAGATAGGGCTTAAGGATAGACAGGTAAATCTGATAGTTATCTGCATTGGGATGATACTTAAAGCCATACAGACAGTAGAGGGTCCAAGACAAGTCATAGGAGATCCCCACAGGCAATAGTATGACCTGAATGAAGATTCCGTGAAGGAGACAGAGACGGAGTGATCCAGTAAGTAGAAGGAAAACTAGGTGAGAATATGTCATGAAAACATATAGAAAAGTTTAAAGTAGCGTTATCCATAATGTGAAAGGTTGCAGAGAGGTAAAGAAGGATACAAGGCTATTAGATTTGTCAATTGAGAAAAAAAATTGGCAAGTTTTGTGAGTAGTTTCAGTTGAATGATGAAGTAGGAAGACAAACCACAAAGATTTAAGAAGATGGGGGAGAGGAAAGAAAGTGACCTTTTCAAGGAGTTTAGGGATAAAAAGAAGAGAAAAAGGATGGTGTCTTTTGGGGATGGATATCCTAATTGGATTAGTAGATCAGTAGATTTGTGCTGAACTCAGTTGCCACCAGTTAGATGGAATGGTCTTCTGGTTGGGAATTAGAGAAGTTCAGGCTGCTCTTGGATCTGGAATTTCTATTTTGATTATTCTGTTGAAAGCATTAGTCTGAGTTGGAAGGGTGGACCCGAGAACCCATTCTGCCTCTGAAGTCAGAGCCACTTAGCTGCTGTTAGTTTCAGATATTGCATGTTATAAAACTTAGGGCCTGCAATCCCTCCCTTACCCTGGAGCGACACCCCTGAACATGGGTCACCTCCTCAGTCAGCCCTAGATCTGTGACTTGGAACTGGATAATAATCGAGTCTTACCGGTTGGCACCCATATTCTTGAATCTGGAATAAATTCAAGCAATTTTTCTTGGCCTGGTGAGTACCCAAGGAATGTGAAGCAATACTCCACACCATGGTCCCTGGCTGCACTCCATTTCTGGTGACTAAAAACCTTTGTTTCCTTGTGCAACCTTAGCTGGAAAAATGACTTACTATGGTTTATTTTGGTTTTTTTTTTTGTTTATTTTTTTTTCACTGCTGAATTTCTCTATTACAGTTCAATCTGGTGCATTTTCTAGATCTGTTTAGTGGAGTTGTGAAGGGTACTCTGCAGTACTTCCTTTCATCTAGTTTCTGTAAAATTTTGTAATTTACTTATGTGTGTGTGTGTGTGTGTATGCAAAAGCCTTTTAATTTCACGCAATAGAAATGATCTACTTTGACATTATGATGCATCTCTCATTTGTTTAAATATTCTCCATTTTGGCATAGCTGTGAAAGTTCCTGACACATTCTCTGTTACTTTACTTTGAAGTTACGTATGTATTTTTTGAGTTTGTTGTGATTTGGTCTATTTAATGTTGACTTACACCTAATTTCCATCAATCTGCTTCCTGACTTTCCCTGAAGAAGTTGTTGAATTCTAGTCTTTTCAGAAGCAATTTATGTTCTCGGGTATATCAAATCCTGCATTATTTGATTCAGTTGTTTCTCTTATTTATCTAATCTGTTTCCCTAATCTACATTTAGGGTTTTAAACTAATACCACATCATTTTGCTAACAATTAGGTCACAATATATTTTCAGACCTGGAAACAGAGCTAGTTTTCTTAATTTTTTCCATAATGTCCCTTCAGATTACAGTCCTTTTCTTTCTCTAAATGAATATTAACTTCTTTTTTTCTAGCTTCATACAATACTCTTACATAGTTTAATGACTTAACTGTATAAAACAATATGAGTAGTATCATAATTTTTAAAAATTATTTTGGCCTTGCCCAAAGGAGTGAACATGCTTAAAATTATTTAATTAATTATTTGCTGAAAGAGTCTTTTACAATTATATTTATATAACTTGAGCATGTTTTGGTAGATCGAATCCTAGATATATTTCAATTTTATGTTTATTTTGAATGGGATTTCTTTATATATAATTAACTCCCAAATTTTGTTCTTCCTATATAAAAATGCTACCTATTAAAAAAGAATTGCTCTGCTATTTTACTTGAGATATTAATTATCTCATTTAGTTATTTTAGTTCTTTTTTTTTACTAATTCTATGGGATTTTGTAAGTAAAGCACCAGTTCACCAGTGAACAGGTAAAGATTTGTCTCCAACTTGACTATTTCTATGCCTTTAATTTTTTCTCTTCTATTCCTGCTCTCCCAAGAAAACCTAGACCTAAATTGAACACTAACAGAGAAAGACTAACCTTACTTTACTTCCTTCATGTATTATAGAAGCTTCTGGTGATTCCGCATTTCAAATAATGCTAAAAATTGTTTTATATGCATATTTTTATCATATTAAACTATGTATCAACTTTATGACTCTTGTTTTTCCATAAATGAGTCGTATTTTTTGTCAGACTTTTTCTGCCCTTATCATACAGATTTTTGGTTTAAGATATTTTGTTTTTAATATAATTATGTTGTTTTCTTTTTTGGTTTAAATGAGTTTTGTTTTATGAATTTAGATCTTATGCTGTTTGGTGTTACACATTTAGTATTGATGCTGATTCATTTTCTATCATTTCTTTAAGCACACAGTTTCCCTGTTTATTTCTTTCAAATTTATAATTTCATTTTACTTATTCTGAGAGTAAGATTGAAGCTCCTGCTTTTATTATTCACCTGACTTTTTCCCTTAGCATTTCATTTTCATTCCATTTGTGTCTTTTTTATCTATTTATTATATACCTTAGATTATTTCAGTTGTTTTTTCTTAGCTGTACTTCCTTTCTTTTTCATTTTAGTAGAATATTTAGCCCGTTGATATTAATTTTATGGTTGTTAGGTTTTGTATTCCTACATTAAATTTTTTTCATTGACTTGTATCCCTGTCCTCTTTAGAGACTGTACTTTGTCTAAAATTACATTGTTAATTCCCACAGTCTCTGTCCCTTCTGGTTTATGCACCCATTCCACATTTTTAAAATGTTCTTAAGTGGTTAACTCTTCCTATTTTCTTTCTTTTTGTTTACTTATCTCATTAATTAACTCAAATATATCTCCTTTTAATCTATTTTTCTGCTATTTGTGTGTAATTAAAATTGTTTTCTCTGCTCCAAAATCTTGTTTAAAGTAACATTTCTTTATTGTTATTATTTGTTTATTTACTTTTACTTTTCAGCATTCATTTCCACAAAATTTTGAGTTCCTAATTTTCTCCTTATCTCTTCCCTCTCCCACCCCAAAATGCCATGCATTCTGATTACTCCTTCCCCCAATTTACCCTCCCTTCCATCACAGCTTTCTCTTTCCTTATCCCCATCTTCTCTCTTGACTTGTAGGGCAAGATAAATTTCTATACCCTATTACTTGTACTTCTTATTTCCCAGTTGTATGCAAAAACAAATCTCAAGATTTGTTCTTTCAACTTTGAGTTTCAATGTCTCCCCTTCCTCCCTCCCCACTCAACTCCACTGAGAAGACAAACAATTCAATTTAGTTTATATATGTGTAGTTTTGCAAACAACTTCCGTAATACTCATGTTGTATAAGACTAACTATATTTCCCTCCATCCTATCCTGCTCACCATTTGTTCTGTTCTCTCCTTTAATCTTGTCCCTCTGCAAAAGTCTTCACTTCTAATTGCTCCCTCCTCCCATTTGCCCTCACTTCTATCATCCCCTCACTCCACTTATCTCCTTCTCCCCTACTTTCCTGTAGTGCAAGATAGATTTTCATACTAAATTGAGTGTGCATATTATACCCTCCTTAAGCCAAATGTTATGGGAGTAAGCTTCACTTTTTCCCTCTCACCTCCCCCCTTTTCCCTTTCATTGAAAAAAGCTTTTTCTTGCTTCTTTTATGGGAGATAATTTGCCCCATTCCATTTCTCCCTTTCTCCTCTCAATCTATTCTTCTCTTACCCCTTAATTTTATTTTTCTAAATATCATCCCATCCTATTCAACTCATCCTGTGTGCTCTCTCTCTCTCTGTATATATATATATATATATATATATATATGTATATGTATATGTATATGTATATGTATATGTATATGTATATGTATATGTATATGTATATGTATGTATGTATGTATGTATGTATGTATGATCCTTCCAACTACCCAAATACTGAGAAAAGTTTCAAGAGTTACACATATTATCTTTCCATGTAGGAATGTAAACAGTTCAACTTTAGAAAGTCCCTTATGGTTTCTCTTTCCTGTTTATCTTTTCATGCTTCTCTTGATTCTTGTGTTTGAAAGTCAAATTTTCTATTCAGCTCTGGTCTTTTCATCAAAAGTGCTTGGAAATCCTCGATTTCACTGAGTGACTATTTTCCCCCTAAAGTACTATACTCAATTTTGCTGGGTAGGTGATTCTTGATTTTAATCCTAGTTCCTTTGGCTTCTGGAATATCATGTTCCAAGCCCTTTGATCCCTTAGGTAGAAAGTGTTAGATCTTGTGTTATCCTGATTGTATTTCCACAACACTTGAATTGTTTCTTTCTGGATGCTTGCAACATTTTCTCCTTGACCTGGGAACTCTGGAATTTGGATACAATCTTCCTTGGCATATCTTTTCCCATCTCTTTCAGGAGGTGATCGGTGAATTTCTTCAATACTTATTTTGCCCTCTGGTTCTAGAATATCAGGACAGTTTTCCTGGATAATTTCATGAAACATAATGTCTAGACTCTTTTTTGATCATGGCTTTCAGGTAGTCCCATAATTTTTAAATTGTCTGTCCTGGATCTATTTTTCAGGTCAGTTGTATTTCAAATGAGAAATTTCTCATTATCTTCTATTTTTTCCATTCTTTTGGTTTTGTTTTGTAAATTCTTGTTTCCTCATAAAGTCATTAGCTTTCATCTGCTCCATTTTAATTTTTAAGGAACTATTTTCTTCAATGAGTTTTTGAACCTCCTTTTCCATTTGACTAATTCTGTTTTTTAAAGCATTCTTCTCCTCATTGGCTTTTTGGACCTGTTTTGTCAATCGAGTTAGCCTATTTTTAAAGATGCTATTTTCTTCAGCATTTTTTGGGTGTTCTTTAGCAAGCTATTGATTCACTTTTCATGATTTTCTTGTATCACTCTCATTTCTCTTACCATTTTTCCTCCACTTCTCTTACTTGATTTTCACAATCTCTTTTGAGCTCTTCCATGGCCTGAGATCATTGGATATTTTTTGGAGGTTTTGGATGCAGAAGCCTTGACTTTTATGTCTTCCTCTGATGGCATGCATTGTTCTTCCTCATATGAAAGGGTGGAAGAAAATACCTGTTCACCAAGAAAGTGGCTTTCTATAGTCTGTTTTTCCCCATTTTTTGCACATTTTCCCAGTCAATCACTTGACTTTTGAGTCCTTTGTCAAAAGGAGGGTATACTCTGATGACCTGTAAGTTCTCATTTCCTCCAAGGTGGCACAATTAAGGGAGAGGAGTTTACTCCTCTCCTGGCCTGCACTCTTGTCTGTGAGTAACGACAAGCATTCTGTTCTTCCCAGCATCTGCCAGTAGGGTTCCCTCTCTACAACTGCCTCCAGCTCCACCACTGCCACCACTCCTCCTCACCCCAGGTCTGCCACTCAGGACTGAGATCCAGATCAGTAGCCTAATCTCCTGAGTCTTTAGGCCAGGGGCTCCAAAAATGGAAACTGTCACTGAAGTTGCTGCTGCTGCTGGGGTCAGACCCCATTCCCTTCTCACTCAGGTGAGCTAGCTTTGTCACTGGCCTTTGAAGTTGTTTTTTGGCATTTGTGTGTTGAGCAATCTGGGAACCACAGCTGTTGCCAGGGATTCTGCCCCCTGGGACCTGCTCCAATCCTGTTCCTACCAGTGCCACGTGGCCACGGCTGGACTAGGCTCTGTGGTCTGCATTCTTCTCTGAGCCTGGTGCAATAAAACTTTCCTATTGACCTTCTAGTCTGTCTTGGGCTATAAATCTCTTTCATGCTGTCATTTTGTGGCTTCTGCTGCTCTAGGATTTGTTTAGAGTCATTTTCACCGGTATTTTATGGGCTATGATGGGGAGCTTCTACAGGTCTGTCTTTCACCTCTGCCATCTTGACTCTGCCCCCATTTCATTTTAAATAGTACTTCCCCAGTTATTTGTAAAGACAATTTTTAGCATTCAGTTGTTCAAAATTTTGAGTACCAAATTTTTCTTCTTCCCGTCCCTTTTCTCTTCCTAAAACAGTAAGCAATTTTATATAGGTATATATTTCCATAATAGTTATGTTTTGGAATAACAAATAAGCCAAAAGGAAAAAAAATGAAAATAGTATTCTTCCATCCTCATTCAGAGTCCATCAGTTGTTTCTCTGGATAGCATTTTCAGTCATGAGTCCTTTGTAACTGTCTTGGATCATTTTATTGCTTAGGAGAGCTAAGTCCTCTATAGCTAATCATCACAACATATTGATGTTATTGTGTATAATGTTTTCCTGATTTGCTCATTTCACTTTTCTTGAGTTCACACAAGTCTTTCCAGGTTTTTCTGAAATCTGTCTACTCATCATTTCTTATTGCACAATTGTATTTCATTACATTCTTATACCACAACTTGGTCAGATATACCCCAATTGTTTGGCATCTCCTCAAGTTCCATTTTTTTTTTACATCACAAAATGAGCTACTATAAATATTTTTTGTATATGTTGGTCATTTCCCCTTTTTATGATTTTAGTAGCATTTGTTTTGTTCAGCATTCTGTTGTAATTTTCTTCTGAACTGTACCCCTCATTATGTCTCTTCCATTCTCATTGAATTGGCATTTTCTTATCTAATTAATTGATTTATACTTTACCCGTATTTCTTTCTTTCTGTGTCCCTCTTCTGGGTAAATCTTCAGAAACATAAAATTAGAACTCTTATTATATCCTATTTCCATTAAGTTACTGTTATAGCTCTTGCCCCCATCTTACCTATTTTCTTCTCTGCCTTATTTTAAAATATATGAAGTTTATTTCATGGAATTTCAGATATAAATTGTTTCCCTTCCAAAGGCTATATTATCTGATCTCTGGTTCTATGACCATCCCTCGCCCCACAAACAAAGTGAATTATGTGGTTAGAAGTCATAAGGCAGAAGGAAAGATGAAGTGTCATTTTATACGTATCTTCACTTGACACAGTGGCTTGTAAAAAGCACATTTTTTTTTGCTATCTGTAAAATCTTACAGATTTGCTATCTGTAAGCAAATATTTCAAATTAAAAAAATAAAAGTACTCATTTCTGATTTTGTTTTATAGAAATCATTCAAATTCCTCTCTTTTTTTTGAGCATTTCTCCTTTCATTGATGATGAGGTTCAATGCACCACTCATTCCCTCTTCTGATTTTTTACATATGTGTGAAATAATTCTGTATTAAATAAATTTCCTCTTCCTTCACATTTGCAATTTTTTATGAAATTTGTTGTTAGATATTGAAATTAAGGTATGCAGTTAGTTGATATTTAACCACTCTGTGCTTTGGATTCTTTTCCTCCTTGCAGTGATTTGTAGATTCCGTTGATCAATGTTTTCTTTTCTATATTAAGTAATTTTGGACAGTTTTTTTGTATTGTTTTATGTATCATAATATTCCTTTATAAAAATGTGTTCTTTCCTTGGAGACCAACAGTTTCTCCTTGAAATAACAACCTTGAGGCTCCTGCCCCTCCCAACATGATTTATCAATTTATATTTTTTTTTCTGTTAAAGGGTTCATCCCCCTGACTACTTTTTAAAGAGGACTATTCACTAAACGGACATTATCTCACTTTAAGTGAGTATCTGAAAAGGTCTTAGCCTAAAAGACCAAGGTCTCCCATTACATCCTGGGCCATCTCCAGTCATCCTTATAAATACCTGGTCACTGGATCCAGATGGCTCAGGATGAGAAAGTGAGGCTGGTGACCTGCACAGCCCTCCCTCACTCAAAGCAAAGTCAAGTGCAAGCCATTTCTCTGATGTCATGGTCCTCTTTGAAAATGAAGGAAGGACACAACAACACAACAACCTGTGATCCCAAAATTATATTCATGCTTGCTGTCTTAAAGATCACTTTGGATTGTATAGAGTTCATCTGTTCTTTTAACATTATTGTCTCCTGTCAAATTTTCCTCCACTATTCTCTCTCTCTCTCTCTCTCTCTCTCTCTCTCTCTCTCTCTCTCTCTCTCTCTCTCTCTCTCTCTCCCTCCCTCCTTTTTTCTTCTATGTATTTCTTGTATTTTCTCTTTTCTTCCTTTTTCTCTCAAAGCCTCTAATTCTTTGAAGAAATTCTCTATTGTATTTTCATTTTTTCTCTCTTTGCACCTTGTGTTTCAAAATTGTACATGGAGGATTCTGCTTTCTAATGTAATTTCATTCCTCCTATTCTTTTATAATTTTTTATTCCACTTTGAAGACTTCTGGTTTTATGATTTCTGGGGAATATGTAGGATATTAAAAAGCAGACAATTTTGGTTCATTTTCTTCACAATGTAACAAATTGCTCAACATCTTCTGGCTTCTCTTTTAAGTTTTATCTATTTTAAAATTCTGCTTTTATGACCCTCTCTATTGTTTTGTTTTCTGTTGAACGAGACTTTTCAGACTTTCTGTTTTTCCACATCTGGGGGGGGTTATTTTCAGTCTTTTTACTCTCTGATTTTCCTTATTCTCTTTTGACTCCTCTCCCTCCTACTGCCACACAGATTTTGGAAGCTTCTTTGTTGTGGGAGTCATCCTGATGTTTCTCCATCTCTTACCAGTGTAAATTCTGGGATGCAATTTTTGACTCCTTTAGGGTTTTCAGTCACCTTTCCCACAGGCTCAGAAGTGCTATTTGCTTCTATCCTATTGATCTGTGCTGTACTCTATGCTGTGTGAGCCTTCCTTTGGAGTTAATTCCCCATTACACAAAGTAATCTTTCTATTACTCTCTGTCACTGGGTAAAATCAATCAATTTCTTCCATCGTGTGTGTGTGCCTGTGTGTGCCTGTGTGTGTGTGTGTGTGTGTGTGTAAACAAAAAGTCCCACTTTAGTCACTGTAGTGGAAGAAATGAGCATCAGTCCCCACAGACACACACAGAATCACATGGGGGCAACACTGTTTTATTCACTGTGAGTCAAATGGGAGTTGATGGAGTGGAGGGTATGCTTAGTGGGAGCTCTAATTAAGCAGTTCACCAATGTTCTTACCTATCATGGTATTTCTGTCTTTTTTGTTATGGGTTTCAGGTTTAGTTAAATTATATGGAAGTTTTGGGTTGCTGAGAGTTGTGGAAAACTACTCTACCATCTTGCCCCTCATGTCATGCTTATTTGATTGTTAAGAGAACATTGTTCTGCTCATTTGGGCAGTCTGTTAAATGCCTTGTCATGATTTCCAGAAATGTGTAGTCTCACAGATAATAAAGCCCTTCCTGGGAAAATTTGGGTTTAAGGAGTTAGTAAAGAACTGCTCTTTTATCTTGTTTTATATTTATTATTAAGTTAATTCAGCCTTGGTTAACACAAGGGATTCGCAGCTTCACAATATTTGTGGTCTCTCAGAGGCCATATTGCCTCTTTGCCCTACCCTGGCTCTCAAACTGAGCCTATGATACAGATCACCTTCCATTTGGAGTCCACAAGTAGCAATAATTTAACTCTTCTTCTGTCATTTTGTATAAGTAGCTTTCCAGTTAAAGACTCATTCAAAGAGAAATTCACTTGGGAAACTATTAACTACTTCTTTTCATCATTCTTCTCAGGCACCCAAAGTAATAGTGCAAATTGAAATTGACCAAAACATAATCTAGGACCCTTCTTACAGAACTTCCTTTTCTTATATTTTTCTTCTTTCCTTCTCTCTATTTTCCTTCTTCCCCTCCTGTTTTTTCCACTCCTCCCTCCCTCCTTTCCTCCCTTCCTTCCTTCTTTCTTTCCTTCCTTCCTGATGCCAACATTTTCTCCCTCCCACCCTTTTTTAAAATCAGGAGTTGGCAGACTAGAGCTGAGGAGCCGAATTCTTTCTGCCCACCTGCTTTTATAGGGACCAGGATATAAGAATGTTTTATTTTTTTAAATAAAATTTGATTGCATTTAAAATGTAAAAACAAAACAAAAGAACATTCTTAGCTCAAGGACTTTACAAAAACATGATGTCCAAATTTGATTCTCAACCATATTTTGCCTACTCCTAGGCTAGATTATGAGGCTGAATCTAATGAGATGAAACTCAATAAGGACAAATAGAAAGTCTTACATTTAAGTTAAAAAACTGGTTAGCTGTTGTCCTTCCTTTACAATGAGGACCAAAATGGCACCACCATGATAAAGTGAAGTTTCAGTGTGTCCAGCTGTGGCTGAACAGACCCATATGAGCTTGGAATACTCTACACAGATTGGGCACAGATAGTCCATATGAATATTTGGGGTGGACATCCCAAATTTGTGTATCCTGTGTTTACTTTATGCTGCCTCAATTCTGCTTTGCTCATAGAGAACAGCACCCTTTCTAATGTGGGCACACCATGCTTAGCGGTCCTGTGTCAGTGTCTCCTATGTCGCACAATCAATTCCAAAGTTCTTGAGAGAGACCTTGAGAATGTCCTTCTATTGCTTCTTCTGACCACCATATGATTGCCTGCCCCATGTGAGTTCTCCGTAAAATAGTCTTTTTGGCAAATGAACATTTTGCTCCATTAGCCACCACTGCACCATCTATACATGGAACCTTTGGTGACAATAAATGGAGAAGTTTTGATTGCTATGGATAAGTTCACTTACCTCGGCAGTGTACTTTCCAAGGATGTACACATTGACAAGGAGGTTGATGCATGCATTTCCAGAGCTAGTGCAGTGTTTGGGAGGCTCTGAAGAAAAGTTTTGGAGAGAAGACGTATTAGACTGACTACCAAACTGAAGGTCCATAGAGCCATTGTGCTGACCTGATGGTTGCTGTATGCCTGAGATTCAAAAACTACAGTATGGTTGAAGCATAGTTCCATAGCAACTTGACTGAAAACAAAAAGATCTGGGGGTTTTAGTGGATTGAAAGATCTGTATGAGTTAATAATGTGAAATATCCAACAAAAAACAACAGGCGCCCTAAAAGACCTCAGGTTGGATTATGCAAAGCTTCTTGAAATGATGTAATTGTCCCTGTACCTTTTACTTGGGTCAGATCACATCTGGAATATTGTGTTCCATTCTAGGGTGGCTCAGTATAAGGAGGACATTGATGAGGTGAAGAAACTTCACAAGATGGCAGTCATAGTAGTAAAGGGTCTTCAGTCTGCACCTTATGAGGATCAGCTGAAGGCACTGGAAATATAAAGCTAGGAACAGAGAAGACTAGGAAGGGATATGATAACTGCCCTCAAGTACCTGAAGGGTTAATATGTGGAACGGAGGTTAGACTTGCTTGGATTAGTCCTGGAATGCAAAACCAGGAGCAATGGATGGCTGGAAGTTGTAAATGGGAAAAATTAGGCTAGATACTGGGGAAAACTTCCTAACAATTAGTTGTCCAAATGTGGAATGTGCAGTTTTGAGTTGTAATAGGTTTCCCCTTGTTGGAGATCTCTAAGCAGAAGCTAGATGGTCATTATTTGGAATATTTTAGTAGGGATTCCTTTCAGGTATGGGCTAGATGGCTTGAAAATTAAATGAATATTAAATATTCTTGATTGTATCATGCCAATATAATGAAAATTTAAACAATACTAGATTGATTTCCTAAATTGGAGCTATGCCAAAGGTATCCTTTATAAAGCTGGAAAACATACAGCATAATTCATTTGGTCATAAAATATCAAAGAAAATAATACTCTCACACTGCACTACAAAAGTGTAATCATCAAAATGATTTGGTAGTGGTTAAAAAAATCAAAATATCTATCACCTGAACAGACTAGATAAGGAAGATTGGAAATAATAGGGCTCAATAACCTAGTGTTTAATGATAAATGCAAAACAGATGTGTGAACTGAATATAACAACATGATTGATGATGATGATGATAGCAATGATAGAACAAAATCAAAACAGATTCCTTTGAGAGCCAGCTATTAGAAAGACTAATCCCATAAAGGGTAAAATTCATTGCAAAAGATATGTAATTTTGTTTGACAGTGAAAAGTTTTTGCACAAACAAAATTAGTGTAGTAAGGATAAGAAGGGAAATGAAATAATCAGGGAAGAAGAAAATATTTGCATCACATATCTCTGATAAAGGATGGATAGCCCAAATAGAGAGGTAATTACGCTAATATACTAGACTAAAAGCAATTCCCCATTGAAAAAATAATCAAAGAACTTGAACACTTGGTTCTCAAAAGAGGAATTGTGAATTATACATAACTATAATAGACTGTCCCAAATCACTAATGATAAGAAAAATGAACATCAAAACACTCTGAGGTTTTGTCTCAGAAACAGCAAATTGGCAAAGACGACAAAACATGGAAATAATCAATTCTGGAGAGGGTGTGGAAAGACAGACATGCTAATACACAGTTGTTAGAAATATAAAATGGTCCAAGCATTCTGGATAGTAATTTGGAATTGTGAGAAGAAAATGACTAAACTTTCCATACTTTTTAACTGAGCTAATTAATGCTGGTCATATCTTCTAAGGAGGTTAGTGACAGAAATGAAGCTCTTATATTTGCAAAAATATTTATAGCACCACTTTTTTATACTAACAAAGAAGTAAAGGAATGCCTAAACAACTTTTGATAAAAGAATATAATGGAGTGTTACTATGCTTCTAAGAAGTCATCAATATGATTACTAGCCAAGTTGGGAAACCTTTGCTTATTTCTCTCCCTCTTTGTATCTCTGTCTGTCTCTCTTTGTCTCTGTCTTTCTATCTGTCTCCCCTCCCTCCTTCTCCTCTCTCTCTTCCTTCCTTTCTCCTTTTTTCCTTCTTTCCTTCCTTCCTTTCTTGCTCTCTTTCTCCTCACTCTTCCCCCTCCCTCCTCCTTTCTACCAGTTCTGCTTATGTCCTGAACATTTTGAATTATTTGTAAGGCATTAAAATAGATTTGTCACCTAGGGCATGCACATAAGGCAGGATACTGAAGAAAATTAGGCTTTTATTTTGAATGTCATCTGCTTTTATTTTTCTCTTTCATAGCTTTTATTTTTGCTGTAATAATAATTTATATTTAGCCAAGTATGTATTTCATTAAAAAATATATGAGGCCAAGAGATTCCATTACTGATCGTTATTTGTCTTTCATTCTTGAAGAGGGTCATGATATCAGGGAGGTGATGCTATAATATGCAAGTAAATTGGATTTAAGTGAGGGAAGGCTGTGCAAAGTCTACAGCTTCACTTTCTCCTCCAGAGTCATCTAGTCCCAGTGGCCAGATATAGATAAGGATGACTGAAGATGGCCCTGAATGCAGTGGGAGAACTTGGCCTGGTACTGGTCACATATCTCAAGACAGTCAAAGGCAGAAAAAAGGAATTATTTATGGAAAAATGAATTTATCAGGATCAATATATTCACATAGCCATATATGGAAGATATAGATCATATAAATAGAGATACAGGTATGCATTAGAGAATGAAATAGAGATAAAAATAAATGTAGAAAGAGATACAAATTCACCAATTTGGGGACAAGATCCCCTGTACAAGCTATATGATATTTATCTAGTAACACTTAGCAAGCTTTGATAAACTACTTCACTCATAGGGCATATTTTTGAAATGTTTTGACAGAGCTAATACCCAACAGAAACCAATTCTTGGTATTAACCTGGTTTTGTGCTACTGATAACATAATTTCATAGATTTAGAGGTAGACAGATGTTTAGAGAACATTAAATTGAACCGTTTCATTTCTCACATTCTATAGGCCAGAGTATCTTGGTTAACTGGAAGAAATTTCTAAATGTATTTGTAGCAAAATAATACAGATACACAAGATCAAAGATTTAGTCAATCAATAAATATTGAGTGCCTGCTGTATACATGCCAGGCACTGACACTGTGCTTAACACTGGAATATAAAAAGAGACAAAGACATCCCCTGCCCTTGAGGGACTCACAACGTAACTGACATCTTTGAGGAAACCTAGGCTGAAGTTCAGTGGCCTGCCCAGTGTCACACACAGAGTAACAGCCAAAGTCCAAGTCTGAACCCTCATCTTCTTGCTCTCGATTCAGTGATCTTTCCACGGCACCAGGATGCCTTAGGAGCGAAGAACTCTGGAAATGATGAGGGCTATGGGATTGAGGGCTTTTGCAGTCATTTTCAGCCCATTACTACACTTTTAGTACATGAGAAATGGGATTTGGGGTGGTGTATGAGCAGAGATGAGGCCACATGTCAGACTATAAAAGGCTGACCTACTGGTAGCATCAGCAGACCCAAGAGCCATGAGGAGTAAGTGTAGATTGTCTTAGCACCTGGCAAGGGAAGCACAGTAAGTCATGCATAGCTGCCTGGGAGCACGTTTTTCTCCATATTATTTGTCCACATTCCAGTTCCCACATTATAAGTCAAGTTTGCCTCTTGTTGCGCTAATATCCCTTCATGTCTGAAATGGTATCTCTCTTCACCTCCCTTTCTTGGAATTCTTAGTTCCCAGCAAGGTTCAATCCAAGGGCTAACTTCTACACGAAATCTTCCTTGAGTCCCCTGATGATTAGCTCTCCTCTTCCTATATGCCTTTGTGTTTACTACATACATATTTTTATGAATTTATTTGGGTGATGTACCTTCCACCCCATAATAGTCTAGTGGATCTAGAATTGCAAAAGACCACAGAGGTAATCTAATTGAATTCTCCAATATTTTAGTTATGGAAACTGTAACTGAAGGAGATGAGGTGATTTGCCCAAGGTCACATAAGAAGTGTGCAATCAAAGTGAATCTTAAGCTTTATGAGTATTGGGACTTACTTTAATTTTTACCTTTGTATCTCTAACACCTGACACACATTGGAGGCAGCTCATTGGCATAGTGAATGGAGTGGAGGATTTAGAATCAGGAAGGGAATGGGACAAATGAAAAAAGTATCTTTCAGCGCACCAAAGTTCAATCTCAAGCACTTACTATATGTGTGACCTTGAACAAATCATTTAACTTCTTTCAGCCTCAGTTTCCTCATCTGTGAAATGGGATGATAATAGCACCTACCTTCCAGATTTGCTAAACAACAAATGACATAATACAAAACTTTACAAACTTCTCAAACTTAAATCTCTGTATAAATGCTAACAATGATATTACTAATGCATGTGGTGGTTGTTAACCTTGGTTCTCAAAGAGGACTAAAATGACATCACTCTGATAAAGTCAAGTTTCAGCGTGTCCAACTGTGGCTGATCAGACCAATACAAGTTTGGAATGCTCTACCGCAGATTGAGCACTGACAGTTCATGGGAACATTTGGGGTGAATACTCTAAATATGCACATCTTACATTTCCTTTGAGCTGTTTCAATTCTGTTTTGCTCATAGAGCACAGAACCTTCTCTGATGTGGGCATGCCATGCTGGCCCATCCCGTGCCAGTGTCACCCATGTCACACAATAAATCCCAAAGTTCTTGACAGAGACCTTGAGAATGCTCTTGTATTGCCTTTTCTAACAACCATGTGATCTCCTGCCTCATGCAATTTCTCCATATAACTGTCATTTTGGCAAGAAAGTGACCAATGCATCGGAGTTGCGCTCTCTGAAGCATAGTTTGAACACTCTAAAAACCTTAAAGCACCAAATAAATGTTGTGGAATAGTAGTAACAGTACTACTAGTAAGTAGTAGTAGCAGCAGCAGCAGCAGTAGAAGCAGTAGTAATAGTAGTAGTAGTAGTATGATGCTGGTGGTAGTAATTAAAGAGATAATGCTAGTACAACTAAGTACTACAACTAAGTAGTACAACTACTAAGTAGTAGTTGTAGTGGTGGTGGTAGTGTTAGTAGCAGTGATAGCAGCAGTAAAAGTAGCAAGTAGTAGTAGTGATGATGATAGTGGTAGTGGTCCAGACCAAATACTTATTGAGTTAAACCATACAATTGTCAAGTGTGTGGAATTACTGGATGAGTTAAAATTCATCTCATTGCATTAAGTTGTGATTTTGAGGCATGATCTCAAAATCCATGTTTACCAAGGAAGTAAAAGAAAGCAGACTCTCATATAATCACATATACCTTAGTGTCCTGCTCATAAGAGATGGGCCTACTCAAATATTTATCTGGATTTGTTTTCCTAAATTTATCTTTTTTTTCCAGCAGAATTTGTCAGTCTCTCCACATCTAGCTACTAGTCAAGATTTTATGATAATCCAGGACAGGTCAATGTGAAGACATGGGATCTTACTTCCCCCACCCCCCCCCACACACACACTTGCCTTTTCTTTCCTTCCTTCCTTCCTTCCTTCCTTCCTTCCTTCCTTCCTTCCTTCCTTCCTTCCCTCCTTCCTTCCTTCCTTTCTCTTCATTTCTTTCCTTTCTTCTTGTCTTCCTTCTTTCCCTTCTCTCTCTCTCTCTCTCTCTCTCTCTCTCTCTCTCTCTCTCTCTCTCTCTCTCTCTCTCTCTCTCCATCTTTCTCTCTCTCTTTTTCAGCACAGACTTCCCTTTTGCTAGGAGTCAGTATTGTTTTAATTATAGTGCATTTCCCATGAACTAAACATGGGCTTAAGCAAAAGAAAAAAAAAGTTGTTCATATAACTCTTAAAGGTCCTGCCAAATTCTAAAGCCCTTGAGTCTGGGAAGTTTGAAGTGGGACTAGCACAAATGTATAATGGTGGGCAGAGTAGCCAAGTGGTTACTGCATCAGACAAGAAGCACAATATTCAAAGCTCTCAAGGGAGCTTAGCTAGTGAGTTATTTTGAGGCCTTGGCCAGAGTCATGTGTTGTATTTACGGAGCAGCATCTTCCCAGATTTATTTATTTATTTATTTTTGTGGTCTAGACCTGGCATTCCCGCCAATGAGAGAATTCAGCAACTTATCTGTAAATTATGGTCTTAGACAAATGTCTGGGGGCCATCCAAGGTTAATCGTCTTGCCCAGAGTCACCCTGTTAGGATCAAAGCCAGGCCCTGAACCCATTATCCTTGAATTCAGACAGATATTCTCTTTATCTGCTTCTCACAAACCTGGAATCATAGTTTGGGACGAGTTCAATCTCTTCATTGTAAATATGGGGAAATCAAGGCTCAGAAAGATGAGAAGAGTTGCCAAGCTCCCACAGGAATTAATCAATGAATGAGACTCTCAGGTTGCCCAGGATTTCATCCCTAATGGTATGGACCTCACATTCCATACTTAATGTGGCAGGTAGGTGGTGCAGTGGACAAAGTCCTAGACTTGGCTTCAGGAAGACTTAAGCTTAAAAATGGCCTCAGGCACTCAGTTGTAAGACCCTGGGCAAGTCACTTGGTCTCCCTGAGGCTCAGGTTCTCCATATGTAAAGTGAGAGTGATAATAGTACCTACTTTCCAGGGTTGTTGTGAAGATGAAATGACATAATATTTGCAAAGCATGTTGCAAACCATTATTAAAATTATTGTGCCATGAACTCCTTATGTATAAGGAAGGAGTATGTCATTTTAATCATAATATTCCCAGAATTTAGTAGAATGCCTGGCACATAGGAGCTACTTCATAATTTTTTTTGATTGATTGATTGTCTGATTATTAGTACCTTTGTGACTTGGGGCAAATTTCTTTCCTTTTGTGCTCTCATTTTCTCCATATAAAATGAGGGGCTTGGATTAGATGTCTTCTGAAGCCCCTCTCAATCTTAGATCCAAATGCCTTATAGGTACCTCTTTTATCTGCCTGAAAAATGAGGATGGCAAAGGAGACATGAAGAATGGATCAGTAAAAGAGACTCAGTAAGTCACAATAGAGTTAGAAGGAGAATCTGATGCCTTGAGCATCACAATTGGGTTCTTCAAATTTATAGCAGTTATAGATGATCTCTAGTCTTCCTAATCTCTATCTGATCACTGCACCCAGATGGCTCTGGAGGAGAAAGTGAGACGGGTGACCTTGCACAGCTCTGCCTCACCGTGATCCAATTCACATGCACATCATGGCTTCACCTTTCCGAAGTCATGGTCCTCTCCAACAATGGAGGGCAAGCAACAACAAAGTTACCACTATCTCCCACCGTAGCGTGGACATGAGAACATTTGGTGACATTGTTTCAGATTCCTTCTGCAATGGTCCATGTCACAGAAACTGCCAAGAGTCTGAGGGGGCTGGCATTAGCTCCAGTGAAATGTCTCCTCATATGTGACAATAAATGTGCCCTGTGATCAATCAAGCTAGAAAAAAATAATTTCCATGATTCTGGAATGAGATTGTAATATTTTCAGCATTGCATTTTATTTTGTAGTTCTTTATCCAACATACAAATAATGACAATTTGAGCACGCACTCATGCTGGTCATAATGCTCTCTTCAAACCCAGAGCAGACAATGATGCGTGAGACCACCTCTCCAATTCTGCCCCAGTGGCTTTATTCTCCCCTCTGGCAATGCTGTCTTGAACTTACATGTGGAGAATCATCCATGCTAGTTATGATGCTCTCATCAAACCTAAACCAGACCATGATGCACCCAGACTATCTCTCTAGCTTCCTCTTCCATCCCTTCCAGGACGCCTTCTTTTCCCCTCCCCCACACCAGGCTTTCAGATTCCTCTGATTTAGTGTCTTCCTCCATTAGAATGTAAGTTCCACTCAGGCAGGGATTGGCTTTCATTTTGTTTGCTTGTATGTGGATTCCTAGTGTTTAGGACAGTGCCTCTCACACAGTAAGCACTGAATAAATGCTTTATCTGCTAGAATATAGAAGAGTTGGAAATAAAAAACAACAATATAAATCAAGCAATGACAACCTACTGTTGTACTGAATTTCTGCCTTTCCAAAATATAACTATATGGCCTTTAGAAAATAAAGATATCTTAAAAGACTTCTATATTTTTAGATCAAGAAACAGCAAACACATAAAACAAAAGCAGATACAAAGAAGAGTGAGGGAAAGTGGTAATATTGCATGTATTATGTTCCTCCCACCCAGAAAGGAAGAAGGGAAAGGAGGTAGTTTTTATATAACACCTACCATGTGTCAGACTCTGTGCTAAGATCTTTCTAAATATTATTTTATTTCATTCTTGAAATGTCCATACAAGTAGGTATTATCATTACCCCCTTTTAGAGTTTGAGAAAACTGAGGAGAGGGAGGAGCCAAGATGGTAGAGTAGAAAGAGTCACATATGCTAGCTCCGAACCCACAGTGCATAAATTACCTGTAAAGAGGAACTCCCAACAAATTCTGGAGCAGTGGAAGCTGCACAACAACAGAGTGGAGGAGATTTCTGTTCCAGAGAGACCTGAAGGGCCAACACCAGGGTCTGTCACGCACCAGACCTGGAGTGGAGCCCAGCCCTGCCTTGGCCACATGGCACCTGAGAGGGCCAGATCCGAGCAGGCTTCAGGGACGGAATCTCCAGTGGCCATGAAGGTCCATCCACCCACAGATACCAGAGGTTAGTGAGAGAGCCTGTCTGGCTTACCAGGAGGGGAGCAGGGTGTCCCCAAGACTTGGGTCACCTCAGGGGGTAACAGTGGAGGCAGCAGTGGACAGGAGCTCCCAGAGCAGACAGGAGCTCAGATCCATTGTTGAAGATCTCTGCATAAACCCCTTGAGGGAACTGAGCCCCCTGTGGGGGCCCTGCCCTCACCTGAGAACCAGAACTTAATCTCACACTGAATAGCAGCCCTGCCCCCCACCTAAGCACCTGAATTTAATCTCACACTGGATAGCAGCCCTGCCCCTGCTGAAAGCTCTGAGGATGGGAAGCCGCATTTAAATCTCAGACCCCCAAGCACTAGCTGGGTGGAACTGGAGGCCAGGTGGGTGTGGAAAGGAATCTCATAATCAAGTAACTGGCTGGGAAAATGCCCAGAAAAGGGGAAAAAATGTAAGACCATAGAAGGTTACTTTATTGGTGAACAGATATTTCCTCCTTTCCTGCCTGATAAGTAAGAGCAATGCTTACCATCATGGAAGTCAAGGCCTCTGTATCCCAAACATCCAAAATAAATATTCAATAGGCTCAGGCCATGGAGGAGCTCAAAAACGATTTTGAAAATCAAGTTAGACAGGTGGAGGAAAAACTGGGAAGAGAAATGTGAGAGATGCAAGAGAAGCATGAAAAATGGGTCAACACCTTGCTAAAGGAGACCCCAAAAAAATGCTGAAGAAAATAACACCTTGAAAAATAGGCTAACTCAATTGACAAAAGAGGTTCAAAAAGCCAATGAGGAGAAGAATGCTTTCAAAAGCAGAATTAGCCAAATGCAAAAAGAGGTTCAAAAGCTCACTGAAGAAAATAGTTCTCTCAAAATTAGAATGGAACAGATGGAGGCTAATGACTTTATGAGAAACCAAGAAATTACCAAACAAAAACAAAAGAATGAAAAAATGGAAGAGAATGTGAAATATCTCATTGGAAAAACAACAGACCTGGAAAATAGATCCAGGAGAGAAAATTTAAAAATTATGGGACTACCTGAAAGCCATGATCAAAAAAGAGCCTAGACATCATCTTTCATGAAATTATCAAGGAAAAGAACCCTGATATTCTAGAACCAGAGGGCAAAATAAGTATTCAAGGAATCCACTGATCACCACCTGAAAGAGATCCAAAAAGAGAAACTCCTAGGAACATTGTGGCCAAATTCCAGAATTCCCAGGTCAAGGAGAAAATATTGCAAGCAGCTAGAAAGAAACAATTCCAGTATTGTGGAAATACAATCAGGATAACACAAGATCTAGCAGCTTCTACATTAAAGGATTGAAGGGCATGGAATAGGATATTCCAGAAGTCAAAGGAACTAGGACTCAAACCAAGAATCACCTACCCAACAAAACTGAGTATAATACTTCAGGAGAAAATATGTTCTTTCAATGAAACAGAGGACTTTCAAGCATTCTTGATGAAAAGACCAGAGCTGAAAAGAAAATTTGACTTTCAAACAC
Organism: Bettongia penicillata ogilbyi; assembly: GCA_023548195.1. Classification (NCBI taxonomy): domain Eukaryota; kingdom Metazoa; phylum Chordata; class Mammalia; order Diprotodontia; family Potoroidae; genus Bettongia; species Bettongia penicillata. Next base: position 2,850,970 of record JAJHZJ010000124.1, on the reverse strand, counting down.
AAGAATGAGAAGAAGCATGAAAAAGTAAACAGCAAAGAGAAGTCATAAGGGACTGACCAAAGGTGAACTGTTTACATTCCTACATGGAAAGACAATATTTGTAACTCTCAAAACCTTTCAGTATCTGGGTAGTTGGTGGGATTACACACACACACACACACACACACACACACACACACACGCACGCACGCACGCATGCACACACACACATATACACACAGAGACAGAGAGCACAGAGTGAATTGAATAGGATGGGATCATATCTTTAAAAAATGAAGGTAAGTGGTGACAGAGAAATGTATTGGGAGGAGAGAGGGTGAAATGGAATGGGGTAAATTATTTCTCATAGAAGAGGCAGGCAGGAGACTTTTTAGTGGAGGGAAAAAGGGGAGAGCTGAGAGAGAAATATGAAGTTTACTCTCATCATATTTGACTAAAGGAAGGAATAAAATGCACACTCATTTTGGTATGAAAACCTATCTTACAATACAGGAAAGTGGGGGGAAAGGAGATAAGCAGGGTCGGGGGGATGATGGAAGGGGAGAGCAATGGGAGGAGGGAGCAATTTGAAGTCAACATTTGGGGAGGTACAGGATCAAAAGACAGAATAGAAACAATGGGGGGCAGGATAGGATGGAGGGAAATTCAGTTAGTCTTACACAACATGACTATTATCGAAGTCATTTGCAAAACTACACAGATAGGGCCTGTATTGAATTTCCTGCCTTCCCAAAGGGAATGGGTGGGGAGGGAGGGATGGGGAGAATTTGGAACTTAAAGTTTTAGGAACAACTGTTTAGTATTGTTGTTGCTACTAGGAAATAAGAAATACGGGTAATGGGGAATAGAAAGTCATCTGGCCCTACAGGACAAAAGAGAAGATGGGGACAAGAGAAGGGAGGGATGATAGAAGAGAGGGCAGATTGGTGATAGGGAATATTAGATTGCTTGGTGTATTGGGGTCGGGGGAGGAGGTAAAAGGGCAGAAAAATTGGAACCCAAAATTTTGTGAAAATGAATGTAAAAATTTAAATAACAAAATTTAATAAAAAATAAAATAAAATAAAAAAGAGAAAACTGAGAAGAGCAAGAGTTATGCAACTTACCATGGATTACCCAGCAAGTAAGGATCTGAGACCAGATTTGAACTCAGGAAGATGGGATTTCCTGATTCCAGGTCCAATCCTCTACTCATGATGGCATTCAGGTGCTTTAATGAAAGTTGTCTAGGTTCTTTTTGATATAATAGCTCCTGTGTGCTTTGGGAAGAGAAAACTTGGGAGTAATATGGCAACACATTTCAAGTATTTGAAAGACTCAATATAGTAATAACAATGTCCAGCATTTGTAAAGTGTCTACTATGTACCAGGCACCTCACAACAACGCTGGGAAGGAGGTGCTATTATGATCTCCATCTTATAGTTGAGGAAAATGAAAACAGAAGTTAAATGACTTACCCAAGATCACACATCTAGTAAGTGTCTGGGACTGGACTAGAAGTCAGACCTTCCTGATTCCATGCCCAGCACTCCATCTACTGTGCCACCTTTCTGCCTCATCAATTTAGAAGTATGATTAGATCCCAAAGGTTATAACTAGGAAAAAAAACAGTGAAAGTTAGAGAGATATTTTGGCCCAATGTTGTATGACTAAGAATCCTGAAATGCTACAATGAATTGAAAATTAGCATTAGTGAGCTATGGAGAGATACATAGTGGGTGTGAGCAGGCTGTACCATACAGCAAAGAAGTAACTGTGGAGTAGAATTAAAGAAGATATCACCAAAGAAGGAAATATATCGAAAGCTGACCATAAGACAAAACTGAGAAATACCTAATGAACAGTGCTCCACTATTATCCTTGTGATGTCAAGAAAATATGAGGAAAATCCCCATGGTGGACCTTGATGGCCACTGCATGGGTAGAGATGGACAGTAGTCCCAGGGGCTGCCAAGTTCATGGAGAAACAACCTCATTGAGGTCAAGGATCTGTAGGAGTATTTGAGAAAACAAAAACTTCCTACCAACTTAATTTGACTAGAAATGGTCTTCATGAATTATCTGGATCATCATTTGGTGGGAATCTTGGAGAAAGAATACTTGATGACGTATGAGATCCACTTTGATGAATTCTGTGATCCCATGATCAGAGAAAGAAATACATTAATCTTTGATGTATTACTTCTTACTGCAGATGACAGTTATGAATTTTATTCAACTTTTGTTATATAACTATCTTTCATTAATTACTATATGTACAGTAGTATAAATGTTCAAATACTTATTTGACTTTAAAAACTTTGGATTTGTGTCACCCGTCTCATTTCCCTCAGTTGTTTAGCTACTTACAGATATTTATTAAGCACTTACTACAAGATGGACACTGTACTATATACTGGAGTTATAAAGAAGGAAAGAATACAGTCTCCACTCTCAAGGAGTTCACAGTCTAATGGGGGGGGGAACCATATGAATAACTAGCTTTATACAAGATATAGACAGAGTAGAGAGGAGGAATCTTATATTTCCCATCTCTTGTCTCATGAGAGTAGAAGGCATTAGCAGTTGAAAGGATGAGGTAGGGCCTCCTGCAATAGATGAGCATCAAAGGAAGCCAGGGAAATCGAGAGGCAGAAGTAAGAGGACAGAATATTCCAGGAATAGAGGGCAGATAAGATGAAGTCATGAAGATGAGAAACAAAATGTTGGAATAGAGAGCCTATGACTGAACCAGCATTGTTGGACAACAGACTTTATGGAAAGGAGTAGAGAGTAAGAAAGGATAAAAGGTAGAACATGATGAGACTTCCATGTCAAATAGAGGAGTTTATCATTGATACTGGAGGTAACAGAATTTCACTGGAGCTCATTGAATAAATGAGAGCCATCTCAGGTTTTTATTCTAGGAAAGTTGCCTTAGCAGATGAGTGGAGTATGGATTGGAGTAGAGAGAGACTTGAAGCAGAAAGAACAAATGCAATAGCCCAAATGAGAAGTAATGTGGGCTTCAATGGAAGTGCAGCTATGTAATGGAAGGAACAGAGGTCTAAATTAAAAATATATATTGTAGAGGTAGAAATGATCGGTAGCCTCACTACTACCTTTCCTGGGTGACAGGAAAGGTAGTAGTGTCCTAGAGACTAATAAGGAAATAGGGAAGAGAAATAGGTTTTGGGGCAGAATATTTGGGACATATTGCAGCCAAGAGGGAGTTGTTGGTGCATAATTGTAGCATGTAGACATGGTCATCAGTAGTACCAGTAGGAGTAGATGTTGAGGAGCCCATAGGAGAAGAAATGACCCAGGATAGACTTGGGGACACAAATAATAGGCATGACATGAATGAAGAACCAGCAAAGTACATAGAGGAGCAAAGGAGAATGAGAATGGATGGTTAGACTGAGAAAGGGAGAACCAGGAGAGAGTGATGCACAGAGGTAGAGAAGGATGAACACAGAAAAATTCATTAGGTCCAGCAGTTAAGAGAAAAGTGGAAAGTTTCAGTTAAGTAATTAAGTCAGAAGCCATATTGCAGAGGGTTTAAATGTGAGTCAAAGAAAGAAAATGCAAGTACCAAATGTAGATGGTTTTCTCAAGAAATTCGGTAATGAAAGGGAGGAGGTATGAGTGTAGTAGAAGTAATAGAACTAGATTAGCTTTTGTAATGAGGGAGGATACATGGGTATATTTATAGGTAGTCTGGAAACATCCACTAGTGGGAAGAGATTAAAGGTAAGGGAGAAAATGGGATGGATTCTTGAGCAATTTGCTGTAGAAGACATGGGGGAATGGTAAAGGTGTGAAAAGGAACGTTGGTTTCAAGGAGGCCGATTTAAGGAGAAGCTGCTTGCTAAGGAGATGGTCTACCTCTTCAGTTCAATCAACATTAAAGAAAAGATAGTGGAAGGAAACATCTATACGATATGAAATGAAGCAAACGGGAGGATGAAATCTGTCAGTGCTCTTTATTTCAGCTAAGTATGAGGCTGTATTTTTTAGCTAAGAGACTGAGGGGGAAGGAGAGTATGGTTTGGGAGGCTCAAGGAGAGATCAGAATTCTTGAAATAGCCATTGTGGAGAGTGGGATTGCAAAAACTGCGAGAAATAGAATATTTGCCTTGCTGTGGTGAGGGTACGGTCAAATGAAACATATAAGTTAGGAAACTCCTTCCATTAATGTAAATGAACACTTTTTTTTTTCATTTAATAGTCTTGGAAAAATACTTGGGGCACTGAGAGCTTAAGTGATTCACCTAGGGTCACAATAGCCAACATGTGTCAGCCTTAAGATTTCAACACACATCTACCTGACTTCTAGAACAAATCTCCATACACAATGGCATGCTATCTCTAAAGTTGTACAAAACTGACTCACACCACCATCATGATTCTTCAGTGCTTGTGTTGTTTTAAAAATATGGTCAGTTCCTGTTAGGCACATCTTCACCAATCTACGACTTCCCACTTTGTTCAACTCTCTTCCATCTCTTTCGATACATTGTAGATGGCATGGTGGATAGAGAGCTGGGCCTGGAATCAGGAAGACTTATCTTCTTGAATTCAAATCTAGCCTCAGCCACTTACTAGCTGTGTGACCTTGGGCAAGTCACTTAACCCTGTTTTCCTCAGTTTCTCACCTATAAAATTAGTTGGAGAAAGAAATGGCAAATCACTCCAGTATCTTTGCCAAGAAAACCTTAAAACGGCTAATGGATAGTTGGTTGTGACGAACATGACTCAAACAAAAACCATCTGTGTGTATTGTTCTTTTAGTGAGAGAAGTTGGGAGAAAATGAGTCTGGAATGAGCAGGAGACATATTTATTTCACCCTACCCAAGGAAGAAGTCGAAAATGAGATCTCAAGAATTCATAAGTCTGGTGACACTACCTTTGGCAGTTTTATAAGACAGCCCAAGGTGATAAGAATAAAGAATTAAGGAGAGAGAGAGAGAGAGAGAGAGAGAGAGAGAGAGAGAGAGAGAGAGAGAGAGAGATATCCCTTGTTTGTACATAGTTGTTTTCATATTTTCTCCCCCATTAGGCTGTGAGCTCCCTGAGTGCACGGGTTATCATTGACCTTTCTTTGTATTTCCAGTACTTAGAACAATATCTGGCTCACAGTGGGTATTTAAAAATACTTTTGACTGACTGATGTACTATATGATCAAGTGTCCGTGGTATTACTTTTCCTCCCACATAACTACAAGTATTTTCACTTCCTATTATTGGAACAACCTCCTCAACCCCATCTCCTGGCTGCCTTGGCTTCCCTCAAGTCTCAGCTAATGTCACCCTTCTACCAAAAGTCTTTCTCCATCCTCCTTAATCTTGGTGCCCTGATTCTGACATTTTCTCCAACTGTTCCAATTTATATTAGTTTGTTTGGACATAGCTGCTTGAAAGTTGTTTCCCCCATTAGGATGCAAGGTCCTTGAGAGCAGGGACTCTTTTTGTGTCTTTCTTCATATTTTTAGCACTTACCAAAGGCCTGGCACTTAGCAGGTACCAAGTAAATGCTTGTTGACCGATTGGTTAAACAGAAGAAGGAGATGATCACAGGAAGCAAAGTGGTTTTTCACTGCACAACGTTGAAATTTTATTTTTGCAAAAAGAAATCATTGTACCTAAAATTGGAAAGGAAACAACTGGAAAAATATTTTCAGCAATTTGTCAGATAGATTTGATTGATCTCATTCATTAATATGTGTGGATGTATATATATATATATATATATATATATATATATATATGTATGTATACATTGGTTTGAAAAATGAGATTTTTTCCAATTGATAAATGGTCAAAAGATATAGCTAGATAATTTTCAAAGAAAAAGATGTAAACTACCAACAAACATATGAAAAAAGCTTGAAATCACTCATAAGACAAATGAAATTTAAAACAGTTCTGGAGTTCTGTCTCCACTACAATTATACAGATGAGAAATAAAGTGGGGATGAGAGTTGTTGCAGAGGATATGGGATAGCAGGTATCCTAATGCATAATTGGTAGATCTGCAAATTGGTATAGCTATCAGAAAAAGAATTTAAGCTGTATCTAAAATGGTGCTATCATGGTACAACTTTTGACTAAGTGATACATTTGTCACCTAAAAGATAAAAGAGAGAGGAAAATCACCCTTAAGTTTTGATACATATGTACCTACATACACATATAATATGCTTATAAATATGTTAGAATTCCTATTTTTTTGTTGTTCAATGAGCTGAAAACTAAAGGAGTGCTTATCTAATGAAAAACAGCTGAACCAATTATTAATGCAATGCTATAATAAATAGTGAAAGCAATGGGCTTAGAGAAACCTAGCAATGTTTGAAAGAACTGACCCAGACTAAAGTGAATAGAACTAGATGACCAAATCATATAATAAATACATTATAAAGAAAAAAATAACTTTGAAAGGCTCTAGAATTCTGATCAGTTCAAGGACTAACCGGAACTCCAGAGGACTGAGGTTGAAGTATGTTTCACACTTTTTGGCAAGAAGTGATGGACTACAGGTTGGAATGACACCTGCACTTTTGGAAATTGCCAACATGTGGATCTGCTATGTGAGCTTGTTATAGTAGAATTTTTTAAAAACGAGGTGAGGGGAAGGAAAAGGGAGGAGATTAGAATTGTGTGAAGGAATAAAAAAAAAGAACCACAAAGAACCAAAGAAATAAAGAGAGCAAGAGAGGAAGGAAAGGTGAGAAGGAGGGAGGGAAGAAAGAAGGAAGTGGCAAAGAAAGTCAAGGATATATATATATATATATATATATATATATATATATATATATATATATATATATATATATGTATATATGTATATATATGTATATATGTATGTATAAGCCATATGTGATGAGATTTGTATTTTCACATACAACACTCTTTTTTTGTTCTTCTTTTTAGAAAGAAATGTTCAAGTTTGATGATATCTATCAAGTTCAGAATCACAAATATTTTTAAAATAAAAATAGTTACTAAACAGTGATATATTGAATTTTCTGCATTTTCTAGTCAATTGTGTGAGAATAAATGTATGGCCCGCTATAGAATATTGTTCATGAAAACCTGCCTGTTTCCTTTAATATTTTCATTAAAGATACTCTCCATGTATCCTTCAAATTCCATCAAAAATTACCATCTGCTTTGCTTGTCAGATTATAAAGACCACCTGGTATTGCCATCTGCCGTGAAGCTGGACCCTCCATTATATGTTCGCCTCTAATGAGAACATGAACTCCTTGAGAGCAGGGACTATCTTACTGTTTTATTTCTATCTTCAACATTTAGCACAATGCCTGTTACATGATAAGTATGTAATAAATTCTTTTCTATTCTACTCCAATATGTTATGTAGATCACTCTCATAAATGATTGATAGACATGTTAAAGTAGGGTCATGAGTTGGTAGATTTGATTTCTTTTAAATTATTGTTAATAATATATATTATTCTTTGCAATCATTTAGTATTTTCCCATGTTTCTGATACTTAAATAACAGTAATGTTTGTGTAGCACATTTAGGTTTACAAAGTATTTTTTGTTATCCCACTTGCTGCTCACAACAATATGGTGAAGCATAAGTATTTCCATTTGATATATGAAAAGATTCAGGTCCTTTGAGGTGAAATGATGTACCCAGGGTCAGACAGTTAATAAGTACCAGAAACAGGATTTGGACTTAAATCTTTGTGTTTCATAACCCCATACTCTGAGCCACCTACCTTTCTGAAAGAGAAAGAGCAAAACAGCAACAAAGGATTAAATGAATTTCATCATCTTTACCATGGATTACCCATTGTACACTGGAACCATTGCAAGAGGCTGCTTGTGTGGTCATCATTTGCTAATTGTTGAAATCACAAGAAAGCTCCAACACATGAAAGCAGAAGGTAACTATCTTACAATAAAATGTTTAGAAAACTTAAATACTTTGACCATAATGTACTTAGTAAATCAATTTGTTGAAATCAAAGTAGGCAAACAGATAAACTATAAAATATTCTCAACAGTTCAGAGCACTAATTCTCAGATACATAGACTACAACCAATCAACAAACGGAAGGAAACATATTAGTCATTTGTTCATTTTCTCATACACTGATAGCAATCAGACTCTGAAAATAGAGGTGATTTGTCCAATCTTAAATTAAGTTTGGGAAATAAAAAGGAGTTTGTGGCATCAGCTTGCCCTAATTAAGGGGAGGGGGGATTAGACTGAATTTATCCTGGTTTGTGAGAGTAGAGAGTTGATTATAGGGGATTTTATTTTTTGTGAAGGAGGGAAAAATATTGCAAGTATATAATTAAGGAAAATTAGATGATAGTTGTAGACCATGTGTAGGAATTAAGAAAACAGCAGAGTCTATAATCAGATGTGCTACTAAATATCCAGAACCCTTAATTAATCAAATCTCTCATCTCAAGTCTCACTCCTGTATGTTTTTTCTTAGAAGATTGGATTTTGTCTTTGTATCCCTAGGTGTAGCATCTATCTAATAATTATTTGGTAAAGGCTAGTTGAAGTAAATTAAATTATCCCCTTATAAATAGGGTATATTTCATTTTTATCTTTATATTTTCAATGGCCTAGTATAGTTCTGGCTATATACCAGACTCATACTCTCACCCTCCGCATCCCCAAGCCATCCTTATAAAAACGGATTAAAAGGGCAAGGATTAATAAAACTAGCCAACAAATGAAAAATCCTGATATTACCTGTAATATTTTACATCTATATCTTTATACCCATCTTTGCCATGAATGAAGAGAAGTAGCTTCTCAAAGATTTTTAGGAGTCAAAATTTGTTACTGAAGTTTCTTAGCATTCAGTTTCAATTGTTCATGTATTGCTATGATTTTAGTAATAGGTGATAATGGTGAATAAAGCAAAATAAATCTAATCATGCAAAATTGAAAAGCCTTTAAATAAAAAAAATAAAAAATAAGGAGAAGCAAAGGGGTCAGCTGCCTCACCCCCAAAATCTGCATATACTATGTCTCTAATAAAGTTTTGTTATTCAAGATGAATAGGAAATTCACAGTAATTTAAAACCTGAAAAACAATTTACCCAACAAATATATACTTAAAGTACATGGGCACATAGGTTTCAGAAAAACAGTTTGCAATCCATTAACAACCATAAGCAAGAATGGTCTAACCATTAAAATTGAATGACATGCAAATCAATACAACTGTACTATTTCATCTCACATGCAGAAATTTCACAAAAATAATAAAATATGGGGCCAGGCAATGTTAGAGATTTTGTGAAAAAAAATGACCACACTGATGGATTTTTGGTAAATTTTTTACGTGGTCCAGATATTCTCAAAATATTTGGTATTATGTTAAGAGAGTACTTAAAATTTCCACACCTTTTGCCTCAGAGATTCCATTGCTAAACATTTATCCCAAGAAAGTCAATATTAAAAATAAAAGCCACAGAAAACACTAAAATAGTTGTAGTGGTACTTTTTGTTGTAGGAGAAACAAACTGGAACAAAATCATATTGATTGGAAAAATGCTAAATAAATTAAGGTACATGAATATAATGGTATATTACTGTATTATGAAAACACACACGCACATACATACACTCAAGGACAGCCCTTTATTATTCTTCTGTGTTATAAAGGATGGCCTGAGGAGATGGGGAGAGAAAGAGACAGAGGGAAAAGGATAGGAACAGATACACAGAGAGATACAGTGAGATATAGAGACAGAAAGACAGAGATAGAAACAGAAAGAAAGAGACAGAAAGACCTGAGGGGAAGGGAGGAATAAGGAGGCAAGGGGAAAGGAGAGCAAAAGATTGGGAAATGAAGGGTATGTAAAATCAATATATATATATATGTATATGTATATTTAAAAATATGTATACATATGCAGTCAATACTCAACTTTCTCAGGGGTAACATTCCTAGAAAACATTGCAAAAGTAAAAAATGCAAATATTGATAAATTGGATCCATGGGAAATAGGGATTTAAGTTCCTGCAACAACCAACAGCTGTAATCTTTCACTAGACATTTCTGAAAATATAATTTTATGCATATGATACTTTGTAATATATTCATTCTTATGATATGTGCCTTTTCCTAATAGAATAACCATGAAATAATGCATAGAATGCAGTATAGAAAATAAAACTGGCAACATGTAAAACATTTTTCCTTGCTAATAATAATCTAGAATTCTATGACCTTTTGATCTAACCTCTCAATAAAAAATTTAAAAAAAACTTGGCTTACAACAATATTCACTTTTCATAACACATGTATACCATAAATACAGCAAAGAAAATTCTTAAAGCTAAAATATTTTCTAAGCTGACTCTTAACTTGCACTCTGCCAGATGGTGGTGTGATGGCATTGCACTGTATACTATACTGTTGTTAAGCCTCTCTACCATGTTCACCTTTGAAAACCAAAGGAGAGGTTGCTGGGACTTTAGTCACTGCTATCAGAAAACGCTGAGACTTATGAGGTCTAGAAATCACCTCCAACACTCTTTCCCTTTTGGTTGGTAGATGATGTTGGAGATCATGAAGGATACAACAACTTGAAATAATCTGGCAGTCATTGCTTCCTTAGGTCTCTATGTATGGAAGCCTAGCAGAGATGAATTGATGTTTAACCCTGAGGTTGTGATTAATGACAGGACCGGTAGCCTTGGTGTGTCAGGTCAGTTGGTTATTTATGGCAAGTTTGGAATCTATGAGCGACCCAATCTTGGGTGCTTTTTCATCACCATTGTCTTCACTGTCTTGAAGAACTTGCTGAGCCATTGAATCAAGTAGCTAAGATAAGGGTGGGGAACCTGAGGCCTAGAGGCCACATGTGGCTCTCTAGGCATTCAAGGGTGGTCCTTTGAATCCAAACTTCACAGAACAAATCTCAAAATGCATACCTTTGAGAACCTAGAGGGTCATACATGGCCTCGAGACTGCAGACTCCCCATCTTCTCATTCATCAGCTCCTGGATTTGCTTCTGCTGGATGTCAGAGACATCTTCCTCCCTATATCCTTGAACTCTTTGTCTCTGATGGTGTGTACCAGAGTCATGGTTGTTTCAACATTCTACCTCATTGCTTCATCCGCAACTTAAAAGCCATCCAAATCCTGAATACAAAAAAAGCTGTGTTTTTCCCCCAAGCAGTTGTTCAAAGCAGACTGTGAAACATTTCCCCTGGCTACATTAATGTAGTAAATGACTTGAAGCACAGGGGCAGATGCCCAGAAATCCATCGTGGTGGTTTCTGGGTTGACTTCCAAGTAGTTACAGACATGGCAATCAATTTCCCTGGTACAATGAGACTTGAAGCCTTTCATGATTCCCTGATTCCTAATATGGATCGGAGATGTGTTGCTGGGTGGCATTAAAAAAACAACTTCTGCATTTTTCATGAGCATTTTCCAGATGTTCATGAATATGAACTGGTCAATTATTAAGTATTTTTAAATAGATTAATTATTTTTTAGTTTTCAACATTTACTTCCACAAGATTTTGATTTACAAATTCTCTACCCATCTTGCTCTTAATCCCATCACAAGATAGCATGCACTATGATTACCCCTTCTGCCAATCTGCCCTTCCCTCTATCACACCTCTCCTTTCTCTTATCTCCCTCCCCTCTATTTTTCTGCAGGATAAGACAGATCTCTATACCCCATTGTCTGTATGTCTTATTTCCCAGTTGCATGTAAAAATGATTTCTAACATTCATTTTTAAAACTTTGAGTTCCAACTACTCCCCCTTTGTCCCTCCCCACCCATCCTCCCTGAGAAGGCAAGCAGTTCAATATGGATTATACATGTAAGTATGTGTAAGTCTATGAAACACTTCCATAAGGGTCATCTTGTGATAGACTTATTATATTTCTCTCCATCAGATCCCACAGCAAATGTATTCTATTCACTCTTTTGATGCTGTGCCTACTCAAAAGTATTTATTTCTAATTATCCCTCTACCCATTTGATTTCTCTTTTATCATCCTCCCTACTTGTCCCTTTCCCATCAACTTTCCTGTAGGGTAACATAGATTTTCATACCAAATTCATGTTATTCCTTTCTTAAGTCAAATACAATGAGAATAAAGTTCACTCTTTCCCTCTCACCTCTCTCTTCCTCCCCTCCATTGTAAATACTTTTTCTTGCCTATTTTATGTGAGATAATTTACCCCATTCTATTTCTCCATTTCTCCTTCTCCCAATATAATTCCTCTCTCACCCCTTAATTTTATTTTTTAAGATATCATGCCTTCATATTCAACTCACCCTGTACTCATCTATCTGTCTATCTATCTATCTATCTATCTATCTATCTATCTATCTATCTATCTATCTATCTAAAATCCTTCCATTTACTCTAATACTGGAAAAAGACTCAAGAGTTTCAAATAGTATCTTTCCATGTAGGAATATAAGCACTTCAACTTTAGTAAATCCCCTATGATTTCTCTTTCCTGTTTATCTTTTCATGCTTCTCTTGATACTTGTATTTGCAAGTCAAATTTTCTATTTAGCTTTGCTCTTTTTATCAAAAATGCTTGAAAGTACTCTATTTCATTGAATGACCATTTCCCTCCCTCATGCTTTAAGTGTTATACTCAGTTTTGCTGGGGAGATGATCCTTGGTTGTAATCCTAGCTCCTTTGACCTCTGGAATATCATATTCCAATCCCTCTGATCCCTTAACGTAGAAGCTGCTAGATCTTATGTTATCCCGGTATTTCCACAGTACTTGAATTGTTTCTTTCTGGCTGTTTGCAATACTTTCTCCTTGACCTGGGAAATCTGGAATTTGGCTGCTGTAATATTCCTAGGATTTTCCTTTTGGGATCTCTTTCAGGAGACAATGGATGGATTCGTTCAATATCTATTTTACCCTCTGGTTCTAGAATATCAAGGCAGTTTTCCTTGATAATTTCTTTAAAGATGATGTCTAGGCTCCTTTTTGATCATGGCTTCAGGTAGTCCAATAATTTAAAAATTGTCTCTCCTGCGTCTATTTTCCAGGTCAGTTGTTTTTCCAATGAGATATTTCACATTGTCTCCTATTTTTCATTCTTTCAGTTTTGCTCTATAATTTCTTGATTTTTCATAAAGTCATTAGCTTCCATCTGCTCTATTCTCATCTTTAAGAAATTATTTTCTTCAGTGAGTTTTTGAACCTCTTTTTCCATCTGGCCAATTCTGCTTTTTAAGTCATTCTTCTCCTCATTGGCTTTTTGAACCTCTTTTGCACTTTGGGTTTGTCTATTTTTAAGATATTATTTTCTTCAGCACTTGGGGGGGTCTTTTTTTTATCAAGCAGTTGGCTCGTTTTTTCATGATTTTCTTGTATTGTTCTCATTTCTCTTCCTAATTTTTCATTGATTTCTCTTAGTTGATTTTCAAAATCCTTTTTGAACTCTACCATGGCTTGAGATCAATTCATATTTTTCTTGGAGGCTTTACAGGAGTTTTGATTTTGTTGTTGTCTTCTGTTTGTATATTTTGGTCTTCCTTGTCATCAAAGTCATATTCTGTAGTCTGATTTTTTTTTTCTGGTTTTTGTTCATTTCTGCAACCCAGAAATGGGCTCTTTGTTAAGGTAGTACTGCGTTTCCAGTGGGGGTGGGGAATCTGTGAGCCTAGCACTCCACAAACAACCACTGCTGCTGCATCTACTGCAGCTCTTCCAATCCTCTGCTGCCCTGGGGTCAGGGCCAGACCATTCTACTCTCTCACACAGGTATGACAGGTTTTCTTCCACTGACCTTCGAATTTGTCCTCAGTGTGTTTGGGTCAAAAAGTCTGGAAACCAGCACAAGTTCCAGAGGTTCAAACCCCCCCCTCCCCTCCTCAAGGCCTGCTTAGGTCCTGTCTGTACCAGCCTGGCCCATGCTTCTACCAGCACAGCGTTTTCCTGTTGACCTTCTAGGCTGTCTTGGGCGAGAGATTTGCTTCACTCTGTCATTCTGTGGGTTCTTCAGCTCCAGAAATTGGTCACAATCATTTTTTACACGTATTTGGCTGGAGTGGGAGGAGTGCTCTAGCAAGTCCCTGCTTTTACTCAGCTAAGTTGGCTCTGCCCCTCCCTCACCATGCTATTAAGCATTAAAAGAACCTTGAATGCTGGTTCTTTTCCTGAAGATATTGTTCTATGTGTGGAATGAAGCAGTTATTCAGCCAGTCCCAGATCTCTGCAGTCATCCATGGTTTTCTAGTCTAGTTCCAATGCATTCTGGCCCTGTTTTTAGCATTTCAGAAGCCTAGGATTTGGGACTGAGCAGATCATTAGTGGCTACACTTACAGTGGTAGTAGTGCATAATAGTATGTTGAAGGATCCTTAAAAGTTTTGAATGCAGGGACTTTGGGATAATTTTTGTTATGAACATGCACTTTCCTACTTATTTCACAATAAACCATTTTAGGCACTAAACACTTGTTTTGGTAGGTAACATCAATGTGTTTTTCTGAAAGTTGGCAGTAGCTGTGGCATCAGCAGAACCAGCTTCATCAGAAAGTTTCACATTTATTAAACCATATTGTAACTTGAAATGATAAGCCCAACCTTGGATAGCTACAAAAGTCTCATATTTATTTGGCCATTCATTACATGCTTATACATTTGCTGGCTCTCCAAGCACATGGTTCCCATATCTACCACACTTCATTCTTCCACCATCTCAGCTACCCACAAAATGAGTCACTTTTCCGTTTTTTTTTTTTTTTTGACTCCTTCAAGGAGCACTTGAGAGATTATTTTTAACACTTTTTAGAGTGGATTCACAAAGAGTTTTATATGAATGTTTTCCTTCTTTTTGGAGATATAACTAATCATTCTTTGCTAACAACAAACTGGGAGCAACAGTGACTGCAGATTATCTGTCATGAAGTTTACTTAATACCTTTATTTTCTCACTAAACTGTATCACTTTCTTTGTGCATCCCTTACTTTGTACAATTGGAATTAGAGCCCATAGGACTTGTATTATACTTTGGGGGCATAATCACAACACAAAACTTGCCTTCTAAAGGTGAACAAAGAAAACATGCAATGAATGCATGGGAGCTCTTCACAACAATATGGTGGACAAGACCAATGAAGTACCTAGTAAGACATCAACAGCTCCACAAACCTGCATGTATCGTGCCTCATACTGTTTTCCCTGCTGAACATATTCCCAAATGTGTGCAATTGCCAGCTTAAAGGTAAACATTAGGTTACTAATAAAAACAGGAGAATTTTGGAAGTAAACTCACAAATGTTGAATAGACTCTCTGTGTGTATGTTTGTATACACCCACATACACATACACACATAGATAGAGAGATAGATAGATAGATAGATAAAACACATACACTTATATGTGTGGATATATACAGACATACACACATTCATTGTTATTCGGTGATGTTTCAGTTGTTTCGGACTTTTTGTGATTCCATTTGAAGTGTTCTTGGCAGACATACTGGGATGGTTTGCCATTTCCGTCTCTGGTTCATTTTACAGATGATGAAACTGAAGCAAAAAGGATTAAGTGACTTGTCCAGGGTCACAAAACTGGCAAATGTCTGAAATTGGATTTGAAATTAGGAAGATGAGCCTTTATGACTCCAGACCGGGCACTGTATTCACTCTGTCAACTAGCTTCTAATATGTTAATTGCATATGTGTAGTGTATTATAGCTATATTCACATATACATGTCATACATATATGCAGTGATATGTATAAACACACACATACAAGGTGCTACATACACTGAATGTCAATACATATATGTATATCATATATATCATAATTCTTATGATAAATATAGAAAAGGTTGAGAAAACATAAAAGGATGCAAAGTATTGTCAGGAGAAACTGAAAAACAATATACACAAGAATGTTTTTGAATATTTGAAAGAAAGGTTGTTATTTGGAGTGGGTATTTGATGGAAGAAGTGATAATTAAGTTGACTAAATTGTGGAAGGCTCAGTTGGGTACAGTGGATTTGGAACAGCTGGTGGGTAGACCAGAGGAAGCTAGAGAGGAAGAAGTGCTTCTCTTCCACACTGCTTTGAAACAAGTCTTCATTCTTTTTCCATTTTTATGTCCCTGGTCAGCCTTTAGGAAATTTTCTCATTGTCCCTTAGAGAGGAAAATGTTCCTTCCTAGACATTTCTACTTTTTATTGGAGGACAGGGGAACAAAAGTTTTATTTATTCTTGGAATTGTTCTCAGGTTGTAGAGGTAGCTTTCAAAGGAAATGTAAAACCTTTTCATATCTTCAACCAACAGAAAGTACTTTCCTTGCAGAGCAGAAGTTAAGTAGAAAAGCTCCATGTCTCCCTCCCTTCCCACTACCAAGCACTGATAGGCTCATAATGATCTCAAGTCACCTGTGGATCAGGGGTCCCTTCCCATCAGGAGACCCTTACTCTTTTGGACTGACACAAAACATACCTTCATCCTGGGAACAGCTTCAACTCAGAGAGCTTATTAGGATTCTTTTTCTCTCTCATTTTATCACTACACCAGATTCAAAAGTAAACAAAACTTCACAACAAAACTCAGCTATGGTTTATATCAAGAATGTATTTCTAGAAAATATACTTTAAAATATATAGGTTTTGGTTTCACTCTCCCAATTATCACTTAACACTGACAATTTAGGTCCTGAGAGGTTGGTTACATCTCTTCTCAGTGTTCTAGGTGTAACCATGAAGCGTTACAGGTATCATTCTAATACCATAGTTCACAAGATTCCTCCCAAAATATTTCCTACTGTATCAATCAATATGTATTTACCGAATATCCTGTGATAAATTTACTAGTATCTCCCCAATGTCAGCTAATCCACTGATATTCCCCCAGTTAAACTTGATAGGTGTGATTATTTGTTTCTTATATTAAATAATCAGTTGTTAATATTGGGGAGAGGGGGAGGAGTCAAGATGGCAGAGTAGAAAGACTCATGTATGCTAGCTCTGAATCCACAGCCCATAAATTTCCTGTAAGAAGAACTTCCCACAAACTCTGGATCACTGCAAGGCGCACAGAAACACAGTGGAAGAGATTTCTGTTCCAGAGAGCCCTGGAGAGCTGTCTCCAGGGTCTGTTGTGCCCCAGACAGCTGAGCCCACCCCTGTGCTGCCCTGGCCACTGCTCCAGAGGAGCAGATCTGAGCAGGCTTCAGGGACGGAACCTCAGGTGTCCGAGAAGGTCCCTCCACCCACAGATGCTAGAGGTCAGTGAGAGAGACATCTGGGTTGGCCGAGAGGGGAGCAGGGTATCTCTGTGACTCGGGCCCCCTAGGGAGGCAGTGGAAGAGGCAGCAGCAGAGGCAGTGGCAGTGGCCCAGGACTCCTGGACCAGCAGGCAGAATTTCAGGGCCATTGCCAAAGATCTCTGCATCCCTGAAGGAACTGAGCCTGGGAGGCAGCCCTGCCCCCACCTGCTCCATTACTGAAGGTCTCTGCATAAAGCCCCTGAGGGAACTGATCCTGGGAGGTGGCCCTGCCCCCACCCCAGCACCAGAACTTAAGCTCACATTGATTAGCAGCCGCTCCCACCACGGATAGCCCTGAGACTGGGAAGCAGCATTTGAATCTCAGACCCCAAGCACTAGCTAGGTAGATCTAGGCAGGGGTGGAGAGGAATCTCAGAAGTCAGGTAACTGGCTGGGAAAATGGCCAGAAAAAGGAAGCAAAATAAGACTATAGACAGCTACTTTATTGGGGAAGAGATGTTCCTTCCTCCTTTCATTTCTGATGACGAAGTGCAATGCTTGCCATCAGAGAAAGACGTGGAGGTCGGGGCCTCTTTATCCCAGACATCCGAGGTGGATGTCCGGTGGGCTCAGGCCATGGAAGAGCTCAAAAAGGATTTTGAAAATCAAGTTAGACAGGTGGAGGAAAAACTGGGAAGAGAAATGAGAGAGATACAAGAAAAACATGAAAAACGGGTCAATACCTTGGTAAAGGAGACCCAGAAAAATGCTGAAGAAAATAACACCTTGAAAAATAGGCTCACTCAATTGGCAAAAGAAGTTCAAAAAGCCAATGAGGAGAAGAATGCTTTCAAAAGCAGAATGAGCCAAATGGAAAAAGAGGTTCAAAAGCTCACTGAAGAAAATAGTTCTCTCAAGATTAGAATGGAACAGATGGAGTCTAATGACTTTCTGAGAAACCAAGAAATCACAAAACAAAACCAAAAGAATGAAAAATGGAAGAGAATGTGAAATATCTCATTGGAAAAAACAACTGACCTGGAAAATAGATCCAGGAGAGACAATTTAAAAATTATGGGACTACCTGAAAGCCATGATCAAAAAGAGAGCCTAGACATCATCTTTCATGAAATTATCAAGGAAAACTGCCCTGATATTCTAGAACCAGAGGGCAAAATAAGTATTGAAGGAATCCATCGATCACCACCTGAAAGAGATCCAAAAAGAGAAACTCCTAGGAACATTGTGGCCAAATTCCAGAGTTCCCAGGTCAAGGAGAAAATCTTGCAAGCAGCTAGAAAGAAACAATTCCAGTATTGTGGAAATAAAATCAGGATAACACAAGATCTAGCAGCTTCTACATTAAAGGATCGAAGGGTGTGGAATAGGACATTCCAGAAGTCAAAGGAACTAGGACTCAAACCAAGAATCACCTACCCAGCTAAACTGAGTATAATACTTCAGGGGAAAATATGGTCTTTCAATGAAATCGAGGACTTTCAATCATTCTTGATGAAAAGACTAGAGCTGAAAAGAAAATTTGACTTTCAAACACAAGAATGAGAAGAAGCATGAGAAAGTAAACAGCAAAGAGAAGTCATAAGGGACTTAGCAGAGGTGAACTGTTTACATTCCCACATGGAAAGACAATATTTGTAACTCTTAAAATGTTTCAGTATCTGGGTATTTGGTGGGACCTCACACAGACGTACACACACACATGCATACACACATGTACGTGCATGCATGCACACACACATACACACAAGCACGCACACACAGAGACAGAGAGCACATAGTGAATTGAATAGGATGGGACAATATTTTAAAAGAAATTAAGGTAAATGGTGAGAGAGAAATGTAGAGGGAGGAGAGAGGGTGAAATGGAATGGGGTTAATTATATCTCATTCAAGAAGCAAGCAGAAAACTTTTTAGTGGAGGGAAAACGAGGAGAGCTGAGAAAAAAACAAGAAGTTTACCCTCATCACATTTGAGTAAAGGAAGGAGTAAAATGCACATGCATTTTGGTATGAAAACCTATCTTACAGTACAGAAAAATGGGGAAGAAGGAGATAAGCAGGGAGGGAGGGATAATGGAAGGGAGGGCAATGGAAGAAGGGAGCAATTTGAGGTCAACACTCTTGGGGAGGGACAGGATCAAAAGACAGAATAGAAACAATGAGGGGCAGAATAGGATGGAGGGAAATACAGTTAGTCTCATACAACATGACTGTTATCTAAGTCATTTGTAAAACTACACAGATATGGCCTATATTGAATTGCCTGCCTTCCCAAAGGGAACGGGTGAGGAGGGAGGGATGGGGAGAATTTGGAACTCAAAGTTTTAGGAACAACTGTTGAGTATTGTTCTTGCTAGTAGGAAATAAGAAGTACAGTTAATGGGGAATAGAAAGTCATCTGGCCCTACAGGACAAAAGAGAAGATGGGGACAAGAGAAGGGAGGGATGATAGAAGAGAGGGCAGATTGGTGATAGGGAAAATGAGAATGCTCAGTGTATTGGGGTGGGGGAGGGGAGAAATGGGGAGAAAATTTGGAACCCAAAATTTTGTGAAAATGAATGTAAAAAGTTAAATAAATAAATAAATAAATGAAATATCGGGGAGATCCAGGATTTTTCACTTCTCATAACTCACTCAGAAATTTGTCCATGTAGATTATTCAGCCAGCCTTTGAAGGGCAGGGTTGATGATGAGATAAAATCTTTGAAGAGGTAATCAGCTGGGAAAGTTTACTTCTTATTAAAAGGTAAATAGGTTTTAGTCTAAATGTGTTCTGGCCCATTGTATTTTAGTCAGACAAGTCTGGGTGGAGATAATTCTCTTTGTCTAAGACTACATGATCAGAGTCACATTGCCTAGACCCTCATTAGAATAGGTCCATTTCTCATTATAATGTTCATTCTCTCATTAATTGTTAACCAGTCAGAATTCATTGCCACCTGTCAGGAACACTTACTCTTCAAAGGGCATTTAAGAATTGAGGCCACCAACATTCATCTTTGGTTTACCAGAGATGACCAAATATCCATCTTTTTATTAATTATTTACTAGCCCCAATGAATAAAATTGTTACCCCAAAATTATGTCTCTTGAACTTTTTATATGTCAAACCCTTAATTCCATCTTTTAATTAACCAATTAACGCTTATCTTTTCCAAAAGATGTTTACAGAGAAGATATACCTGAAGTAATTTTTTAATTCCCCAAACTGGGATTCATTCTCCTACTTCTCAACTTAGTCTCTGGGAGAATGGATTGGAATTTAAAGTAGAGACTGCCAATGTTATGCAATCAAGTTCTGGGTATGTCATAAGTATAAAGAAGTCCCTCCTTTGCTTATAGGATGTAATGCTATGACTGGTAGATTAACCCAGTGCTAGGCTGGATCAAGGAGGTTATTTCTCAGGGATTGGTGCTCATCAGAGTTGCCTTTCATAGTGGTCACATGAAGACTCTGCTATTGACTCCTGCTGCTGGACCTATAGTCATCCACTTGACCTTTCAGTGCTCACAAGAACATCGTTTGGTCCATTCTATCTCTGATACATGTTTGCCTTGGATCAGAAAAGAATAAACACAATCAGTATGAAATAAATAGGTGCTATGAATTTCTGATCACATGGTGGTGAGGTGGAGAGATAAGGTCATTAGTGCTACATTTCTGCACACCTAGAAGTTGCTAGGAATTCTGACTTTTCCTCACCATGAGAGAAGAGAGGGTTCTTTTGCTCTTCTGAATTTTTCTATGTGTATTCAGTTCTGGATATGCTAGTTAAAAGATTTTTCCACCACCATGAAATTAGCTGTTAGGAAAGAGTCAGAGAAGATTTGCCTATTCTCTGAAGTAGGGAAATAGAGGCCTGATCATAACAGACTTGCAGAAGTAGGCTCCCCAAGCTTCCCTGCTCTACCAAGGAGAGCATATTGAATATTCTCTATGAGTTAAGGTCTCAGTTTTCTGTCCCTGGTGACATTAAAATCACAAAAGTATCTGAAGTATACATATTAATAAACAAACTGTCTAATGCTTGTAGTTTCCTCTGCTACTGGGAGAGAATAATCCCCTCCCCACCTCTTGATGAACATCCAAGGGACAGCTTGCAGGTTCTCAAGATGATGTGCTCAAAAAATAAGAGTTTAGAGCCTTTCTACATTTCTTATAACTTAGTTGTGTGTGTGTGATTTTCTCTGACTAGCTCATAAGGTATCATTAGTATAATGCCCTGTTCATGGGGACCAATAAGTAATAACTGAGTCATTCTAAAGAGCATATCCTTTAACAAGGGGTCACAGCATATGTCTACAGAAAGGGACAAGAATTGATGGGCCAGAGGGACAGATTGATGGAAATGTTCCTGTCTCTAAAAGCATGAAGGTGTTTCTGTGCAGAAAAGCATGAAGGTTCTCCTGCTTCCTTCCATAAATGATTATTTTATTCAATTCTATTTGATAGCCATTTTATTTCCAGTGTATCTGTGAACTTTTCCCCATTTTCCCACATTCATGTGCCTTCTCTTGTTGGTCAACTAATCAAAAAACAAGCCAAAATTTACCTTCATGTTACATTTTTGTCCATTGTAATTTTCTACTAAAAATAAAAATACTATTATACATTCTCATATGAGCATGGGTCTGAGTATGGATAGTTAGAAGTCATTTTTGTTTATGATAGTCTGTCTTTTTGGCCCCTTGATCAACAAGAACACATCGAGGACTCTACCTTTCACTAGACCAACAGAATTACCAAGAAGAAAAGCTTCAGACTTTATGCCATTGTATTCACACCATGTTCTCCCTCCTGTATTACTCATAGTATGACATTCAATGGAATGCATTTCCAGATATGGAATGATGGAAGGAAGCAAGCATTCATTAAATACCTACTAAGTGCTAAGCATTTTGCTAATCATTTTACAATTATTATTTCACAACAACTTTGGAAAGTAAATGCAATTTTTAGGACCCATCTTCCAGTTGAGAAAACCAAGGCTGAGAGAGGCTAAAAGAAGTGTGCGGTGTCATTTAGCTGGTAGGTGTATGACATTGAAGTTTGAACACAGATATTTCTGACTCCAAGACTAGCACACTTTCTACTCTGATCCCTATTTGTCACAGTAGATGAAAAGAGAACTTGACTTGGACATATAGGACCTGTGTTTGAATTTGAATCCTGGTTTTATTACTTGCTTCCTGTGTAACCTTGAGCAAATGATCCCCTTACCTCCTATTCCAATCTCATTTAATTTCTCTAAATCCTATGATGCTTGATTTTCTCATATAATACTATAATAAAAATAATTCAGGTTGAAATGATCAATAACCATGGTGAGGATTTAGTAAACTTTCAGTATAGGTATTCTTAGATTTTGGAGTATCCATGAATTTTTATAGGAAAAAAATACATTTTATTTTGACTTACTTCTAAATGAAATTTAGCATTTTCTTAAAACATTTAAAAACATTCTTCTGAGAGGGGCCAACTGACTTCCCCAGGTTGTTGAAGGGATCCATGACACAAGAAAGGTCAAGAAAACCTGACCCTAATATGACTTTCTCCCCATTCTTTCTGCTCTAAAAATGCCTGAAGGACAGAGAGATTACAAGCCAGTTTTTCATGGGTGATTACTCCAACCACCTCAGATTGGTAGTTGACTCACTGCCTCTCCATCAATAGCAATTCCTTTCTATTATAAACGAAGAGACAAGCAAAAATGATCACTGAAGGGCAATAATTAATGGTGTCCCCAACGAATTAAAAAATTCCAAGCCAAAATGAGGGTTGGGTACCTAGAAATTATGACTGGGCATATTTAAATGCAATATTTCTTAGTAAGAAAGACATTTAATTCACACTGGGGCACAATTTCCCAAAGGCAGTAATTCTATGTTATAGAAGGGGGTTCTAGTGACATAGTAGAATTTTTTAAAATTTTATTTATTTTATTCTGAAATTAAGAAATAGACACATTTCCGAAGTACAGTAGAATAGGAAAACAAGATAATCATATATGAAACTGCACATCTATTATGAACAAATTGCTATTCCTTTTAACTATAATAAATGTGTCATGTAACTTTCTTCCTCCCTTTTTTTTTCCCTTCTTCCCCTACCTCACCCTAGAGAAGGCTATCATTAGATACGAGGATATATATGCAAAATTATTCTATACATACTTCTATTTGTCAGTTCTCTCTCTCGATGCAGATAACAACTACCTTAATATGTCCCTTATGGTAAGATTGGGTGTTTATAACAGTCAAAATTATTTTAGTCACTCAAAATTGCTTTTAAAACAGTATTTTTGTTACTATATACAGGTTTTTATTGGTTTGGTTCATTTTGTTCTTTCTTACTTTGTGGAAGTCTTTCTATGTTTTTCCAAGATCACAGAGATATCATTTCTTATAGCATAGTAGTATTCACAGAAAATTGGGCAAAAAATTAAAGATTATCAGATAAAGGTCTTATACCTAAAAATACAATAAATAACTTTGGCAAATCTAAAAGAATATGAGTCATTCCCCAAATGATAAATAGTCAAAGGACATGAAAAGGTAGTTTTCCAATGAAGAAATGAAAGCAACTTACAGTCATATAAAAAAAGTGCTCTAAATCATTAGAGAAAAGCAAATTTCAATTATCTTGAGGTATTATTTTACGCCTATCAGATTGGCTAAAACAATTGAAGGGGAAACTGGCAAATGTTGGAGGCAATGTGGATAAATTGGGACACCCATTCATTGTTGATGGAAGTGTGAACTCATCCAACCATTTGGGAAAGCAATCTGGAATTATATGCAAAGAGTTATTAAGTTTCCTATGCTGTTTGACTCAGCAACATTACTAATATGACAGTAGAATCAAAGAGAATAATATTGATAACTTCAGAGTTATTGTAGCTTTCATTTTTCTTTGGGTATCGTTTTTTTGATAGCTTAGCATGCTATAGATAATATTATTATTTACCAATAATAACACTGAAGATGATCACAATAATGATAATAGCTGACATTTATACAGCATTTACTATGTAAGGTTAGCATTTATTAAATAAACAAATGCTTTACAATTATTATATCATTTGATTCTTACAACAAACCTAGGAGATATGTGCTACTATTATCTCCATTTAACCAATGAAAAAACTGAGACAATTAGGGGGTAAGTGACTTGCTCAAGGTCACATATCTAAGAAGCCTCTCAAGATAGATTTGAACACAGGCCTATTATCTCAGCTCTGTGATTTCAAAAATAATCAAATTATATTTTGTAGCTTCTCAGAGGTGAAAGGGCAAAGGGCATCTAATCCAACCTACTGAATGTTTGAACAGTAACTTTCTCTACAACATTACCAATGATGCTCTTTATAGCTTCTATGTGAAGAGCTCTAGAAATGCAGAAGTCACTGTCTTGTAAGGTGGCTCACTCCTCTTGTGGATAGCTCTAATTATTCAGAAGCTTTTCTTGGCATTGAGGAATAACTTGACTCCTTAACTTCTCCCCTTGTTTTTAGTTCTTCATTCTTTAATGATTCATATAGTGTTGCGCTGTGTATCTTTTCTCTTCATTGCCTTCACTCTCATTGAAAAGGAAAGCAGTTCTATATGTTTATACAAGTGCAATCATGGAAAACATTTCCATATGAGTCATTTTGTGAAAGAAAATACTCACTAAAAAACCTCAAGAAAAAAATTAAAAATTTAAAAATAAAGTATGTTTGGATCTGCCTTAGTCTTCTTCAATTCTTTATCTGGATGGAGAGTATTTTTCATCATAAGTACTTTGGAATTATATTAGGTCATCATATGGTTGAATATAGTTGTTATTCACAACTAACCATCATACGATATTACTCTTGCTGTGTACAATATTCTCCTAGTTCTGTTCATTTAACATTGCACAAGTTCATGTAAGCCTTTCCAGGTTTTTCTGAGAGCATCTTTTTCACCATTTCTTATAGTACAGTAGTATTCCATCACAATAATATGCCATAACTTGTTTGGCCATTAGTCAATTAATGGACTTCCCATCAATATCCAATTATAACAGTAAAATAACTGCTATAAATATTTTTGTACGTATAAGACTGGACCACGTTCCTCTCCCACCCAGTTGAGACAGCTTTCCCCTTTGAAGCTGTCCTTGGTTTTTATGGGTTGAGAAGTCTGAAAAAGCATTGCAAGCTGCCAGTGATTCAGTACTCTGAAGATTGCTCCAGTCCTGTTTGTACCAGTGTGGCCCATGTTGGACTGTGCTCACCTCCCAATCCAGGGCAATAGACCCTTATTTTTGGCCTTTCAGATTGTCTTGGGCTAGAAATATGTTCCACTCTGTCATTTTGTGCCTTTTGCTGCTCTAGGATATTTTTAGAATCATTTTTACAGGTATTTTGAGGGGATGGGGGGAGAGTTCAGGCAGGTCCCTATTTCTACTCTGCCTTCTTGGCTCCATCCCCTCATTATAATTTTTAGGGGATTTTCTTCAATCAATTTTTATGCTTCCTTTTCCATTTGGCCAGTTCTGCTTTTTAAGATATTCTTCTCTTCATTGAATTTTTGTGCCTCTTTTGCCATTTGGCCTATTCTGTTTTTTGAGGTTCATTTTTCTTCAGTATTTTTGATGTTTCCTTTACCAAGCCATTAACACTTTTGTCATGATTTTCTTGTGTCACTATTATTTCTTTCCCTATTTTTTGCTCTACTTCTTTCATTTAATTATTAAAATCCTTTTTTGAACTCTTATGGAAATTTTTTTGGGGCCTGAAACCAATTCATAATTTCTTTGAGGGTTTGTAGTAGTTTTGACTTTCCTGTCTTCTTCTAAGTTTGTGTTTTGATTTTCCCTGTTACCATAGTAACTTTGTTATAGTTGGGTTCTGCTGTCTTAGTAGAGGGGGCACTCATTTAAACTTCAGGTTTTGTGTAGCTATTTTCAGAGCAGTTCTGGGGATTCTGTAAGTTTCCAGGTCTTCCAAGATGGTATTATCTAAGGAAAGGTGTGCTGACTACTCTTGAGGACTGTACTCTTGTCTGTGAGTCACCATTAACACTCTTACCCACACTGGAACTGTGATTGGGGTCCCCATTCCCATGCAGCCACAAGCTCTGTTGAAACTAGTACTCCTCTTTGCCATGGGACTATAACCCAGGGCTATGACCCAATTCAGAGTATGCACAACACAACAGAATCTTTCACTTATTTCCAGCAAAGGGAGACCTGTAATATCCTTCAGACCAGTTTTCTGACCCCCTCAGCATCTGTAGGTAAACACTTTGGAAGCTTTCACTGCTGCTGCTGCTTCAGTCACCCCAAAGACCTGTTTCTGACTTTCTGGGACTCAGCCTGTGCTGGCACGGCCTGCACTGAGTGGTGCTCCACTCTTACTTCAGTATGACAGACCTTTCCTGCTGACCTTCTGCATTCCAGTGGGTTGGAAAATTTTTTTCACTTTTTCCTTTTCTGGGTTCTGTCACTCCAAAATTTCTTTTGAGGAACTATTTAAAATTATTTGCAGGAGAATTTGGGAGAACCCATGGAAGTCCCTGGCTTTCCCCTACAATCTTTGCCCTCATCAGAACAGTCTGGTTTTCAAAGAGACAGAGGAACTAGAGACCAAATTGCCAATATTTATTGGATTAGAGAAGTAAATGAGTTCCTGAAAAACATCTACTTCTGCTTCATTGACTGAACTAAAGGTTTTGACTTTGTGGATCACAACAAAATGTGGTTAGTCTTCAAAAAGATGGGAGATCCAGTTTATCCTATTTGTCTCCTGAGGAACCTATATGTGGGTCAAGAATCATCAAGTAGAATTGAACATGGAATAGCTGATTGGTTTTTTATTGGAAAAGAATACAAGAAGGGTGTGTATTACCACCTTATTTACTTAATTTATATACAGAATACATCAGGAGAAATGCTAGACTGGATGAATCAAAAGACAGAATTAAGGCTGGCAGGAGAAATATTAACAATCTAAAATTTGCAATTGATACATATCTGATGACAGAAAGTGAAGAAGAATTAAGAAGCTTCTTGATGAGGTTAAAAGAGGAGACAGTAAAAGCTGGATTGAAGCTAAACATAAAAATAACTAAAATCATGGCAACTGGTCTCACCACTTCTTGGCAAATAAAGGGAGAAGAAATGGAAACAGTCGCAATTTCACTGGGCTTAAGGATAACTGCAGATGGTGACTGAAACCATGAAATTAAAATGTTTGATTTTTGTAAGGAAAGTGATGGCAAATCTGGATAGCAGACTATAAAGCAGAGGTACAGCCATGCTGATAAATGTCCATACAGTCCACACTGTGTTTTTTTCCAGTAGCAACTTATGACTGTGAGAGTTGGGCTACAAGGAAATCTGAGCATTGACACTTTTGAATTGTGGTGCTAGAGAAGACTTTTGAGAGTCCCTTAGGTGGCAAAGGGATCAAATCAGTCAATACTTAAAGAAATTAATTGAGGCTAATAAGGTCAAATACTGAAGCTGAAACTTAAATGCTTTGGCCACATAATGAGAAGATAAGATTAATTGGAAAAGATCCCAATGTTGGGAAAAATTGAAGGCAAAAGGAAAAAGTGGACAGCAGAGGACGAGATGGATAGTGTTGTGGAAGCAATGAACATGAGTTTAGATAGACTTTGGGAGACAGCGGATGATAGAAGGACTTGCATGCAATGGTCCACGGTTTCACAACGAATCAGATGCAACTGAATGACTGAATAACAGTAAATTTATTTATTTAACTTTTTACATTCATTTTCACAAAATTTTGGGTTCCAAATTTTCTCCCCTTTTATCCCCTCCCCCCACCCCAATACCCCAAGCAATCTAATTTTCCCTATCTCCAATCTGCCCTCTCTTCTGTCATCCCTCCCTTCTCTTGTCTCCATCTTCTCTTTTCTCCTGTAGGGCCAGATGACTTTCTATTCCTCATTAACTGTATATCTTCTTTCCTAGTAGCAACAACAATACTAAACAGTTGTTCCTAAAACTTTGAGTTCCAAATTTTCCCCATCCCTCCCTCCCCACCCATTCCCTTTGGGACAGCAGGCAATTCAATATAGGCCATATCTGTGTAGTTTTACAAATGGCTTCCCTGATAGTCGTGTTATGTAAGACTAACTGAATTACCATCCCTCCTAACCTGCCCCCCATTGTTTCTCTTCTGTCTTTTGATCCTGTCCCTCCCCAAGTGTTGACTTCAAATTGCTCCCTCCTCCTTTTGCCCTCCCTTCCATCATCCCCCCCTTGCATTATCTCCTTCTCCCCCACTGTCTTATACTGTAAGATAGGTTTTCATACCAAAATGAGTGTGCATTTTATTCCTTCCTTTAGTCAAATGTGATGAGGGTAAACTTCTTGTTTTTTGTTTTGTTTTGTATTTTTTTTCCTCAGCTCTCCTCTTTTTCCCTCCACTAAAAAGTTTCCTACTTGCCTCTTAAATGACATATGTTACCCCCTTCCATTTCACCCTCTTTCCTCCCACTACATTTCTCTCTCACCATTTACCTTAATTTCTTTTAAGATATGGTCCCATCCTATTCAGTTCAGTCTGTGCGCTCTGTCTCTGTGTGTGTGCATGTGTGTATGTGTGTGTGCGTGCATGCGTGTACATGTGTGTGTGGTCCCACCAACTACCCAGATACTGAAAAGTTTTAAGAGTTACAAATATTGTCTTTCCATGTGGGAATGTAAACAGTTCACTTCTCGTAAGTCCCTTAAGACTTCTCTTTGCTGTTTTCTTTTTCATGCTTCTTCTCATTCTTGTGTTTGAAAGTCAAATTTTCTTTTCAGCTCTGGTCTTTTCATCAAGAATGATTGAAAGTCCTCTGTTTCATTGAAGACTATATTTTCCCCTGAAGTATTATACTCAGTTTAGCTGGGTAGGTGATTCTTGGTTTGAGTCCTAGTTCCTTTGACTTCTGGAATATCCTATTCCACCCCCTTCGATCCCTTAATGTAGAAGCTGCTAGATCTTGAGTTATCCTGATTGTATTTCCATAGTACTGGAATTATTTCTTTCTAGCTGCTTGCAAGATTTTCTCCTTGAGCTGGGAGTTCTGGAATTTGGCCACAATGTTCCTAGGAGTTTCTCTTTTTGGATCTCTTTCAGGTGGTGATCGATGGGTTCCTTCAACACCTATCTTGCCCTCTGGTTCTAGAATCTCAGGGCAGTCCTCCTCAACAATTTCATGGAAGATGATGTCTAGGCTCTTTTTTTGATCATGACTTTCAGGTAGTCCCACAATTCTTAAATTGTCTCTCCTGGATCTATTTTCCAGGTCAGTTGTTTCTCCCATGAGATATTTCACATTCTCTTCCATTTTTTCATTCTTTTGGTTTTGTTTGGTGAATTCTTGGTTTCTCGTAAAGTCATTAGACTCCATCTGTTCCATTCTAATTTTGAGAGAATTATTATCTTCAGTGAGCTTTTGAGCCTCTTTTTCCATTTGGCTCATTCTGCTTTTGAAAGCATTCTTCTCCTCATTGGCTTTTTGAACCTCCTTTGCCAATTGAGTGAGCCTATTTTTCAACGTGTTATTTTCTTCAGCATTTTTTTGGGTCTCCTTTACCAAGGTATTGACCCATTTTTCATACTTTTCTTGCTTCTCTGTCATTTCTCTTCCCAGTTTTTCCTCCACCTGTCTAACTTGCTTTTCAAAATCCTTTTTTGAGTTCTACCAAGTCCTGAGCCCACCCGACATCCCCCTGGGATGTCTGGGGTACTGAGGCCCTGCCTTCCACATCTTTCCCTGACGGCGAGAATATTTCCTCATCAGATCCGAATGTCGGGATCATTTGCATCTGTTCGAAAAAACTCTCTATAGTCTTGTTTTTCTTCCCTTTTCTAGGCATTTTCCCAGCCAGTTACTTGACTTCTGAGATTCCTGTCCACCTCCGCCTAGATCTGCCCAGCTAGTGCTTAGGGTCTGAGATTCAGGTGGACTTTCCCCGCCGGCCACCGGCCGCTAATCAATGTGACCTTTTGTTCTGGTGCTGGGGTGGGGGCAGGGCCACCTCCCAGGCTCAGTTCCCTCAGGGGCTTTATGTAGAGACTTTCAGGAATGGAGCGGGTGGGGGCGGGGTGGGGGGCCCCGCCTCCCAGGCTCAGTTCCCTCCGGGGCTTTATGCAAAAGCTTTCAGTAATAGAGCGGGGTGGGGGCAGGGCCGTCTCCCAGGCTCAGCTCCCTCAGGTTTTATGCAGGAACCTTCCGTAATGAAGATCCTGCCTGCTGCTGGGGGATTCCTGAGTCCTGGGCTGCTGCCGCCTCAGCCACCACCCAAGCCTCTGCCTCTGCCGCTTCCTGCCCCTGTCTCTGCCGCCACCGCTTCCTCCCGAGGGGGCCCGAGTCTCGGAGACGCCCTGCCCCCCCTCTTGTCCAGCCCAGGCTTCTCTCTCACTGACCTGTAGCTTCTGTGGGCGGAGGGACTTTCCGGCTGCCGGAGCTTCTGTCCCTGATGCCTGCTCGGATCAGCTTCTCTGTGGCCCGGCCAGGGCAGCGCTGGGGTGGGGTCCGCTTTCCGGGGCGCGCCGGACCCTGGGGATGGGTGTCCAGGGCTCTCTGGCACTGAAATCTCTTCCACTCCGTTTCTGTACCCCTTTCACTGGTCCAGAAGTTATGGGGGTCTCTTTTTACATTAATTCTATGGGTTTTGGTTTCGGAGCTCGTAAACGTGCGTCCTTCTACTCCGCCATTTTGGCTCTGCCCCAATAACAGCAAATTATGATTTCCCTCTCCTTATTCCTCCTTTTCTCCCCACAGCGTCCTCTGCCTCTTTTATTTTTATCTTCTCATAAGATCATTGAAATAGACAAAAAACAGCCACAAACCCTATGTCCTTTTCATTCTCCTCCTTCACTCTTAACTTTATTGGGGTTTTGAGAAGACATTATTTTTTATTTTATATTTCCTTTAAATTATACAAATGTGTACCTTTCTATGTTTCTCTTAGTTCCTTCATTTCCATTTCAAAAATTTTACTCATTTCTGTTTTTGTAAGTTCAACCAAAGTAAAATGAATTTTGCTCTAGTTCATTATTTTAACACTATTATTTAACACCTCTGTACTTGGAGAATTTTTCTTGTAAGTCATATTGTTGGATTCTGCTTTCTAATTTATTTACTAATCTTTTCCATTTTATGGGTAAGTTCGTAACTTTTACATTCATAGTTATGCAAATTTATTGTATATTCCCTTTTATCTTATTCTCTTATATTTTCCCCTCTTTTTGTACTCTGTCCTTTCCTTATAAAGAAGAAAGTGCTCAGTGGGAGGGGAGTATGACTAGCACCAATGTTCTATATTTGATACACTTAGCCTCTGCTCCCTCTCTTATTCCACTTTTCTTTCCTGCCTGTCACACAGTCACAGATTTTTACACTTTCTTTTCTTTTAACCCTTCCTCACAATACCTCCTTTGAGCTTAGTTTTTGTTTTGCTTTCCTTCTTAAACTAATGTTCTTTATTATTTCCTCCTCTCCTTTCCCACCCCTTCCCATGTTTCCCTGTAAAGTCAGATCATTTCTTACCAAAACTGTGTGTGTTACACCCTTTTTTGACTAGTTCAAAAGTGAGGTCAAAGTGACTCCTCTCTTTATCTTTAATATTTGTACACACTTTGTCTTTGACTTTGACATCGCTTTTAAGCCCTTTTCCATGAGATAACCAGCTAATTTCTACAAAAATAATTCCACAGTCTTTCCCCATCTTATTTCAAAGGATTATAAAGATTCTAATATTTAAAGGTCTTGCTTTTAATAAACTTAACCGCAATCATGACATCCTGTTCCACTGACTCAAACTTCTTTGCTGAAATGACTTGCTTAAGGAATAAGGCAGAGAATGAATTTCATGTGTGGTACCATCTCTGTAACCTTATCCTGTAATCCCTTTTTTATTCTAGTCAAAACAGCTGCTCCTTCAGTGGCTACACTTACACAGTTTTTCCCTCCATAAAGCATTATTTTTATTAAAGAAGTCATTTACTATTAAGGATATATCTTCTCCAATATAGTTTTCCTTTAGTGGCTCACACATAAATAGCTCTTCATGTATTTCATTATTGAAACAGAATCTTTCAAATACCATAAGCTAAGACACTTTAAAAACATCTGCACTTTTATCCAACTATGTAGCAAACCTCCCATGCTGTGTAATTTGTTTCATAGCTTCCTTCTTTAAATATTCAGCACTGTTATCTATGTATCATCCAACAGTATTTTGCTGACAAAGCAGTGGTGTTAGTTTGTTAATATATTGTTTTCTGTGCTGTGTATTACTTTAGACAATTTTTAAATCAAGGCAAGAAGAACAAGTTTTCACCCAAAGAGACTTTTTTTTTGTCTTTTTACCATTAAGGAAGAAGCAAGGAATAATTTATCTTTCAGTTTGTGATTTAAAAAAAAAAACCACTGAGTATTAAATATCTCATTGTGTATCTTTTCACTTTAAACATTCCTTAAATTATTCTAGAAGTTTATCCTTGTGTTCTGGATGCTAATCATGATGTTTTCATCGAATTAGTTAAGAATTATAACTGTTATCTATTACCTTCATTCACAATATCTACCCAAGGTGAGGTTCAGTATTAATAACAGTGGATGTAAATCCATAATCCAAATTACGAATCATCAAGAATCTTTTTGATTCTCTGACTCCCAAAGTCTGATGTTTTCTGCTATATTGCTTCACTTTTCTGAATATAAATTTCTTCACCAATAAAATGAGATGCTATTAGTATAACTTACTTTCCAGACCGTTGTGAGAAAACCATCTTAGAAGAAAGCAATGCCATGGTGTAGAAAGCCTGATTTGGAGTTAGAAGGCTCCTATTCAAATTACAGTCTACTTTCTAACCTAGGGAAAGTCACTTAACCTTCTGATATCTCAGTTTCCTCATTTGCAAAAAGAGGGAATTGGATTAGAAATTACTAGATGGCTTCTAATCTCTCTTTCAACTATAAAAATATTGTCCTAATCTAAATCATGGAGGTTCAGCAAGGAAACTTCAGATGGGATTAAGCCTCATATAAATGTGAGATATTAATAATAATGTTGATTTTGGTTTTATCACAAAACTGTTAAGGAATCTTACCATATGCATGCATGCTTTCCAAATGGAATACTGAGTAGATGTTGAAAAAGTTCGTTCAAGATGAAAGGATGTAGTTTCCAAAAAACCACCATGCTAAGTTAACAAAATGACATCTTTTTCACTTTTATCCTGATGACTCAAAAATTCTTGTAAATCTTCTAATATTCCTATGATGACTGAACCTGATAGTGATATCTGAAATGCAAAGAATACTTTGTACATATGTTTTCATATCTCATATGATCTTGAATATGTTGATAAATGCATGAGGAAGACTTATTAAGGAGTAATTTGAAGAATGGGGAGAAAAATAAAAAAAGGAGTCTGCTATGTCAGAGTCATAGGAACAGGAATTAAATTAATTAAAATGTACTTGTTAATTTTGATTTTGTCTGTCCCTCACACATGGCGCTCCAAGTTCCATCTCCCTGCCTTTTCACTGACTATGCTCCATGTTTGAGATATACTGTCTCCTGATAAAACTCCTCTGTTGTTCAAAACATAACTCAAGCATTACCTTTTCCAGGAAGTCTTTCTGGTATTCCCTACTGCTTGTGTCCTCCTCATGCTACATTATATTTCCTTTCTTTGAATTTATTTTTCTTTATTTATCCTTTCTGTGTGTGTGTGTGTGTGCATTTTTAGGACCCATATTAGAATGCAAAGTCCCAGAGAATTCCATGTCTTACACATAGTAGCCACTTGATAATTCTTGACTGGTTTGATTTTGCTCACTAGTTGTATTTTAGGAACCTTCCTTAAAAGGTTGGATACTTAAACCTCTAGTTCTGTCTCTTAGGCAAAAAATGGAGAAGGGATGACCTCAACAGTTGTACTCTGAAAACAACTCTGAAGCCAGATGACTCAGGTTTGTTTTGTGCTATGGAACTGGAGAGTTACAAATGTCTCAGAAGCAAGAATTAGCTCAGCATGGTTCTCAGTGGGATGCCAACACCACACAGTTCACTCACTTCCCAGAAACCTAGGTTTTTCTGGCCAGATTTTAGACATTTCTTTAGAAAAAACATAAATCTGTAAAAGATTTGTGTAATACATTTTATAAGACCCTTACCAGATTTTACATCCAACGATTTGGTAAAATTTAAAGCAGCAGGCAAGAATTGATGGGGGAAACTGGCAATAGGCAAAGATAATTTTAACCATCCAAGATCCTATATCACGGAGGTTCAGCAAGGAAACTTCAGATGGAATTAAATACATTTGTACTCTTTCCAAAGCCTTTATATAGTGCCAGTGAAACATTGCATGATGAGTTTTCCACTCTGAAAACTGAGGAACTGAAATGAATAGCTTTTGTCCCATTTACTCTTTTAGAATCAGCTTGTCTGACTGCTATTACTTCTTATCCACAGGGGACTTTGGTAGATTAATTTCTTTTTTATTGGCTTAAGGTTATGTCAGTGACCTTCTCCTTAGGAGGAGAATGGCAACAAGGTTCAACGAATTTCTAAAGGTTATGGCACCTTTCTCATAAATGAAAACATATTCCTTTTTAGGGACCAAGAGGTACATAAATGAAATGAATGGAAAAAAAAATTAAGTGATTATTATATGCTTAGCACCAAAGATACACTTTTCAATTACAAATGTGTCAACTAGCATTTTAAAACACTTACTATCTAATACTAAGGTGGAGAACCTGTGGCCTGGAGGCCACATGTGGCCTTCTAAGTCAGTGGGTGTGGCCTTTTGACTGAGTCCAAGTTTTACAAATCCTTGTTTTAAAAAGAGATTTGTTCAGTCAAGTTTGAATTCAGTCAAAAGGCCACACTTGAGAACCTAGAGGGCCACGTGTGACCTTGAAGCTGCACGTTTTCCACTAGATACTCTGTTAAGTACTGGAAATACAAAGAAAAGAAAAAATAAAAAATAAATACTGTCCAGGCTTTTACAGAGTTCACAGAGTAATGGAAAATCATATGGAAAAGATGCATAATTCTTATGGTACAATGGCAAAGTCCATGGTAATGATGCTTCTTTAGTTTGTGTTTCTAATGTTTCACCAACGGATAGTCCTTAAGACTTTAGTGGTGAGTACTTTCTTTTCCAAGTCTTTCCAAGAAGCTATGGATGTGTGTTTGTCCTTCATTGCCGAAAAAGACTATGCACATCAGAGAAATAGTGACATGACTTGCACTTGACTTTATTTTGAGTGATGTGGGGCTGTGTAGGTAACCAGCCTCAATTCTCCTCCAGAACCATCTGAATCCAGTGACCAGATATTCGACTGGAGATGACCCAGGATGAGGATGACCCAGGATGAGGCACAATTGGGATTAAGTGACTTGCCCAAGATCACACAGCTCGTGAGTGTCAAGGGTCTGAGGTGAGATTTGAACTCAGGTCCTCCTGACTCCTGCACTTGTGCTCTGTCCATTGCACCACCTAGCTGCCCCTAGCAGCTATGGATAAAGAACACTTAGAGGTAGGGTGGGGATTATGTTGATTCAATTACCTACCAGGTCATATCTTAACAAGGGTTAATTTCATAGACAATGAATGTTGAGTAGGCTGGAAGCAAAGTTCAAATTTTGGGCCTAGGAGCTTATGCTGTGGGAAGGTACTGTTGATTTTATATCTCTTATAGTAATGATCTAGTTAACTGGTTGGGAGTTGGTATAGATTATGGTTGGGATGGTGATTCATTGTACATAGCAATTCCTTCCCTAGATGATAACTATGTTCAATTAGGGAGTGAGCATAAAGATGACTTCTCTCCCTCCCTCTCTCCTTATCCATCCCCATTGAGAAGGCAAGCAATTCAATACAGGTTATATATGTGTCATTTTGCAAAAGACTTCCACAATAATCATGTTGTGTAATACTAACTATATTGCCCTCTATCCTACCCTGTCCCTCCCATTTTATTCTCTCATTTGACCTTGTCCCTTTCCAAAAGTGTTGGCTTCTAGTTACTCCCTTCTCCCATTTGCCCTCCCTTCTATCTTTCCCCTCACCCCACTTGTCCCCTCCTCCCCTACTTTCTTGTAGTAGTAAGATAGTAATAAGATAGACTTTCATACCAAATTTAGTGAGCATATTATTTCCTCCTTAAACCATATTTAAAAAGGGTAAGCTTAACTTTTCTCCTCTCACCTTCTCCCTTTTCTCCTCCATTGAACAAGGTTTTTCTTATCTCTTTTATGAGTTATAGCTTGTCCCATTCCATTTCTTCCCTTCTCCTCCCAGTAATTTCCTCCCTTATGCCTTAATTTTTATTTTATTTTTTTTATGGATATCATCCCTTCTGATTCAACTCACCCTGTACTCTCTGTCTATGTATACTTGTGTGTGTGTGTGTGTGTGTGTGTGTGTGTGTGTGTAATCCCTCCACTTACCCAAATACTGAGAAAAATCTCAAGAGTTACAAATATCATCTTTCCATATAGGAATGTAAACAGTTCAGCTTCAGAAAGTCTTTTATGATTTCTCTTTCCTGTCTACCTTTTCATGCTTTTCTTGATCCTTGTGTTTGAAAGTCAAATTTTCTATTCACTTCTCGTCTTTTCATCATGAATGCTTGAAAAGTCTTCTATATCATTGAATGACCATTTATTCCCTTGAAATATTATACTCAGTTTTGCTGGGTAGGTGATTCTTGGTTTTAATCCCAGTTCCTTTGACTTCTGGAATATCCTGTTCCAAGTCCTTCAATTCCTTAATGTAGAAGTTGCCAGACCCTGTGCTATCCTGATTGTATTTCCACAATACTCTAATTATTTATTTCTAGCTGCTTGCAATGTTTTCTCCTTGACCTGGGAACTCTGAAATTTGGCCACAATATTCCTAGGAGTTTCTCTTTTCACGTCTCTCTCAGGAAAGTGATCAGTGTATTCTTTCAATATTTATTTTGCCCTCTGGTTCTAGAATATCAGAGCAATTTTCCTTGATAACCTCATGCAAGATAATATCTAGGCTCTTTTTTTGATAGTGCCTTTCAGGTAGTCCCATAATTTTAAAATTGTCTCTCCTGGATCTACTTTCCAGGTCAGTTGTTTTTCCAACGAGATGTTTCACATTATCTTCTATTTTTTCAAACTTTTGGTTTTGTTTTCTAACTTCTTGGTTTATCTCATAGTCATTTGCTTCCCTGAACTCGAGTCTCTCTTAAAAAAGCTATTTTGTTCAGTGAACTTTTGAACTTTCTTTTCCATTTGGCTAATTCTGCTTTTTAGAGCCTCCTTCTCCTCATTGGCTTTTTGGACCTCTTTTTCCAATTGAGTTAGCCTCTTTTTAAAGATATTATTTTCCTCAGCTTTTTTTTGGTTCTCCTTTAGCAGACTGCTGACTCGATTTTCAAGTTCTTCTATGGCCTGATCCCATTTCATACTCATTTTGGAGCTACTGGAGGTAGAGACTTTGACTTCCTCTGAAAGTATGAGTTGTTCTTCCTCATCCAAAAGGGTGGAAGGAGACACCTGTTCACCAAGAAAGTAACTTTCTTATTTTTTTTCCCTTTTTGGGGCATTTTTCCAGCTAGTTACTTGACTTCTGAATCCATTGTCAAGAGGAGGGTCCTAGTGCTCCTCCTCTCCCCAGTACCATACTCAGGCTGAGATTCAGATCAGTTGCTCAACTCTCCCAGTGGCTTTGAGTGGGGGCGGGGCCTCCACGGAGGGCTGAAGTTGAGATCAGCTGCTCAATTCCACCAGAGGCTTTAAGCTGAGCTACCCTGGACAATGGGCCCAGGCTCCTTCCAAATAGCTGCCTGCTGTTGCTGCTGCTGCCACCTGGGGCTACTGATGGGGGAACCTAGTTCCCCTCCCTCCCAGCTGGGAAAGTCCTCCAACACTGACCTTTGGAGCTTTCTTTGTTACTTGTGGGTTGAGGGATCTTGGACCCTCCCTGCTGGTAATTCTGCTCCAGAGGTCTGTTCAGATCTGGTTCCTTCCTGTGCCAGGCGGCCAGGGTTGGGCTCAGCTCCACTAAGTATTTCATGAGATAGACCTTTCCTGTTGGCCTTCCAGGTTACCTTTGGCTGGAAACCTCTTTCAGTCTGTTGTTCTGTGGCTTCTGCTGCTCCAGAAGTTGTTGAGAGTCATTTTTTACAGGTGTTTTGTGGGCTGTGGGGAAGCGTGAGTATATGCTTCTTTCTACTCTGTCATCTTGGCTCCACCCTTCTACATTTTTTTTCAAGGAAGAGCATAGTCTACCATATAGAAGACAGTGAGATAAAATCCTGACCACAATAATAAAGGAGTGTCCTATAGACATTTTAGAAAAGAATTTGAGGAAGGCAGCTAAGTGGTGCAGTGAATAGAGTGTCAGGACTGGAGTCAGGAAGATTTATTTTTCTGATTTCAAATCTGACCTCAGACATTTACTAGCTTTATGACTCAGGGCAAGTCACTCAACCTTGTTTGACTCAGTTTCCTCATTTATGAAATGAGATGGAGAAGAAAATGTCAAACCACTGGAGTATCTTTGCCAAGAAAAAACTGAAATGGAGTCACAAAGCATTGAACACAACTGAAAAACTGAACAGTGGAGTTTCAGGAAAAGTAGGTACAAAGAACCTGATATGATGACCAGCAAAATGGAACCTTTTGCTGTTTTTATTTTACTATAATCAAGTGCCCCTGATTGAATCTTGCCTTTAGCAATCAAAAGTCTTTACTAGGAATAAAACACAGAAACAAGAGTTTAATTAGAAACAGTATTACCATTAAGATCTTCCCCAACCATTAATTGGCTTAGGAAGATTTGTAGGAAGGCCCACACCTTTTGTTAAAGAGGCACTGGTTCTCTAGGGTGGGAATGTCCTCTGACTCTAGGAAAGGTGTAAATACTCTAAGGGTGAAATTTTACTTTGGGGCTTATGACTGCAGTATTTGTTTGGCCAGACAAGGACTCTGGGAAGCTGCTAAAGAGCCCCCTGACTTTGGAAACCCAAATGTTGGTGCTTCCCTTTCTGGTGACTATGGTCAGACAGTTGGATCTGTCTGTTGAATTGTGATGTATGTATTGATTATGGTCATGCAGAGGATGCTTTCATTTTATGAATGCAGATCTAAGAACCTGTGATAGCAGGCCCCCTGTGTGTGTTGAGTGCTTACTGATACAGTTGACATTCCAGGCAATTTGAGAGGTATGTAGGGTCCATCATTTCACCTTGCCCAACCTCTCTACTCCCTCTCCAGTAAGTATTGAGAATGGATGGAGGTAATGAGACCAGAATTTCCTGTTCATCTCTAACCTGGACTTATAAGGTTTATAACAACTGAGTTACATGATCCAAGCCAAAATAAAAAAAAGAAAACTCTGGGTCATTTGTTTTCACTTTTATGGAATGGATTCAGCTTTAGCTTAGCATTATTTCTCATGACATTAACCTCAGAGCCAAAAATTTGTCAGAGATCCCTAAGGTCTACCAAATCTCAACTATTAAGGACCTTGAGTTGGCAAGGACAGCCCACACTTTAGGGAAGAGCCCCTTTCCTACTTTAAAATGTTTTTAGTTGATTATGGCTTTTGTTTTTATATCACATTTATTTCCAAAGATATCTTTCTGTACCATACCCATTCAG
Source organism: Bettongia penicillata ogilbyi (assembly GCA_023548195.1). Lineage (NCBI taxonomy): Eukaryota > Metazoa > Chordata > Mammalia > Diprotodontia > Potoroidae > Bettongia > Bettongia penicillata. The sequence goes on along the minus strand of JAJHZJ010000124.1, from coordinate 2,811,069 downwards.
CTAGTCTCTTGAAACAAAAAATGAAAAATAAATGTTTGGCAAAACCATACGAATCAGCATGTAAACCATCTCTGACAGTGAATACCCCACACCCATAGATCTTCACCTTTGCAATCCAACCTCTTCTTGCTGTTGTGCTGTTTGCTGACCCTGTATTAGGCAGCTAGCCATCATACAGGACGAGTTAGAAGCCAAGGCATGCTGATTAATCAATTCACAGGAGGTTGGTGATAGTTTTCCTCTCTTATGTTCAGCCTTGAAAGGCTGTGAAATTTACTTGGCTGACTGGACCATTAGAATGGCCTTATTTCAACCTAATAATGATTCACATTTATTATTATCAACCTTTCTCTTTACAAAAGAATTACCTCATAATTGTCTCATGAGGTAGGTGATGTCTTTATTTTCTGGGGATTTTTATATGCCTGTTTGTATATGATATAATTAAGCATGAAGAGTCAAGTACCTTGGCCAGCATTGCATAGCTAGTAGATAGGTTGAAGAGCAAGAACTCAATCCCAGGACTTCTGGCTCTCAGCCTGCCACTCTTTCTCTTTCCTATGTTTCTCAAGGATAATTCACTGTCTAGAAGGCATTGGGATAGTCTATGATTCATCTCTGTTCTGTCTCCATTTTCACATCCATCTTTTCATCATTGCAGCCCTGACCAGGCCTCTAAGGACATTTCTGAGTCCTGAAACAAAATTCTCCAACTTATCCAGTGGGGAGTTCTTTTCATTTAACATTTGGTATCATCCCTCCTCTGACTCTGACTAACGTGTTGGGAATTATTACATCAGTATTGGATGGGAGATTCATAGGGTCAGAAAGACAGATTTAATATATTTTGGGCAAAAACATGATCCAGCTCCTGAAGATCCCTGGCTAGATCTTTCTGCTAGTTAGAATCTACTAACTATAAACTAGCAAACAAGTTCTGTTTTCTGCCCAAGAAAGTCTCTTTCTCCCTAGATAGTCATGAGCTATTGTGGCTTCAGCCCAAGGCTGATGGCTTCCATTTCATGATGCTGCATCTCGAGTAGAATCTGACACTTTGTGACTATACTGCCTGGAAAAGGCCATAAGTCCAAGATTGAATAGGAAAAGAAAAACACTCTATTTTGAAATTAAAGGGCATGGATTTAAATCCTGTGTTCTCTCAGTCCATTTGTTAAAAAAAAAATTCAATTAATGAACATTTATAATGTTTTTCCTTTACCTGGGGATAATAAACAAATTTACTGTAACAAATAAATGAAATACTAACAATTGTACTATAAGAAATGAGAAACCTGGGAAGACTTATCTGAACTGATGCAGAGTGAAGAGAATAGAAACACAAGAATGATTTAAAATATAACAACAATATTGTAAAAAACAACAGTTTTGAAAGAATCAAGGACTCTGATAAATGCAATACTTAACTACAACTCTTCCTCCTCTCGCCAAAAAAATTAATATGAGAGAAAAAGAGTAATCTGGGATCTTTAAAAAAATTCAGGCAAGAAGTTCTCTGCTCTATTTTTATAGTGGTGGCTGCTAAATTGGATGTGATCCTGTCTGTTGCTCTTCCATACTTGAATTCTTTCTTAAAGTTGATTGCAATGCCTTTTATTTGACCTGGAAGCTCTAAATTTTGGATGTGAGTTCCTGCGAATTTTCATTTGGGGATATCTTTCATGAGATGACCAGTGGATTCTTTCTATTTCTACTTTGATTTCTGGTTCTACACTGTTTGGGTGGTTTTCTTTTAGTATCTGTGAAATAGGATGTCTAGGACCTTTTATTTTTTGGTCATGTTGATTAGAAAGTCCAAAGATTTTTATTTTCCTTGGTTTGTTTTCTAAATCAATTGTTTTTGCCCACAGGATATAATGCATTTTCCCCTATTTTTTTTCAGTCTTTTGACTTGGTTTTAATATTTCTTGTTTCCTCATTAAGTCTTTGGCATCTACTTAGTCCATTATTATTTTCAGGGAATTTGTTCTTTTAGCTTGAGTTTTATATCTCATTCCAAGATGTCAATTCCCTTTCCAATTCTTTTTCTCATAGCTCTCATTTCCTTTATTTTTTTCTTCCAGCACTTCCATTCCAGATACATGTGTGTATATATACATAAATACATACATACATACATTCACAGACACACAGACACAGACACACACAGTAACTCTTTCATTTTTTTTTCTAGTGAAATCTACTTGAGTTTAAATCCAAGCTGTGCCATTCTCTTATTCTGCAATGGCATCTTGGGCAGCCCCACCACCATAGGTCATTATGGTGGAATTTTTTTTCATTTCATGGCTTTTTGCGTATTTTTTCAATCTGCTTCTTGACTTTGGCCTTGATATTAAGGCTCTGTCACATTTTTAGAGAGAAGATCCAGCCTGGTCCTGTTAGTGTTTGCTTGGGGCATTTGGTGTTGTGTTATTCCAGGATCCCACGCACAGGCTGGGGACCTACAAGCTTTTGGTACTCTCAAAGTTGTCTGATTCAGGTCAAATCCTATCTATCAGCTTCCTGTACCATTGGTCTGAGCGAGAGTGGGCTGCTCCTAGACTCTGCCTCCATCAGTCAGCTGGAAGACTCTGTGATTCAAATGCAGCTCACTCCCCTTCAGTCTGGGATTCTTATCTGGTTATTCCTCTGCAGGCTGAGTTAGATAATTCAGGTGAGACCTTGCTTTGAGCTTGGAGTCCGAGTCACATCCCTGCTGCTGCTAACTTCTGAACTTTCTCTTTTCTTTGCACACAGTCCAAGGTCTCCCTACCAGGACACTTTTGTTTGGAAAAGTTGCCTTCTCAGTTTGCTCTGAATCTGGAACTGCATACTGTGTGCCAAAGGTGACTGTTGGCCCCCATCTCGGTTGTAGCCTGACATGGTGGTCCTCCATGAGGAGCCTAGAATTTCCTCTTAGCCTGCTGCACAAATTCTCTCTCACTCAATCTGCTGAGTGCTCCTGGTATAACCCTGTGCCCAGACCAACTCTTTGTGCTGAGCTGGGCTTGCCAAATGACTCCTCTTGATTTTATCTAGGCTTATCCATAAGGATTCAGCCTGCTGAATTTTTGACATATGTCTCACCACTTCTTACTAATCTGCTGTCTTGGCTTCTCTTTTCCTATGTTATCCACTTGATGAACTCATCAATGTCTATGGGTTAAACTATCAGTTCTCTACAGATGATTCTCAGGTCTATGTATCCCTAATCTCTGTCTTCAGCTCCAGTCTCACATTCTCTTAGGCTTCTGGAACTTGACATCTCCAAAAGGGACCTCATTATCTTTCTCCCAAACACCCATCACTTCTGAGCATTCCCCATCATCCTTCCAGGTTGACCCAGGCTCAAACTTTAGTATCATCTTTGGCTCTTCTCTCACACTCATCATAATTCTATGTCTTGTCATTTCCATTTTTGTATCATCTCTCAGGTGTGTTTCCTTCTGCCCTGTTCTTTCCACTAAGATAGCCATCACTCTGGTGCAAATGCTCATCATCTCATTTCTGGACCACTGCAAGAGTTTCGTGTTTTGTTTTGTTCTCCCTGCCTCAAGTGTCTTTTGTCTCCTGTCTATCCATGAACTCAATGATTACATGCTCTTCTTAAAGTTCATGTCTGACTATGTCATTCCCCTATGCAATTAACTCCAGTGATTCTGTATTACTTCCGTGATCAAATATGCAGTCTTCTGTTTGGCTTTCACTGACCTTCCTAATCTGTCTCCATTCTACCTTTCTAATCTTCTTACCTTAACTCCCCTCCATGTACTTTGTGAACTAGGGTACTGACCTCTTGTTCTTTACCTATAGCACTCTATCTCCCCAACTCTGCGCATTTTCTCTAGCTTTCTCCCCTTCCCATCTCCTTCTGACTTTATCTGCTTACACGGCTTCTTCTCAAATCCCATCTACTGCAAAAGACCTTTCCTGATATCACTTCTTTCCCCCTTCTCCCTGAGATCACTTCCAATTTATTCTGTATATATTGGGCATGTTTATAGCTGTTTATATGTTTTTTCCCATATTAAAATGTGTGTGTGTATGTGTGTGTGTGTATCTCCAGCACTTGCCACAGTTCCAGGCATGTATTAATTGCAAAAAAAGATTGTACTGATTCATTGTTATAGGGGATAACTTTTTCAGTGGGGAAGGAATACTTTGGGAAATGTTGGAGATATACAGGCAAAAGCTATCTACAATTTTTTTTAAATAAATGAAAAGTACAAAGAAAATATAGATGAGCAAATAACTTCATTCACTATATACTTAAGTTTCAGTAAACTGTATTCCTCCTCAGTGGACAGTTAGGTTGTATAGTGGATAGAGTCAGGAAAACATAAGCTCAAATTTTCCCTCAGATACTTACTAGCTATATGACCCTGGGCAAGTCTCTTGACCCTATTTGCCTCCATTTCTTCCTCTGCAAAATGAAGTGGAGAAGAAATAGCAAAAATATTTCGATATCTTTACCAAGAAAATCCCAAACAGAGCTATGAAGGGTCAGTCATGACTGAAACTACTGAATAATGAATTCTATCCCAAAGTAACTCCACAGAGACTTTGTATGTATTTTAATCATTTCTTTACTTGAGTTCATGATTCTTGCTCTGAGTTTCCTTAAGATATTCTCCGGTAACTGGATGAGAACTCCTTTTGCAAAGGTTCAATAATGCCACCTTGTTATATTTTGTAAAGGCCAAATTTTCCTGGGTCAAGGCCCAGCTGGCTTGTTTAAATCTTGTTTAAAGATGAACTCAAATAAAGTATTATATAGAACTAGGAAAACTTACATAGTCATAAAGTCAGTGCAGAAATGCCTAAAGAGACTTTTTATTTGGAGAATTGGATACATAAATTCAATAAAAGTTGAGAAGTATGGTCAACAGATAACTTGATAACTCTTTTTGCTATCTAGGGCTGCCCAAATAAGACATGGGATGGGAACAAGGAATGTTTCAACCTCTTGGTGTTCAGAGAGATAAAAGTTGAACAAGGACAACATAAGTGAGACAAATACATAATCATGTTACGGTCATTGGTATTCATGGAGCATTTATAGCCAAGGAATGAGAAGGACTCTAGAAATTTCTTCAACAATTTTCACACCAGAGTCAGGTAGACATTTTAATTGAACTAGGAAGAGAAAAGGAAAAGGAAAAGATGGAGTATTTTGGCCTGGTTATTGAATCCCATTGATGAAGTCATGCTGTTTTCTTGCTAACCAGCCCATTCATTAAAAGGATAGACTAGCTTTTCCCAGTTGGAAAATCAGGGCAGGGTTGAGACTCTGCCTTCATTTTTCTTGTCTAAGTAGGAGAGAAACAAATTGTGATGGAGAGTTTCCTTTTTAATGAGTTTCTATTACTCAGCGTAGCTAAGGCCAAGTGAGAAAGACAGAATGATTGATAAATGATTTCCAGTTCTTTCTTCATGGGACTGTCCAGTAGTTGTAGTAGTTAACCTTTGGCTTGGGGTCAGAAAAGATGATGGAAAAAGCAGCACTTCCATACAAATTCCTTCCCTTAGATGACTTGGAATGATTAAGATTTCCTAGGCTTGAAATATTTTTCATGAGTACATCTGGCCCACTGAGGCCTCAGTAACTTATAGTGGTACTTGTAGAAGGATGAGAGGAATCTCCTAAAAAGAAAATTAATGACTAAACCATCATCTTTCCAGAATCATATTATTAATTTATGTGCTCTCATTGAAAAAGACGGAAGCCCACATGAAGTCTTCAAGACCTTTTCAATGAAGCCTGCTTAAGGTGAGAGACTGAAGACTTTAATGTCAAGGTCATAGACAAGCTGGGTATGATTTCCTCCATGGCTTCCGTAGAGCTTATGCTAACATAAATAGGGCATGTTAATGGAAGTCTGAAGCAAGGGCCAAAGTTTTTGTCTGTGGTTAAAATCAGCCTGTAAAAGGGTTTGGTTATTGTGTTAAAATCTCTAAATATGCTGAAATAGCTTTAGGTATGCACACAAGAAAAAAAAAGCCATGTAATGGTCTTCACACAACTATCTGCAAAGAGTAATAAAAGGCTATTATGGAGATAATTTCTTCCCATATATATGTATATATACACACACATATATGCATATGCATATAAAAATATACACAAAAGTATATATAGACATATGCATAAATACGTATATGTGTATGAATTTCTCCAGACCTATGTTTATCAAAAAATGTTTCCCATGCTGTAATTTTGAGGTTATATGCTATTTTGAAAGATGCTGATTCTATCCAAATTCCCTAATTATTTTGATGTTAAAATATCTGGTATTCTACTATTGCCATATGCTCCAAACAGTGCATGAATGAGTTATTTTTTCAGTCTTTTAGTATGCTTTATTTCATTCACATTCAAGTTATTCATGCATGCAATGCATTTTATACAGCTTATAAAAATATATAGAAAACATATTTTTTCCACCTGGTAAGGCAGTCATGAAGTAGGTGAATTAGTAATGATGGATGCAGAGAGGAGATGTGGTGGGTGGGTCAGATGGGGTGGTGCTCAGCAGGGAGACTCACCCTACAATAGTCATTTTGTCCCATTGAAATAGATGCAGTCTTACTAGGGTAGGAGCAAGATGATTACTTCTCTTGTCTCGGATGCTGTGAAGCTATAAAAGTAGTCTGAATTCTTGTTAGTTTTTGTGACTATCATTGTAATATTCACTTATGCTGAGCTTGCAGTACCCTAAGCATCCTATATATTTTTTCAGTCAAATTTATCTGTCCATACCACTCCAGTCCACACTTTTGATTTCTTTCAGCTTATCTCAGTTGATGTTCTGACTAAGGTGAAGTTAAGTTTCTTTAGAAAGGGCACAAATATTTTACTTAGGATTTACAGAAATGTTTCTAGTTCTGGCTTTGACTTTGAGATTCTTCTTTTCCACATCTTAGGTAGCCTAGGTCTATAATCCCTTCACTTTCCATTTAGCTATACTACTCTGGATTTCTCTGTCAGACCACTGTGCTGGGTATGATCCCTGTCCACAACTCCCAGGAATGGGAGCACACAAGCTCCCTTGATACAGCTTCCTGTTAAGATGCTAGCTACATGAAGTTGAGTCCTCCAGTACTTGGTGTGTACCTGACCCCCTCCTTAACCCCTTTCCAGCTTTTTTTTTATTCCTCCACCAGAATGAAAATTCCTTGCTGTCAGTGACATATATATATATATATAATATATATATATATATATATATATGTGTGTGTGTGTGTGTGTGTGTGTGTGTGTGTGTGTGTGTGTGTGTGTATTTGTATTCTCAGCATGTAGTACATTACTTGGCACATAAGAGGCATTTAATAAATGATTATTCTTATCAGTATGTGGCAGTGCAGACATGATGTAGCTACTCCTCCATCAACCAATCATCCTTGGCAGCAGCTGAAGGAGTAGAGAGCTTTCCTTTTACTTGGCTTTGAAATCTGTTCTTTTGCTTTACTAATTCCAGGTTCAGAAATGGATCCTCACCTTGAGAAACATTTTTGTTTATAATAATTAACCAAGTTCTCATCTCTACAAGATGCATCACAACTAGGCAAAGTACGTTTTTCAATAATCATGACACAATTCTGGGGTTCAGAGTTCTATTAACTCCTAAATTCTCAAGCATATCATATGCAAATGAGGAATTGAAACACATCACTCAAGGCAATCTTTGCATTGTTTCTGAAACCTTTTTGGCAACATTTATTTCTGTCCACTTCGATCATCAAAAGTGTCAAAGTCTGAACAGGGCATCCCTTGAAAAGTCAAAAAGTCATTTAAGTTGATGTAAATCGTAGTCAACAGACAGAATTTCATCCGTTGATTTGATCGAAACATTCCATCTGGTAACCAGGTAGCCTTCAACCATTTGAATCCTATGAATCATTTTCATGTTGCTACAATAAAGAAATGGGTTCTTCCAAATTCTTTTGTTTTTGTAGTGGTGGTGGTGGTGGTGGTTTTTATTCGATTTTATTTAAAGCTTCACTCTCTCATTTAGCAACTGGCTCATTTCTTCATTCAACAAATTGCCTTTCCTGATTGCTCTAGTAGTTGGTCATTAATTCTCTTCAGATTGACATGATGAAATCACCAAATAAGGGAACCTGCTCAGAGGAAATAATGCACTGGGTCAGAGAATTCCGAGATAGATAGATAGATAGATAGATAGATAGATAGATAGATAGATAGATAGACAGACAGATAGATAGAGACAGAGACAGAGAGACAGAGAGGAAAAATGAGAGAGAATCACTAGACTACTGAAGAAGTCCTTTGAACAGAAGTGGAAAAGATGAAGGAAACTTTGAGTAGAGAGAGTTGGAAGAGGAATAATGCAACAGACAATGGGAGGGAGAAGGGGAGATGGAAGGGAGAGAAGGTAAAAGAGAAAAGTAGAGAGAAGAGGGGAGGGAGAAAGAATGCTATCATTGGAACTAATACCGTTTGCAAAGCCTGGAGACTTTCATTTTCTGTTTGTATTTGGTGTGTGTATGTGTGTGTATGTGTGTGTGGGGGAAGTAGAGCAAAAGCAAGACAGACACAAAGAGATGTTGACAGAGAACAAGAAGGGCTGCACAGCCATTGTGCTTAATGCTTGTCACTGTTAATACGCAGCCCACCCCTCCGTTTCTGCTCCTAATATTAAACTTTCGGGCAGTAATATCATAGGGATTGGCATTACTTAGGTTTCACCACTCTATGGACATCTTCCTGCTTTCCATGATACTATGTTCTACCATCTACATGTGTCATAGACTGGGATCTAGCACTCAAGCTTCTATAGTGCGCTTCTGGACTTTGGATGGGTAAGAGTTTATCATAGGTAAGCCACAGCCCACATGTATCTACCTTTTGTCTTCTTCATGCTGTACCCAGCCAGGGACTCTAGAAGTCCTCCTTTGACACTTCTAACTCTAAAAACAAAAATCAAATCAGCACTACCATTTCGGTAAAAGAACAGCAATCCTTGGACTTTACTTACCATCCCATTGACTTCCTATAAAATGCTCTCTCTCTCTCTCTCTCTTTCTCTCTCTCTCTGTCTCTCTCTGTCTGTCTCTGTCTATCTGTCTCTCTCTCTTTGTCTTTGTTTCTCTCTCTGTCTCTCTACACACATATACATATATATGTATAAATGTGTAGATATGTATATACATACAGTACACCATACACGAAGAGTTGGACATGAATTAAAAAACTCAGGAACAATTATAACATCATCAGGTAGTACGTAATGGGATAATGTATTAAATACAAAAGTAATAAAATGGAAAAAAAGTAGAATATATCTCATTCAACAGATGTAATGTTATGCAAGGCTCATATTACATGAGCAGGCATTGACTTTATACATGTATAATCTTTTCCTCAGCTCTAACTGGACCCTCATAAGACTTCTCTAGTCTGCTGACCTATTTGCCCCACATCAATGCTAGTAGATGGGCCATAGTCTTCATCAGAATTAAAGTTCTGTCTTCCTAAATCTGTACTCATAAAGGGTCCAGGTCCTAATTACATAGCATAATTATTTCCAGACCTAAAGTATGCAAAGTCTTTTTCATTTGAAATGTTTATTTCAGAGCTACTGTCTGGTGCAGGCTATTGTTCTGATTGACATTCTGTTTTTTGACTTAGAGTCAGCTGAGACAAATGTGCATCCATCTCAACTTACTTGTCCAGGAGTCCAACTAAGTCACTTGTTGGCAATAAATGACTCTAGTGGGATGATTTTTGCAGAGTCCTCATCTGTCTCTATGACTGGTTTGCAAACAGGCAAGTTGCCCAAACTTTCTATTACTAAATAAAGGTTGGCATTCCCACAAAAAATGAAACTTCTCAGTAGAACTCTGATACCTCCTTAAAGGTCTTGACACTTAACCTTCTAGTTGCTGATTAAATTGAATCAGAGAGTTGTTTTGTTCTTTTATCATCATTTACTTAATTAGATCTGCCTCTGAATCCATGGTCAATTTAAATCTTCAGATTTCACAACATCTGCTGCATTGATTTTTTTTAAACTTAAGTGCCCAGATCTTATATCATACATAAGATACAAGGTACTAATGCACTTAGTGATTTGGTGTCAGGGCTTCTAGGAATAGAGATTTCCAGGTTTTTGAAGCAGATTCAGTGAGCATATCTCTGGGCACTTTTGCATTAACTTGGATCAAACAACCCATAAGCATTTATGAGGTGTTTACTAAGTACCAGCCATTGTACTAAGCAAAGACAGTGCCTTCCCTCAAGGAGCATACAATCTAATGATATTAAAACTTTTGATTAATTGATCAATAGGAACATTGTAAATAGTGTAATAATGATATTATAATTAATGTTAACATTACAGTATAATGACAATAGTATAACAGGATATAATGATGAGGCATTCAAACCATTTTTGATTTTAATAAACAATATATAGAAGATGAAAATAGTAATAAGAACTACCATTTACAAAATGCTTTAAGGTTAGGAGAACACTTTATAGAATCATCTCATTTTTATCCTCACAACAACCCTTAGAGGTAGGTGTTAGTTTTGTACCCAATGACAGAGGAGGAAACCGAGGTAGAGTTTAAATGTCTTGCCCAGGGTTGCACTGCTAATAAGTATCTGAGGTCAGATAAGAATTTATGTTTCCCAACTCCAGATCTAGTGCTCTATCCACTGTGCAAGAATAAATGTAAAAGAATGGTACTCTCTTTAAAAAAAAAAAAAGGCTCAGGAGTGCCAACGGAAGCTGGGGACTTACAATGAGAGAAAAAGGAGAATCAAAGAGGAGTCAAAACGTTCAGTGTCAACAGAGAGAGGGCAGAGATGCTCAACTGTTATTTTGTTTCTGTATTTGTTTTCCTTTGTTTTCTTTCAAGGAAACAACCAAAGGAGGAAAAGGAGAAAAAGCGGAAATGGCCAATAGAAAATAGATACTGAAAATAAGTAAGGAAAGAGGACGAGAACACCCAGCCACCCTTAAAGAGTTCCAGTTGCGATGCATCAAGGTTACATCATGCTAAATTGCCTTTACTTCCTTTTTGGACAAAATTACTAAGCTAGCAGGTAAGGCAATTTTTAGATAGAGTTTACCAAGGCTTTAACAATGTATTTGACAAAGTATCTCATGCTATTGTTGTGAATGAGCTCAAGCTATATGGATGAATATGAGGATAAAATGATAATAGTTGGATGAATTCAGACATGATTGAATGGCTGGACAAAATGAGTACTATTTAGTGGTTCAACGTCAGCATGGCATGGTTTGTCCTGTAGAGTGCCCTAGAGATCCGTATTTAGTGTTGTGGTTTAATAGAGGCATTGAATATATGTTATATTGATTATCAATTGCATGCTTATATTAAGTATAGATTTGGAGCCACTTGAAGGTAACAGGTCTCTTTTGCTTCTTTTTTTGGATCCTTAGCACTTAGCACAGAGACTGGTACATAGTAGATGTTTTATAAATGTTCTTCACTGACCAAAAAAATGTACATCATAACATTTTTCTTTTACATTAAATAGAACACAGATCTCTGGGTGGGGTACTCTACTGGAAAAAATATATATTTATGCTATATGCTTTCATGAATTCATATGTGTGCCTATATATGTATATACATGTACATATATATACACACACATATATATCCTACACAGATTGCATGTTTATCAAATTTGCTGATGAACTAAACCTGGGAAGATTAGCTAATATACTCAATGACAGAGACAGAAAGATCTGGGTGGAATTCATCATTGAGTTGAATCTTGGAGTTTTTGTCCCAGAAATGTCTAGCTCTTTATGAGGTTTTCTTGGCCAAGGTACTTGAATGCTTTACCACTTCCTTTTCTAGTTAATCTTATAGATGAGGAACTGAGGCAGACAGGGTTAGGTGACATGACCAGGGTCACACAGAGAGGAAGTCTCTGAGACCGTATTCGAACTTAGGAGTACTTCCTGACTTTGGACTTGGTCCTCTATTCATTTCAGTGCCACCTAGTTTCCTCAGGTTGTAAAATTTCATAAACAGACACAAAGGCTTGCACTTGGGTTGAAAAAAATCACCTTTACACATATAGGGTAGGAGATTGTTAGAATGAGGTTTGTCTACAAAAGACCTGAAGTTTTAGTGGATCTAAAACTTGGATTCATCAGTAGAATTTTGTAGCCAGGTATGAAATTTCCATCTTGAAATGCTTTATGAGAAGCATAGACTCTCTGAATAAGATGGTGATGAGCCCCTCTGTACTGTGCCCTAGTCTGTTTTCATCTTGAGTACTGTATTTAATTCTGGATACCACTGCTTAAGAAGCACTGTGTTTCATAAACTAAAAAGTAATCAGAGAAAGAAAGCTAGAAGGGTGAAGGACAACTTGAGTCCATATAATATGATAACTGTTTCCTAATATTTGAGAGCTATCTTGTGGGAGACAGATTTGACTAATTCTGTTTGACCCCAGAAAATGAACCAGGAGTAACAGGTGGAAGTTCAAAGAGTATTTTTATTTAGTATTTTAAAAAGTATTTTAGCATTTTTTTTGTCAGGAAAATCAAGAGAAGTCCTATTTCAAGTATACTGACATTTTAATAATGTTATCCTAATGGCCAGCTTTTCAAATAGTATAATTTATGTAAATTCATGCTGAATCTTATTTGAACGGGGAGCCAATTTCATGGTTTCTACACATAAACCACATCTCCTTCCCCAGAGGACAGCTATGTGACACCATAAAGTCAGTTTCAAATACAATTAAAGGTTTGGCAAGATAAAATTCTAGTTGATCAAATAAATTTATAGCACATTAAAAAAGCCCCTCATAGACCCTTAACTATTGCATGACTATGATATTTTTCAGATTGGATTGTAGTTTCCCAGTAAAATAAACTTGGTTCTCAATTAGGAGAACCACCATTAGTAGAACATCATTGTTAGCTTTCTTTCTCTTAAACCTATTCCCAGATGGAAAGTAGGGTAGAAGTTTGTAGGGAAGATGAGACTAGTGTTAAAAACAATGACCAACAGCAAAATACTGGGAAGCCTCTCTGGACGTAGAAATCAACATTTAGTAAGAGAAGCCAAGGTGTGGTGTGATCTGAGACCCTGGGAAACAAAATTCAGATTCACAGTTATTTACAAATCTCTTGATTGATGTATGGAGCAACACATTCCTCTAGCAGCTGATTCAGGCAAGATTGCGTTTTGCAGGTCACTACGTCCTAACTTTGTGATGTCCTTTGTGATGTCTATACTTTCCACAATGTCTCAATTAATTTTTTGATGTCTCAATCAGCCCTTTACAGGACTTTCTCACGTTATCATTTTAATATAAAGATTAATATATAGATATGATTTTTATAGTCAAATATTTAAGTTGCATACTTTGTAATGATTTAGTTGCATTTTTAAGTTTAACTGACACAGGGATTTTCCTGGGACTGCATCATAGTTTGGTCACATACAGGTTTATTGATTTTTTTAACTCAGGACTAAGCTCTTACTATAAAGTCCATAGTTCTTATCTGATTGTAACTGATAAAAGATTAACAAGGCAATGCAGGGCAAAACACTCAAGGCATTGATTGCTGATTTTTTTCCTTTCAATATAAACTGAAGCATTGCTGTGTCATGGAAAGAGTTCTGGATTAATAATGAAGGGATTTGGGCTGAAGGCCTCAATGTCCTATTTGTAAGAACACAGGCAAGGAGGAAGTATTGTATAGTAGAAAGAAGAGTAACTCTAGTCAGAGTTTGTGGGTTCAAGCCTTCATACAAAGGGACTTTGGGGTATTAGAGAACTGCATTTGTAATCAGGCTGACCTAACCTTGAAGCTGATCATACTATGTGATTCTAGGCAAGTCATCTATCTACTCTCAGACTCAGTTTCCTCTTCTGTAAAAATGGGGATAATAGCCCCTACCTCACAGTGTTGTTGTGCAGATAAAGTACAGTGCTTTACAAACCTTAAAATGCTATATGTGCTAATTTATCATGTTAATTCCTGGGTTTCATAGAATTAGGGAGCTGAATATTTCTTCTAGGGCCTCAGAGATTCTTTTTATCTCTCCATCAATGGTATTTTCAGAACAATGATGAATGAAGCATCTGAAAATAGTCTTGTTATTTGCAGAATAAGGTTGATAATACCTATGTTACCTAGCTAATTCTTTCCACCTTCAAAGAAAGAAATGCACTTCCTTGCCACTTTTCTATAGAAATGAGTTATATTTTCCTTGATTGGAAAAGGAACTGTAGAAAAACCTTCCACATGACTGCTTTACCATTGCCCAGCCCTTCCTGTCTGAACCTTTGTCGTCTTTCCCACCTGGCTGTCACCTTCACCTATATAAGCAAACACTACCTTTTCCAGAACTTCAGGGGAAGAGCAGGATCTCCAAGACACCCAGGTCCCCATCCAGCTTCCTGTCTGGAGTCCTGGATGTAATGCTGCAGTCACTTTGGATTAGCAATAAACGCTCACGAAATTGGAAACAGGTTCTCCCGGCTTTACACAAGAATCTGCAAAAACACCATTGCTCAGTACCCAGAAAGTACAGTTCCAAGGCAAACATCATAAAATAATATACAGTGCATGCTTAACTGCATGCAGGGCCCTAAGAACAGATTGAATGACACTGTTGGATGCCAAAGATAAGTATGGTTTCAGCATTCAGATGTGAGGAAACTTGGAGGTTGATGTTTTCACTTTAACTACTGACACAGCTTTCTCTTTATCCCAAGGATTTCTTTTTTGAAAAAAGAAATCTCCCCTTTCTCCCCCTTCAGCTTTTTCTCCTTCCTCCTTTCTCCACTTGTTGGACAATGGTTTGCTTGCCCCCTGGCCCCAGAGACAGATTAACTTCTAGCACTTCGGATTTGGAGTGGCTGATCACTCTGGATTACTCTTTGGGAAGGAATGACCCAAGGAAGAATTAATCTGGAAGATGTTGCTGCTGGGTGAGGCACTGTTAGGGTATTGGAAGGATCAATGAACTACGAGTTGGGACCGTTCAAGTTAAATCACAGTTAAGTCAGTGATTTCGTGACCTTGACTAAGTTAACTTTCCTCTCCCAGTGTGCATTCTCTCAATATAAAGCAAGGTGGCTGAACTAGATACTTCTACTGATTCTATTCTATGAACCTCTTTTTTTATTGGCTCTGTGTCTAAATATCCCTCTCCACTTTTAAAAATTATTTCTGTAGTATTAATTGGGAAGAGGAAGTAATTGGGGAAGAGGATTATCTACCCTGGTCGAAGTTAGACCTGATTCAATTGCCTGGTAGTTAAGTCTTGGCTTTGAAATAAAATGAGACATTGGTAAGTTATTCAACCCTTAATAAAAGGAAGTTTACTTAGACAGAGCAAGAGAAGAATAGGTTGAAGATGGCTCAGCTTAATTTATCAGATGAAAGCTCATTGTAGGAATTCATCACTTTCCATCACCCAAACATCACACTGATCTTCATGGCTATGTTGTCCTAAAGAGTCCAGGATGAACGGTAATAGTTAGAGCCCTTAGTTCTTTGAGCCAATCAAGTCTTAGGATGACTAAATAAACTTGAAGGAAAAATTAGCCTACTTTAAGGGGGCAAGGATTAGGGTATTGCTTCTGTCATTTTTCCTTTCCTAATTCTTTACTTACTTTCTTTACTTACCCCTCCAATGAGAAATTCATTCCTTTGGTTTAGGGTTTCCTAGTTAAAATGGAAACAAACTAGAACAGCCAGTAGTCTATTAGCAATCAATCAATTGGCCAACACTTAGTAAACATTTAATACATTCCAGGCTCTGCGCTAGATATTGGGGATTCAAAGTCAGAAATGGAATAGTCCCTGTTCTCAAGGAGCTTGTAGTTTAATGAGGGAAATGGTATGTACATATATGCTGTTGTTCAGCTGTTTCCATCCTATCTGACTTTTCATGACCACATTTGGGGTTTTCTTGGCAAAGATATTGGAGTGGTTTGCCATTTCCTTCTCCAGTTCATTTTATGGATGAGGAAACTGAGGCAAACAGGGTTAAGTGATTTCCCCGGGGGGATCACACAAGTAGTCTTCTTGACTCCAGGCCCAACACTCTGTCTACCATGCCACTTAGTTGCCCCTGTGTACATATATAGTTACATACAAAATAAATATGTGAATAAATATTATATAATTCATTTTTGGGGAAAGGCCCTAAAGAAAGACTTCATGTATAGAGCAGAGCAGAGCTTTGAGGGAAACAAAGGATTTAGTAGAGGTGAGATAGGAAAGTACAGAGATGGGAAATAGAATGTCGTATGAGTGGAACTTGGAAGGACAGTTTGACTGGAGTATAGAATGCCTGAAAGATGGGCATACATTAGAAAATTTGTGGATTGGAGCTAGAATGTGAAGGACTTTAAATATCTAACAGGGGAGGACCTACTTCATCCTAAATAAAATAGAAAGGCATTTGAGTTTATTGTGAAGGAGAGTGACCTGGTCAGACTTGCACTTTAGGAAACATTTTGGCAGCTGAGAAGAAAAGGGATTTTGATTACTAGATGGCAAACTCCTTGAGAACGATGCCTGTTTTTTTCTCCTGTCTTTGGATTGCCAGCATTTACCACAGTGACCTGCCCATATAATAGGCCTAATAAATGATGGTTAACTTGTTTAGTTGACTTTGACTGGAATAGGGAAAGATTTGAGGAAGAGAGAGATATTAGGAGGCTATTGTAGTGGTCCAACAGAGATGAGAAAGGACTGAAATTAGGGTGGCAATTCTCAGGGAGCTGCAAGAGATTGTATGGAGGTAGATATGGAAAGATTCAGCCACTGGTTGGATATGTGGGGTGAGGGGACAAGGACAATTCCCATACTGCAAATCAGGGAGACAAAAAGGATTGTGGTACCCTCCAAAGAAAGAGGTGAATTTAGAATAAGAATGAAAAGAAAGACAAGAGTTCTGTTTTGAACATGCAAAGTTTGGGACACCTACCAGGGATGACTCATTCATGAAAAGTATTGTGAAAGACACAGTCAAAATCATCTATGGTCAGAAAAGTTTGTGGGCTAGAAATGTAAGAATAAGTAATAACGAATGGAAAACTTGACTCTTGTTGTTGTGTCTACAATTTTCTAAAAAAACCTGCAGGAAAACCTTCAGTAGGATGAGGAAATTCTCTGTGGTAGACTTAGATAATGACAAAAAAAATCCAATGAATAAGAAAATGCAGATGATTCATGGTGTCTACTGGCAGAGGGTAAGATCACATCCCTGAGATCATGGTACCATTGATATACCTCAGTAACACTGAGAATGGAAACATATTAGCTTTCATCAGTCACTGTAATATATATATATATATATATATATATATATATATATATATGTTGAATGGATACTAGGAGGCACTGTTCATGAGGATATTGGATAAGTTAATCAAGAAGTTAAGAATAAGAGACAGAAATAAAGGAGTTTGGTCCACTGGAAGGCAAATCTACTTCCCATTTTTCTTAGTGTAAGAGAGCCCTGATTTTAGTTTCGATAGGTAGAATTAGAGGACTAGACTAAAAAGAGCACCAGTTCAAGACAGTACACAGTCTAACAAGTCCATGCCTGCTCTGGTCAACAATTCATATGATGCACAGTATTAAAATGGAGGAACATAGAAATCTCCACCAAACCTGAATCTCAAGGAATTAACTCATTTGAGAGGGAAGGAAGGAATTTGAGAAATCATTTATTGATGGATTATCTGATCAAAAGCTGTTAAATCCTTTCTGGGGATGGAATCTAGTAGCCCATCCTTCCAAATGAGTGTCTTATTATGTTGTCTGCTTTAAGAGTTCATTCAAGCAATGACAGAACTGGGTTAGCACCCCAACAATCACCCTAGAAGTCATGGCCTCATTCTAAGAACTAGTGGATTGGGTGTCAGCAGAGTTCTTGACTTGGATTTGAAACATGGGCCATTTTAGCTAGAGAAAACTGAGAATATTCAAGCATCACTTGAACACAAGGGAATGCCACTGAGATGATTGCAGGTCTAAGAGTACAAGCAATAATAGTTAAAAGACTCACAGAAGACTCAGCTTTTCTGACAGCCAAAGCAGAAAAATAGAAAATGATCCTTAAAGGGAAGCTTTCTCTGAATTAGTGTTTAATAGAGCTCTACCTAGCTGGATTACATTTATTGGCAACCCCATTTGAATTCTATCACTGATGTAGCCATAAAATCTCAAAAACATCCTCATAGTCATATATGGATTTCATCTTCTAGTATTGAACTTTGCAATAGAAATATGGAGTGAAAAGGCAAAAGAAAAAAGGGCTCGGTGCAATTAAAAGTAAACCAAATTGCAAATAAATTCAATGAGAAGGAAGAATCTTTTCAGCATGATCCATTTCAATTCATCAAATCTTTCAAGGGAGTGATTTGATTCTTTTGCCCATCCCCACTTCATGTAAAATAATCCCTTATGATAAAGGTTGATGTGGTAATAGAGTTCTAACACCTAGATTTGTAGGATCTTGATTTAGAGCCAGAAAGTATCTTAGACACAATAATAGCCAACTCCCTTATTTTACAGATGAAGGACCTTTGGCTAAGAATAAATACATGACTAGTGACTTGACCAGATCCCAAAGATGATAACAATAATGGTAATCGTCACAACAGCTAGCATTTAAATAACACTAAAGTTTGCTGAGTGATGTAGCCTATGTACATAATATTAAAATCTAAACAATCTATAATATAAACATTATGCACATATGTAGATATGTCCATGTATGACTATATATACACACATGTGACTGTGTACATACATAATCCTATTTAACATCAATTCTCATAATAGCCCAGTTAGGTAGGAGTTATTTTTAACCCAATTTTGCAACTGAGGAATCAGAGGCTGAAACTTTAAATGACTTACCCAGGGACTCATAGCTAGTAAGTTCCTGAGGCAGGGTTTAAACTCAGACCTTCCTGACTCCAGGTCCAGTGTCCTACTGGTTTTCACTTTGTCCATGGTACTTTGTAGGGGATGGATGTGGTTTGAGTGTTTGTGGCTTAAGTTCTGTTGTTTCAAAATAAAATATACAACAGGGAAAATAAGCAAATGAAAACAAGGAAAGACACATCCAGACAAACCCTTGTCTAGGATGCAAGCTAACATTAGAGGATACCATCATCTCTAAGCGCCCTCTTCATCACCTAGTGATAAATTTCTTCCAATAAGGTCTCAGTGGGTCTCAGCCAAAGGAGAGAAGCTAGAGAGATTCTATACTTTACCACACCCTACTCATGCTTAGAATCTGGGGAAATAAGGAGAAAAAGGGGCTGCTGGGAAAAGGAAGCTTCAAAGACAAATGTATGACTGTGCCACCCTAGGACCCAAAATGTGCATGTGCATACACACACACACATATACACACTCACTCACTCAAAAATCTTCAAGGTCTCCCTATTTCCTCTCAGATAACACATTACCTTTCCTGTCTTATTTCATGTTACTTCCCATTATACCCTTCCCATTCCAGTCAGATTGGGCTGTTGACTCTTCCCTATACAGATAATGTTTTATCTGGATGTTTTATCTTCAAGTCTCTGACCTCACCACTACCCCTTAAACCCTGGTTAGATTGTCCCTTTTTAGAATCTCAGATTTCTTAGATGCATGATTTAAAATGCTATTTCTTGTCAAAGACCTTTCCTGACCACCCCTGAATTATTAGCACTCCATCTTCATAGTGTTTTATATTAACTGATGTACACTGTATTTCCACTCATGAGAATCTATGTTGCTTTCCCCTAGTATCTCTCCCTTCAACTCTTCAGGGTAAAGAAAATGTTTTCTCTCCATCATCCTCCCTAAACACCACCCCATCACTAACTGCAGTGTCTAAGAAAAGAGTTAACTCTCTCCAACTATAAGAAATGAAAAGAAGGATGGTTTCAGAAAAGCATTGCAAGATCTATATAAACCGTTGCAGTGAAGTAAGAAAAACTCTCCAACTGAGGCAGCTGGTGACATAGTGAGATAGGCCTCGAGTCAGGAAGACTTCAGATCAACTCTGGCCTCAAACCACTATGTGAGTTAACCTAAGTATGTCCCCTAAATTCTGCCTCTGTTTCTTCATCCAAACAAAGGAGGAGTGGATAAGCCTTTGTACAGCACCTTCTGTGTGCCTGGTGCAGTACTCAGTACTTTACAATTATCTCGTTTGATTCTACCCACCTGGTACATTTCACAATTGATGGGCATTCCCTCAATTTCTAATTCTTTGCCACCACAAAATGTTCTGCTATAAATATTTTTGTACATATAGATCCTTTACCTTTTTCTTTGCTCTCTTTTGGGCACAAACCTAGTAGTGGTATTATTGGCTGAAAGAGATTCAGTTTTGGTTATAGTTTCAGACAGCTCTCCAGAAAGGTTGAACCAGTTTACTACTCCAACAGTTCATTAATGTACTTACTTTCTGTCATCTACTCCAGCACTTGTCATTTCAGATAAGTGTGAAGTGATGCCTCAGAGTTGTTATAATTTGCATTTCTCTAATCAATAGTGATTTTGAACACTTTTTTTCATAGAAATGTAGAGAGCTCTGATTTCTTCTTCTGAAAATTACTTGCTCATATCCTTTGATCATTTGTTGATTTGGGAATGGATCTTATTCTACACATATGCACACATACCTACATACATACATATATATATGTCTATATATACATAAATATATAGAGGTAGGTATGTCTCTATATATGTATGTGTATGTATAAATTTGACTTGATTATATATTTGAGAAATGATGCCTTTATCAGAGAAACATAAATTTTTAAAATTAAATTATTTTATTTGTTTTCGGTGTTCTACAATCACTTCCATATATCTTAGACTTTTTTCCCCTCCCTCCCCCTCCTTCTTTCTTACCTCCCACTCCCTTCCTGTGACAGCATACAATTTTACATAGGTTCTACACAAGCATTCCCATTAAATACACTTTCACCTTTGTCATGTTACATAGAAGAATTAAAATGAAGGGGAGAAATCATAAAACAAAACAAAACATAATACAAAAGAAGTGGTCTGCTTCATTCTGCGATTGAATTCCATTGTTCTTTCTCTGAATGAGGAAGGCATTTTGCCTCAAGTCTATTGGGAATTTTTTACGTCCTTGCATTGCGATGAAGTACTAAGTCTACCAGAAAAATTCCTTGCACACCGTGGTTGTTGCTGTGTACAAAGTTTTCCTGGTTCTGCTCCCTTCATGCAGCATCATTTAGCATGTCTTTCCAGGACTCTGTGAAGTCTTCCTATTAGTCATTTCTTATAGCACAATAGTATTTCATTACATTCATATACCACAATTTATTCAGCCATTCCCCAAATGATGGGCATCCCCTTGATTTCCAGTTTTTGGCGACCACAAAGAGAACTGATATAAATATTTTTGTACATGTACTTTTCCATTTTTATGGTCTCTTAGTGATACAGTCCTAGAAGCAATATTGCTGGGTCAAAGGGTAGGCACATTTTTGTAGCCCTTTGGGCACAGTTCCAAATTGCTCTCTAGAATGGCCGGATCAGCTCACAGCTTCACCAACAATAAATTAGAGTTCTAACTCTCCCACATCTTCTCCAACATTTATCATCTTCCTGTTTTGTCAGAAACATGATTTTTTTGGAGGAGCCAAGATGGCGGAGTAGAAAGACTCATGTATGCTAGCTCCGGAACCCACAGCCCATAAATTTCCTGTAAAAAGAACTCCCCACAAATTCTGGAGCAGTGGAACCCGCGCAGCAATGGAGGGGAGGAGATTTCCATTCCAGAGAGCCCTGAAAAACCGATCCCAAAGGTCCATCGCGCACCAGATACAGAGCGGAGCCCCTGATCTTTCTTGGCCGCAGGGCCTCAGAGGAGCAGATCCGAGCAGGCTTCAGGGACGGAACCTCTGGGGGGCTGCGAAGGTCCCTCTGCCCACAGGCGCTACAGGTCAGTGAGAGAGATGTCTGGGCTGGCCAAGAGGGGAGCAGGGTGTCTCTGTGGCTCGGGCCCCCTTGGGAGGCAGCGGCAGAAGCAGCGGTGGCCCAGGACTCCAGGAGCAGGCAGGAGCTCCATTACTGAAGATCTCTGCATAAAGCCCCTGAGGGAACTGAGCCTGGGAGGCAGCCCTGCCCCTACCTGAGCAGCAGAACTGAAGCTCACATTGAATAGCAGCCCCACCCTCCACTGAAAGCCCTGAGGCTGGGGAGCAGCATTTGAATCTTAGACCCCAAGCACTAGCTGGGCAGATCTAGGTGGGGGCAGGGGGCGGGGAAGAAATCTCAGAAGTCAAGTAACTGGCTGGGAAAAAATGCCCAGAAAAGGGAAGAAAAATAAGACCATAGAAGGTTACTTTCTTGGGGAACAGATGTTCCCACCTTTCATTTCTGATGATGAGGAACAATGCTTACCATCAGGGAAAGATGTAGAAGTCAAGGCCTCTGTACCCCAAACATCCAAAATAGATATCCAACGGGCTCAGGCCATGGAAGAGCTCAAAAAGGATTTTGAAAATCAAGTTATTCAGGTGGAGGAAAAACTGGGAAGAGAAATGAGAGAGATGCAAGAAAAGCATGAAAAACGGGTTAATACTTTCCTAAAGGAGACCCAAAAAAATGCTGAAGAAAATAACACCTTGAAAAATAGGCTCAATTGGCAAAAGAGGTTCAAAAAGTCAATGAGGAGAAGAATGCTTTCAAAAGCAGAATTAGCCAAATGGAAAAAGAGGTTCAAAAGCTCACTGAAGAAAATAGTTCTCTCAAAATTAGAATGGAACAGTTGGAGGCTAACTTTCTGAGAAACCAAGAAATCACCAAACAAAACCAAAAGAATGAAAAAATGGAAGATAATGTGAAATATCTCATTGGAGAAACATAATTTTTTTGATATTACTTCATTATCTATGTCACCTTTTAGCAAAATGCAGTTTCCTTGACTATCTCTTTTAATTAGTAACATTCTTGCTTTTCATTTGTCTGAAATTATGATTGCTACTCCTGCCTTTTTTTTTTACTTTAGCTGAAGCATATTAGATTCTTCTTTAGTTTTTTATTTTATCTCTGTTTGCTGGGCTTCAGCTCAGGAAGACCTGAGTTTAAATCTTTCCTCTATACTTTCTGGCTATACTTTCTGAGCAAGTTACCTAACTTTTGCCTGCTTCAGTTTCTTCCTCTAAAAAATGGAGATGATAATAACACCTACCTCTCAAGATGGTTGTATGGATAAAAAGATAAAATCTGTGAAGTACTTTAACACAAGCTATGATGATGACGATGATGACGCTTATCGGTATTCCCTCCCCATGGTTCAATGGAAGGTATACCCAATTTATAATCAAAGAATCCAAATGACATTTTCAGCTTTGTGTCAATCCCAATATCTTCTATTGAGGGTGTTGGGCTAGAAGATCTCTAAGGCCACCAGTAGTCAGCACACCAAGGGCCAAAATAACTAACCCTAACCATAATCCTAAATATGCCTCCAACTCTGACTCTAACCTTAACTCTAAATGCTAGAGAGAGAAAAAAAGTCCCAATTCTCCAGTTGCTCACATTCCAGTGGCAAGGACAATATACAAACAACTGTATATACAAGCCATACGCTGTAAAAGTAGACGATGCTACCTTTTCAGTTCTCATATTCTGCGATCTCTTGATTAAACGATCCTATGCTAAATAAGTGGCCTTCAACCAGTTGTCATTCAGTTGCTTCAATCATATCAGATACTTCATGATCCCAGTGGGAGTTTTCTTCTCAAAAATACTACGGAAGGTTGCCATTTTCTTTTCCAGCTCATTTTACGGATGAGGAAACTGACAAATGGGGTTAATTGACTTGCCTACACTCATACAGCCAGTAAGTGTCTGAGGCCAGATTTGGATTCAGGGCTTCCTGACTCTAGACCTAGTGCTCTACCCGCAGTGCTACACAACTTCCCTTTGATCAATTACCATGAATTTAGTAAGTGTCTACTATGTGCTAGACTCTGTTAAGTACTGGAAATACAAAGACTAAAAAAAAAAAATTTCCTCTCCCCCCAACAATGAGAAAGATCATGATGGAGTGCTTTAAACATTGCCAGAACATGCCTACATTGTCTTTAGAGAACTGACTGTCACCTGAAAACACTGCTGTGAGAAACACATTTCTTCTCTTTAAAGAGAAAGTTCTTCTGTTTTCTTTCTAATTACAGCCCCTTTCCCCTTTCCATAACTGTTATTTTCTCATTTGTAGGGTTATTTGACAAGAATCAGGCTCCATTCTCTGACAAAGCAATCTGAGGTAAGAACAAGTAAAATCTGATGGTAAACATTTTTGAGGCT
Organism: Bettongia penicillata ogilbyi; assembly: GCA_023548195.1. NCBI lineage: Eukaryota > Metazoa > Chordata > Mammalia > Diprotodontia > Potoroidae > Bettongia > Bettongia penicillata. Next base: position 2,786,722 of record JAJHZJ010000124.1, on the reverse strand, counting down.
GATATTGTTTCGCTCTTTCCACTCTCTTAAAGAACTTCCCCTCCTCCTCCTTCTCTTCACGTTGTGGGTCTATCCCCATAAGCACATCTCCTTCTGAACCTGCCAGAGTCTTTCCAAGTGCTCTGTAGCTGAGTACTTCAAACTTATCAACACTTCTTATCCAAGTCAATCCATCCGAACCCAATCCAACATGCATTTAGCAAATAGCTATTTGTGAGACAAAGTGATGGGCATCCAAAGAGAAGGGAAAAAAATCCTTTACTTCATGATATTCTGCTGAGCAGATTTTGAAAAGTGCCATAAAATACACCATTCACTTTACTCTGGGATGTATACATGCCTATATACCTACCATATATCTATGCCCATACACAGAATCACATCTAAGTATGTATGTGTTTACGTTATATATAGAATACTTTTATATGCATACATACAGCTATGTGAAGGTTTTAATATACATATATAATAAACACACATGCTTGTGTGTATATATTTACATGTACATATAAAAATATACATACATACATATATCTTCCAAAGGAGATAAAATACTGATCTCTTCTGATTTTGCACAAAGAGAAAACCAAAAGAAGGAAGCAGGTGAGCTGGCTTATTACATTCACTAATATTTGTTTAACCTTATTAATGTTGAATGTAGAAAGAACAGATTCTCAGGGAATAAGCAATCCTCAAAGCATATGATCCAGTGTATCCAGAAAGTGTGTGTGTGTTGGAGGAATATAGAAGATAGGGAGAAGCAGAGATAAAGACAAAGAGACAGGAAGACACATACACACAGACACATACACAGAGAGGTAGAGATAGAGAGAAGGAGAGGGAAAAGAAAAGGGAGAGGGAGAAAGAGACACAGAGAGAGACACAGACAGAGACAGACAGACAGAGACAGGGAGAGACAGAGACAGAGGTGCACACACACAGGGATAAGGTGAGAGACAGACACACAGAGACACAGAAAGCACAATTTTCAAGCACTTAAGTACTTATGTGTCAGAGCCTATGCTGAATACTTGTAGTCAAAGTCAACTTTGCAATCAAGGCAGGGATACAAGAGCAGGGCATCTCTAGGGACAGAAGAAGGAAAAGGCATCGGGCACAGAAAGGGGGTCATATCTCTAGAGAACAAAACAACAACCTTTTCCCTCATCCCTTCCAATAAGTCAAATGCAATCCATCTGCAGGAAAGCAGGCAGAATTGTAAAGAAAAGCGCTGACGTCTGGAGGCGTTTAACTTGAGAGTCCTAGTGGTCTCTCAGGTCTGCTTGGGATTCTGAGACTTGGCAGGAAGTCTGGGGACATCTTGGTGGGCTGCAGGACGGCTTTCCACTCTCAGCCCAGACAGCTTTTAAGCTATATCTGTGAGGTCTAAGGGAGCCCTCACTGCAATAACTCCTAAGGAACCGGTGAGTTATGATGATGGCAGAGTAGTCAGTGCATTAAGCTCACAAAGAGGGACTGGAGGGAAATAAAAGGAAAGCTCTCTTTGGACAGATGCTTCTCCCCTCCCCCACTCATCACTCTACACTTTATGCAAAAAGGAATATTTTCCTTCCTTCTAACTGGAGTTAGGTCATCCCTGCAAAAGCTTCTCCACTGAAATTTTACTCCCTTTCTACACACACACACACACACACACACACACACACATTCACACACACACAATCATTTCCATAGCATAGTATAATTTTAAAAAAGATGATTTTATGTGAAACTGCAAATCTACTACATACAAGTTTCTATTCCTTTTAAATGTGTAATAAAGTTATCATCAAATTTTCTTTTATTTCCCTTTTTTTCTTCCCTCCCTTTTCTTCCTGGACAACCTCTTAGCTAATTTCTACCTGTGTCAAAGGAGAGTCATGTTCCTTAAGTTTTTTCAAAAGGTATGAGTTGTGTGCCACCGGGAATAACCAAACATTATTGTGCCAACAAATGAAATGTCACAAGTCACTCAGGATGAGATAAGGAGAAAATTAATTGATTGAATAATCAGTTTCTACCAAACCACCCACCATCTGTTTCTAGAATCAAGAAGTCTGAGTTCAAACCCCCACTTGCTGGCTGTGTTACCTTGGACAAGTCAATTTAACATATCTATCCTTCTGTTTCCTCATCTATAAAATGAGGGGATTGCATTCTAAAACCCTTAGATAGATACTATATATATTTGCATCTCTTCTCATCTTTCTCCTGCTCAGAATCAATTGAGCACAGAATAATATTAGCTCTGAAGCACAGAGGCTTCCATTTTAGCTTTGTCAGCCATCATACTGGAAGGCACACTGCAAGTTTTGTCGTTAAGAAGAGTTTTGGGACTTATAAGGGAAATCATAGAGATAATGTGTGTAAATCTTCATCACTAAATAAGTGGCAGCCATTATTCATTTGCATTATCATTATTGCTGTCATTTATTTTTTAATTTTAAATTTTTTTGTTGCTGTTATTTAAAGTTATACAATCATATTAAAAGATGGGAGATACCTTACTTATTATATAGTTCAGCACTCTCACTTTATGAATGAGGAAATTGAGGCCCAAAGAAGTGGTAAATGAAAGTGTGTCAAATATTAAATAGATTTTAAATGGCAGAGCTGGGATTAGAACCTAGGTCTTCCAATTCCAGATATAGAATTCTTTCTATGGAATTATAATATGCAAAATATAAAAACAGTATTTCTTAGAGGACTAAACTTGGAACTGAGAAGATCTGAGTTTAAATATTGCTTCTAACACACTAGCTATGAAGCAGTGGGCATGTCACAACACCCTAGTAGCCCAGGGAATTTTTTGTTACTACACATTAGAAAAGAGGTTCTGACCTATGTTGGTGGAGGGAGCTCCTACACAGAAGTTTACCACAAAGATGATGTCCCAAATTTGGACTAAATAGTTAAATAAAATTAGAGCTTCAGAATTTGCATTGCAAAAGATATTGTCCAAACAAGTTGGCTTCATTGTGTTTAAATGCTTTCCTTCCTTCCTTCCCTCCTTCCCTCCTTCCCTCCTTCCTTCCTTCCTTCCTTCCTTCCTTCCTTCCTTCCTTCCTTCCTTCCTTCCTTCCTTCCTTCCTTCCTTCCTTCCTTCCCTCCTTCCCTCCTTCCCTCCTTCCCTCCTTCCCTCCTTCCTTCCTTCCTTCCTTCCTTCCTTCCTTCCTTCCTTCCTTCCTTCCTTCCTTCCTTCCTTCCTTCCTTCCTTTTCCAGGAGGAAGTATTTAGAAATGCCTCAATATCACAAATAAAGCTCTCAAAACTTTATTTGAAAAATGTGAATGTATGGCTCCCTAAACACCATACACTTAACAGAGTTCACATCATTGAGAGAATCAGGAGAAATGGTGGCCAACTATCCTTACTGTCATTTATCATCATTCAGAAGTTAAGAGCATGTATCAATAGTACCTTCCTTGCCAAAAGGTGGTTTTAAGGGAGTCAAAGAGATTTGCTATAATGACATAAAGCAACTGTTATTATTTGTGGGATCATTAAGCAGACTTCAAGAGTCCAAGCCCAGTAGCCCCAAGACGTCAGCTTCCTCATCAAGGAAAACAGCTTCATGTAGGTCTTCATGTCAGGTCAGTAAATTGTTACATGGGCCAATGACATCATATAATAATTAAGTATAAGTCCTCTGTCTCTCTTTTATTTTTTTCTGTTAACAGAAATCCAAGTGTGTTTAGATCTCCTCTTAGTCGCAGCCTCCTAGGATATAGATTCCTGGCAAAGGGGAAAGGGACTTTTCTACAAAGGAAAGGTACTTGATGGTTTTCATAACCTTTCCTTTCCAGCTGTGAAAATGATCCTTTTAACTGATGTAATTTGGATGTATGGGGATGAGGTAGCTATAAATCATACCCTGTATATTATGAGGATTTGAACTGAGGTGGTGGCTTTGGGAGTGGAGACATGAGGTGATGAGAAAATATAGTAGAGTAAAGAAGACAGCAACTGACTCTCTCTCTCTCTCTCTGTGTGTGTGTGTGTGTGTAAATGAAGAGCTAACAACCTCTCTGAGGTTATGAACCTGAGTGACTGGAAGGAAAGCGATGCTTTCAACAGGAATAAGAAAGTTAGAAGGAGGGCTAGGTTCTGAGGCAAAGATATCAAGTTTTGTTTTTGGCTTGTTGTGTTAGAGATGCCTTTGGGATGTACAGATGGAGAAGTTCAGCAGTCTGTTAGTGCTATGGGCATGGAGCTTAGGGGATAGAAATGACAGTGGAGCTCATTGAGAGCACACAAAAGCACCAAGAAAAATATAGAGAGATAAGAGAAGGAAGGACATGTATCAATCACTGGTGTATAGTACCCACTCATAGGAGTGTGGGACCAGCAGAGAAGTATAGAAAGTCAGACAAAGATAGAAGAAAACTAGGAGAAAGCAATGTCATATCAACCCTGAAAGGAGAAGATAAAAAGGTGGTAATGGACAACAGTATTAAGAATTACTAGGGAATCAAGAAGGATGATGTTTACAAAAGAAGCAAATAAACACAAGTCCTAGACTTAAGAATTAAGATACTGTTGAGCTGAGAGAGAGGAGTTTCAGTGAATGGCTGGGTTGAAATGAAGGAATGAATGAAGGAATGAGAAAACTTTTTTGAGCTACTAAGTAGTGAGGATACAGAGAGAACATCTCACAAGGAGCTTACATACTAAATGGGGGAAAAGAAAATAGAGATGGTTTCAACTGCCAGAGTTAGAAAGGTCTCATGGTCCAGTAATGCAGTTTCTTTAATGCTGTTTCCATTGATCAAACCATACCCATTTCTAATGTTGAGTTATTTGATAGTGCCAAGCCCTATGGGGGCAGCTTTCTCTTCTGGGTCTTCAGTAGCTATGGCTACAGTACCTGTAGGAGCCGTGGGGGCCTTGTCTCTCATGCATGCATGAGGGTTGCTTCTTGGGAAGATAGGTTAAAAGCAAACTACCCTGTGCTATAGAATAGCCAGCAAAATAAAATGATGGTAGCACATGAGGTAACCACAGATGTTCCTTGTCCAGGGTTCCAATATAATTTCCCTGCTCTCCATGGGAACTAGATGACATTTGCCTGGAGTCAGGAATAACATGAGCTCAAATCTGGCCTTAGATACTTACTAGATGCGTGACCCTGGGCAACTCACTTAACCCCTGCCTGCCTCAGTTTCCACATCTGTTAAATGTGGATAATAATAGTGCCTTCCTTCCAGGGTTATGGTGAGAATCAAATGAGATATTATTTGTAGAGCACTTAGCACAGTTCCATGTACATAGTAGGCATTTATTAAGTGCTTATTTCCTCCTCTTCCCCTTTCCATGTTTGTATATGATAGTTTCTAATGCATTGGATAGATACACTGATTCTGGAATGACCCGATGCTAAATTAAGTGAGTAGTTCCAGGAGGTATTTCACTCAACTACCACAATAATGAAAAAATAAAAAAAAAAACTTTTATCAATTCAATGACCAATCATGTTTTCACAAAACTAATATTATTTTCCCTCTTTTTGGCAAAATAAGAGGTCCAGAAAGAGACATACATTTTCAGTCATGATTTGGTTGGCTTTGCTTAACTATAATTATTATTATATTTGCTTAACTATATTATATTATATTTGCTTAACTAATTATATTATATTTGCTTAACTATAATTATTATAAAAGAGATTTGGTAGGTAGCAATAGAGATTGAAAAAGAGAAGAAAGAATAAAGCTTCAATTAAATGTTTAAAAACAACCAAGAAGAAAGAGGAAGGAAGTGGATGAAGACAAGCAGACCATGATTGCTACTACCAAGATAAATTTAAGATGCTTAGCAAAAGAAAAAAACTTCACAGAAGTTTAGTTTCATATGCAATATTTTCTTTTTATTCTTTGTTGTAGGATGAAATTATTATGTTTGTTGATGCCTTTTAAGTCCATGATGAAAAAAAATAAAAGTGAGAACATACAAACAAGACACAAGCTCTGAAGTCAGGAGTCCCTCACTGTGATGTTGGAAATGATGAATATTTTTCTATTTCCATGTATTAGTACCACAGAGACAATGATGACCTAGTCACCTCAGAAGACCACCGTGAGCAGAAAATGGGATTATTAATATAAAGATATAACATAACATAATCTCATGTGACATGATAAAATGTAAGGATAGCTGACTGATAATTTCCCTGCATTCCTGCCACTTTCTGGTGCCCCTCCCACCTAACTTTTTTTCTGCATCTATTCAGACTCCTACATGAGTCATCAACTGATCTAGACTCTAGTCTTGTACTTGAAAAAGATTCTAGTTCTGGTAGATTTGTATTCACATATATATATGTAGTATATAAATATAAATTATATATGTGTGTGTAAGTGCGAATGTATTCTCTCTCTCTCGTGTGTGTATGTGTTTGTGTGTGTATTGATTGGTAGGTTGTTATCCTTTATTCTTGAAGGGGACCCAAGTGACATCACTGTGTTGGACTCAAGGTTCAATGTGTTTGACTGGCTGATCAAACCAATATGAACTCAGAAGGCTCTACCACAGGTTGGGCACAAGTAGTCCATATGAGAATTTAGAATACAGATGTCTCTAAATTTGCACATCTCATAAATATATGTATCTATAAATATCTATGTATACACATGTATGCACATATATATGTGTGTGCATATGTGTGTATATATACACATAGAAACATACATATACATTATATAAAATCACTAGCTGTCTACCACACAGCAGTATCATCTTAAACCCCTTCTCTACCCTCCTTAGACAACAAATAGCAACCACAAAGTCATCTCTTAAAGTTGTAACCAAGAGAGAAATCCATCAGAGCATTCCTGCTGATCTCTGGTTGATTCTCCTTAATGAGGAGCAGCAATAGCATTGGTGAGATGGATTTGTGTGTATCTCCTGCTTCCACTTGGTTTTCATTCTTAGAGTCAGGAGGGGTTTAACACTGTGGTGGTTTTACCTCATTAACACTTCCAATGGGAATGAATATACCTAATGTAACTACATCCAATTCTCTAACTCTGGCATGAACTCATTCACTCCTGAAAGGAAGCATTAGCCCACATAATCAGGGAATGAAAGGAAGTACCACAAGAGGGATCTTTAAAGAAATTAAAAGTCACCTAGTGACCCTGAGGTGAAAGTGAGTCTGGTGACTTTGCATAGCCCTTCCTCAATTAAATCCGACTCACTTGCATGTCATGGCATCACCTCCCTGATGTCATGGTCCTCACTGAGAATGAAGGACAAACTATAACATCAGTAACAACCAATTTCTTCCTTTTTTCTAAAGGAAGAAACTGAGCCACGGAATTCTACAACTAGGGAAAAGTGGAGCTAATTTAGCAGCTGATTCTTGGTCCAATATTTTGCACCATCCTGTAAAGAAAATCATATAGAGGACAAAATACTGTTAACATTTTAAAGGCTTTTTTCTTTCCCTCTTTATTTGATTTTCCTGGAAATCTGTGTCTGTATGATTGCCAGAAGGTATTTGTATTCTTCTATTCAACAGCAATAACAAAAAGTAGGCAGATATTTATTGTGTCCAAAATGAGCAAAGCCCTGGTCTAGACTGGAAATACAAAGCTTACACATCACCATGTACACAGCTGTCTTTGGGAAGATTTTTCACCACTAAACATAATTGTTAACCAAATTCTAATCATTTCATACGTTTTGGGAAGACCACTTCCCTAGTTCCTGAAAATATTTCTGTCTCTCACTTGATTCATATTTCCTCACTATCATCATGTATCCTTCTCCCCTTTGTCACTAATTCCTTGAGAATGACATCTGCCATAAGTACCTCTATTTCCTCCCTTCTCACTCTTATTTTAACTCACTCAAATTCTACTTCTGACTTTATCATTCAACTGAAACCATTCTTTTGAAAGTTACCAATGGTCTAATTGTCAAATCTAATAAACTTTCCTCAAATACTTCATCCTTCTTGACTTCCCTGAAGCCAGCAACACTGTCAGTCACCTTCTTGATATTTTCTTCTCTCTGGGTTTTTAGGACATTGAACATTCCTGATTCTCCCTCTACTTATCTGACCATTTCTTCTCAGTCTACTTTGCTAGATCTTAATAAGGTCACACCCTCTAACCATAGGTGACCCACAGATCTTTGTCTTGGGTCCTCCCTCTTCCCCCTCACTATTTCACTTTCACTATCCTAAGAGTGACTCATGGGGAATCTTAAGTCTAATACTAATATTAAAGAAACCCAGAGCCTGTGTTTCATATGCTTTTATGCATTTATATTTATGCAGGGCAGCTAGTTGACTCAGTGGATAGAGTGCCAGGCCTAGAGTGAGAAAACCATTTTTTTGAATGCTTACTATTTCTACAGCACTGACCTGAGTTCTATGGGGAAACATATGAGGCATGTTCCATGTAAGCCTTTCTGACTTCAGTTCTAGTCTCAGACATCTACTAGCTGTATGACCCTGGGCAAGTCACTTAAACCTGTTTCCTTTAGTTTTCTCATCTATAAAATGAGCTGGAGAAGGAAATGACAAAGCACTTCAGTATCTTCACCAAGAAAACCCTAAATGGAGTCACAGAGAGTCAGATCTTACTAGAATGAATGAAACAGAGATTATTTATACACAACACATACCACACCCTGTGTGTGTGCATACATATATATAAATTCATGTATCTATGTATACACACACATAAATAATGCATGTACACACAGATGTCTGTATACATGCACACACACTAGTATATTTCATCCTCTGAGACAGAGCACTTTGTGGGACACACTACTGTAAACTTGTCATCTAAATGATAAAATACACTATTGAGACAGAACAAGAAGCTTTGGGGTATATATTTAAATGCTGCTGTCATAATATATTCCACAATTTTAAAAAATGATTTTTTCAGATGACAGTTTCCTATCATAACTCAGAAGATGTTTGCAAGGATATTTTTTGGCTAGGGTTGTATTTCCTCCATTGAATATACACCCTATTTAGAGGTTGGAACCTCTAAAGATCTAGCAAACAGGATCTAGCAAAACAGGAATTCCATGGGGCAGTGGTGAGGAGGCAACACATTCCATGGTCTCAGAAAGGATTGCAGAAATTAAAGTATATAATCATAGAAGTGCTTTGTGAGAACCTTTTTCCAAGTTTGGTAGTAAGAAAAGATACAACTAGGAAAATGTCTATGGGATACACATACACACACACACACATATATATATATATATATATATATATATATATACATATGCAAACAAAGAGATACAGGCACACAGATACACAAACACACACAGACACACATGCATATATACACATAAATATATACATGCATACACACACACACTTATAGGAAATTCCTAGAAAATAATTGAATAAGGTTGACAGGTACTGGAAGAAGTAACTCAAAGGAAGAAAGACTTCATTCTACAAACTATTTTTTTTGAATGCTTACTATTTCTACAACACTGACCTGAGCTCTGTGGGGAAACATATGTGGAATAATTTAAGTCTAACAGAAAAAATTAAATGTTGGTACAATAAATGACAGGATTTGGTAAATGCCATAAGACATATACAAAAAGATTGCAGTGAGGTTTCAATAGACAGAGAGAATATTTCTAATGGAGGAAGAATCTTGTTGTTCAGCCATTTCAGTCATGTCCAACTCTTCGTGACCCCATCTGGGGTTTTCTTGGTAAAAGTACTGGAGAGGATTGCCATTTCCTTCTCTAGCTCATTTAACAGATAAGGTAACTGGGGCAAACAGGGTTAAGTGACTTGCTTTAGTAATAGAAGCCAAAGATTGGTAGAATATACAGAAGGATCATGCCTCTACATCATGAATATTTTCTTTGAGAAAAGAATGATTAAAAGATGTTATTGGTCATGGTGAAGAGTAAATCCATTAACAAGAATTTATTAAGAGATTACTGTGTATAGGGCATTGTGATGTATGCTAGAGATGCAAAGAAAAAAAACCAATCCCTTCTGTCATGGAGCTTTCACACACGTATATAAAACGTATGAAAGGTGACTTTGATGACCAGGTACTAGAGGGTGGGGGAGAGGGACCATAAAAAGCCTCATGCACAAGGAAGTGGTTCTCTTTTTGATGTAAAACAGGAATTCCATGGGGCAGTGGTGAGGAGGCGACACATTCCAAGAAGGGGAGCAGACACTGAAAAATATTGATGTCAAGCTGAAATACCAAACAGAGCCATTTATATTTGATTCGGAAAGGAAGGAGTCATTGTGGTTGACTGAGTAAGAGGTCTGAAAGCATTAGTCACTAAATTAGGGAAAATCACATTGGTGAGTCTGTAGAAGGTAGAGTAGAATGGGGAGAGACTTGGGACAAAGAAACCTGTTAGAAAGCCATTGTAATAAAATTTGAAACAGGAAGTGAGGAGGGCCTGAAATTGGATAGAGCACCAAATAACATCACACACACACACACACACACACCTTGATTATATTTTAACAGATAAAAACTTATTGATATGGGACTTATCTCTGAATCATCTTCAGTTTGTTAGATTAGTGTTAACATAAAGCTAGAAGAAAGAAAAATGAGAAAAATATGTGGCACACAATTGTAACAGCTAAGTCCTGACCCATTAAAATAAGTTGATAATAACAAAAATGAGTAATAGACAGTGGAGGTGACACAAAGAAAAATTACAATAATCTTACACAGAAGTTCAAAAACTGTAAATAAATTGCCATAACTAAGAAACCCCAAGAACCCCCAAAGCACCTTAGTCAGCAAACAGTTGACTTGCTTGCCAAGTAAAAAGAGATTCTGGCCAAAGGCAACACCAGTTTTGAATATAAACTCATTTATAGAATCTTACTATGAAGGATGATTGAGTATTATGAGCAGTCCTGCCTCATAAAATAGAGAAAATCAATGGAGGCTGAAACCAGTTTAAAGAAAACTTGGCAAGACTATAATAAGCAAATTCATCCTGGTGGCATATAAGATGAAATTGGAAGGAGGCCAAGAATGAGAAGAAAAATGGAAAAGACCTACAACTCTATTTATAACAATCTGTTTAGGCCATCAAGGACAGCAGAAACACACTAGATTCTAATATCGCAGTACTAGATATGTACGAAGAGGATGTAGCTATGTCACCAAAGATAATAGGGCAGGACAAGCAAGCACATTAGACAAAGTGTACATAGAGAAGACCCATAACAGAGGTCATCCAAATGTGAGGACATTGAGGAATCACCAACTGTCTGAAGAAGGGAAAATTACCAAAGACATGGAAAAAAAATGGGATCTTGTTAATACTGAAATAGGAAGCTTATTGTTCAGTCATGTCTGACTCTTCGTCACCACACTTAAGATTTTCTTGGCAAAGATGCTGGAGTGGTTCACCTCTCCTCCTATTCATTTGCACATGAGGAAACTGAGACAAAAGAGGATTAATTGACTTGCACAGGGTCACAGTTAGTAAGTGTCTGAGGCTGGATTAGAACTCAGTCTTCCTCAATCCAAGTTCTGCACTCTTATCCACTGAGCCACTTAGCTACTCACAGAAAAAGGACACCAGGAAAATAATTATTCCCCACATGCCTACCTTCTCATCAATCTAATGGTTTATGAGAACCACATTTGTATACACTGAGGGCAACTCGGTGCAGGAATTCATAGAGAATAGACTTTAATTCTTCAATAAAACACATAGGTACCAATACACAATCGACCAGAATATACAAAGAATTTAACAATCTATTATCACTATTGTTTGCTAATTACCCAAAGGAAAATTAAAACTTGACTTAATAGAACAAAATATTAATTTAGAGGATAACTTTCACTCAAGTGTCTCCAATCTATACATCAAAATTTTTCAGGATTCAATGAAAGATAATAACAGAGAAATAGGAGATTGAAATAAAAGGGGAAATATATGCTACTCAAAGTTGTTCCGTGTTGTAATTGATGAGATCTAACATGGATTCCAAGGTGAAGGGGGATTCTCTGCAGAGGGTGAGTTCATCCAGATATTTCTGTTTGTGGAAGGCATCAAACTGGCTCCAGCAAAAGACTATTACAGAGATTCTTAGAAGATATCAATCAATTAAAAAATATATCCTAAACACATTGTGCTAAACACTGTATTTGGTGTTGGAGATACAAAATCTAGGTAACATTTATGCAGCACTTACTATGTGTCAGGCACTACACAAAGTGCTTTGTAATTTTTATCCCATTTTATCCTCACAACAACTCTAAGATATAGATGCTATTATTACCCATATTTTACAGATGAGGAAACGAAGTAAGCAGAGCTTAAGTGACTTGCCCAGGGTCATGTACTTAGGAAGTGTCTGAGGTTGAATTTGAACTCAAGTCTTCCTGCTTCAAAGCCCAACACTATCATTTGTGCCACTTAACTGCCTCAAATATAAATACAATAGTGAGGCAGTCTCTGTCCTCAAAGAGTTACATTTGTTAGAGAAATTTGGAAGATATTAGGAAGAAGCAACTAGGGAAAGAAACTGTGGTCTGGGCAGTCGCGGAGTAAGTCATAGTTCAGTAAAATGTCTCATGCATGCTAGTCACAATGGTAAGATTGATTTCATTATTGTTTCCTGAAAAATAGGTGAGATTGAAGGTGATTAGTCTGATCATCTACAAAGTACAGAACAAGTGGATGAAAACTATTTATTACCCAGATGCAGCTAGATGGACAAATCTATAGAATCTGTCATGAGTATATATATGTGGGAAATACAAAGAAAATAAACAAGTTTGTACTCTATATCAACAGTATGAGGAGAATTAATTTCATTCTCTTTAGGAAATATATCTAAAGTCCTTTAGATATATCTTTATATATCTAATATATCTTTAATATATTTAAATATATTTTTATATATATATTAATATATATTTAAAGTCCTTTTTTATAGCTAAATATCTTTATTTATATCTTTAATATATCTAAAGTCCTACTTAGAAGCAAACTTCCATCTTTTTAAATAAATTAAATTAGCTTTTTGTTACATTTTAAATTTCAGGCTGTCTCCCTCCCTCCCCACCCTGCTCTAGAGAAGGCCACCATATGGTGTTTATATGTATCTATGTGTGTACAATATATGCATACATATACACATACATCCAATCATCTAGTTGCTTTTGATCGTTTGTTCTTGAAGAGGACTGATGACATCCTGAGAGTGATATCTTGACTTGTGAATGAGTTGGATTTAAGTGAGGCAGAGATGCCAAAGTTATCAGTTTACATAGATACGTATTTTTCAGTTCTTTCTCTAGAGGTGGACAGCTCTTCCTTCTCAGGTCCTGTGCGATTGATCTAAATATTTATAATACTCAAAATAGCTTAGCTGTTCACAGTTATGCTTCCAACAGTATAGCTGTTATTGTATCCAACATTCTCTTTCTCTTTATTTCACTCTCCATTATTTCATGCAAGTATTTCCAAGTTTTTCTAAAATCAATTTTCTGATAATTTTTATGCTACAATAATATTCTATCACAATCATATACCATGACTTGTTTAGTCATTTCCCAACTAATGAACATCCCCTCAGTTTCCAGTTATTTGTCACTACAGAGAGCTGCTATAAATATTTTAGAACATAGATTATTTTTCGTTTTTCCTGATCACCCTGGGAAACAGTGGTATTGCTATGTCAAGCAGGATACACTGTTTGATTACTCTTTGGGCATAATTCCAGATTGCTTTCCAAAATGATTGGATCAATTCACAGTTCCATCAATAGTGAATTAGTGTCTTAATTTTTCCACATTCCCCCCATTTGTCATTTTCCTTTTCCATCATTTTAGTCAATCTGATAGAGTATGAGATGATACCTCAAAGTTGTTTTAGTTTGCATCTCTTTAGGCAATAATGATTTAGAGCATTTTATATGACTTTATATAACTTTCATTTCTTCACCCCCAAACTGCTTGTTCGTTCTTCCTCTGAAAATTGCCTGTTCATATCCTTTGTCCATTTATCAATTGGGGAATGACTTGTATTCTTGTTCATTTGACTCAGTTCTCTATATATTTTAGAAATGAGGTCTTTATCATAGGCACTAGTTGAAAAAATTCTTTCCCAGTTTTCTGTTTCCCTCCTAATATTGGTTGCATTGGGTTTGTGAAACTTTTCAATTTAATGTAATTAAAATTATCCGGTTTGCACTTCATAATGTTTTCTCTCTCTTATTTAGTCAAAAATTTCTCCATAAATATGATGAATGCACTATACCTTGTTCTGCTAATTTGTTTACAGTATCAATCTTTATATTTAGATCAGGTATACATTTGGACTTTTTTCTCGTGTATGGTGTCAGGCATTGGTTTATGCCCTGTTTCCACCACATGATTATCCAATTTTCTCAGAATTTTTGTCAAACAGTGAGTTCTTATCCCAGAAACTGGAGTCCTTGGGTTTATCAAACAGTGGATTGCTGTATTCATTGACTACTGTACTGTATCTTGAGTACCTAACCTATTCCACTGGTCTGCCCCTCTGTTTCTTAGCCAGTACAAAGTGGTTTTGATAACTGCTCCTTTATAATATAATTTGAGATCTGATAGCACTAGGCCACCTTCCCTAGCATTTCTTTTCATTAGTTCCCTTGATATTCTGGACCTTTTGTTCTTCCAGATGAATTTTGATATTATTTTTTCTAGCTCTATAAAATTATTTTTGGTAGTCACTTTTCTATATCTTATCCAGTATTAGATAGCTTTACAATTACCACCTTATAGCACAATTTAAGATCAGATAATACTAGACTTCTTTCCTTTATATTTTTTCATTAATTCTTTTACTATTCATGACCTTTCCTTTATCCAAGTAAATTCTCTTATTATCTTTTTTTGAACTGAGTAAAATAACTTTTGATAATTTAACTGGCATGGCATTGAATAAGTAGATTAGTTTACATAGAATGTTCATTTTTATTATATTAACTCTGTCCACCCATGAACAATAAATATTTCTCCAATTATTTAAATCTGATTTTATTTGCTGAAGAAGTGTTTTATAATTATGTTCATGTAGTTCCTGGGTTTGCCTTTGCAGGAATATTTCATGGTATTTTAAGCTATCTACAGTTATTTTAAATGAATTATCTCTTAATATCTCTTCTTGCAGGGCTTTGTTGATGTCATCTAAAAATGATAATTTGTATGGTTTTAATCAATATCTTACTACTTTACTAAAGTTAAGAGCTGTTTCAATTAACTTTTCAGTTGAATCTCTAGGATTTTCCAATTCTATCATCATATTATCTGAAAAAGAGAGATAGTTTTATCACCTCATTGTCCATTCTGTTTCCTTCAATTTATTTTTTTTTTCTTTTTTGCTATTACTAGAATTTCTGGTAAAATGTTGAGTAATATTCATTGTAATAGGAATCTTTGTTTCATTCCTGATCTTACTGGGAAGTCTTCTAGCTTATCCTTATTACAGAAAATACTTGCTGATGCTTTTTGGTAGGTACTTCTTATCATTTTAACGAAAAATCCATTTATAGCTGTACTTTCAAGTGTTTTTAGTAGTCCTGAGTGTTGTATCTTGTCAAAAGTTTTTTTTATGTATTTGTTGATATACTCATATGACTGTTGTTATTTTCATTATTGATATATTTAATTGTACCTCATATTAAACCATTCCCGAATTCCTGGCATAAATTCCACTTAGTCACAATGCATAATCTTTGTGACATATTGGTATAGTAAAAATATCTCATCTTTTTGATAACCATATTCTTCCAGTGTTGTTACATGACTATGAGATATGGAACATAGTGTTCTCCAAAGAAAATGAATATTGCACAAATCATATAAATATTACACAAAATTATACAAAAAAGACAATTGGGCTGTAATATAATAAATGAATAATGTTGAAGAAGCACATGAGTAATGTCTAGTTTCAGGAGAATGTGTGATTTAAAAACAAAAGAAGATGAACTGGTCTTGTTGACATGGGGAATAATGACAGATCTGGGTTTAACTGCCCCACTGCTACCCTTTTCTATCAGTAGAAAATGAAGAAAGTCTCTAGTATATGGAGTGGATCCTTTCTGCTGGATATAATGGAAGGCATGAATAAGCTTTACATGGAATGGGGTGCAATCTGCGTTGTTAGAGGTAACAAGCACATATGTTACAAGTAAATCAATTTGTATACTGCTGAGATAGTGCACTTCCAAAAAACAATGACTAGGAATGAGAGAGAACCTGAGACCATACCTTTTAAGGAATGGTTGAAGGGTATGGATTATTTAATACATTTTTGGTTCATTGATTAATTGATTGGGGAGAGAAACAAGAACTGGGGGAATGTAGAGGCAATTTTCAAGTAACTAGAAGACTGTCCTGCAGAAAGGAGTTTAGACTCATTGTGATTGACCCCAGAGTCAGTAAGTGAACATTTTGAAGACATAGAGTTAAGCTTGAATAAATGACTAACTTCATTACAATTACATGTCTATCAAAGGAGGTGCCTTAGGATGTGGAACATCTCTCCTTCAGTGGAGATCATTAAACACAGGTGAAATGAAAATTTTTTAGTTGTGTTGTACAGTTCAAGCATGAGTTGAGTGAGTGAGAGTCTGAAATCCTTCCCAAATCTGAGATTGTTACTCCGTAAATTGAAATTCAAGATAAATGAGTAGATGGAAAGAAAACACCTTCCTCACTTCAATAAATTCAAGTCATCAGTCCTCCTTGATCAACATCAATCAATTAATGGTTAAGAATTTCAACTTTTCCTTCTCTTCTTCTTTCTGTCTTGATCGCGTTAAGCTACGAGCTCCTTGAAATCAAGAACTGTCTTTCACCTCTCTTTGTATCTCTAGCTCTTACCACAATTTCTGACACATAGTAGGTGCTTAATAAATGTTTATCAACTCTAAGATACTTGACTTATTACAGAACCTAAGGTAGTACCTTTCACATAGTAAGGATAGGGACTAAAGTTGGAGAGGGAAGTGTAGCGGATGACCTGCGTCCCTACATGGCTTGGTGATGTGGTTGAAAGAAAAGAGTCACGGGAGGCGGGAAAAGATAGACCAGTTCCGTTTATTGATCTGAGGGTTAGGGTTTATATAGACAACATCTGCAAGTCCACGTGACATTCTGCTCGTCTCCTGTCCTAGTGATTTGGCCACACTTATTGTCTTTAAAGACTATTAACCTAGAGAACATCTATTTTACATATCCCTTGTTTTCTGTAGTTCCCACGTTTGTCTCACGGAGACAGCAACATCTGGGAGGCATGGAGAGCCATTTCAGATGATAATGAGCACAGTCTCCAAGAACAATTTCCCCCGAAAGGTCTTTCCTGATCTTGTCAATAGCACTCCACCCTGGCCCTCAACAGGGAAGTCGTAGATGAGGAAACTCCTTACCAATTCAATTTAGCATGTCTTCTGGAGATTATAACCTTAACATTGTCTGGGACAATGACAAACGTCTTGAACAAGATCACAAAGGCAGTATGTACTTCCTGGCTCCACGACTGGCTGACTCACTAGCCACTAAACCACACTGCTTCTTTTTCACATAACAGGTGTTCAATAAAGACAGAAAAAAATGAAAAAAATGAAGGCAGAAATTAATGGCCCTTGACAATTTCTACATTGAAAGCACTGAGGTTAATCACTGTCTTCCCTTTTCTTAGAAGCTCTGTGCTCATAAACAAACAGATCCAGAGAACAGCACAGCTGGATCAAAAACAAACACCCTTGTACACACTGAGTGCAAATAATCCCAGCTGTTATGCAATAAAGAAGCTGCAAACAGGAACAGTTAAAACTGTTTTAAAGAAATAATTCCTTTCACAAAGTAGCCTAAGGCCCATCAGATAATACTGAGAAATAAAAATTACCATGTAAAACTAGCCTTGGGGACTCCACAATCAAGGCTAGGGAAGAATGGGAAGAGAATATGTATATTTAAAGTAAACTGATGGAGACTGAAACCAAATGGTGGGATGGATAGCTTCAGAGTGAGATTTCTCAGGGTAAAGTGACTCTGCTGCTTTCCAATCTTTTGTGGGAATGTCTTTGTGGACTTAAATTCTGTTTGTGTTCAGTTAATGTAAAGACTCCTTATTTGTTTTAGGTGTGACAATAAAAATCAAATCATCAAATTATTTATGGAGCATCTCCCCTGTGACAAACCCTCTGCTGAGAGTTATATTACTGGTATGACTGATTTGAGGGGACATTTCCCAGTAGGTCTACAAGGAGTATTGGTTTTGCTGAATTATACAATCTCTGAGGTAAAAAGAAACTCAAAATAGAACCTGTACCTGAAGAGATATCCCTTATTATATCACTAAAAGTTTGTAATCTACATTTGACTTGAAGACCTCCAGGGATCAGGATCACCACATCTTCCCAAGGCAATCCAAGTCATTTTTGCATAACACTAATTATTAGGATATTTTTCATTAAATTGAGTTGAAATATGTCTCTAAGAAATCTCTACTTCCCTTGTGTGTCCACACACACATACACACACACTGGCTCTCTCCCTTCCCCTTTCTCTCCATCCCTCTCCCCCTCTATTTCTCCCTCCCCTTTCACACTCACATAAACTCACACATACATGCGCTCTGTCTTTCACACACACATACACACAGCACATTCTAGTGATCCCAGTTCCATCCTTGAGGGCCATGAACATCGAAGGCATTGAGTCCACCTTGTCTGCAGTAGTCCTCTCAAACACTGGAATCCAGCTGTTTATGGTTCCTAAAACTCATCTTATCCAGCCTAACACTCCAGATTCCACCAAACATGTTTTGTCTGCACAACCTCCAGTAGTCTGACACTATCAGTGGTCCTACCCTAGATGTGTTCCAGTTCATCAACATCTTTCATACATTTTGGCACCGGGAACTGAGAATAATATTAAACATTGGGTCTGACCAGAGTAGCATATAATGTGATTGATATACATTAATATGATTTTGATTGTTCAGAATGTGAAATTTCTGCTAACAGGAAGTTGTCTTTTTACCAGATTCATTCAGCAAATACCTGTTATGTGCAAGAGAAGTGACAAGGCTTAATAGATAGAGTTTCTAACTGGATGCTTGATGTCATAAAAATACTGTTCATTAATGAGAACCATTATTGAGCAGAATAAGGGACAGGAACACCTGAGTTCACATTTAGCCTCTAATACTAGTAGCTGTGTAACACCTTGGGTTAGTTACTTATCTTTTATGTGTCTTTCATATTTCTGTGGAAAAAGTAGGAAGGAACAAAGGAAGGAAGAAAGAAAAGAAGGAAATAAGAAAAGAAAGAAAGAAAGAAGAAATGAAGGAAAGAAGCAAGGAAAGAAAGAAGGAAAGAAAGACAGGAGGGAGGAAGGAGGAAACAAATTTTCTAAGAGTCAACAATGTGCCAGGCACTTTAAAAATATTATCTCATTTCATCCTTACAACAACTCTGGGTGGTAAGTGCTGTTATTATCCATATTTTATAGTTAAGGAAACAGGTAGACAGAGGTTGTAACTTCCTCAGGATCTACATATCTAGTAAATGTCTGAAAGCAGATTTGAACACTGGTCTTCCTGAATCCAGACTGGTTTTCTAAGTATGTACCATTAACTGCTTCTCCACATGGCCATCCTTCTAGTTACACAGGTTTGAAACCATATGTTCGTTACCTCCTCCCTCTCACACCATATCTCCATTCAGGTGCCGAATCTTATAGATTCTACATACCCTGCATCTCTCCTACCTATCAGTCCTTTTCTCTCCACTTTCACAGCCCCTTTCTCATTGAACTATTGCATTAGCCTCCTAATGGCTCTCCACATCTTGTTTCTCTCACCCTCATTCTATCCTTCACATAACTTCCAAAGAGAATTTCCTAAATCACAACTCTTACTGTGACACTCACAAAACTCTGGTAGCAAACTGTTACCTCTGGGAGCAAATGACTCTTCACCACCTGACCCCATCCTTCTTTTATGTCCTTACTGACTAATATTTTTTTTTTTATTTTTCACACATGGTGCCCTGTAGACAAATTAACCTCCTTGTTTTTCCTCATATATGGCACCAATCTCCCTTCATGCTTTTCTGCACTTTCTGGTTCTTCATGCCTGGAATGCACTACCTCCTCAACCCTTCAAATTTCTAGTTTCCTTCCAGTTTCAGCTGAACCATGACCTTCTCCACAAAGTCTTTTCTGATTTCCCCATATTTTCTACCTTCCCTTCCCTCTCCCACAAATCTTGCACCTCTTTAGTACATATCTGCACAGATTTCCTTCTGCCTACAATAGACTGGAAGCCCTTCAAGAGAAAGGATAGTTTCATTGCTCTCTTTCTGCCTTCACCGCATTGTTGATTGATGTCTCAGAGAAAGATGGAAGAAGGGGACAGGAAGATAGCTAACAAGGACAAAGTTATAAAGCACTGATTAGTATGCAGAGAGGGACTTTCTATTTGACAGATATGAGGAGGGATTCATTGAGAGGGAGATAATGAAAAGCAGAGCTGCCAGGGAACGACATTAAGCGTGGAAGCAATGTCCTTAAGAAGTCAGGAAAATATGGAAAAAAGAACAAAGGAGGAGGGACCCTTTTGGAGACATGGACAGAAACACTGTATGAAACTGAAGGGATATAGAAATAGAAGCATGTTGAGGTGAAGACAAGGTGATATGCAGGATATTATGCTGGAGGACTCCAATCTTTTCAACAAGCCAGGACAAAACAAAAATGAAACTAAGTATGCAGGTAATGGAGGTTTGTAAAGGAGGTGGACAACTAGAATCAGTTCAGCTTGCTTGCAAACCTCCCTTAACCAGATTTCTAATTCATTTTATGCCTAAATATGGGTTCACACTCACTTGTTCTTTTTGGGAAGCATGTTGTTGGTGTTCAGTTGTTTCAGTTATGTCCAACTTTTCATGACCTCATTTGGGGTTTTCTTGGCAAAGATACTGGTGTGGTTTGCCATTTCCTTCTTCAGATCATTTTACAGATGAGGAAACTAAGGCAATCAGGATTAAGTGAATTGCCCAGGGTCATATAGCTAGTAAGTGTCTTAAGGTTGAATTCGAATCCAGGTATAGATTTTAGGCCTGGTGCCATATCCACTGTTTCACTTTGTGGACCATACTGGTCATAGGATTTTCTTGGAAAAAATACAAAACTGGTTTGCCATTTCCTTTTACATTGTATTAAGGCAAATATAAGTTAAGTGACTTACCTAGGGTCACAAAGATAGTAAGTGTATGAGGTCAGATTTGAGCACAGATCTTTCTGACTTCAGGTCCAGAGTCTAGGCCCAGTGCTGTATCCCTTATGCAACCTCTCTTTGGGAAAGGTATAGAAATACAAATCAATACTTTACCTTTGTCAACTGAAGTCCTGTGTGGTAAAATCCAAGAAATTAGAAATTAGAAGGAATTTTTTATCTTCCCTCTTTGCCTCCCTCCATCTCCCTTTTCCCCCCACACGATGTTTTGCATGATTGCATATGAATAACCTGTATCAAATTGCTTAACATCTCAGGAAAAGAGAAGAAGGAGGGAGGGAGGGAAAGAATTATAGAACTCAAAATTAAAAAAAAAAACCCCTCAATGCTAAAATTGTTTTTTAACATGTAAATAGAAAAATAAAATATTTTTAATAGAACTATGTCCAAATGATATATGCATCTAGATTAAGGACAAATTTTTTTAATCTTTAGTTGGTTTTTTCATATTATATAAACACTAATACTGAACACAGTATACAAATAGACAAAGTTGGATCAGGAGAGGATGAACAGTCCTGAGACAACCATCTTCTCTAAGATATCTTTAATAATCACGAAATTTCTTTCAAAGTGATGTCTGTCCAATTAAAAGTAAATTAAATATTTTAAGTACCTTGCATTATCTAAAAATAGACAATGAAAGGGATAGTGGCCTTTGTCATTTTTACTGAAGACAAATAAAATCAAATGATCTTCCAATTTAGAATAAAAAACATTTATAAGTTCTTAAAATGAATTATTATTCTCTTCGGAAAGTAAATTCAAGAGTACAAATGATTGCTGTCTTTAGAAAAATAGATTAGAATGCATGAAAAAATAACTAATCCTTAGAAATCTCTTAGAAAATATCACAGCCTTTTCCCTTACCATTTTTTTCTTTCCTGTGATGTTTGGACTCACTGATCCTTTCTTTCCCACTTTCCTATTTCTCAGCCATACAATATAACTTCACTGCCTTTGGTCTGGACCAAATTAATTTTGAGCAAGCAATGACAAATCCAGTTCTGAACTGGATATGTCCCAAAAGAGAATGGAAGAGGTGTGTCACCAATAGTTTCTGCAGAAACCAAGTGGAAAAGAGTAACATCCATTAAGAAATTTTTTAAACATGAAACAAGGTAGCCATCAGTTTTAAAGTGTGGCTTCTGGAAAAATCTCTTCTGAACTTTTGCCTAATTTTTATTTCTTGAATCAATGTCATCATTTGACAACTGAATTAGTAATTTTGATTTGTCAGGATTTAATGGAATTAACTAGAACAGCCATCAAACATCCATTCCACTGTAAAAGTGAAGTGAGCTATGTCTTCCTTACGTGTGTGTGTTTGTCCTTAGTTGCTGAAGAAGACCACGCTGTCAGAGAATTAATGACATGACTTGCACTTGACTTTGTTTTGAGTGAGAGAGGGCTGTGGAGGTCATCAGCCTCACTTCTCCTCCAGAGCCATCTGAATCCAGTGACCAAATATTCATCAGGATGATTGGAGATGACCCAGAATGAGGCAATTGTGGTTAAGTGACTTGCCCAAGGCAGTGAGTGTCAGGTGTCTGAGGTGAGATTTGAACTCAGGTCCTCCTGACTCCTGCACTGGTGCTCTATCCACTGCACCACCTCGTTGACACCTGTATGTCATCCTTACATAGATACATATGGACATATCAACCCATGTTTTTCTTTCCCTCCAGTATGCCTTCTTTTCCCACAGATCTAACCTTATAGCTTCATTTTCCATTTAAGATCCTTTCAAATCATTCTGGGGAATGTGGTCAATGGGTAAAAAACCTTTGTTTTTCTTATTAACAATGTTTCATCAATGGCTTTGCTTTCACACTTGATTTATATGGGAAGATATGCGACTTCTTTCCCTACATAGTAAGTCTTCCCTTGACACAAAGATTTAAAAAAAATAAATCAATAACCTTATTGACTGCATTTTGTAGCCTAGATAACATCCTTCATGAAGTGTCCTACATCCTTATAAATGAGAGGTACAATTTATGTGATAATTACAATTACATAATGTTCAGTTTGGTTTTTTTAATTGACATTATTGTAGCGATGGCATTCTCTTTCTGGTTCTTGTTATCATTTCAATACACATCACTCTCCAAAGAATATTCAATCAATGGGTTGACACTTTGTTTCCCACTCTTCACCACTGCAAAAAGTGATGCAATAAATACTTTGTTAAGTTAAAATTTTGGTGTATACAGCTAACTTATTCCTGTCTGAACTTTTTAGGGTATATTTGCTATGGTGGGATCTTTAGGCATGGATATTCAATTTTGTTTTAATTCTAAATCTTCTTCTAAAATTGTTGGACCAATTCGCTACCCCAATTATAAATCAGTATGCTTGCAGATGTTCCATCTTCCCTGTCCCTTTCCCACCCATCTATTTTTCTCTTTTGTTATTATTATGAGTTTGCAACATGCCTCAATCAACAGGCTCATATGCTTTGTCTGTATTTTTCTTACTCTGAGATTTGCAATAAGCTTTTGTACAATTATTAAATGTTTGCAGTTCTCTTGAGAGAATAATTCATATCTTTTGACTACTGAAGAATTGCATTTGATCTTAAAAATTTATGTCACCTTTGTATATATCTTTGGTATCATACCTTGACCAATGATATTTTATGCCCTTTTAAAATTAAATTTTATTTATTTTCCAATCAGGTAACATTTGCCTTTCTTCTCTCTCCACCTTACTTCCAATTGAGAAAAAAAGAAAAAAAGAAGTAAAACTAATTTCTGCATTGGTTATGTCCAAAAGAAATTTGTGTAAGCATATGTGTATACATACACACATACTCATTGTACACACATATATTAATATGTGTGAGTGTTTCAATACACAATTTGAGTCTTTCACCTCCACTACGAGGTAGATAACATGCTTCACTCCTTGGGAATCCTGAATGGAATCCAATATTCCAATTTCCAAATTTGGATTTGACTCGTACTAGATTTACTGATCAGAGTTTCTACATCTCTCAAAGTTGTTTGTCTTTACAATATTATCGCATAAATTATTCTCCTGCTTCGTTAGCTTCACTCTGCTTTTGATCATACAAGATTTTCCAAGTTTCTTTGAGAATTACACACTTTTTGTGAGTGCCCATTGACGTCTTCCTTCTTATCCTAGCCACAGTAATTTTGCTTGTGCGGCATTCAATTCCATGCTACTGAAAATATCTTTTGAAAAAACCTCTCACTTTAAGTTAAATTTTCTCCCATAGTTACGACTGTAAGAAAGTATTTCCATTTATTTTCCTTCATTTTAAAAGATAGTGTTACTTTTTGTACACAAGTAATTTATGCACTTGAAAGTTGTAGTGAAATTAATATAAGATGATACTCTGCTCCAAACCTCATACTCTTTTTGGTATATGTCAAAGATTTCTAACTTTGATATCAGTTCTTATTCAATGAGTGTATTTTCTTAAGAAGTTATATCATGAGTTGTTATGGAATTGGACCGTGACCACATTTTTTTTTTTTGATTCTTGATAATCTAGTCTTTTCCACTGATCTCCTTTTCTATTTTTTAAAATATGGTAAATAGTTTTGATCACTACTTCATTACAATATAGTTTGAGGCCTGAATACATATATATGTATATATATGTATATATATAATATATATACATATATATTCTCCACTTCTTCCTCTTTCCCATCGCAATTTTCCTTGAGTTTCTAGACCTTTTGTTCTTGCAAATGAATCTTATTTTTTTAAGATTTTTTTTATTTTTTTAAGATTTTTTTTATTATTTTTAAATAAATTTATTTGTTTAACTTTTTTACATTCATTTTCACAAAATTTGGGGGTTACAAATTTTCTCCCCCATTTGTCCCCCTCCCCCCCCACCCCAATACACCAAGCATTCTAATTTCCCCTATCACCAATCTGCCCTCTCTTCTATCATCCCTCCCTTCTCTTGTCCCCCATCTTCTCTTTTGTCCTGTAGGGCCAGATAACTTTCTATCCCTCATTACCTGTATTTCTTATTTCCTAGTAGCAAGAACAATACCCGACAGTTGTTCCTAAAACTTTGAGTTCCAAATTCTCCCCATCCCTCCCTCCCCACCCATTCCCTTTGGGAAGGCAGGCAATTCAATATAGGCCATATCTGTGTAGTTTTGCAAATGGCTTCCATAATAGTAGTATTGTGTAAGATTAACTATATTTCCCTCCATCCTCTCCTGTCCCCCATTTCTGCTATTCTCTCTTTTGATCCTGTCGCTCCCCAAGAGTGTTGATTTCAAATTGTTCCCTCCTCATATTGCCCTCCCTTCCATCATCCCCCCCACCCTGTTTATTCCCTTCTCCCCCACTTTCCCATATTGGTAAGATAGATTTTCATACCACCATGAGTGTGTATTTCATTCCTTCCTTTAGTCGAATATGATGAGAGTAAACTTCATGTTTATCTCAGCTCCCCTCTTTTTCCCTCCACTAAAAAGTCTCCTTCCTGCCTCTTCTATGAGAGATAATTAGCCCCATTCCATTTCTCCCTCTCTCTTCCCAATACATTTCTATCTCACCGTTTACCTTCATTTTTTTAAGATTTGATCCCATCCTATTCAATTCACTCTGTGCTCTCTGTCTCTGTGTGTGCGTGTGTGTGTGTGTGTGTGTGTGTGTGTGTGTAATCCCGCCAACTACCCAGATACTGAAAAGTTTCAAGAGTTACAAATGTTGTCTTTCCTTGTAGGAATGTAAATAGTTCACCTTTGGTCAGTCCCTTATGACTTCTCTTTGCTGTCTACTTTTTCATGCTTCTTCTCATTCTTGTGTTTTGAAAGTTCAAATTTTCTTTTCAGCTCTGGTCTTTTCATCAAGAATGCTTGAAAGGTCCTCTGTTTCATTGAAAGACCATATTTTCCCCTGAAGTATTATACTCAGTTTTGCTGGGTAGGTGATTCTTGGTTTGAGTCCTAGTTCCTTTGACTTCTGGAATATCCTATTCCACGCCCTTCGATCCCTTAATGTAGAAGCTAGCATATGTGTGTCTTTCTACTCCACCATCTTGGCTCCTCCAAATCTTATTTTGTTGTTTCTTATATAGTTTGATTCTGTGACATGAAATCTTTTTTCAAATGTAGGTGATATTATCTATATTTGTGTGTATATGGATAGAATTTATACTATATTGATATTGGTCAAATATTAGCAATGTATGTTTCTTCAATTCTTGAAGTCTTCTATTTCTTTAGTGTTTTGAGATGGCTTTTGAAACTTTCCCAATTACTGAGAATAATGAGTGGATTTTCTGAATCAGTCACATGTTTTAAAATTTGCACAATTCAAGCTTATAATTAGGTAAAATATTTCCATCCCAATGGAAATATATGAACCAAATTCAAACAATGTGACCACCACTCTAGGGGATTCATACCTTGCAGCAATTGTGATCTAGTTGCATATGTCTTGGGCCATCCAGGATAGTGCCTCCAAAATAGTTTATGTACACAGTCGTTAGTTTCAATGAGACATATCCATTATTTTCTCATTTAAAAAATCCACTTAGAAATTTTGATTATTTTTCTGAGTTTGTTTCATATCTAGTTAATTTACTAAAGCCAATAATTATTACAATGAGTTTCCTGTATGATTGTCTAGAATTTTCTAAGTAAATATGTCATCTTCAAATAGGGGATTTTATTTTGCCATTTTTTGCCTTTTCACTTCTTTCTTATTAGTAATATTTCTAAAATTAAAATAATCATATAAAAGGAGAAAATCCATGTTTTGAGTTCACATTGAGGTCTAATATTCCCTACTGCAAATGATTCCAGATTCTAATTTCTTATCATTTTGGAGGAAAATATGTCATTCTCTGTCTATGCTTTTCAGGATTTTGTTTGTTTATTTTAAGCATCAATGGGCATTTAATATTAAGCTATTATATTTTTAAGATATTTAATATTTAAAAATATTATATATTTTAATTTTAAATAAAATTTTTAAAAATATGATTAATACGTATAGTTCATCGTCAATTTTAAATATTAAAAACACACTAGAAATTTCACTTAGCTGCAAATAGTATAATAATATTTGAAATCCTTTTCACACACATGAACATACAGAGGCATTACATGAACACAATTACAAAACACTCTATGCAAATACAGATTTATATAATTGAAGAAATATTAATTGGAAGACTGAGTAAATATGATAAAAATGACCATCCTGTCTAAATTAATTAACTTGTTCTTTGTTATTCTAATCTGACTATTAAAGAATTACTTTATGGAGCTAAAAAATAATAACAATTCATCTGGAAGAACAAAAGTTGAAGATTATCAAGGGAACCAATGGAAAAAACAAATGCTAAGGAAGGGAAACTTCCAGGACCATATTTCAAAGTCTATTACAAAGTGCAAATTATCAAAACAATTTGGTATTGGGTTAGAAATAGAGTAGATGATTAGCAGAATAAATTAGATATACAAAATACAGAAGTAAATGAGCATAAAAGTCTAGTGTTTGATAAAACCAAAGTCCCAGTTACTGGGGGCAAGCATGCAATATTTGACAAAACAGAACAAAACAAAACTGCTGCTAGAAAAACTAGGAAACTGTGTGGTAGAAAGTAGGTTTAGATCAACATCTTATACTTCATGTCAAATTAAGCTCAAAAAAGGTACATGATTCAGGCATAAAGGGTGACATCATAAGCAAATTAGGGGAGAATGGAAAAAAAAATCTGTCAGATCTATGAGCAAGGAGGAGTTTATAACCAAATAAGTGATAGGATTATAGGAGGTAAAAATAGATCGTTTTTGTTACATAAAATTAAAAAGTTTTCTTTCACAAATAAAACCACCACAGTAAAATGTGTGCCTGTGTGTGCCAGGCACATGCAAACAACTCATTTGATCTTCATAACAACCCTGCAACGTATAAGCTTTTATTATCCTTATTTTACAGTTGAGGCAAGCAGAGTTTAAGTGACCTGTTCAGGGCTGTATCTGAGACCTGATTTGAATTCTAGTCATCTTGTCTCCAGGAGCAGTACTCTGTCTATTGTGCCACCTAGGTGCTTCCTAGGTATATACTCTGTATAAGCTACCAGGAAGGAAAAAATTCACACATGTTTCACAGCTTAGAACCTAATTTCCTAGTACCCCATTACATGGCTGAGAGTGTTTTAATCCTCCCTACCTATGAACTCAGACAACTCAAGCAAACTCAGAGTCAATTTAGCACTTATTAAGTGTCTCCCATGTTCAAGGACATAGAGACCATTACCATATGGCATTGCCAAACCACTGAGAGCACAGAGATAAAGTGAGAACTATTCCATGATCTTGAGGAGTATAAATTCTACTTGAGAATACAGCAGTTAACAGATTAAATACATATAATTAAACTTGGAGAGGGAAAGAACTCTTCACAGTCCAAAGGATCAGGAGAAACTTCCTGCTGGGAAAATATCCAAGCCATGCATCAGAAGAGACTGATCATTTCAAGAAGTAGAAGGGAGGAGATAGCCCCAGTGGTGAGAGATGGAGTGAATAACAAATAAGCCACTTTGGCTGTAACAGTGGTCATGTGAAAGGGCATACTGTGAAATGAGTGAAATCCAAGAAAACATCTCCCCGTTTTAAGTTCACTTTGAATTTCAATTTCACATTAGCGCAACTTCCACCTGGACTTACCATGCTAATTTCAAAAAGAGTGAAAGTGACTAGACTTTGGCAAGGAGAGAGACTTCTTATTACAGCCCAATGTCAAGGGCAGCTTGATCCCCAAGGAGTTCACAC
The DNA here is from genome assembly GCA_023548195.1 of Bettongia penicillata ogilbyi. Lineage (NCBI taxonomy): Eukaryota > Metazoa > Chordata > Mammalia > Diprotodontia > Potoroidae > Bettongia > Bettongia penicillata. The sequence goes on along the minus strand of JAJHZJ010000124.1, from coordinate 2,757,650 downwards.
TTGGATCAAGCATGGAGCTGCTGGTCCTGTCAGAACACTTTATTATTATTTTACGTTTATTTATATGATGAGGAAGAAATAGGAGAAAGTATTCACACTCTAGGGTTATTCTCATTTCTCATTGTCTGGGCTCACTTCCCTGGTTTAGATATTCATTTTTGAAAAAAAAAAGTTGAACTTACTATAAGTGAACATATCCCTATTAGGCAGTGCTTTGATTTGTTTTTCGAAAATGAATGCTTAGTGAATTGAGTTGAATCCATGTTTATGAAAGAACTATATTCAACCAAAGTCCTTCCTCTTCATACCTTTTGAATTAGGGTAGACTTTTTTCCCTAACAGGAGACAAAGTTGTCTTGGCAATTTGATTAGCCCAGAGGGTTAAAAGTCATGCTGGGTTTCCTATTGATTTCTATGTATATCAATATATGTATATCTATCTATCATCTATCTCTATGTCTATCTATTTATCCATCTATCCATCTCTCTGTATCTATCTGTCTGTCTATCTATCTATCTATCTATCTATCTATCTATCTATCTATCTATCTATCGATCGATCGATTGATGTGTTTTTCTGGTCTCCGAAGGTATAGACATTCTTAACCAATGTGAAGCTGGGACCCTTTTAGACTTGATGCTTGTCTCAAGATCATGTAAGCCGCCATGCTATTCTCTGCTGACAAGACACATATAGAGGGGAAGGAGTTCACGCCTATCTTTGCTGAGTATTCTTTCTATGCTATGGATAAATCAATCTCCTTTTAACTATTCAATGACCTGAGAGTATCTCATTTTTTTCCAACACCAACCTAAACTAACAGCTTGAGTCAAACTCATTCATGATTTTGGGAGGAGAGAGAGAAAAGTCTTTACAGATGAGTCTTGAATGCTTTCATCCACTGTGGATCTCATGAAATGACTCATACATACTTCTCTAGCTTTTCTAAACCAAACACTTCAATATGATATCAATGACAATACGTAGGGAATTAGAATAACAGTCCCGTAGTTTTTCAAGTAAAGTTAAAAGTCATTCATGCATGACATTCATGATTTTTTTGAGCTGAAATTTTGTTACTTTCATTTTTTTAAAGAAGTAACTTTCACATGATTGTGATGCAATAGTACCATACTACCATTACATGAAATGATAAACTGAATGATTTCAGAAAAACACAGAAAGACTTGTGTGAAATAATGAAGGGCGAAATTGTCAGAACCAAGAGAACATTACATATAGTAGCAGCTATACTGTTTTAAGAATAAAATTATTTTGTATTATAAATATCCAAATTAACTAAGAAAGCTAGATGAAGGAATATATTATCTGAATCCAGAAAAAGAACTGATAAATAGTAGTATGTGTAGAATATATATATATATGTATTATATACACATATGTGTGCATAGATATACATATACATACACATATACGTATACACATAAGTATACAGTTTGTATATATAGAAGTAATCTTTCAGGCTGTGAGGGAGGGAGAAAAAAAAGAAATCTTCACGATAATTTTGTTGTATATTTGAAAGGAATAGTAAGTTGTAAACAGTAGATTTGTAGTTTCAGATGCAACCATCTTTTTTACTGTACCATGTTATGGCAATGTTTGCTATATTTCATAAATGAAAAATAAAATGAAAAAAATTGAAAGTCACTTTCAAATTTTTTTTTTATAGACTCACTGCTCATTTGGCCAGCAGACCATCATGTGTTTGATTCAGTATGAAGAAGCCTGTACTACAGTGGATAGAAATATGAATTTGGAATGAGGAAGTCCTAGGATCAAATTTTGCCTCTGGCAGTAACTGACTGACCACAAGCAAGCCAGTTAGTCAGTAAGCATTTATTAAGCACCTATCCTGTGGCAGACATCATGCTAAGATACTGTGAATATAAAGATAGGGAAAAAACAATCCTTGGCCCAGAGGAGATTACAATTTAATGGGGGAGAAAATATGCAAACAACTGTATGTAATAAGTTGAATTCAAGGTAAATAGGAAACAACAGAAGGAAGACATTGGAATTAAGAAGGACTGGGAGAGGTTTATTGCAGAAGGTGAGATTATAATTGCGACTTGAATCCATGGGGAGCCAATGAGGCCACCGAGTGAAATAGCACAGAGGAAGAAGAGAGGAGGGCCAGAACAGAGTTCTGTAGGACCTCTGTTAGCAACTGGATGAAGATCCAGCAAAAGATATAGAGAAGTGGGCAGAGAGGTAGAAGTGGGAGAGGAGTGTCCTGGAAACAGAAGAAAGAGTGATTGATGATGTCAAAGATGGAAAAACATTGAGAAAGATGAGGATTGAGAAAACAGTCATTGGATTTGACTATTAAGACAAAGTTGGTAATTTTTGGAGAGAAAAGTTTTGGTTGAATGATGAGGTCAGACGCCCAATATACAAAGCTGTGGAGGATCTCACAGTTTAATGGGGATGATAATATGTGTATGAAAGATTTATACAAGATAGAAGGGAAGATACTATATATATATAGTATATACATGTATGTATATATGTATATATATATACATATGTATATTATAAACAAGATACAAAGAGAAGGTACTAGTATGAAGGGGAATAGAGAAAGGCTTCTTGCAGAATATAGGATTTTAGCTGAGACTGGATGGAAGTCAGGGAAATAAGGAGGCAGGGATGAGGAAGGAGATTATTCCAGACATGGGGGATAAGCAGTGAAAATTCTTGGAGTCTGGAGATGGTGTGTCTAGTGAAAGATGGAGCGTCTAGTGCAAGGAAAAGGACTGGGGCAGGGGGAGAAATTAGAAAAAAAGAAAACTGGAAATGTGAAATATAGAATGTGTTCTTCTCTCTTTAAGGGGAGCTATATGAGATCAGGCTAGAATGGTAGTTTGAAGCCATATTCCATGGTTTCTTGAATGTCAGGATAAGAAATACATACTTTATTTGCCTGATGAGTGACTGAAACTTTAGTGAGGAGAATAATGACATGGTCAAAGTCATTTATTGGGAATTCACTTCTAGGTAGTCCCATGGAAGATGAACAGAACCATGAGAAAGTTCTTCACTTTGTAAAGTCAGAGGGATTTGGAAGGGGACTGAGACCCTCAAGGAAGGGGAGAGGTAAGGGACAGAAGGTGTTTTGACTGTGAAAATTCCAATTTAGGCTACTACTATTGTTAGATATTGAGTTTCATCTTGTGAGAGAAAAAAATTCCCATGTCTAGGTCACTCTTTCAATGGAGATCTTTGCCTCTTTCAATTTAACCAGCATCTAGTCAGTTTCTGGATTTCTATCTGTGATGCTAGAGAGTCCATATGCTCTCTTTTGAAATAAATCCTCTTTATTCGGTAAGAAGATTGTTTAGCAAATACTTATGAATTAGAACTGCCTACTTTGGCTATTCTCATGCCTTTTCTTCTTCCCCACCTCCAATCTCTCTCCAATATACACCTATTTTAAGGATTCATAGCACAGGCATGATCATGAGGTTATGACCATAATGCAAAAACATCATAGAAATATCATCACTGTAGAGATAGAACGTATCTGAGATGGTATGCAGTCCAATCTTCTCATTTTGGAGAGGAGGAAGCCAAGGCTCAACAGTTATGTGATTTTTTGCCAAAGATTACACAAAAGAACCTTGTAAGCTAAATGTTATCATTAACCCCTGTAGATGAAGAACCTGATGCTGAAAGAGTGACTTGCCCAGGCCCGAGAGCTCAGAAGTATCTAAGACTGCTTTAAAATTCATGTTTTCCTGACTCAAAGTTCAGGAAATTATTGTCTCTATTTTCTTGTTCATTCCAAAATGGCCATGCTGCAAGTCTGAAACCACGACGAACGGAGTGTCATTGACGGGGTAAGCACAATAATAACTGGCAAATAGTTTATTATCGAAATAACATTCCCAGGAGACAGGAAAGGCAATGATGCCTGACTTAATGTGTGTTTAGTGCTTTTCCATTAGTGCTTGTTTTCCTAATGTAGCTCATTACACTATTGAGGTTTAATCATTTTCAAGCAGAAGTGATTAGCATATTTAATTTGCAATAGATGAGGATATGGGAAAGTCTATGAAAACAGTACAAAATCGATTAGTGCAATAATTACATCCTTTGCTGGCTCATCATCTATATCATGCTCGCTAAGCATGGGTGTCCCCTAAGGCTCTATCCTGGTTCTCTTTTCTTCTCTCAATTTACTCTCACAGGGTGACCTCATCAGCTTCTACAGGCTTAATTTTTACCCTTAAGAAGAGGATTTAACATTCTTTTTTTTCCACCAAATTTATTAATTTATTTTCAGTTTTCAACAATCACTTCCATAAATTTTAAATTTTCTCCTCCTCTGTCCCCAAGACAGCATACAATTTTATATGGGCTCTACACATACATTCTTATTAAACACGTTTTCACATTAGTCATGTTGCATAGAAGAATTATAGGGAATGGAGGAAACCTTGAGAAAAACAAAACAGAAAAACATTACAAAGGAGAAAAGTCTGACTCCATAGTACTTTGTCTGGATGTGGATGGCATTTTGCCTCAAGAGTCCTTTGGAGATGTTTGAGGTCCTTGCGTTGCTGTGAAAGGCTTAGTCTATCAAAATCAGTTCTCTCACACTGCGGCTGTTACTGTGTATAATGTTCTCCTGGTTCTACTTGCTTCACTCAACATCAGTTCATATAAGTCTTTCCAGGTTTTTCTGAAGTCCAACTGCTTGTCATTTCTTATAGTACAATAAGCTCTTTTGAGTCTTAAAAAATAACTATAGTTTCAAACCCACAAATTACAAGAGTTATAGCATGCTTAGGTCACAAGTCATTCTAATAAACAGAAAGTGAGGACAATAGTTAGATTATTTTGAATCAATGAACTAAAGAAGAACTGGTTCTTGCAACAAAGGGGAGGTCATAGTACAGTGATGAAAGTCCTAGACCTGGATTCGAATTCAAATGCTATTTACAAATTTTGCATGTGACTTGGAGTGAGTCACTTCAGCTTCTGAGCCCTCAGTTTCCTTATCCTGAAAATGAGGGTGTTGAAATCCACTGATTACAAAGTCTCTTCTAATTTGGACAACCCATGATTCTAAGGATCACCTGGTATAATGTTTACAATTACCAATGTAAAGTTTTAACTGTTAACTGGCTTTAAGGTTGGAATTCTGTCAAGTAATAGTCAATTCCCACCTGTATATCATTCATCAAAATATTCTCAAAGATGATTTTAAAATGCTCTTACCTCAGTATTCTTTTTCTTTTTTTTAAATAAAAATTTATTTATTTAAGTTTTTACATTCATTTTCACAAAATTTTGGGTTCCAAATTTCTCCCCTCTGAAATAGCAGGGGCTATTGCTTCAAATCCACATACACAGATGCAAAGAACTTGGAGGACAATGAATTCAGTTGACTGAATATTTGAATTTGTGTTCCACTGTAAATTGAAGCCCTTCCTTTTGACTTCTTATAAAATGTGTTTTTATCATTAAAATTGTTAAACACTTACTCCTTGACTTGAAGTTTAATTTGTGAGCCTTTTATTTGCTTGTTTCTGATAGTAATCTGTAAATTGAATCAATAAGTGATGTGCTGTCTTTATTCAAAAATTCAGTGGCAATTTTCTTATATTATTTCCTGTGGGGTGACATTCAGCTTTTTCCCATCATGTTCTTTTGGAAGATCTATAATTATTAAATTTTTCTGTGCATTGTGAGTGTTTGTTCTGTATAGAATTTGTAATTTTTGTAATTGTCTTTTGCTTTTTTTCTTATAAATTTGCTTCTATTTCTTTATTTTTGTCTTCCAAAATTTTGCTTTTACTCTTTTAGTCTCTTTATTTCTTTGAAAAAAATGTCTGTTCTGCTTTCTAGGTCCTATACTGTCATTGTTTCTGTGGTTGCTATAATCCACATTGAATTCTATAATGACTAACTAAAAAAACCCAATAACTTCATTTACATTATCTTTTTGACAGTTTTATTTCTCCTTTCAATTATTCTGAAAGTTTTGTCATTGTTCATAAGGGGACACTCCAACAGGTTGATTTTTCTGTTGTAGAACTGACATTCATGTTCTTTTGTAGTATGTTTTTGCTTTTTCTTCTCTTTGAGCTTTCATGCTTGTTCTTTCTGTATTTGTGAATTATTCCTGCTGTTGATTTATTTAACCAATGCTCTTCCTTTTGATATTTTGGTTCTAAGCTTTTTCTTGTATTTTCACTTGTTTGTTTCTGATTTCACTTCTTTAAATCATTCTCCTCCTGTAATAAATTAAAAAAATGAAACTAGGCAGCCTCTGCCTCCTTGAATTAATGATAATGGGGGTAAAACCAAGAGTAAACTATGGTGGGGATGGTCCTGTACACATTTGGATTTTCAGCCTAGAGCAGGAAAACTTATTTTCTTCTGGGCTTTCCTGAATCATCATAGTGCTCATCTTGTCCATTCCTCAGGCTTCCTTCAGTTTTCCCTTTCCTTTCTGTGATAGGGGGCTCTCGTCTATGTCTGATAGCACTTGCAAGGTGAGGGGAGTTTCAGTCTGCCCCACTTCTGGAGGTTTGGGGAAAAGCAAGGATCCCTAAACTAGGAGTTAAAGTGCAAGGTTCAAGGCTATGAGGTTGCTTACTTTGACCTTGCTTAGTAAACGGAGTGGTTAGGGTGACAGCTCCAATATTTAAATTATTATTGTCATTGTTATTGTTATTTCTCCCTATGCAGTGTTTCTGTCTTCTCTTCTTATGGATTCAACTTTAATTACTGGGCATTTGTCACATAATACTTTTTTTTTCCTGAAATTCTTTGCATAAAATGCTTTGTTTTTCTTGGATGAACAAATATTTGTTTTCACTAGTTATTTTATCAGAATCTTTGATTTTCTCAGTGTCAAAAACGTTTTGTTTAGAAATCCCTTCTTCTGTTGCAGACTAGCAACATTTTTTTGTAGCTGATAAGGAGTTGCCTAAGATAGCAAACTGATGTCTTAACTTGGAATGGTCACACACTTAGCATGTGTCAGATGTGGGATTGAACTTAAACTTCCCTCCTTCTCTCCTTCCTTCCTTCCTTCTTTTCTTCCCTCCCTACCTTCCTCCTTTCTTCCTCCCTTCTTCCTTCCTTCTTCCCTTCCTTATTTCATTCTTCCCTTCTTTCTTTCCTTTCTTTCTCTCTCCCTCTTTTCCTCCCTCCTCCTTTCTCTGTCTTTGTCTGTCTTTATTTCCCTCCCTCCAAATGTTTTAAGCTTTATAATCTCAGAATCAGTCTTGATAAATTTGGTTAATGTTCTCCTCAATGCTTTAAAAAAAGTGATAACTTGATGCATTGTGCCCTTGTGAGGAGCAGAACTAGTAAGAACTCAGAAGAGAAGAGATGTTATTCAGGCTTTCTGGTTATGAGAGGGGACACATGTGGTTCCAAGATCTCTTTAAAGAGTGACTCCTACAGAAAGACAAAGATGTCAGGAAGAAGAGTTATGTAAAAGAACTGGACCTTCAATATGTACCTGATTTCCATATTGCTAAAATATAGCCATTGAATAATTGCACATTTTCACAGAGCAAAACCCCAGCCTTGGAGAGATATGGCTTAAGGCCTTTATCTTTGCAGCATTGCCTCTCCTTGGCATTCCTTATAGTGAAGGAATGAAATCAGTGAATGATTCAGATCCACCAAAGAGAATGACTAAAGCTCTTGTTGGCTTGTACTATTTGAAGGCACCCTCAATTCATCCTCTATACAGCTAAGCCAAGGTTACCTTCAAGGACATGGTGAGCAGAGGACAACTAGCTATGGAAAGAATCTGTAGAAACATAGAACAACAAATGTGGAAGAGCAACTAATTTGGTTTTTCATTGAAGACAGAAAACAAAGAAATGGGCTTAAAGAAGGAAAGATGAGATTTAGTTAGTAAGAATGAGATTGACAGTACGGTGGGCTTAATGTTGCAAGTAAGTACCATGAGTCTGTCTTGGAGCAGTCCATAAGATTTCCTGTTGAAAGAGATCTTAAAGGTTGTTTGATTTATCACCTTCATTTTGCAGATGAAGAAACTGAGATCCCAAAGGCAATTACTCTATGGGAAACATCAACAAAGTGTACACTTGAACCTAGATTTATTGGCTCCAAATCTCATGTTTTACTATACACTCACACGGAATATGATTCTTTTTCATAAATCTCAAAAATAAAATTGATTCTTTCATTTGTCATAACTTAATAATGTGTACTCCAAAGGCAAAGGAATGGAATAGGTGACTACCTAAGGCCCTGCTCATGCATTTGATCATAATGTTAAAGAAGAGGAAAGAAAATAAAAGAGTATCCAGTCCAGTTCTAGAGAAGTGTAATTCAAGTATTGGGATTTCTATCCAGTTGATTTGGGATGATACTATTGCATTTCAACAGTTACCAGAATTAAGAGTAGGAGAATAGACTTGTTTTTTGCCAGCTTTAAATATTTTGCCAACTGTGTAAACATCATTGAGTCTAAATTTAGAAAAGAATTTGAAACTTTTGAACTTAAAATTGTGTTTAACTCTGGCAGAGTGTGTGTGCAGAATTACTCAATTTTAAAACACAATATTTCTCTGGTATCCTTAGTTAAGGGGCAAGACTTCCAAATACATGAAATATGTGTGCTTCCATAGTTCTCAGTCTCCAAATTAGGTCAAGGAAACATTTTTTCAATTTTTAAAAATGCTAATAGAATTTTACATTTTTTTCTAATCACATATAAAAACAATTTTCAACGTTCATTTTACAAGATTTTGAGTTTCCAATTTTCTTTCCTCTCTCCCTCCCTACCTCTCTTCCCTTCCCCCAGTATGGCAAGCAATCTGATATAGGTTATGTGTGTGACAAAGTCAAAAATATTTCCATATTATGAAAGAAAAAACAGAGGAGTGGAGCCAAGATGGAGGAGTGAAAGTACTGATGCACCTGAACTCTGCCACAAACTCCTATAACCTCTAAAAAGTGAATCTGAACAAATGTTAGAGTGACACAATCCATTAGAAGACAGGATGTGGAAGATTTCCAGTCCAGGACAGCCTAGAAGGTCTGATGGATGGATCTGTTAATGGGGCTGTGGGCTTGATCAGGGCAGACTCCACCCTAGCAGAGTGGAATGACCTGGGTAGACTAAGAAGCAGCAGTGCAGATTCCCAAACCTCTCAAAGCAGAAGGAGAGCCCAGTAGAACTGAGAGAGAGAAGTGAAGGGCCCATGGCAGCGGCTGCAGTCACACTTGGGGCAATCAGCCTACAGACTGAGTTTTTGAAAGTCACCAACTTGAACTTCCAGGAGCCAACATGGAGGAGTGAACTGCAAATTCCCTTACCCTCACCTTGTTGATGTCTAAAAACATATAGAATATAGCCCCAGGAATAATTCTTGAAAAATGAAGCCAGGGGGGTGGAGTCAAGATGGCGGAGTAGAAAGACTCACTGTATGCTAGCTCTGAACCCACAGCCCATGCATTTAATGTAAGAAGAGCACCCCAAAAGTTCTGGATCACTGCAGGGCATGAAGAAACACAGTGGAAGAGATTTCTGTTCCAGAGAGCCCTGGAGAGAAGTCCCCAGGGTCCGTCGGGCCCCAGAAAGTGGACCCCACCCCAGCGCTGCCCTGGCCGGGTGGCCCCAGACAAGCTGATCCGAGCAAGGTTCAGGGATGGAATCTCCAGCGGCCGGGAAGGTCCCTCTGCCCACAGACTCTACAGGTCAGTGAGAGAGACAGCTGGGCTGGACAAGAGGGGAGCGGGGTGTTTCCGTGGCTCAGGCCCCCTCGGGAGGAAACGGCGGAGGCAGAGGCAGGGGCAGGAAGTGGCGGAGGCAGAGGCAGCAGCAGCAGTGGCGGTCCCCGGGACTCCCTGAACAGCAGGCAGGCAGAATCTTCATTACTGAAGGTCTCTGCATAAAGCCCCTGAGGGAGCTGAGCCTGGGAGATGGCCCTGCCCCACCTGCTCCATCACTGAAGGTTGCTGCATAAAGCCCCTGAGGGAACTGAGCCTGGGAGGTGGCCCTGCCCCCACCCCAGCACCAGAACTAAAGTTCACATTGAATAGCAGCCATGCCTGCCGCGGAAAGCCCATTTGAATCTCAGACCCCAAGCACTAGCTGGGCGGATCTAGGCGGGGGTGGACAGGAATCTCAGAAGTCAAGTAACTGGCTGGGAAAATGCCTAGAAAAGGGAAGAAAAATAACACTCTAGAGAGCTTTTTTGAGCAAATGCAAATGATCCCAACTTTCTGATCTGATGACGATGAGGAAATATTCTTGCCATCAGGGAAAGACGTAGAGGTTGGGGCCTCTGTATCCCAGACATCCCAGGGTGATGTCTGGTGGGCTCAGGCCTTGGAAGAGCTCAAAAAGGATGTTGAAAAGCAAGTTAGACAGGTGGAGGAAAAACTGGGAAGAGAAATGAGAGCGATGCAAGAAAAGTATGAAAAACGGGTCAATACCTTGTTAAAGGAGACCCAAAAAAATACTGAAGAAAATAACACCTTGAAAAGTAGGCTCACTCAATTGGCCAAAGAGGTTCAAAAAGCCAATGAGGAGAAGAATGCTTTCAAAAGCAGAATTAGCCAAATAGAAAAAGAGGTTCAAAAGCTCACTGAAGAGAATAGTTCTCTCAAAATTAGAAGGGAACAGAGGGAGTCTAATGACTTTCTGAGAAACCAAGAAATCACCAAACAAAACCAAAAGAATGAAAACATGGAAGAGAATGTGAAATATCTTATGGGAAAAACAACTGACCTGGAAAATAGATCCAGGAGAGACAATTTAAAAATCATGGGACTACCTGAAAGTCATGATCAAAAAAAGAGCCTAGACATCATCTTCCATGAAACTATCAAGGAAAACTGCCCTGACATTCTACAACCAAAGGGCAAAATAAGTATTGAAAGAATCCATAAATCACAACCTGAAAGAGATCCAAAAAGAGAAACTCCTAGGAATATTGTGGCCAAATTCCAGAACTCCCAGCTCAAGGAGAAAATATTGCAAGCAGCTAGAAACAAACAATTACAGTATTGTGGAAATACAATCAGGATAACTCAAGATCTAGCAGCTTCTACATTAAGGGATTGAAGGGCATGGAATAGGATATTCCAGAAGTCAAAGGAACTAGGACTCAAACCAAGAATCACCTACCCAGCAAAACTGAATATAATACTTCAGGGGAAAATATGGTCTTTCAATGAAACAGAGGACTTTCAAGCATTCTTGATGAAAAGACCAGCGCTGAAAAGAAAATTTGACTTTCAAACACAAGAATGAGAAGAAGCATGAAAAAATAAACAGCAAAGAGAAGTTTTAAGCAACTTACCAAAGGTGAACTGTTTACATTCCTACATGGAAAGACAATATTTGTAACTCTGAAAACATTTCAGTGTCTGGGTAGTTGGTGGGACCACACACACACATACACACACACACATGTACACATGTGCACACACACATACACACATGCCCGCACAGAGACAGAGAGCACAGAGTGAATTGAATAGGATTGGACCATATCTTAAAAGAAATTAAGGTAAACGGTTACAGAGAAAAGTAGTGGGAGGAGAGAGGGTGAAATGGAATGGGGTAAATTATATCTCATTCAATAGGCAAGCAGGAGACTTTTTAGTGGAAGGAAAAAGAGGAGAGCTGAGAAAAAAAACAAGAAGTTTACCCTCATCACATTCGACTAAAGGAAGGAATAAAATGCACACTCATTTTGGGATGAAAATCTATCTTACAATACAGGAAAGTGTGGGAGAAGGAGATAAGCAAGGTGGGGGGGATGATGGAAGGGAGGGCAATGGGAGGAGGGAGCAATTTGAAGTCAACACTCTTGGGGAGGGACAGGATCAAGAGACAGAATAGAAACAAGGGGGGGCAGGATAGGATGGAGGGAAATACAGTTAGTCTTACACAACATGACTGTTATCGGAGTCATTTGCAAAACTACACAGATATGACCTATATTGAATTTCCTGCCTTCCCAAAGGGAATGGGTGGGGAGGGAGGGATGGGGATAATTTGGAACTCAAAGTTTTAGGAACAACTGTTTAATATTGTTCTTCCTACTAGGAAATAAGAAATACAGTTAATGGGGAATAGAAAGTCATCTGGCCCTACAGAACAAAAGAGAAGATGGGGACAAGAGAAGGGAGGGATGATAGAAGAGAGGGCAGATTGGTGACAGGGAAAATGAGAATGCTCAGTGTATTGGGGTGGGGGAAGGGGATAAATGGGGAGAAAATTTGGATCCCAAAATTTTGTGAAAATGATTGTAAAAAGTTAAATAAATAAATTTATGTTAAAAAAAAAGATAAAAACTCTATTCAAGAGAATGACAATAATGAGACAGCCTACCAAAACTTCTGGGGTGCTGTAAAAGCAATTGTTAGGGGAAGTTTTATATCTCTTAATGCTTACATTAATAAAATGGAGAAAGAGAAGATCAATAAATTGGGTATGCAATTGAAAAAGCTATAAAAAAAAAACCCAAATTGAAAATCCCCAATTAAATACCAATTTGGAAGTACTGAAACCCAAAGGAGAGATTAATAAAAATGAAATTAAGAAAACTTTTGAACTAAAAAAACAAAACTAAGAGCTGGTTTTATGGAAATACCAAAAATAAATCCATAAACCTTCAATCCATTTGATTAAAAAGAGAAAACGAAATAATCAGTACCAAAAATGAAAAAGGTGAACTCACTACCAGTGAAGAAGAAATTAAAAGAATAACTAGAAATTATTTTGCCCAACTCTATGCCCATAAATTTGACAATCTTTGTGAAATGAATGAATATTTACAAAACTACAAACTGCCCAGACTAACAGGAGAGGAAGTAAAATATTTAAATAACCCCATCTTAGAAAGAGAAATTGAAAACCCATCAATGAACTCCCTAGGAAAAAATCTCCAGGGTCAGATGGATTTACAAGTAAATTTTATTAAAATTTAAAGTGTGATTCATACCAATTCTTTATAGAGTATTTGGGAAAATTGGTGAAGAAGAAGTCCTACAAAATTCTTTTTACGATACAAATATGGTGCTGATACTTAAACTGGGAAGAGCCAAAACATAGTAAGAAAATTATAGACCAATTTCCCTAATGAATATGGATGCAAAAATTCTAAATAAGATTTTAGCATAAAGATTACATCAACTTATCAACAGAATAGTACACTGTGATCAGTTAGGATTCATACCAGGAATGCAAGACTGGTTCAATGTTAGGAAAATTATCAGCATAATTGATCCTATCAATAAAAAAAGTAACAGAAACCATATGTCTATCTCAATCGACGCAGAAAAGCTTTTGACAAAACACATCACCCATTTCTATAAAACACATTGGAGAGCATAGGAATAAATGTAACTTTCTTCAAAATAATAAGTAGAATCTAACTAAAACCATCAGCATCACATGTAATGGGGATAAACTAGATGCATTTGCAGTAAGTTCAGTAGTGAAACAAGGAGGTTCGTTATCACAACTGTTATTCAAAATGATACTGGAAATGTTACCTTTAGAAATGAGAAGAAAAAGAAATGAAAGAAATTAGAATAGGTAAAGAAAATAAGTTATCAGTCTTTGCATGTGACATGGTGATATACTTAGAGAATTCCAAAGAATCAAGCAAAAAAACTGCTTGAAATAATAAACAACTTTGGCAAAGTTGCAGGATACAAAATAAACCCATGTAAATCATCTGCATTTCTATATTTTACTAATAAAGCCCAATAGGAAAAGACAGAAAGAGAAACCTCCTTTAAAGTTACTGTAGAAATTGTAAAATATTTGGGAGTCTACCTGCCAAAACAAACTCAGGGACTATATGAACACAATTATGAAACCTTTTTTGCACAAATAAAATCAAATCTAAATAACCGGTAAAACATCCGTTGCTCTTGGGTAGCCTAAGCTAATATAATGAAAATGACAATTCTACCTAAATGAATTTACTTATTAAGTTCCATATCAATCAAACTACAAAAAATAATTTTCTAGAGCTAGGAAAAATAATATCGACATTCATTTGGAAAAACAAAAGGTCCAGAATATCAAGGGAATTACTGAAAAGAAATGCTAGGGAACGTGGTTGAGCCATACTAGATCATAAATTGTATTATGAAGCAGCAATCATCAAAATCACTTGGTATTGGCTAAGAAATAGAGGGGTAAATCAGTGGAATAGGTCAGGTTCACATGACACAGTAGTCAATGGTTATAGCAGTCTACTGTTTGACAAACCCAAGGACCTCACCTTCTGGGATAATTTCTCCGTTTGACAAAAACTGCTGGGAAAACTGGAAAATAACGTGATGGAAGCTGGGCATAGAACAATACCTGACACTGTATACCAGAACCAAGTCCAACACAATCTAGGTGCAAAGGATGATACTATAAATTAGGTATGATTTAGGATGATAACTATAAATAGATTAGGAGAGCAAGGAACAGTTTATTTGCCATATTTATGGAGAATGTAGGCATTTACGACCAAATAAGAGATAGAGAGCATTATGAAATATAAAATGATAATTTTGATTACAGTAAATTGAAACTTTTTTGCACAGACAAAGCCAATTCAATCAAGATTAGGAGGGAAGCAGAAAACTGAGAAGGACTCTTTACAGCTAGTATCTATGAGAAGGACCTCATTTCTCAAATATGTAGCAAATTGAGTCAAATTTACAAAAACACAAGTCATTTCCCAGTTGAGAAATAGTTAAAAGATATGAACAGGCAGTTTTCAGAGGAAGAAATTAAAGCTATATGTAGTCATATGAAAAAATGCTCTAAATAACTGTTGATTAGAGAGATGAAAATCAATCAGCTCTGAGGTACCACATCATGCCTATCAGACTGGCTAATGTGACAAAACAGGAAAATGATTCATGTTGGAGAAGATGGAGAATTGGTAAACTAGTTCTTTGTTGGTGTATCTGTGAGTTGATCCAACCATTTTGAGGAGTAATTTGGAACTATACTCAAGGGCTATAAAAATGTGCATACCCTTTGACCCAGTAATATTGTTTCTAGGCATGTATCACAAAGAGATTACAAAAATGGGAAAAGGACCCAGACGTACAAAAATATTTGCAGCAACTCCTTTTGTGGTGGTGTAAAACTGGAAATCGATGCAATGCCCATCAATTGGGAAATGGCTGAACAAGTTGTAGTATATGAATGCAATGGAATAGTATTGTGTTATAAGAAAAGATAAATGGGATAACTTCAGAAAATCCTAGAAAGATTTATATGAACTGATATTGAGTATCAGCAGAACCAGGCAATCCTTATACACAGTAAAAGCCACAGTGTGCAAGAATTGTATCTAATGAACTTAGCCCTTCACAGCAATGCAAGCACCTAAAATATTTCCAAAGGACTAATGATGCAAAATGCTATCCACATCCAAAAAAAGCTATAGAGTCAGAATGCAGAGTGAAGAACACTATTTTCTCTTCGGTTATGTTTTTTTTTTTTTCATGGTTTCTCCCATTCATTTTAATTCTTCTTGCAACATGACTAATGTGAAAATGTGTCTACTAAAAATGCATGTGTAGAACTCATATAAGTTCGCATGCTCTCTTGGGAAAGGAGTGGGGAGGGAGGGAGAAAAAAATTTAAACTTTATGAAAGTGATTGTTAAAAACTGAAAACAAATAAATTAATTATGTAAAAAATCCTAACAGAGCAAAAGAAAAAAAACTACAAAAATAAAGTTAAAAAAATAGGCTTTGATCTGCATTCAGACCCCATAGGTTTTTCTCTGGATGTGGATAACATTTTCCATCACAAGTCTTTTGGAATTGTATTGGATCACTGTATGGCCAAGAATAGCCAAGTCTATCATATTTGATCATCCTATGATATTACTGTTGCTACGTACGTTGTTCTCCTGCTTCTGCTCACTTCACTCCACATCAGTTCATGCAAATCTTGGATGAAGCATTTAAAAATGATTTATGACACAGGCAGTGATTGGGATTATCCTCTCTGGGTTCTTAAGCCTTTGGCTTAATTAAATAGATAAACTTGGAGCTTCTAATTCTTTACCTGTCTTGATCCTTGCTTCTTGAAATTTTGTTTTTACAAAATAGCAGAACCTTGCTTAACAGTTTGTAAAAGTATCACTAATATTCCATTAGAAGTTGACTTTTCCGTAGTGATGCTAATGTTTTCAAAGCTCTTTGAGCCAGAAGGGGGTTCAAAATATTATCTGAAGCAAAACATAGATTCTACAGCAGCAGCAGCTGCTACTACTCCCACCACTACTGCTGTTGCTGCTGCTACTGCTACTGGTGCTCCTCCTCCTCTTCCTCCTGTTGCTGTTGCTATTACTACTGCTTCTCCTGCTGCTTTTATGGGTGAAGGGAGATGAAGACCTCACATTAGATGATGCCTGGGAGATTTGCTCCTTGAAAGGTCTACTTGTCATGCAAATGATTGGGGGGATTGGAACCCCAGGAGTAACTGACATCTGGAGGAATGGAAGAGCATGGACACATAGAGATTTCCAAGCAAATGTAGAAAAAATGGTCAATACGTGATGGTGTAGATCAGTGTTGGGCTGCAAAATCAGGGATATAATGGGAGATGGGCCTTACAATGTGCTAAAAGTTCTCTCTGATCCCCGAAATTGGCACTGTCCTAGAAATGGGCAAAATTGGAAAGAGGAGTTCATGGAAAAAGTTCTACAAGGCAGTGACAGAAAGCACTCAGATGGGGAGAGCCTAGAACTTTGGAAGGTTTGATTACTTGAAGAGGACAGAGAAAAGAGAGGAACCAGAAAATTACAGGCATCATGAGTCAGAGGATGAGAGCCTGAGTAAATACAAAGTGAAAGTGAATAATGAAGAGGGAAAGAAATCCTTTCTGAACTGTTGTGCAAAGCAAAGAAGAAAATTAAAAACTAAGGAAAAAGTACTAGCTAAAGGAGAGGTGAAGAATGGGTAATTTACCTGAGAGGAAAAAAAAGAAGAAATATAGAACCAGATAAAAGCAAGAGAGAAAAATGAAATAATAAATGAAACTCTCACGGGAAAGAAGCATCAAACAATTAGAGGAGATTAGGGAAGAGAGGAAGGGAGCCATTGGGAACAGGGACACTTTAAAAGAGATGAAAGCAAAACAACTCACAAAAACTCACATAATATTAGGTTTACAACAGAAAAGGGAACTTGAGATTGAAAAGCTTCTGCACATAAAAAATCCATTAAAGTATCTAAGATAAAATAGGGAATAAATGAATAGGAAAAATCTTTGAAAAAAACTTTGCATCAAATATCTTTGGTAAAGTTCTTTTTTCCCAAGACATATATATATATTTACATACACACACATACACACACATATAATCTGTATCTATATCTATCCATTTGTATTTGTACATACATACACATACATAACTGTATGAGTATGTGTGTATCTATATGTACATTAACTTACAACTATTTTCCCAATAGATAAATGATCAAAAGAATGTTTTAAAAAATTCTCAAGATATATATGTATATATGTGTGTGTACATATATGCACACAGATATATATGTATGTATATATGTATGCATGCATGTGTGCATATACACCTGTATATATAAATACATGTGTGTGTGTATATATATATATATATATATATATTCAGTCATATCTGATTCTTTGTGACCCCATGGATCATAGCACACCATGCCTTTTATCCTCCTCTGTTTCTCAATGCCTGTACAAGTTCATGTTCATTGCTTCCATCATACTATTTTTCTATCTTATCTTCTGGCATTCCCTTTTCCTTTTGCCTTCATCATTAGAGTCTTTTCTAGTGAGTCTCATTTTCTCATTATGTAGCCAAAGTATTAAATTTCTTTTTTAGTATTTGACCTTCCAGTAAAGAGCCTGAATAAATTCCTTTAATAGGGACTGATTTGATTTCGTTGCTGACCAAGGGACTCTCAAAAATTTTCTCCAGCACCACAATTCCAAAGTGTCTATTCTGTGGCTCTCATTTTTCCTTATAGTCCAAATCTCTCAATCATGTTACTATAAGAAAAAAAACTATATTTTTTCCTATATGAACCTTTGTTGTCTGCTTTTTATTTTGCTCTCCAGATTTTCCATAGCTTTCTTTTCGTGGCCGCAGTCACCATCTCAAGTGATCTTTCAGTCCAAGAATATAAAATATGATACTGATTCCATTTTTCTCCCTCTGTTTACAAGGAAATGATGGGATCAATTGCCAAAATCTTACTTTTTTTGACATTAAGCTTCGAGTCCAGTTTTGCACTCTCCTTTTTCAACCACATGAAGAAGCTTCTTAATTATTCTTCACTTTCTGCCATTAGAGTGCCATTTTCACATCTGAGGATCTTTCCTTTGGCAACTTTAACCCCATACACATACGCACATGTACCTATGCATATATTTGTATGTATATATATATATATATATGTGTGTGTATGTATGTGTGTGTTTGTCTGTGTATGTGTATGACATAGCCATTTTCTCAATAGACAAAAAGGTCAAAGGAATGTTTGAGAAAAAATAGTTCTCAGAAGAACTGTAAAATATTCACAGCCTCATGAAAAAAAAATTCTCCAAATACATTTTTGGTGGAGCTGTGAAATTGTACAACCATTTTGGAAAGCAATTTGGAAATACATAAATAAAGTGTCTAGAATGTCCATACACACTGAACCAGAGACTCTAATGCTTTACTTATATCCTGAGGATGCCAGTGAAAAGGAAAAAAAAATCCCCATATACTTTAGATTTATGGAATCACTTTTGTGATAGCAAAATAGATGGAAGCAAAGTAGACATCCATCAACTGGAGAATGGTTAAACAGACTGTGGTACATGAATGTAATGGGATATCACTGTATGGTAAGAAATGATGTGTGTGATGAATACTGATATGCATAGAAAGATCTACATGAACTGATACAGAGTGAAGTAAACAGGGCCAAGAAAACAGTATGCAGAGTAACCATAACAATGTAGATGGAAATAATGACACACCAAAAAATCCAAAATAGATGCAACAAAATTTTAAGCATCAAGTGGAACTCAAATGAAGAGATATAAGACATCCCCAACCTAACCTTTTGTGGAGGTGGGGAATCCATAGGTATCGCATACTGTACATGTTGTCAGACATCAATCAGTTGTACTGACATTTTCCCCCTCTCCAAAACATACTATTTATCCTATGGGATGGGTAGCTAGGTTGTGCAGTGCATAGGTACTGGGCCTGGAATCAGGAAGATCTGAGTTCAAATCCAGCCTCAGACACTTATAAACTTTGTGACCCCGGGCAAGTCACTCAACCCTGTTTCCTTCAGTTTTCTCACCTATAAAATGAGCCGAAGAAGGACATGGCAAACCACTCCAGTATCTTTGCCAAGAAATCCTAAAAGGAGTCATGAAAAATCAGATGAAACTAAAAAACACTAAGCAGCAATATATGGGATGTCTTTCTGAGAGTGAGAAGGGAGGGATAATGAGATACTGTGGTTATATAAGAATTAAATAATATTAATGAAACTTATTTAATATAGAAAAAAGAATCAGGAAAAGCTCTTTAAAGAAGGCAAAATTTTAGCTTAGAACTGAAGGAAGTCAGGGAAGTGAAGGTGATTAGGGAGAGGTTTGCAGGCATGGAGACAGCTGGTGAAAATGTATACAGTTGGGTATTAGTTTCTTATTCAGAGAAGATCAGCGAGACCAGAATCAAGGAATCATTGCATACATGGAGGGGAGTGTACTGGAAGGATAGGAAGGAGCAAGGTTATGAAGAATTGTAAAAGATAAAGGAATTTATATTTTATCGTGGAGGCAATAGGGAGCCACTGGAGTTAATTGAAGAGGGAGTGATGTGGTCAGACCTCTGCTTTAGTAAGATCAATATGGCAGCTGAATGGAAAATAGAGTGCATAAGAAAAGTCTTTGGTGCTGTGACGTGGTTAAATATCAGGGGATTTTTATCTGTGAAAATAGGACCAAAAAAGATGAGTTACCATGTCCCATTTACCACCAGTTATACTGCTTTGGGACATCTCGGGAAATCTCCATCATGCCTTAAATCTCAGTATTGTGCAAGGTGGAAACTACCCGGTCCTCACTTCTCATCCATCTCCACTGATCCTCTGATTGGACCCTCTGACTCAAGAGCAGGACTATGAGGTTTAAGAGACCTATTTAAGGAAGGGCTTCAGCATAGTCTTCTCACATTTCTCACCAGCTAGACTGCTTTTCGACTTCATCGTACCCTTGTGCACTTATCGTCCTCCGTCCTTCCCTCTTGATTTTTGACTTTCGTGGGGGGCTCCTTTTCCCAATAGATGGTAAGCTCCTTGAAGGAACAGTTGGTCTTTTTAAAAAACAAATTGCATGTTTCTCCACTGCTTAGCACGATAGGTTCCTAATAAATGTTTATTGACTGAGTAACATCCTGCTATGTGTCCACACTCTAAGGATGAGGGGAACTTTCCATTTGATTTCTGGTTGAAAACCCTCCATGTGTGTTGTCTCCCTCATTGGAATGTGAGCTTTATTAAGGCAGGGACAGTCATTTCTCAGCACAGGGACTGGCACAGAGTAAGCTTTTAGGTTTCATTAAAGGAATACAAACAATTCTGGATAGCAATTTGGACTATTAAACTGTTCATACCTTTTGATACAATAGTACTACTATTAGGTCTGTATCCCAGAGAGATGAAAAAGTCGGGTGGTAAGGAGAAAATATTTGTACCAGCTCTTTTAGTTGTGGCAAAGAATTAGAAATTGAGGAGATGCGCTTCAGTTGAGGAATGGCTGAATGAGTTGTGGTACATAAATGCAATGGAATATTATTTTGCTATGAGAAATGATTAGCAGTATAATTGCAGAAAATCTGGAAAGACTTATGTGAACTGATGCAGAATGATGTGAGAAGAACCATGAGAATATTGTATACAACAATGTTGTATGATGAGCAACTGTGAAGAACGTAGTTATTCTCGGCAATATAATTCAAGACAAATACAAAGGAATCGTGATGAAAAATGCTATCTACCTCCAGATGGGGGTAAAATGACAAAAAAAAAACAAAAAAAAAAAACCAAAAAACTAATAACATCTGAATACAGATCAAAACATAGTTTTCTTTCTTTTTCTTCCTTCCTTCCTTCCTTCCTTCCTTCCTTCCTTCCTTCCTTCCTTCCTTCCTTCCTTCCTTCCTTCCTTCCTTCCTTCCTTCCTTCCTTCTTTCCTTCCTTCCTTTCTTTCCTCTCTCCCTCCCTTAATTCTTTCTTTGTCTTGTTTTCTTCAACAAAATTGTAGTATAGAAATATTTTACAAAATTGCACATGTAAAATCTATATCAGATTACTTAATATCTCAGTGAGAGGGGAAGGGGGGAGAGGGGTAAAATTTTGGAATTCAAAACTTAAAAAAAAGAATGTTTTGCCATGTAATGGGGGAAAATAAAACTAATTAAAATTAAAAAAGCAAAAAATAAAATTTGTAAAACATTTTACAGATATTGTCTAATTTTATCCTTCTAAGAGCCTTGGGAAGTAGGTGCTATTATCCTCATTATACAGATGGAGTAACTGAGGCCAAGGGAGATTAAGTGATTTGACCAAGGTTGCACAGATAGTTATGTGTGAGACTCGGTTTGGAATCAGAAAGGCTTTTGAAAGCAGAGGTCAGGAAAGGCTGCCTTTTACAAATGGACGGCAGGAGGAAAGGGATATATATATATATATATATATAATACATATATGTGTACCTACATGAAGACTGGAGAAGAAATATGAAGTCTAGGCTCTTTTTAAATTATTATTCACATCTTTCCAATTAATCTCACTCTTGAATTATATCTCCTCAATTTATTTTCTAGTTAAACTGTTTTTCCACTTAGTTATTTCCCACTTTCTTCTGTTTTTTAGACTTTTTATTTATTATTTCTTGCTACGTCATGGACTCATTAGCTTTCATTTGGCCAATTCTAATTTTCAAAGAGTTATTTTTTCTCCCAAGTTGTTCATTCTCCTTTCATATTCTTTCTTCCTTAGCATTTGTTTCTTTTCCTATTTTTCCCTTACTGCTTTCATTTGTTTGTTTTTTAAAATTATTGTTAACACTCTCTTAAACTCTTGCTGTAACGTTTCTAGGAATTCTTGTTGGACTTATGCCCAGGCTTAACTTTTTCTTTGAGAGCTTGCTTGGAGATGTTTTCGAATTATTCACTTTTGTGTTTGTGCTCTAAGTGTCTCCGTCACCTTAGTACTTCTTTATGTGGGAATTCTTATGTGTTTTTACTTCTTCCAGCCTGCTTCTTGACTATCGACTTTATGTTAGTTTTGGGTGGAGAGCTCTGGCCTCACAAATCCCTCTACTATTTTCACAGCTCAGGCTGAGGGACCTGTAAGCTTTCAGTGCCTCCGTAGTGATGTGATATAGAGGAAGGTCTGTTCACTACCTTCCTCGTTTGAGCTCTGCAAGTTCAGACCCATGTTTGAGTCTGTCAGCTTGTTCTTTGTTGGGAATTTTAGTAGACTGCTACTGGATTCAGCACTCTTGGCTAGGCCCCATCCCCAGTGTCTGCAGATAGAGAAGTTAGTCTCCCTTAGCCAACGTGGCTGGAAAAAAAGTCTCACTATGATTTTTTCTTGGCTTTCCTCATAAGAACTTGTCTAATATACTTTCTACATCATAATGGAGACGTGTTAGTGGGGAGCTATATTATACTGCTTCCTCCCATTTAATCATCTTAACAACCTCCTCTTCTTTGAGATTATTTTTATAAAGGACTTTGCAAATATTAAAGAGATATAGAAATGCAAGTGACTTTTATTAGTCTGTAAGTCACATTCTTTATTGTGGAAAGATGAATATGCTGAAATCAGGGGCCTATTGTGGAAACTAATGAAAGAAGTTTCAAAATGAGCTGATTTGATTAAAGTCTATGGTGGCAGTGAAAATGGAGAGGACAAGATACATTCTGTACAGATTTGTAAGAAGAATCACTACAATTTGATGCCATATTAAATATAGGGAATGTAGGAGGAGTTGTCTAAGATGATTTCAAGATTTAAAGCTTGTTTATTGGCATTATCATGTCCCATAGACAGAAGTAGAAAGCTCAGTAGGAACTAATTGGATGGGGTAGTTAATGTGGCTTTAGATATGTTGTCTTTCTTGTAATGGTGAAAAATGCAAGTGGATGTATATTCTGAACCCTTTGGAACCAAAAGGCAGGAGTAGAGACGGAGATTTCAGAATCATCTGGATAGAGGCACAACACACATCAACTTGATATTCATCAATGTAAAGAAATATACACACACATACACACACACTCACACATACATACACAACTGTTCACAACATTGTTTATTGTTAGATTTTTTTGAGTCATCTCCAACTCTCTGTGATGTCATGGGGTTTTCTTGATAAAGACATTAGAGTGGTCTGCCATTTCCTTCTCCAACTCATTTTACAGATGAGAAAACTGAGTCAAACAAGGTAAAATCACTTGTCTAGGGTCACACAGATGGTCATACAGTGTCTGAGGCCAGATTTGAACTCATGGAGATAAGTCTTTCTGATTCTAAGTCCAGTGCTCTATCCATTGTGCCACCTAGCCACCCTCACAGCAATGAGTGCATACATAACAGACTAAAGTTGTGCCGAGTCTGAGGATATGCTCAATATTTATCAGTGCTATACTTTTTGCTCATATCATTCTCCCAGATATTCCATGTATAAAACCTGGAATGATAAAAAAAACATGCTAAACAACGAATCTGCTTAAGAAGCAGCTTGATTTCACAGACATTGACAGTCTTTTTACTCCCTTGTAGTTCTATTTCCTAGGCAAAGATCGTCAGCACCATAATCACCACTGGGAGCTCCATTTTGAAATTAGTTTACTGAGCGGCTGTTTATCATCCTCATCTGGTCAACTTGGAAGGTCCCTGGTGTGCTCTGCAAATTTCAGGCACTTTATTGGCTAATTTTAAAAGCTTTCTCATTTTTAATAGATACTAGATGAGCAAAATTACATAGCATATACCTCCCTGCAGCATTTTCTTTTTCATACCATCTGGTAATGAGAATATCATTTACACCACATAAAAGCATGACATGTGGAAAGGAATAAAGCCATTTTGATAAAAATCAATTAACAGCTAGGACTCATCAGGTTTCTGTTTTGAATTGGGGAAATATTTTACACCAATAAGAGATTAGAAAGAGCCAATGTTAAATAAAATATGGCTCAATTCACATATGTAAAAATAAAGGAGTCATTCCGTGTTTCAACCATGACCTCTTTTCCCAAGATAAAAGGGAAATTGTGTGTGTGAGAGAGAGAGAGAGAGAGAGAGAGAGAGAGAGAGAGAGAGAGAGAAAGTCAGTGACAGCAAGAAAGAGAAAAAGAGGAAGGAAAGAAGGAAGGAAGGAAGGAGGGAAGGAAGGAAGGAAGGGAGGAAGGAAGGAAGGAACAAAGGAGGGAAGGAAGAAAGAATGAACGAATTTCAAATTAGCAAACAGAGGCGGAAGGTAAGCAAGATGAGATTTTAACAAACTCCCTACAGTTTAGACTTGCAGCTGTGAAATGTTGGCAACCTTGTTTGTTTAGAGACTTCCAGACCACATAGATTTCTTTTTCTTCTTCAATTTGTAGATATCTGACTGTTTTGAACTGAGTAAACCAACATTTTGGTTTGCTGTTCTGGAAAAAAAAAAGCTCCCACTGCAGTCAGAAGTCCTGAGTTACAGTCCTGGCTCTGTCACTAATGAGTTGTACGGCCCTATACAAGCCATGGCACCTGCTACCCCACTCCTTCCCAAGCCCTACTTCTGAGATTCCTCACATGTACAAGAAAAGGGTTGAACGAGATAGTCCCTTAGGTCCACTTGAGCTCTAAGACTGCATTTTCCAGGCTATAAACTGCACAGAGTTGTGGGTGGTAGAGTCTTAAATTGAGAACTGTATTGAACAGGGCTTAGGGGATAAAGATGAAGAGAAAAAGAAGAGAGTGAGGAATAAGCAGGTGCAAACTTCTGGATAATTACACATGTATGCATGTGTGCACACACATACATCAGCTCCCCTATACTTTCCACAAGCTCAGTGAGGGGAAGGAAAGGGGAGGAGGTTAGAATACTTTTAAAAATCTCAAACTCTGTGATTCACATATATTTTATACACATATGCATATACATATGTCTATGCAATAATACACATATATGTATATTATACATATACATATTTTATGCATATACACACATACTCACATTTTATACATTTTATATTTTCACACACATTCTATACATATACACACATATTGATACACACATATTTTATACACACATATTATATGAATCCGTGTATATATACATTATGTGTTAAAAGTCATTGCAGTTTTTTTCCCATTAATTCAATTTCCTTTATTTATTTATTTATTTATTTAAATGTAAATTTATTTATTTAACTTTTTACATCCATTTTCAGAAAATTTTGGGTTCCAAATTTTCTCCCCATTTCTCCCCTCCCCCACCCCAATACACCGAGCATTCTAATTTTCCCCTATCACCAATCTGCCCTCTCTTGTATCCTCCCTCCCTTCTCTTGTCCCCATCTTCTCTTTTGTCCTGTAGGGCCAGATGACTTTCTATTCCCCATTAACTGTATTTCTTATTTCCTAGTAGCAAGAACAATACTCAACAGTTATTCCTAAAACTTTGAGTTCCAAGTTATCCCCACAATTCAATATAGACCATATCTGTGTAGTTTTGCAAATGGCTTCCATAATAGTCATGTTCTGTAAGACTAACTGTATTTCCCTCCATCCTATCTTGCCCCGCATTGTTTCTATTCTGTCTTTTCATCCTGTCCCTTCCCAAGTGTTGACTTCAAATTGCTCCCTCCTCCCATTGCCCTCCCTTCCATCATCCCTGCCACCCTGCTTATCTCCTTCTCCCCCACTTTCCTGTATTGTAAGATAGGTTTTCATACCACAATGAGTGTGTATTTTATTCCTTCCTTTAGTCAAATGTGATGAGGATAAACTTCTTGTTTTTTTTTCTCAGCCCTCCTCTTTTTCTCTCCACTAAGTCTCCTGCTTGCCTCTTGAATGAGATGCAATTTACCCCATTCCATTTCACCTTCTCTCCTCCCACGACATTTCTCTCTCACCATTTACCTTAATTTCTTTTAAGATATGGTCCCATCCTATTCAATTCACTCTGTACTCTCTGTCTCTGTATGTGCGGGTATGTGTGTATATGTGTGCATATGTGTGTTAGTGCACGTGTGTGTGTGTGTATGTGTGTGTATGGTCCCACCAACTACCCAGACACTGAAATATTTTAAGAGTTACAAATATTGTCCTTCCATGTAGGAATGTAAACAGTTCACTTTTGGTAAGTCTTTTATGACTTCTCTTTGCTCTTTACTTTTTCATGCTTCTTCTCATTCTTGTGTTTGAAAGTCAAATTTTCTTTTCAGCTCTGGTCTTTTCATCAAGAATGCTTGAAAGTCCTCTGTTTCATTGAAAGACCATGTTTTCCGCTGAAGTATTATACTCAGTTTTGCTGGGTAAGTGATCGTTTGTTTTAGTCCTAGTTTCTTTGTCTTCTGGATTATCCTATTCCACACCCTTCGATGCCTTAATGTAGAAGCTGCTAGATCTTGTGTTATCCTGATTATATTTCCACAATACTGGAATTGTTTCTTTCTAGCTACTTGCAACATTTTCTCCTTCACCTGGGAATTCTGGAATTTGGCCACAATGTTCCTAGGAGTTTCTCTTTTTGGATCTCTTTCAGGCGGTGATTGGTGGATTTCTTCAATACTTATTTTGCCCTCTGGTTGTAGAATATCAGGGCAGTTTTCCTTGATAATTTCATGAAAGATGATGTCTAGGCTCTTTTTTTGATCATGACTTTCAGGTAGTCCCATAATTTTTAAATTGTCTCTCCTGGATCTATTTTCCAGGTCAGTTGTTTTTCCCATGAGATATTTCACATTCTCTTCCATTTTTTTCATTCTTTTGATTTTGTTTTGTGATTTCTTGGTTTCTCAGAAACTCATTAGACTCCATCTGTTCCATTCTAATTTTGAGAGAACTATTTTCTTCAGTGAGCTTTTGAACCTCTTTTTCCATTTAGCTAATTCTGCTTTTGAAAGCATTCTTCTCCTCATTGGCTTTTTGAACCTCTTTTGCCAATTGAGTGAGCCTATTTTTCAAGGTGTTATTTTCTTCAGCATTTTTTTGCGTCTCCTTTACCAAGGTATTGACCTGTTTTTCATGCTTTTCTTGCATCTCTCTCATTTCTCTTCCCAGTTTTTTCTCCACCTGTCTAACTTGATTTTCAAAATCCTTTTTGAGCTCTTCCATGGCCTGAGCCCACCGGGATACAGAGGCCCCGACCTCCACGTCTTTCCCTGATGGTAAGAATTGTTCCTCGTCATCAGAAATGAAAGGCGGGAACATCTGTACCCCCAGAAAGAAGTTTTCTATGGTCTTATTTTTCTTCCCTTTTCTGGGCATTTTCCCAGCCAGTTACTTGACTTCTGAGATTCCTCTCCACCCCTGCCTAGATCCACCCAGCTAGTGCTTGGGGTCTGAGATTCAAATGCTGCTCCCCAGCCTTGGGGCTTTCAGTGGTGGGCACTGCTGCTCACATTGTAGAATTGATATTCTACAATGTGAGCTTAAGTTCTGGTGCTCAGGTGGGGGCAGGGCTGCCTCCCAGTCTCAGTTCCTTCAGGGGGTTTATGCAGAGATCTTCAGTAATGGCCCTGAGCTTCTGTCTGCTCCGGGTGTCCCGGGCCACCGCAACCTCTGCTGCTCCCTCTGCCACCGCCTCCCGAGGGGGCCCGAATCACAGAGAAATCCCGCTTCCCTCTTGGCCAGCCCAGAAGTCTCTCTCACTGACCTGGAGCACCTGTGGGTGGAGGGACCTTCGTGGCTGCTGGAGATTCCGTCTCTGATGCCTGCTCTGATCTGCTCCTCTGGGGGGCAGGGCTGGACTCCACTGTCCGGAGCATGACGGACCCCTGGGGATGGCTTTCCAGGGCTCTCTGGAACGAAAATCTCTTCCACTGTGTTTCTGCGCAGCTTGCATGGCTCCAGAATTTGTGGGGAGTTCTTTTTACAGGAAATTTATGGGCTGTGGGTTCAAAGCTAGCATACAGTGAGTCTTTCCACTCCGCCATCTTGGCTCCTCCCGCCAATGCAGTTTTAAAGATTAAAACTTCACTGAAACTTTTGAGATTCCCCCCCATCTCCCTCTCTCCCTTCCTCACCATATATGTGTGTGTATGTGTGTGTGTGTGTATATATATATATACATATATATATATATATATCTGTGTGTGCATATATGTAGATTCATATATAGTATCTTTTAATTTTCTCCTCTCTCTTGTATATATAATATATATATATATGCAATATGTGTATAAAATACATACATACAGAAATAAACAACCTGCTATTACATTAGTGTTTTTGGAGGCGGCTATATCAGTCTGCTGACATATTGACTTTAGAACCCACTAAAAAGCCCAAATCTGTTTTCTTCCATCCTGTACATGAAGTTGGTTTGTTGAACCAGTGTTAGATTATGTATGTAGTCATATTAAATTTTATCTTATTAGATCCAGTCCCATGCTTCAGTCTTTCTAGGTGTTTTTGGATTATAGTTCTATCATTTGGTGAGATAACTGCCCCTTACAGTTCTGTTTGAGGCAGCTGGGTGGTGGAGAGGGTAGAGAACTGAGTCAGGAAGATCTGAGTTCAAATCTGGTCTCCAGTACGTCCTAGCTGCAGGACCCCAGGGAAGTCACTTGACCTCTGTTTGCTTTACTTTATCCATCTATAAAAAGGGGATGATAATAACATCCAACTATCAGAAATTTTGCGAGCATCAAAGGAAATCATTATACTTAGCACAAGAGTAAGTGCTTTATAAATGTTAATAATTATAATAATTACTGTTATTTCATCTGCAATTCAATGAAGGTGTCCTCTAGACCTTTATCCACATCACTGACACTCATGCTAAACAGCACAGAAACAAGAATACATTCCTGAGGATTCCATTCCTCTTTGTTTTCTGCTACTTAATAAGGTCTGAGTTCATGCCATGGAATTAGATGGCCTCAAAGCAGCTAATGCCTCAGTGGACAGTGTGCTGTCCCAAGGATTGAGAGTCCCTGAGTAACCCTTGTCCCAGACACTCACTTGGGTAAGTATGTGACTTTCTTTGTCTGTTCAACACCTTCAATACGGCATCCAGGGACGGAATCATGTGTGATTGTGGCTGCAGATTGATTTCCTATCTTCTGTAAAAGTCTTTCCCCAGAGGTCAAGATGCCATGGAGGATGCTACAGCACCCAGAAGCACACACATATGCAGTCTCGTTTTCATCGGAATATTAATCTAGACAACCTGCCACTCATGACCTTGTATTTTGCCTCTCAGTCTTCTATGTGGCTGAGCCTTGTTGAGGGGGACTACTCTAGACTGGGTTCACTGGTTGTTATGTTCCCATTCCCTTGAAAATCCCACTAGTGCCTGGTTGCTAGGAGTTGGGATGCTGTGTCTTAATTCAGTACTCACTACTTTCCAATATTATTTTATAGTCTGGCAAGATACTTAGGCTCTGAAGTATATAGGGTGTGACTTTCCAGTCATCATCTATCTTGTGTTTCCAGTGACACCAAGATTTGGAAGGAAGATAGTTTGGGGAATCATGTAACCTAAGATGACCAATTTCAAAACACTCCACACAGCATGTGTTTTCATTGCTTAGATTTCTGGCTGCTGGATAATATTGATCCTTCTAGCCAGGCACTGAGAGTCATTAAAAACGAAGAGAATTGTCAGTCCATGGATTTGCAACAAAACTTTCAGTTCCTGGAAAATCTGGGATCCAGGCTGTAGAAGTTTGCTAGAACCTTGGGTGCTGCATTTGGTGCTGAAAAGTATCTATTCAGGAGATGAAAGGGACATGGAGAAAAGGGCAGGGCATATGTCTGACCTTGGGGAAAATAAGTTCTACCTTATACTTCAACCTTTGCCTTTTCCTTTGGCCCAGAACTTCAACCTCTGCTACCATGCATGACCAGAGAACTGAGAAATGGAGAATGGGACAGGGCAGTGTGTGTGTGTGGGGGGGAGGATGGTGGGTGCAATTGTACAGGACTGTACAGCCCTCTACAAGTTGGAGTAAAAGAGCCCAGCTCTATTAAATCATGAATTGATCGGTATGAAAGGAGACTGAGACAATCTGAGATGCAGTCTCCAAGGAAAACACCATCAGAGATTGGAGGGAATCAGGTCAATATTTTTTGAGCATATTATTACTATAAAGTTAGAGGAAAGGTGGATAAGAAAACTTAAAATTCATTAGTGTATAGATAAAAATTTCTAGGATCAGGAGTTTGAATGTCATGAGCTCCACTTTTCTCATTTTACATAAAAGGAAACTGCAGTCTAGGTATTGAAATGACTATAGCCATATGGAGGAAGTAGGGGAAAGGAAGGGGAAAATATTAATAAAGCACCTACTGTGTGTAAAGTCCTGTGCTAAGTACATTACAAATATTTTCTTGTTTGATATATGGAAAAAAATGACCAAGTTAGTATGTGAATCTAGGCCCATTTTCTCCTTAACCAGCTTTCTTTTCACAGAAACACTTTATGTTCCAAACATATATCTGTATATATATGCATATATGTGTATCTGTGTATCTATGTATGTGTATATTGATATATGTATATTATGTATAGACACATGCATTATGCACAGTTTATTTTATATGATTTTATCATATTGCATATAACATGCATGATCTGTTGTGTTTTATAAGGATTATATAGAATCTATTTACTATTAATATATAATTATGTTCATATATAAATTTTATGCCTAATCATATATAGCATATGTAATCATAAATATAATTATACATTTATTTATTTCATCTGCTACTTACTAACCAAATAATTTCATTAAATAACTTGCAAACCATATCAAATTTATTTTGTCCCTTCAAAAACTCACACGTAACCAAAAAAGGTTATTGGGTAATATATGAGGGTCTAATTCGGAGTTTGAATTTTTGCTTCCTCCATCTCCTAGTACTCTTTTCACAAGTACTGACATGGCCTTGTAATATATCCTGCCAGTCCATTTCCATTCTCTTTCAAATTATTTTTCCTTTATGACTCATTGGCTAACAATATGAATTTGTAGAAGGGTACCCAGACAGCGCTGTCCTGCATTTGTCAGTTACAAAGAGTTCCAAAACTCACAGTGAATTCTTCACAGCACTTTTCATATGCCTAAATGAGCATATTTTTATTTTCTCTCCTCTTGCCTTCTCATTCAGGAATACTAGGGGTCAGGAGGCCAAGGGTCACATCCCAGCTCTTCAGTTACTTAGCAGGTAGACCTTGACCAGTCATAAGATTGAGGGGAGGAAAGAAGCTTAGCCAATGCCATTTGTTTTACAGATGAAATAAACAAGACAGCAAGAAGACATGACTGCTTCTGTTTGCCTCATGACATCATGGAGGTGATGCCACCACATTTGCCTTAATGGGATTTAAGTGAGGGAGGGCTGTGCAAAGTTACCAAGCTCACTTTCTCCTCCACAGCAGCTTATCTCCCAAGGTCATACAGGAAGTGACAGTAGATCTAGGGTTGAAACCAAGGACTTCTGTCTCTAAATTGAATCCACTTGCCCTTTCATCAGACAGCCTCTCAGCCAACAACTGGTGGTCCTCAACGGTGACTGGACATTAATACAACTGTGTCTTTAATAGGTAACAGTTGGGGAAGCAGGAATGTTTTTGTAGCTGGATGACTGGCCTGGCAATCTGTTTTCTTGTTCTATCCAAGACACATTTCCCTGTGATCCAAAGCTGCTCGATGTCTTAAAAGATGCTGTGAGCTTTTAATATCATTTAAGATATGAAGCAGCTTTGGCTCATGGTGAGACATGAATTGGCTTGCATGAGATATGCCTTCAAAATGATTAACCCCTACTTTACTACATTTGCTTTCATGTACAGGATGGTGTATGTGCATGTATGGCTACTGGACATAGTCACTGATGGCAGAAGGGTGAACTGTAACATATGAAGCAAGTCTCATACAGGCTTTTGTAATACTTTAATATTATATGTGTCACTGGACTAGAAGGAAAGCTCTTATAAACTATGGAAATTTTTGGAAATGAGGTCAATACACTGAAAGGGAATAAAAAATCTTATTTATTTGATTTGAAAAATAAAAATTTCCAATCCCCACAGAAATCTTCATTCATTGTCTTAGTATATAAACATAGGAGATTCAATGTAGTAATAAATGTCAGCAACTAAAAAGAAAGCAATAGGTAA
Source organism: Bettongia penicillata ogilbyi (assembly GCA_023548195.1). Taxonomy (NCBI): domain Eukaryota; kingdom Metazoa; phylum Chordata; class Mammalia; order Diprotodontia; family Potoroidae; genus Bettongia; species Bettongia penicillata. The sequence continues at coordinate 2,725,236 of JAJHZJ010000124.1, read as the reverse complement.
TATTTTGAGAAAGACATTTTTCAAATCTTGAAGTAGTATAAAAATGAGTAATTATTATTATATTTTTACCTCCACCTGTGATTTCACTTATGGGACAGTAGGGAAAAACTTCCCTCCACCGGTAGATCATCAAAAATTTGTTTACAACTAATTCTCTTAAAAACTTTCCTCAGGAGCACTGAAAGGTTAAATGGCTTTTTCTCTCTTAGATTAAAAAAATTGTGGATCATAGATAGGAGCTAGTTTCAGGTCTCTGAGATCCCAAAGGCACCCTCTGTCCACTATATCATTCTATTAAAGGATGAGACGTTATTATGGACAATTCTTATTTGATCTCCTGGATAAGGAGCTATTATGTGCACATTTCAGAGTAGATTTAGATTTAATAAGCATTTGTAAATCATCTACAATGTGCTAGGCACTGTGCTACATGCTTTGCAAAGATCTCATCTGATCCTCACAATGACACAGAGATAAAAGTCCTACTATTATCCTCTTTTTACAGATAATCAGAGTTGTGACTTGCCCAAGGTCACATGGCTAGTAAGTGCCAGAAGTCATATTTAAATTCAGGTCTTCCTCTCTCCAAGTCCAGGGCTCTATGAACCACTTAGATGCTTCTAAACAGGGAGTGAATGAGGTAATAGCCAGGAAATGAGTCTCTATGCCTTTCCACATTACCTGGAAAAGAATGACTTTGTTCTGGATTTCAAGGTGAGGAGAGTAATTCAGACTGTCCATTGGGTTATTTCCCCTTTGAATTCTCAAATTCTGTGCTACAAATTCTCTTTTTGGTTCCATGGCAAAACTTCTTCCAAATACTCTAGCTAATATTAACAAACTCTCTCTCTATGTCTTCTCTCTCTCTCCTTCTTCTTCTTCTTTTCTCTCCCCCTATATATCTATATCTATCTATCTATCTGTCTATCTATCTATCTATCTATCTATCTATATATATATATATATATATATATGCACACACATATGTGTATATCAGAATGTGATACAGAAATGCACAAAAAAAGATATTTCAAGACATGGTTTTGATAGCAAATGCAGCTTTCTGACTTTCAGAGAACTTTTAAAAATAAAATGAAATAGATTCTTACTTTTAAAAAAAACAACTTACTTTGTGAAACAGCAATGTGCTACACAACATTTAAATCTGTGATATTTGTGTCAGGGCATTGCACCAGACACATGACTTTGAGCTGTGATCACTTTCCTACCAGTTCATCACCAAAGATTATTTTCACCCCCTACTGAGGTAAGATGAGTCACATCTCTTCTCATCATCTTGACAGCTTCTCTTAATTACAGTCTGCCAGTGTGACTTCTCTAAACACTTCCACACCCTCAAGAGAAATTTCTCTAGCTTGCGCACTGCCTCCACACTGACCTCAAGTGATCACTGCACCAAAGTATATGACTATTTGAAAACTGATATCTTAAACAAACCATACCATTTACACCAAATCTCTTGTCTTAAATTTTGTACAGCTGAAAGACTGGACCACTGCAGAAACACTTCCCACAGATGGATTCGGTATGGTTTGGCCATTGTCTTACTATCAATGCCAATACATCAGACCATTGCATGGCCATGTGTTGACACACATGGTTGTTGTTAGGACCACAAAGGAAACATTCACAATGAACAGTGTCATGTTGATTAGGGAGCATATGTCTTCCCAGACCCCACATATCTGGATAGCAGCTTGAGAAAACTAAAGGTTGGTTATTCTAGAAGATGTCTCCTGCTCCACAGCAGGAGAAGAGTTCCATGCTGGGAGCCCTCAGAAGGCTAACTGAAGATCAAACTCCAAAGGATGGAAATATGAAGAAGCAATGCCATAAATAGAAATCTTTGCCCTGGGAAAGAAGCACCAAATATCTGTTCAAGAGCTTGGCATACTATTCCTGAGGGGAAGGTCCACACTGAAGAAGATATACAAGAGAAAGCTGAGTGGCTGTAGTCTGAGCAGGAGATAATTTTCTATCATAAATATTTGCTCTTACTAACTGTGTGCTAAGTTCAATATTTTCCAGTGCTCTCACCATACCAAAACATTCTGCATTAGAGCTTGAGAAATAAAATTTATTAGATTTACATGTTGTCATTGAATGTCATTGTATTTTAATCAGATAACAAGTAAAGGTCTCCACAGCTATGGAATATAGTTGGATACCTTTCTATAGTAACCAATAATGCTACAAAAAATGTGCACGTGCTTTGACAACCAAACTTGTAGGTTGGTAGTGTCAAATAAAAGCAAATTAATAGTGCACTCCATATTTTAAGCATGTCTGCCAGAAATACACCCACATCTGTGTGTGTGTGTATGTATACACACACTCACAGAGTCACATATGTATTTATATATACATATGTATACGTATTCCAACATATGTATTTATATATGTATTTTTTAATTTAAATCAGTCTAATACAATTTAGGGAGAGATGTCCAAAATGGCATCATTACTCTCATGTCCTTTGATGTGTCTCTCTAACCTCAAGGCAGTAATCTTGATGAAGAAAATCATAATATATTAATATATGTGTGTATGTATGCACTGTGTATGTATATACATGTACACATATACATGCATATACATACACATACATGTACATATGCATACAGACACATGAATGTCTATCTATGGATTAGTATTCCAAAATAGTAACAGTCTCATTCTACTCCTTCCTGGGTAATGTTTATACATATATACATACACACATATTTGCACACACATATATACATATATACACATACATATGCATGTATATTGTATGCATGTGTATATATGTATGCAGATATACACACATACACATGTACATGCATACACCTGCACACATACATATACATATGCACACAGGCATATATCTATCTGTCTGTCTATCTGTCTATCTATCTATCTATCTATCTATCTATCTATCTATCTATCTATCTATCTGTCTATGTATGGATTAGCATCCTAAAATAGTGAGTAACAAAGTCTCCATTCTGTTCCTTCCAAGATCATGCTCTTCAAAGAAATCAATAGGACTCTTCTCAGAGATATAGCAAGAATTTCTAATAAATGGAGGATGTAAATCCCTTTTGAATAATAGAAGGACTTCCTTTACAGGCTTCTTCCTTTAGGTGGGTCTTAGGCTAATCACTTCTTGGGATGATGAGGAAATTGCATTTAGGTAAGTTAATAGCCTCATCATTTCCATGAGTATTGAAAGCAATGATCTAAACAAGGCTAGTTAATCAAGATTACTTAATTAATCCTGGTTAAAAGGTTGATTTCCACCCTCAATCCATTTTCCTAACCCTTTCCTTCTCAATTTATCCCATCTTCAAACAAGAAGAATGGAACCTGTGTTTTGACCAGAGAAATAATATTTATTGATATTTTGATGGTTCTACAATAATTTAATCTCCTGTGATATTGTCTGTACTGAGGTGATGCTTGGACATTGCAAAGACAAAATATTTTCTTGTTTATAGCATTTCTTTCAGCATCAATGGGTTTGAGGTGGTGGTGCCATAGACAAGATTCCAAAATCATTACCTACCCTAATAGTATTTAAACATGTTTTGATAGTGAAAAACATTTTTAATCAAGTACAACTAACATATATATCTTTATTCATGAATTACATATATAAACACTTATAAATACATACATGTTTAATAGATATATGTTTAATGTATAGTATGTGCATAAAATTCATTTGCTATTTCATGTTCACTAGTACTGATGGCACAGTAATATGATGATACTTGTCAATTTATGCAATCAAATTTTATTTATTTAGAGCGGAGGTTCCCAAACTTATTTGTCCTACTGCTCCCTTTCCCAAAAAAAAAATACTCAATGCCCCTTGTAAATTTACTTTATTTAGTTCTTTAACTGTATTTTTAAAAAATTAAGCCATTTCAAAAATATATATGTATATCCATGTTAAAATGACATCTTACATTTAATAATTTACTGCGAATTTGGGGATTCTTTCCTCCATTGAAATTTTTGTGGCACAATATTGTGTCATGTAATTGTATAGTATCATATTGTAAATGAATCATTAAATGCACATATTCCTGTTGATACATGCTGGACTTCCCAATTATGGATGACATGCTTGCCTGCCAACACTTGCTTGTTAAGATCTGTAAGCAGACTTGACCACTGATAGGTTATAACTTACATTTTGTGTGTTTATTTGGAAAATAATGCAATAACTATGTCTTTAACTCTTACACAATAGATGAAAAATGTATGAATATTTTTTTTTTCAAAATTTTCTTCTCTTCTTACTTTATGCTTATACCATCACTTTACTTTTATTCAATGCCCTCCAGTTGCTCTAGATACTTCTATTGCCCCCTGGATCATTCCAGAACCCCTCAGTGGGTGGTTTCACCTTCTTTGGGAACCTATAATTCTGGAGCATGAAATTAAGAAGCGTTTTCTAAGCCCTCTTAATTATAGTTTCTTCTATTATTTCTTTTTTTGCATATGTTTGTTGCCTCCCCCATTAGATTTTAAGTTCCTAGAGGGCAGGAACTGTCTTTTGTCTTTTTTGTGTATATTCTGCCTTAGCACAGTGCCAGGCACATAATAAGCACATTAATAAATGTTTATTCACTGACTGACTGGCTTGAATTATCTAGTAAACAATATAAAAGTTAACCTATCTAGGAATGAATAACCATCCTGATTCCTAAAGGTTCTTGTAATCATCATCCTTCTACTAATATTTGTGACAAAATTACCTTTCTGACCAGCCAGAGCCTGTGTGTATCTTACCAAGGTGACATTCTGCCAAGTCTCTGCAAAGCAGCATGGCTCTCAAATAAATTCAGCATGTTTGAATTTCTGAGTGTATGGAATACTCCCATATCCAGTCATGACACGAGAGAAGGCTGGAGCTTCTCGTGGACTTTTATGGTTCTGACTAAAAGCACTTAAAAGTTATATCTAAGTTTTGATTGATTATTGATTACTTAAGCTAATTTACTGAGAGGAAACTATCAATCAAAGTCTAGTTTCCCATCATCAACTTGAGAGACTAGAAGAATGATCTTGCATGAAATAGAAATACTTGAATGAGGAATATGTTTAAGATCAAAGGTAATTATCATATAATTAAAGATTTACAAATGGAAAGAATATTAGAGGTCATTAAAGCTAACCTCTTTCTTTTACACCTGAGTAACTGAGACCATCAAAGAGCATAAGTGAATTTCCCACTTTCAAACATCATGTATGAATCAGGATTTGAATTCAGGTCTTTGTGACCCCAAATTCAATGCTTTATAAATTCTAATATGCTACCTTACTAGTGTCATTTGTCATTGTTTTCATGTCTTTGGGCCATCCAGCTTGCAATATCTATCATTATGGTTAGGACAGGCTAGACCTTGATATACAAATTTGTGAATCATCTGCATAGAGATGATAATTAAATACAATGAAACTGTTGATGTAACCAAGAAAGTGTATTGAAAGAAGAGGGTGATGTTTTACTTTGTGGAAACCCCAGTGTAGGGGTATTACTTAGATGATAATTCAGCAAAAGAAACTGAGAAGAAGTCAGGCAGAGAAATAGTGAACTGAAAAAAAGTTATTGTCACAAAAATCCAGAGAGGAGAACATCTAGGAGGGGACGGTAGTCAATAGTGTCAAGTTTAGCAGAGAATTCAAAAAGGATGAAGACTCAGGGGAAAATGATGACACCCATTTAATCAATTAAGAGGTCTCTGGTAATTTTAGAGAGAACAGTTTTAGTTGAGTGATGTGGTCAGAAAAAGTCAGATTGGTTCTCTGGTGGTAAAGCAGAAGAAACTTCGAAGCATAAAAATGTTGCAAAAAATATATAAGTATTTGTTCACTTTCCACATTTACCTTGAAGTCACAGATTAAGTGTGTATTTTAAAAACATCTGTTAAGTAGCATATTACTGACAGATTAGCAAATTTGGGGATATTTGTGCATATCATCTTCATATTCAAGCACTCTGTTAAGCACTTTGCCTAGAAATAACCAGAAAAGTTTTATAAAGAAAAAAATCTTAGCATAGGTAAGTTTATGTGGAGTCTTTGGAGGCTTTTGTTTATTCAGGTAGCAATTGGTAAATAATGTTATTGGTAAAATATTTTCTTTCTTCCAATACTTCAGTTTATGATTCTGTAAGTCTTCTTCCCTATTATATCACACATCTCTTCTCATACTTCCCTCTCCCAAAATATATTTTTTCTTCTCGTGGATCAGTTTATTTTGTTAAACTTTTAACTGAGCATATTAATCTCTCATATACTCTGATGGATTTGTCATTTCAGCAGTTTGGAAATTCACTCTAATAATCACTGAATCAATCAATCAATCAGTAATTATACCAATCAATAATTATTAAGTGCTTGTTGTTCATAAGTAGGCACTGTGCTATGTTGGGGATATTGTTCAGTCATTTCAGTTGAGTCCATGTCTTTTTGATCCCATTTAAGTTTATGCAAAAATAATGAAGTGATTTGCCATTTTCTTCTTTAGCTCATTTTACAGATGTAGAAACTGAGGTAAACAGGTTAAGTGATTTGTCCTATATTACACAGCTAGTAAGTTCATGAGGCCAGATTTAACTCATGAATATGAATCTTCCTGTCACCAGTCAACACTACCTCCTGTGCCACCTAGCTGCCCAGGTTGGGGATATAGAGACACAAAATGAAAATGTCCCTGCTAGAAGCCCAAATTTTGTCAAGGGAGACTAAAGATATACAAATACAGGTAAGTAGGTAGGCAGATAGATAGGCCAAAAGATAGGTAAAAAATAGGTAAAAAGATAGATAGTAGATAGATAGATAGATAGATAGATAGATAGATAGATAGATGAATATGATGGATATAGAGAAAGAAAGATGGTAGATGAAAAACATAATGCTTAAAATGTTTCTGGTACTGTTTTGAGTTTTCTTTTTAACAAATTTTTTTATGAGAGAGAGAGAGGGAGAGAGAGAGAGAGAGAGAGAGAGAGAGAGAGAGAGAGAGAGAGAGAGAGAGAGAGAGAATGAGAATGAGAATGATAGCCAAATATTTCAAAACAAAATAAGCTAAAATTAGTCCGGAAAGGTTAGTAGGATTTGGAAGAAGATTCATATGTATTTAGAAGTCAATGCTTGAACTGAGTCTTGAAAGAAACAAAGAATTTTAAGAGCAGACATGAAGGGGCATAATTCATTCTAAGCATGAGAGATAGTCAGGGGAGAATCCCAGAGGTGGAAGATAAAGCGTTATGATTGAGGGACAGCAAGGTCACATAGGCTAGGCTATAGAGTACACAAACTGAAGTAGTCTGTAATAAGTCTTGGAAAGTAGGTTGAGGGCTGATTGAGATCAGCCAAATAGAGAAGTTTATATTTTAATTGAACAAACATTTATTAAGTACCTACTACATGCCAGATATTATATTAGGCATTGGAGATACAAAAAAAAAAAAAAAGAGAGAAAGATAGTATCAGCCCTCATGGGTCTACAATCTAATGGAAGAAGACAATATACAAAAGGAAGCTGCAAGAAAGTCTGCAAGCCAGCAGTCTTTCATCTGCCAGAAAAGGACTTCTTCTCATGCAAGAATTCAACAACTTCCTATTGCCAGCTCATTGCCAGCCTCCTCGGGTGAGAAGAGGAGCCATAACTCCTTAGAACTTGCTTGTGTCTTATGTTAGCCATCTTTGCAGGGTGTAGCATATACCTCTGTGAGCTAATGGGTCAGGCATCTTCCATCTGTTTCAAAGCACCAACTTCCATCTGTGCTAGCACAAGGCAACCTCTACCTCATGCTGACAGTCCACTCTCTCAGCTGAGATGCGGAAAACCTTCATTGCAAAGAAGAGTCACCTTCCTTTTGACTTAAGGATTTCTATTACCTTTTACATCTATCTTCTGAGGGTAGAGGAGAAGGAAATTTGGTGAGGAGTGGGAATTCTTTCTTCTGTTTTGTGGATTCAACTTCCATCTTCACATGTGCCTTTTTATTACTGAATTTCCAGCCTTTGGAGGGAAAAATGCTATAAAGCAGGGCCTCCCATCTGACCACCTGACCATGTGTCTCCCATATTGTATTGTACTTAGCTCTAGCCTAATCTCCAAACTCTATTGGGATGAGGAGTGATGCTTTTCACTCTCAAATCTTATCAAACCCTCCATGTCTCAGTGACTCTGAATTACTGTAGATCCTCATCCAAATGTCATTCTTCACACTCCCATATAAGATTTATCATTCTCATTCCACTTCTCCCACTCCAAAATTTCATCCTAAGATCAATCAGACCTTCCACTGTGCCCTCTGGAATGCCTGTTCTATAAGCAACACGTTTCCCTTCATTCTTAAATATTTCCTCTTCTATTCATTTAAAAAAAAGCACAATTAAATATATATTCAATTTATTTTATTAAAATTTCCCAATCATATGTACATTTAAATTATTTTTTGTTCCAAATTTTCCACCTCCCTCTTGCCCCTGTTCAGAAATTTGATATTGATTACATAGGTAGTCAAAGAACACATTTCCTTATTAGCATGCTGCCACAAGAAAAAAAAAAACAAACAAATATAAAACAAAAAGAATAAAGTTTAAAAGAAGGGAGTTTCAATATGCATTCCAAGTTCATCCACACTCTTCCTGGAGGTGGATAGCACTTTTTCATCATAGATTCTTTGAAATTGTTTTGGATAAACCTCTTCTATTCCTTCTATCTACTTGCTATTAACTGAAAATGGTTTCTCCTAGATGACACAACTCTCCCTGGCCTTTCCTACAAATGTGCCTATCTTATTCCCATCCTAAAAAAAAACCCCTTACTTGATCTTCCCATCCCTGCTAACCCTTGTCCATTGTGTATTCTGCCTTTTTTAGCTAATCTCTTCAAAAAGGCTTCCTACAATGAGTGTCTCACCTTCCTATTTTCTCACTTTCTTCTTAAATCTTGTACTCTGACTTTTGACCCTGTCATTCACACCGAAATTGCTCTTTCCAAAGTTACTAATGATCTCTTAATTGCCAAATGTAATGTCATGTTTTCTGTTATTTTCCTTGCTCACCCTGCAACCATTGTGACTATTGATTATTCTCCCCTCCTTGATACTTTTTTTCTCTCTAGATTTTTGGAACTCACTTTTTCTTGATTCTTGTTCTATCTAGCTGCCCACCCCTCTGTTTCCTTTGATGAATTCTCCTCCAGATGACACCCTCTAACCACAGAAGGACTAGAATTTGTTCTTGGGACCTCTTCCATTCTTCCTCCATATTACTTCACTTGCTGATCTCATTAGCTCCCATGAATTTAATTACAGTCTCTGTGATAATGATGTGCAAAATCACCTATGTAACACCAAACTTTGCTGACTTCCAACCTTGAATCTTCAACTGTCTTGCAGATATCTCCATCTGGATGACAGCAGATATCTTAAACTCTATATATACCAAATGTAGCTCATTATCTTTTCCCCTAAACCATGCCCACACCATCCTCCCAGTCCTACAGGATCACAGTCTAGAAGTCATTGTTTGTCACCATCCATGTCTGATCTATTGACAAGTCTTGTTGATTTCACTTTTGAAACATCTCTTGAATACATCCAGTTCTCTCTTCTGTCACTTCTACCACTCTAGTATGGGCCTTCATCACCTTATACCTGGATGATGGAAATAGCCTACTGGTGAGTCTATGTGCTTCACATCTCTCCCCACACCAATTTATCTTCCATTCAGCCACAAAACCAATTTTCCAAAAGCACTGGTAAGGTCGTGCCAACACTGTCTCCCCTTCCTCTTTCCACACAATCAATAAACATAGTGTTATCTATTGCCTCCAGGAGCAAATTCAAAATGCTCTGTTTGGCATTCAGTGACCTCCAGAACCTTGGTCCCTTCCATTCCAGGCTTCTTACTCTTTAATCCCTAACATATGCTCTTTGATCCAGTGAACCTCATCTCCTGACAATTCCATAAATAAGATATTCCATCTCTCAGTTCCAGGCATTTTCTCTGGGTTTTCACCATGTCTTCCACTCTGTCTACTGACCTCCCTAGCTTCCTTTAAGCTCCAATGGAAATCCTGTCTTTTACTGGAAGTCCTCCCAAACTCTTCTTAATTTTATTTTCTTTCCTCCATTAATTATTTCCTGATGATTGTAAAGTGCTTAGTAAAGTTGTTGGCAAAGAGTAAGCACTATATAAATTTCAGTTCATTATTATTCTTCATATATATTTGCTTGTAAGTCTTCTCCTCCATTAGATTGCAAGTTCCTTAAAGATAGAACCTGTCTTCTGCCTCTTTTTGTGTCCCTAGTCCTTAGCACAGTGTCTGGGGCATGGTGAGCACTTAATAAAAGTTTACTGATTAATCAATTGGAGGTCAAAAGAGTGGGGGACTAAAGGACACCCTGTGCAGAGACTTGATATTTTGTAAAGCTAAAAACCAAGTAGAATGATGGATGGAAATTGAGAATTAGCTGAAACGTTTTGAGCCCTCCATGAAGGAAGACTTTGAGAGAAAGTTTTATGTTTCACCCTCTAGGCCTCAAATCAGAAGGGAGAGGCAAGTAAGGAAGCTGAGAATGTGTTGAGTATCAAGAACCGCATCAGCCTACATGGCGATGAAATTTCAGGTGATCAGCTTATCCTGGGGGAGGCATGATGTTCCATGAAGCTGAAACCAAGTGGAGATGCTGAGAGCGTGTGATCATAGAGTCCATATTTGTTCCCAAACTTGGAAGCCTCCCAAGTTTATTGAGTAAGAGGGGGCCATGTTCAGTCTTACACTTAAGGAAAATCACTTAGGAAACTCTGGGGATGATGGATTAGAGAAGGGAGAGATGTAAACCAATGAAATCAATTAAGAGGTTATGAAAATAATCTAAGGGAGAGGTGAGGGAGGCCTGAACTACAATGACTGTGTGAATAGATGAAAATATTATATCACATATGATATATGATAAATATTAAATGATGTAGCATAATATAAGAAAACCTCATGCGATATAATATAATGAATATAATATGATGTAATTAAAATACAATGCTATAAAATTATGTTACATAACAGTATAAAATATTGTGATTTTAAATATGATAACCATATCATAATCATAATATATTGATATATATGATAACAAATTCTACTTTCTTCTTTCCTTTTTCTAGCCTCCTTCTTTCTTTCATTCCTTCCTCCTTTCCTTTCTTTTGGCTTCCTTTGTTTTGAAATCATCTTGAATTTCTAATATATTCTATTAGAAAGTCATGCAGAAATCCATGCAGAAAGTAAATTTGTTAGATTATGGGAAGCACAACAGCAACTTTTCAAAAAACAAGTATTATCTCATTTGATCTTCACAACAACCCTGGAAGGTAAGCAATATTATTATTATCTTCATTTTTACAGATGAGGAAATTGAGACAGACTGAGATTAAGTGATTTACCCAAGGTCACACAACTTGAAAGCAACCAGACTCCAGGCACAATGCTCTGTCCCCTGTCCCACTGATTATTCAGGCAAGAACTCTCCCCAAACCCACTGGGAGGTAAACCTTGAGGAATTAGGAGAGTCCCTTCACAATTGTGGCTTATGATTCCTCTCTTCTATGTGTGTCCTCATGTTGACTAACAATTGATATCATCTCATCAGATAGAATCAGATTTAATCCATTTTTTATAAATAGGTATATATTAAGAATTTGTATAGCATTCCCTCCCTCAAGATCTCTGACACACTCTCTCACAATTGTATACAAAGTCTAAAGGAAAGTGAGCTCAAACTTAGAGCACATGTAGCAATAGGAGTAATTTGCAGCTCCTGGAAGTCCTTTTGTTGGAGTCTGTGAAATGTTTCCCTTAGGTATGGTATATTTTTTTCTGGATTATATGTAGGAACCTGTTACTCCCTTTCCTCAGCGTCTCTAATTTTCTTTTTTCTTTGCTCCCAATGTAGACTGGGCCACCAATAACTTCTCTTTTGAGATATTGATAGGGTACAGACAAGAAGTTCAAATCCTAATCTATTTGATGCTCAACTTCTGGTGAAGGAAGGAAGGGAGGGAAGGATGAAAGAAGGAAGGTAGATGATGGGATCACTCTGCCTACAAAAAAATCCCTTTCAAGAGAATGACTTGGAATTTATCTCTCTTTTAAGCTTCCAGATATTTGAATGCTGGATTCCAAAATGGTTTGCTACGTGTTAGAACAGTGATGTCAAATTCAAATAGAAAACCACAAATGAATATCATCTATGTTGTATTTTGTTTTTATTTTGTTAAACATTGACGAATTACATTTAAATCTGTTTTGGATCACACTTGAGTTTTGCTGTTGCTTGGGGACCATATACAAAAAAATTGACAGCTCTGTAGAAGACTCACAAAGTGTGGTAGGGTACACATTAGCTCAATATCTTTAATTTGCTCATTCAGTAGAGATTTCCTCACCTGATGAAGTTATCAGTAATAGAGCATTTTTGTCAGTTACTTTAAGTGGGAGAAGGAGTGATCAATTTAATCAACTCACCTGTCTCCCACCATTCATGCTATAAGGGAAGAAGCAGGTCTTGTGTCATAAATAGAATTCAAAGAGCCCTAGGCTGTAACACAGATGACATTTTAAGCCACATAAGTGTTAAGGAACACTGCTGAGAAGTAGACTCTGCACTAGTATCTCTAATGATGGAGCACAAAGCTTTCTTTGTTTCAAGAAGGGTCGAAGGCTTTAAATAGCATCTGGCAATCCCACGATGCTGTGAAACATTATGGCGACAGGAGGAAGGAGATGGCTTCAGAGCCTTGTACACATGGCTAGTTCCTCTCCTCATGAGGGCTATACCAGTCCTTAGAGGTAGGTAGCTATGAAAGAGGAAAGGGGAAGATTCATGGTTCTGCCTTGCTTTGGAAATTTATGAAAAATACATTAACTTTTGTATAGCTACAAGCCCCCTAGGGAGATCATGACAATTTCTAGCTGAGAGACAGTTTTCTCTGTCTAATTCTCTGCCATGCTACTCACAATATTCCTCTTGCAGGACAACGAAAGCCAAAACTATTTCTTCAAGAAACAGTCAAATTAAGCCAATTTGTTAAATGCTTAATACTATGCCAGGAACTGGGCTAAGTGTAGGAGATACACAGTACAAGCAAAAAATGGATTGTCCCTACCCTCGAGGAGCTTCCATTCTAATGGGGAAAAGCAGTACATAAAGGGGGGGTGAAAAAGTGGAGGAGGAGGTATCCATGTGAAGGCATGGTGGCAAAGCCTGGAGATTCAGTAGCAGACAGGGCCAGGAGAGGAATGTAGGATATTTGCAAAGTCCTTTAGTCAATGAATCAAAATAAACACATGACTTCGACAAGCTTTGTACCTAGCTTGTGCTGTCAAAGGTCAGGTCAAGTCAAGTTAAGAAGCATTTAAACTATTTGTGAACCACTGTGTAAAGTGCTGAGGAAACAAGGAAAGGCAAATATAATCCTGACCCTCAAGGAGCCCACAGGCTAATAAAAGAAATCAGAAGGAATCAAAAGGTGAAAGCGACTACCTTCCTCCCCGGAGTTAGAAATGTAGCAATCCTCTGGGAAAAATATGAGTCATGGTATACAATACAATATTTGCAGCTATACATTACAACATTAAATTACATTGTCATTTATCAGAACAACGATGATCACATATATATATATATTTATAAATATAAGCAAATAAACTTAGAAAAGCAAAAGTAAAGAAATAATAAAACCAGGTTGTCAAAATAACAAAATGTAAGGAAAAAGCAGTGTATATGTCAATAAGTAAATAAAAACCAATGATTACTCAAGAAAAAAAAAAATATATATATATATATATATATATATATATATATATATATACCATGAAAGCAGGAGGCTACCACAAAATAAACACATATGTAGAATAAAACAAGCATATTTAAATATGCAGTAATTAGCACATGAATCAAGTAACATATGTAAATACACGCAAGGCATACATAACATTGGTAAACCTCAGTATTGTTTTCTGACTACTTGGGTAACCATTTTTCCAGTTTCTCCTGCAGCATCATAAATTATTCTGGTTCCTAGTTGAATAGGCTGAGCTCTCTTTTGACCTTCTGGCCTACTTACCCTCAGAGCTAAGATACTGGATCATAGTTTTCATTGAAACTCTACTTCTATCTCCCTAATCAAGAGCTAGTCTAGCTTATAAACACTGTCACCCCATTGGGTATGGGGTATTTCTGAATCCTAGAAGTTGCTGTGGCTGAAGTAAAAGATGAGATATTGCCTTGGGATTCAGTCCTCTCCTATTCCTTAAACTTATCATTAAATTAGAATACACAGAGTCTACTTCACTAGAAATGTTTGCTTCTGAGTCATTTCTGGTTTAGACAATCTTCTTGTTATGTTTGTGTCTTTTTGCCGAGTGTGTGCTGAGTTGTCAATCTCTTTCTATCAGAATGCAAACAACTCACCTATAGGCACATATAGTTGAAGTGGTAAATTGTTTTTGACAGGGCTCCTGCCAATCTCTGGTGCTGGTTTGTAAACAGCAAAATTGTAAGGCTCTCAACAATGTGGTATGGAGTTGCTTTCCCTTCATCTGTTAACTTATGTATCTCATGAGTACCAATGTTCTGCAGCCAAATTCTCTTTGTTGAGAGTCTTGGCAATGGATTTGGGCACCCTGCTATCATTTGATTCATTAAGCACTCTTCAGATCTGAAGTTGTAGCTCCAAGATAAACCTTTTCTCCATCTAGAGTTGTAGTGACTGCATCTGTGGCCCCTTTATTCTCAGAAATGCTGAAGCACAAATAACCCCCAAACATTCAAAGTTAGTGTGTAAAGAATGTGACATCATTCCTAGAGGATGCGTATATGTATATGTATATGTATATGTATATGTATATATATATATATATATATACACACACACGTGTATATATATGTATATATACGTATATATGTATATACATGTATACATATATGTATACATATACATATATCAGGAAAAACACATGTTGACTCCAAAGAGAATTTTCTTCTGGTCTCACTGTCTCCAATATGTTCAACAGTGCAGAGTTGGAATAATCGGGCTGGAGGACCTCTTGAGGGTGGTAAGGTATAGTTCTAGACTTCTGGATGCCAGACAAAGATACTATTTCCTTGAGCAGTGTGCTTTCAAAATCTCTATCTCTGTCTGAATGCATTCTGGCAGCATGTCGACAAACAAAGAAATACTTCTCCCTCCCCACTTTAACAACCCAGGAAGCTTTCTGGGTCCTGGACAGGCACACTTGTGTAGACATAGTGAAATGAACACATATGATAACATGTGGATTAGGTTTTGACCATCTCTTTCCAGTGATAAGAAGTCAATGCAGTCAAGGTTTTGCTAGTGCATTTTCCACATTGCACAATGATAAGTCTCTCACTTTTTGTTGACATCTGAAGCAATCTTAGGCCAGTAAAACTTGTTTCTTACTAGTTCTCAGGTTCCTTTTTTGAGTCATTTTACTTTTTTTGAATTCTTAGTGTTTATTTTTCCCCCAATGCATATAAAAATAATTTTTACCATTTTTTGAAAGTTTGAGTTCCAAGTTCTCTCCCTTCCTCCCTCTCCTGCCTCTGACTAATTTCTAAAAGCACAACACAAAGCTTTCATGGCCAGAGAGTGACTTAGGCTAAGTAGCACCAAATGTTTCTTACTACTAAGTGTAGGATCAGTGATGGATCAGTATAGTGTTACATATAGGACTATGTTTCTCAGCTTCAATTTCTGCCATTATCTTAATAATAATGTTCCTTCAAAAGTTCTTTTGGCATCATCATCCCACTTCTTGGCTTGTATCACTACTTAAAGTACCTCACCAGTCATCTGCACTCATCGCAATCATCTACATCTAAAGCTATAGTCACAAAGGTTGGCTTGAGGAAACAAGGTTCATGTACACTACTGGCATACTGTCTGGCGGGAATCCTAAACTTTCAACTATTCTACTATTTGCTTGTGATCCAGCTTCTTCTATATTATGTAGAGTTTTCATTCCTTATTTTGGAATTGTCCCATCTTTGGTGTCATGTAGGCTTTGACAAAGGGCATTTGCATCCAAATTAATCTTTCATGGACTTCAGTGAATTCTAATTAGCATTTGGCTCCAATCCTCTCAAACAGCGTCCAATTTGGCCCTCATCAGAATATGTCAGTGATTGTTTTTAATCTATATTTAAAATGTTGCTTTATACATATAGTTCTTAAATATATCAGGGACACCCCACTTTAAAGCCAAAGCTCCAGCTTGTCTGTGGAATAATGGATCTGTTGTTTTCTTCCTGTGTCATCAAATGCCACTGGTTTCTGGTGACTGTCATTCTCTTGGTATATGACTGTTCTCAGGCCTTCCAAGTTGGCATAAAGCTTTCTTGGATCTCCATACAATAACACTAGTAAATGTGTGAAGCAGTTAAGTAAGTCTTTGAAAGGTTATTCACATAACCATTGGTCTCAAAAGAACACTGTAGGCTTTAAGACTGCTTTGCATTTCTAGACCCCAAGGTTTGACATCTCTCCAACTGTATATATAAAAGTGAAGTCATTCAGCGGCTTATCAAAAGCAGGAAAGGTTTTTGTAAATATGTTTGTGACAAAACCCACCAAATCCTGGAAGAGTCTTTAGATTTCTAAGGTTCAAAGAAACCAGAAAGTGAGAAATAGGGGAATATAAAGGGGCAGGGGACTGAAATTATCTAACATCTTAGGAGGAAAAAAATCAAATAAAGAGCTGGAGAACAAACAGATATTCTAATAGGAAGAAACAAAATTAAGGGAAGGAAACAAAACACAAATTATGGACCTCAAATCAGCTAAAGAAATATAGACATTTCCAAATCAATATTCTAAGACAAAGGAAAATGAATCAATATCTGATAAGGCAGAGGACTATGTGGATTCCCAAGACAGCCTGACACTGCAGAAAGAGCCCAAATGGTGTAGGAAGGAGCAGGAAGAAATACAGCTGAGCTCCCCACAATAATCCCTTCACAAATATGTGGAAGACTGAGTCTTGAGCGTGAAACCCAAGGAGGGAAAATGACACACAATCATACTAGACCAATTCAACATAGGGAAAAAGACAAAGAGGTCTTCTGATGCTGTGGCAAGTTCTGGCCAGGGTCATACATCTAGGAGCAATACAGAGTTGCAGGAACTGACGTAGATTTGAGGCTGTTCATTAGGACAAGAAGAGGTCCCAGAAACCATTGGGGATTACCCTGTCTTTGTTTAAGATGCGTTGATCACTACCCATATTCAAGGTGGATTTAGGTGGTAAGAGTTTTTTTATTAAGAGGTATGTAAAAATTTTTAAAAAAAGCAAATTAGTGGGGAAAATGAGAAAATAAGATGGCATAGTAGATAGAGCACTGGGCTTAGAGTCAGGAAGATTCATCTTCCTGACTTCAAATCTGCCCTCAGATATTTACTGGTTGTGTGATGTTGGGTAAGTTGTGACCCTATTTGCCTCAGTTTCCTAAGCTGTAAAATGAGCTGGATTAGGAAATAATGAAGTACTCCAGTGTCTTTGACAAGAAAATCCTAAAGGGGGTCACAAAGTCAGACGTGACTGAAATGACTGAACAACAGAAATGGAAGAAATAGTTGGAAAGAGGATAGTTTGGAACCTACCCAAGAAGGAAATTATCATCTGAAATTTTTATTTGATTATATTTAAGCTGGTAACTCCATTGGGAAAAAGGAATATTCACATAAAGTTGAAAGACTGATTAAAATGAAGAAAATTTAAGACATCTCATAGAATAATCACTTGACCTGGAAAACAAATCAAAGAGAGATAATTTAAGAATCATTGGACTAACTGAAATCCATGACCAAAAGAAAAATCCTAGATGCTATATTTCAAGAGATCATAAAAGACAAGATTAGAGTCAAGATGATTGTATTCTCTTAACATTACCTTCCAAACAACTTTAAAATAATGCTTCCAACAAAATTTTGGAGAAGAACCAACAAAAGGTCAGATGGAGACTTTTTTGATCTAAGAAAACTTGGGAGCTCTGCAAGAGAAGCTTATCATGCCAGGGTAGAAACCTATTCAGAGTCAACATACATAGTGGCAGCAACAGGGGCCATGGCCATAGCAGTGGCTTCAAGAGCTTTCAACCCAAAGAATGTATGGGGGGACAGACATTTTCTGATAAGAAAGAAATTATAAAGGCCCCCTTACCTATATAATGGGTATAGTTGGCACTGATTGCAACTATATTGACCAGAATACAGTTCTAGGTTTCAGTATCAGGACTGAGAGTGGTGCTGGGGATTGGTCACAAGGGAGTAAGTCCCCTGGTTTGATTTCCAGGGCAAAGACGGGGCTAGCACTTATGTTTTATAGGGACCAGCGAGCCTTCCTGAGCAGACCAGGAGGGCAATGATCAGATGTTCCCATGATTATCCCCCCTTGAAAGCACCAAAAATTCACAGGCCCCTCCACACCCAAACTGGCTCTGAAAACAGCAGTGCACACACACACACACACACACGCACACACACACACGCACGCACACACAAAACATCGTGAAGCTAGGGACAGTGCCTTTCCTCCCCCACATGATCAGGGCCCAATTTTAGTCTGAACATCAAAGATAAGACATAGCCTGGACAAAATGAGGAAACAACAACAAAGAATTTGACCCTAAAAACTATTACAGAGGCAGTGAAGACCAAGACGTAGACTCAGAAGAAGACAATATGAAAACAACTGAAAGCAAAGCTTGAAACAAAAGTGCTGCTTGCACCCAAGTCTGAGAATTTCTGGAAGAGCTGAAGAAAGAGATCGGTGGTAGAGGAGAAATTGGGAAAACAAATGAGAGTGATGCAAGAAAATTGTGAAAAGAATACCAACAGCTTGCTAACAGAGGCACAAAAATTCACTGAAGAGCACTCCTTAAAGAACAGAATTGGTTAATTGGACAAATAGGTACAAAAGCCCACTGAAGACATTAATTCCATAAAATTAAAGGAAACCAATGAATCCATAATGTATCAAGAAACAGTAAGACAAAATCATAGAATGAAAAAAAAATGGAAGAAAGTGTGAAATATCTCATAGGAAAAACAAATGCCCTCGAAAATAGACTAAGAGATAACTTAAAAATTATTGAACTACCTGAAAACAATGATCAAAGAAAGAACCCAGATATCATGTTTCAATAAATTATCAGGGCAAATTACCCCACTATCTCAGATCTAGAGCGTAAAATAGAAATGTAAAGAATTTACTTATCACCTCCTGAAAAAGATCCCAAAATGAAAATTCCCAGGGACGTTATAGACAAATTCCAGAGCTCCCAGATCAAGAGAAGTATTATGCCCCCAAAATATTAAACTGTGTATAATCTTTAACATTATTGCTACCAGGGATAAACTCCAAACAGATCAAAGGAAAAGAAGTACCCCTATAGACTATAAATGCACACACACTATGTAAATGCACAGACACTATATGTGTGAGTGCATGTACGTGTGTGTGTGTGTGCGAGAAAGAGAGAGAGAGAGAGAGAGAGAGAGAGAGAGAGAGAGAGAGAGAGAGAGAGAGAGAGAGAGAGAGAATATGGAACCGCAGGAGGTTGTTCCCAAATGGTTTGGAAAAAGAAATAAAAATTGTGAAAGTAGATTTTATGACCTGCTCAACATAAACAAGGGTCAAACTCCCTTCCCCTGCCTCTCTTTCTCCCTCCCTCTCTCTCAAATGAAGATCAGATTATTCAGAAAGATACAGAAAGAAATACAGGTAACATCATTAACAGAATTCAGCTAGTAGGTGGTCTAGGGTCTCATGATTTTATCACTTGAGTTCTACAAAGGATTTTTATACTCCTCTTGCCCAAAGATCTCATTGCTGGGTCTCAAATTCAGTCCAACTAGGTACAAAATTAATTCCAACTGTCAAAGGCCTGCACCACAACTTCATTGTTTCCAACAGTCCCAATTGTGCAGTGTTGGTGTTTATAGGGGTTAAATCACACCTCCCTATTTTGACCACTGTCCTGGCCTACAACACGTGGTAGCTTTTCCCTCTCTCAGTTCTCCAAGGCCAAATCCTTCCAGAGACTATAAAAGTATTTTCCCCAAATGTCTATCATAAAATAACTAGAAAACAATGTCTTTTTTGCTTCACTGTCCAGGAGAGCATTGCAATACAAATCCTCAATTGATGCTGTCATCTCCATATGAGGTCATGTGAGTTCAGGTGGAAAAAGATCCATGATAAATTATGGATGAAGGCAAATTCAAAATCCCTTGAAGGGATTTGCAAGGTCTAGAGTGAACTCCTTCTCTGGCCCAAAGACCTCTTCCCAAAACTGGTCTTGTGACCCTCAGCTGCTTAAGTAGAAAATCTAAATTCTCCTCCCAGGTACACAGAGCCTGTATGTGGCCATTTATTCCTCAGTGGTAATAGAAAGTAATTCCATCTTTCTGGTTTTCTGTTCATGGTTATGCAGGCTGCTGTGACCTCCTTCTCTTGTACCATTGATCTGCATTTCAATAAATTTGCTCTGATTGTCTTCAGTTGGTTTTGTCCTTGTGTGATGACTCCTCTATTTAACACTCATCCACCATACACAAGAAGTTCCTAACAGAGCTGAGTGATGTTTTATACTTTTGAGACTCTCTATCTTATCTGGTTCTTGTCATTCCCAGCAGTTACATACTTCATCAAATTGTCCAGAGTAATATTTGTTTCCCAGTTATAGAAGTAATTCCCTCACTGAAAGCCAACTTTGTAATCTTTTAGCTACTGTATAGTTTATTCTTGTTACATTGATTTTTAAAGGGGTACCATTCTTCTTTCTACCAGCCTCAATAGATTTCTGTCCACCTCAAAGGTAGCTTAGCATACTGGCTAAGTAACCAGTGTTGAAATCAGGAAGACTTGCATTCTGGATCTTTCTCAGACACATACTAGTTACATGATCTTGAAAAATTACTCAAAATCTGAGTGCTCTGGGCAGATCTCTAAGATGAGATGCTGACTTGCATTATTAGTAAGAGTGATCTCACTTGGAAATTTCCTAAACTAATGAAATTAGTGTCAGCCCCTATCCTTAACCAGTCTTCTTACCAGTTCCATTTTGAGCCTTGTCTTCTCCCATTAGGGTGCAACCTCTGTGAGTCTAGGGACTGTCTTTTATGTTTGCTTCTATTTATATTCCTATCACTCAGCACATATCTTACAGAAAGTAGGTGCATAATAAATGCTTGTTCTTCCTCTATTTTCTTCCATGGTAGAATTTACCCTGCATTTCAGATTGTCCTTTCTGTCCTTATTCCATCATGATTCTTCTAAAACACTGTCTCATTTCCTCTCTTGCTCTTTCACATCATGCCACCTTGGGGCTTGACTGCTTTTAGAAAATCACACATCTCTTCTCCCAGAGGCAAGATCTTGTCATGGAAACATAATGTTATTTCAGAGAAAATGGCCTCTCAGTGTACAAAGTACACCAAACTTGAACTCACTGTGAGCTCAAGTCAATTCAACAAGTGTTAATTAAGCACCTATTATGGGCTTGCCAGGTAGTTTTCCATGTTCCATTGCAGATGTCCACTCTTTCTCTCCTGTGAATTCTTTAGTGTGATGACCCCCTCTCTTGCCCCAAGAAAGTTCACTCTCTTAACTTGCACAGTGCCTGGCATATCATGGGGGTTTAATAAATACTTTTTGATGAATTGATTGATCTAGAAAGAGATGCCTGCTAATTACCAAGAGCCTTACCATGAGGTTAAAAATTAACTTTGTAATTACAATATCTGGGGGAAGATGCATGAAATGGTTTTGGGAGTGAAGGGTTTTAATAGATTGTAAGGCCAAAACATTTCAATAGTATGATATGAGACCTGAGGAAACTGACATAGGTTTTAATTCTGGTTTCTTAGGTTAAATTCTGTATTTCAATCACAGCTCTGACATAAGCTTTGGCATTCTGTTCAAATCTAAGCATTTGTCTGACACTTTATCTATCTGAAAAATTATAATAATAATTCTTTCCTTAAATACTTTATAGAATTACGAAGAAAGGATTTTGCTAACTTTAACATACTATGTAAATTTGGGCTATTATAATGATATTTTTATAAAATGACCCTCATTCAGATCATGGCAAGCATTACTACATCAACTTAGTCCATATGTACATCTGTGACAGGCATAACAGACAGACAATGAGCTAGGTCCAGAACTAATAGGAGGAAGAAAGTAGACTGGATTCTATTTGGAAATGTGTATTGTTTCAATGAGTCCAAGTCATGCAAAAACTCTGTTTTAATGCAAATGCTCTCCCAATTTATTGTGCATATTGTAACACAACAATCTTTGAAAACCACTGTGGTAGGAGACTCAAAAAGTACTAAAGAGATTTACTTTCTAATACTGTCAAGGATAACTCAATGACAAAGGGATATCACTGAGAAAAATGTATGTGTAGGAAAATGAGTTTGAGAAGGAAATGGTAAACCACTCCAGTATCTTTCCCAAAAAAATTCCAAAAGGAGTCATGAGAAGTGAAATAGAACTGAAAAACCACAACGACTAGGAAAGTTAGATGGAATGAATATGGTACAAATGAGAGATAACTTATGGAAATCCTGAATGTTGGTTTGGTAAAATTTTACTTCTGCAAGAATCTTCCCTGATTCCCCTAAATGGCAGTACCATCCCTCTAAGACTGACTCCAACTTTATGCCTTGTGTATCTTGTTTGTATACAGTCATTTGTTTCTTGTCTTCTCCATTTGACTGTGAACAAGGGAGAGCAGATTTCTTTGAATCCTCAGAATATTTCACAATCCTTCTTACATGGGATAAATGATCATTAATTTGACTTGGTATGTATGATGTGAAATAAGACCTAGATGGGGGCTTGTGTGATGTTGGATGGATCCTACGTAGAATAGTATGCATAGGAGAACATGTGCAAGAATTGCAAAAGAGAATGAAAGAATAGATCGATAAAATGAAATAAAATGAGATTTCCACCAATCCTGGGAATAGTTGGATCAATGACATTACAGATACATTGAAATACCAATAGTGAAATCAAGGTAGAACTGGGCAAGCATATACTAATATTTAGAATTTCCAATGCATTGAGTTTTGTGGAAGAAAAGAGATGAAAATCACATTGTATAACAAGACCTGGTGTAAATTTGATCAGCACTGAAGGAAACAACTCCAAACTTGATTAGGTCATGCATATTTTGAAATTACGTTGTTTTGAAGCATTAATGCACTGTATTCAAAGCTTGGTGCTAGGCTCTAGGATGGATACAATGAAAACAATGACCTTAAAGATTACAATCTAGTACAAGAGAGCTTTAATATACAATATTTAGGATTTGTATAGATAGCTAGATGATAGATAGTTAGATGGATATATAGATGAGTAGATATAAATCAGTATGTGCCAGAAACTTTGTCAAGAACTTGGCATATAATAAAGAAGCAAATATAAAATACACAAACACATACACATATGCATATATGCATAATTACAATAAACCTAAAATATAAGCAAAATGAAGGACAATTCCTGGCCTCACTGAAATTACGGTAATTGGAGAATCACATAAAAGGGAGTTGAAAAGTGGTAGGGGAGATACCTGCTAGAAGCAAAACTGAGAAGCAGGGGTTGGAACCAAGATGGTGGAGTAGAAAGATGCACTTACTCTAGCACTTCCACCACAGCCCATAAAACATCTGTAAAAATGACTCTAAACAAATTCGAGAGCAGCAGAAGCCATAAAACAACAAAGTGAAAGAGAATTCCATCACAAGGCAGCCTGAAAGGCCTATAGGAAAGGTCTATATTACGGAGTGTAGAGCAGAGCAGGGTCCACAGAACCCAGTCCAGCCTAGGCCTCTCAGCACACCAAAACAGGCCTCAGGGGCAGAATCCCAGGCAACAATTGCAGTTCTCAGATCCCTCAACCCACAAATGCCAAAGACAGCTTCAAAGGTCAATGAGAAAGCTCTTTCATCTGTGTGAGAAAGGAGCAGGGCCCTCCCCTAGCCTCAGGTTCAGGCAGTGGCTGTGACAGCAGAGGTAGCAGCTGTGATCATGGCAGCAGAATCCATTTTTGGAGCCTTCAGCCTAAAGCCTTGGGGGAAATTGAGCCACTGATCAGGGTCTCAACCCTAAGTGGCCACCCTGGAGTGAGGAAGAGTGCTGGCTAGGGTGGTGGAGCTGGTGGAAGCTCAGGAAAGTGAATTTTACTTGCTGATCCTTGACAGAAAAGCTTTGGTAGCTCCCAGATCAGAGCACAGGTCTGGAGGGGAATAAACTCCTCTCCCTTGATTGTGCCACCTTGGAGGAACTGAGAACTTACAGATCCCCAGAGTATACCCCCATCTGAAAAAGGACTCAAAAGTCAAGTAAATACCTGGGAAAAGGCACAAAAAAAGAGAAAAAATAAGACTATAGAAGGTTACTTTCTTGGTGAACAGGTGTTTTCTTCCATCTTTTTGGATAAGGAGGAACAATGCTTACCATCATAGGAAGACATAGAACTCAAGTCTTCTGCATTCAAAACCTCCAAAATAAATATGCAGTTGTTTCAAGTATGGAAGAGCTCAAGTAAGAGAGGTGGAGGAAAAATTGAGAAGAGAAATGAGAGAGATGCAAGTAAATCATGAAAAGCAAGTCAACAGCTTGCTAAAGGAGATGCAAAAAAATGCTGAAGGAAGTAATACCTTTAAAATAGGCTAACTCAATTGGCAAAAGAGGTTCAAAAAGTCAATGAAGAGAAGAATACTTTCAAAAGCAGAATTAACCAAATGGAAAGGGAGGTCCAAAAGCTCACTGAAGAAAACAGTTCTTTAACAATTAGAATGGGGCATATGGAAGCTAATGACTTTATGAGAAACAAGGAAATTACAAAACAAAAGCAAAAGAATTAAAAAATGGAAGACAATATGAAATATCTCATTGGAAAAACAACTGACATGGAAAATAGATCCAGGAGAGACAATTTAAAAATTATGGGACTACCTGAAAGTCATGATCAAAAAAAGAGCCTAGACATCATCTTTCATGAAATTATCAAGGAAAATTTCCCTGATGTTCTTGAACCAAAGGGCAAAATAAATGTTGAAAGAATCCACTGATAACCTCCTGAAAGAGATCCCCAAAGAGCAAGTCCTAGGAATATTGTAGTCAAATACCAGAGTTCCCATGTCAAGAAGAAAATATTGCAAGTAGCTAGAAAGAAACACTTCAAGTATTGTGTAAATAAAATCATGATAAAACAAGATCAAGCATCTTCTAAATTAAGGGATCAAAGGGTTTGGAATATGATATTTGAGAAGTCAAAGGAACTAGGATTAAAACCAAGAATCCCCTACTCAGCAAAACTGAGTATGATACTTTAGGGAAAAGAAATGGTAATTCATTGTAATAGAGAACTTTCAAGCATTCTTGATGAAAAGACTAGAACTGAAAAGAAAATTTGGCTTTCAAACACAAGAATCAAGAGAAGTATGAAAAGGTAAACAGGAAATAGAAATCATTAGGGACTTACTAAAGTTGCAATGTTTACACTAGATGGAAAGATAATATTTGTGACTCCTGAAAATTTTCTCAGTATTTAGGTAGTTGGAAAGATTATACATACATATATATATATATATATATATATATATGTGTGTGTGTGTGTGTGTGTTTATGTATGTATGTGTGTATATATATATTATATATATATATATACACACACAGAGCACAGGGTGAGTTGAATAGGAAGGGATGATATCTAAAAAATAAAATTAAGGGGTGAGAGAGGAATATATTGGGAGGAGAAAGGGAAAAATGGAATGGAGCAAATTATCTATCATAAAAGAGGAAAGAGAAAGCTTTTTCAATGGAGGGGAAAGTGGGGGAGGTGAGAGGGAAAAAGTGAGCCTTACTGTCATCATATTTGGCTTAAGGGAGGAATAACATGCACACACAATTTGGTATGAAAATCTACCTTGTACTACAAGAAAGTAGGGGAGAAGGGAATAAGTAGAGTGGGGGCAGTTATGGAAAGGAGGGCAAATAGGAGGAGGAAGCAATTAGAAGTGAACACTTTTCAGGAGGGACAAGCTCAAAAGAGAGAATAGAATAAATGGGGGCAGGATAGGGTGGAGGGAAATATACACAATCTGACTATTATGAAAGTCATTTGCAAAACTGTACATATATAGCCTATATTGAATTTCTTGCCTTCTCAGTGGTGATGGGTGGGCAGAAAGGAGGGGAGAGAGGTGGGAACTCAAAGTTTTGGGAACAAATGTTGAGAAATGTTTTGACATGCAACTGGGAAAAAAGAAATACAGGTAATGAAGTATAGAAATTTGTGTTGCCCTACAAAACAAGAGAGAAGATGGAGGTAAGGGAAGAGATGGGTGTGATAGAAGGGAGGGCAGGTTGGGAAAAGGTGTAATCAGATGCACTGCCTTTTGGAGCAGGGAAGGGGAGAGAAGGGGAGAATATTTGGACCTCAATATTTTGTGGAAATGAATGCTGAAAACTAAAAATAGATAAATAAATAGATAAATAAATGAATGAATGGATAAATGAATGGACAAATAAATAAATAAATGGATGAGCAGGTGGACAACTAAATAAATAAATAAATGAGTGAATGGATGAATGAATGAATGAATGAATGAATAAAAAGCTGAGAAGTAGTTCTGAACCATGTTTGCAGTCAACATGGCTGGCATAGGTACTTCCTCAAGTGTAGATTTAGAGTACAAATTCACCAAATATGAAGCTATGAAGGTAGAAGTATGGCCTCCATAGTGAGAAGATGCTGAGTCTGAGATTACAAAGTAATGAGAAGTCAGGTACTGAGCAAGGTTTGGAGTGAGCATGGCTGGCAGGTGTCTCTCTCACTTGTCTCACCCAGAGGTTCTAAGAACAAATCCCTAGGGATAATGTGTTTAATTACCATACTCCTCCAATCTAAACATCACCTACATCTCTTCTGCCCCATGTTCTTCAGTCATTCACATGATTTGTATAGTCTGTGAATCCCTTTTCAGGAAACAGAGTCAGAATGCAGCTAGTCCAGAAAGGCATTACACAATTGTCCTCTCACCCTCCAGCCTACCACTTTGTGAATGTACTATTAAAGTGATTTGGGATCATAGGGAATTTGAGGGACATATCATAAACTCCTCCAATACTCTTGCCAGGTCAGTGTGAATGGAAACATGCTTAAACATTGCTTCATATAAATGTCCATAAAAGGCATAAGGGCCTTTCAAGTTTTTTGCCCATCTTCAGTGATTTATCAAGAGTTTAGTCAGTCCCAAAGCTGGTGTTTGAAAGGGCCTCAGGACTCATACAGCTCCAAATGCCTTTTCCATCTGCCTCCCTACTTTGATTTTTAACACCTCTTAAAATAATTTAAGAGAAATTTAATACAGATGTTTATGATTCATTTGCTGTTAAACCATCAGAATGTTGCTTTTTTACAGAACAATTGAGTGGACAAAGTTCCTATAGAAGTTTAACGGTAGAATGTTAGAACTGAAGTTAGGAAGACCTCGATTCACCTGCACACCTGTGGCTCTTGCTTCTCATCTGACTGTATATTAGTCACTTCAGATCTGTAAGACACAATCATTTTCTTCAATTGTAAGGTGTAGACAATAATATCTACTTTTTATGATTTTTGTGAGGCTGAAATGGGACAGTGAATGTAAAGTGCCATGCAACCTTTAAAATACTAAATAGATATCAGGTACTCTCATCATCACCAGCAACAAAATCACCAATATTGTTCAGTGAAATTTGAACTAACGCAAATGAAAATTAAAAACAATTTTTCGTTAAATTGAGAAAGCACATTCCTTAAAACAAAACAAAACTAGAAAAACTCAAATTTTATATCGAATTTGGATCTTTGGGGAAAGATGAAATCATCTTACATTTTCCCTGAATTATGTCTAATGTGGTGATGGGATTAAGAAGAAACTTCTAGAAGTTGTTAATCTGGAAGGAAAAGTGAACTTGGCCTAAGTCCTAGGGAAGTTAAGAAATTTGCTTAAGGTCATCCAGGTAGGAAGTGAGTGAGGGGGGATTTGACCCTAAGTTCTCTGATTCCAAAGGCACTACTTTTTCCACTGAATATCATCATAGTCATCTATATGGACTTTGGTACTCAGCAGCTCATGGCATAATCTTTCATATTAAGAGACTGGGATCCATCATCTCCCAACTCTGAATCTATGATCCTAAACTGCACCATCCTCAATACTCTCCTCATTACTGAAATAGGCTTCTTGTGACTCCATTTCCCTCAAATTGCCCCTGCGTTTCTCATTGGTGTATTGGAAACTTCCATGCAGTCCATACCGGAGGGTGAAGAGGGCCTGTGGAAAGGAAATGGGCCACTCTGGTCTCCATCACTGGACATTATACGACCTCCCTGTTGAATTTAAAATTCTGGGAGGGCTGGGAGGAGGAAGTTATTAAAAAAATAAAGAAATAAGCAGCCATGGAGTAGCTGCTTTCTTTCCTTTGCTTTTTATAGAACAACTATAAAAATGACTTCCTGGGTTTTGTGGAAAGGGTGCTCAGCACTTAAAATATAGGCCCCCCCAGACCACTAAGTGACCTTCTGCCTTTCGGCTCAGTAGCATAATCAAAACCTGCCCATTACTCCCATTCTACTAGTCTCTACCCTCATCTTGAAGCTTCTGAACTTCTTGAAACACTCTAGGATTCCTCTGAATTGTTTAATATAAGTGCCTAAAATTGTAGGTTTGGGTAGGATGAAAGGGGGAGACAGTTGATAGCCATGTTGAAAGGAACATAGTATCATAGATTTAAAAAGGCCCATTAGAGGTTATGAAGTACAAACCCTTCATTTTACAGATGAGAAAGCTCAGACAACAAGACCTTAAGTGCCTTGCTCGTAGTTAATACATATTTGAGGTAGGATTTGAACCAAGATTTTCCTAAGACCAATTCTAGGGGTGAAACCATTACTACTCTCATATTTTACCTTAGCATGCAATCTTGACTATTTACTATGTAACCTTAAAGTCTGGTGAAGCCAGTTTTCTGTGAAGGACTGTGAATGATTTATAAGGAACTAATCTGATAGTTCAGAGCATCAGAGATGGATTACCGGAGCTGAGACAACTCCATCAGATCTTTCAGTATCATCTAATTTAATCATGGTCACATAGATCTGTACAAAGAGCTTATATTTAGAAATGGGATAATTCCCCTCTCTGATACTTTTGGTCACTTTGCATTTTTCTTTGGGGAAAAAGCAAATTAGCAAAACTAAAGGAAAAATAAAAAAGTTTCTTTTTCAATATATAATTTATTGTCAGTTTACAACATTCACTTCCACAAGAGTTTGAATTCCAAATTTTCTCCCCATCTCTCCCCACTCCTCACTCCAGGACATCTTGCACCCCATCTACCCCTTCCCCCAAATTGTCCTCCCTTCTATCACCCCTATTCTCCAATCCACTTGTCCTTTATGTAGGGCAAGGTAGATTTCAATACCCCATTTCCTGTACCCCATTTCCCAGTTGTATGCAAGAATTATTTTTAACATTCACTTTTAAAGCTTTGAGTTTCACATTCTCTCCCTTCCTCCCTCCCAACTACCCTCATTGAGAAAGCAAGTAATTCTACATAGGTCATACATGTGTAGCCATGCAAAACACTTCCATAGCAGTCATGTTGTGAAACACTAGCAACATTTCCTTCTATCCTGTCCTGCCCTCCATTTACTCCCTTCTCTCCTTTGACCTGTCCCCTCACAATAGTGTTTGCTTCTGATTACCCCTTCCCAAATCTGCCATCCTTATATTATCCTCCTTCTCCTATCACCTTCCCCCTGCCTTCTTGCAGGGTACGATAGATTTCCACACCCAAGTGAGTGTGTGTTATTCCTTCCTTAAACCAAATCCAATGAGAGTAAGGGTCACTTATAGACTTTCACATTTCCCCTCTTCCCCTTCATTGTAAAAACTTTTGCTTGTCTCTTTTATTTGAGATGATTTGCTATATTTGACTTCTCCCTTTCTCTGTTTCCCAGTACATACCTCTTAGTAGGTAATTTCATTTTTAGGTGTTCTCTCTTCATATTCAGCTCACCCTGTGCCCTCTGTCTCTCTCTGTTTCTCCCTCTGTATATCTATATCTAGATAGATATATACACACACACACACATACACACACACACATATATATAAATACATACATACACCACACACATATACATATATGTATTTGTGTGTATATATAAATATATATATACATGCACACATATACATATATATGTTTATATTTGTGTGTATGTGTGGATGTATTCTCTCTAACTACCCTAATACCGAGAAAGGTCTCATGAGTTACAAATACCATTTTTTCATATAGGAATTTGAACAGTTCAGCTTTAACGAGCCCCTTATGATTTCTCTTTCTTGTTTACCTTTCCTTGCTTTGCTTTTTCTTTATTAATAAATTTATTTATTTAGCTTTGTACATTCATTTTCACAAATTTTTGGGTTCCAAATTTTCTCCCCATTTGTCCCCTCCCCCCACCCCAATACATCGAGCATTCTAATTTCCCTTATCACCAATCTGCCCTCTCTTCTATCATCCCTCCCTTCCCCTACCCCATCTTCTCTTTTGTCCTGTAGGGCCAGATAACTTTCTATTCCTCATTACCTGTATTTCTTATTTCCTAGTAGCAAGAACAATACTCAACAGTTGTTCCTAAAACTTTGAGTTCCAACTTCTCCCCATTCCTCCCTCCTCACCCATTCCCTTTGGGAAAGCAGGCAATTCGATATAGGCCATATCTGTGTAGTTTTGCAAATGACTTCCATAATAGTCACGTTGTGTAAGACTAACTATATTTCCCTCCATCCTATCCTGCCCCTCATTACTTCTATTCTCTCTTTTGATCATTTCCCTTCCCAAAGCTGTTGATTTCAAATTGCTCCCTCCTCCCATTGCCCTTCCTTCCATCATCCCCCCCACCCTACTTATCTCCTCCCCCACTTTCCTGTATTGTAAGATAAGTTTTCATACCAAAATGAGTATGCATTTTATTTCTTCCTTTAGTCAAATGTGATGAGAGTAAACTTCATGTTTTTCTCTCAGCTCCCCTATTTTTCCCTCCACTTAAAAGTCTCCTGCCTGCCTCTTCTATGAGAGATAATTTGCCCTATTCCATTTCTCCTTCTCTTCTCCCAATACATTTCTCTCTCACTGCTTAACTTCATTTTTTTAAGATATGATCCCATGCTGTTCAATTCACTCTGTGCTCTCTGTCTCTGTGTGTGAGTGTATGTGTGTGTGTGTGTGTGAGTGTGTGTAATCCCACCAACTATCCAGATACTGAAAAGTTCCAAGAGTTACAAATATTGTCCTTCCATGTAGGAATGTAAACAGTTCAATTTTAGTAAGTCCCTTATGACTTCTCTTTGCTGTTTACTTTTTCATGCTTCTTCTCATTCTTGTGTTTGAAAATCAAATTTTCTTTTCAGCTCTGGTCTTTTCATCAAGAATGTTTTAATGTCCTCTATTTCATTGAAAGACCAGTTTTTCCCCTGAAGTATTATACTCAGTTTTGCTGGGTAGGTGATTCCTGGTTTGAGTCCTAGTTCCTTTGACTTCTGGAATATCCTGTTCCATGCCCTTCTATCCCTTAATGTAGAAGCTGCTAGATCTTGTGTTATCCTGATTGTATTTCCACAATACTTGAGTTGTTTCTTTCTAGCTGCTTGCAATATTTTCTCCTTGACCTGGGAATTCTGGAATTTGGCCACAATATTCCTAGGAGTTTCTCTTTTTGGATCTCTTTCAGGCGGTGATTGGTGGATCCCTTGAATAGTTATTTTTCCCTCTGGTTCTAGAATAGCAGGGCTGTTTTCCTTGATAATTTCTTGAAAGATGATGTCTAGGTTCTTTTTTTGATCATGGCTTTCAGGTAGTCCCATAATTTTTAAATTGTCTCTCCTGGATCTATTTTCCAGGTGAGTTGCTTTTCCAATGAGATATTTCACATTCTCTTCCATTTTTTCATTCTTTTGGTTTTGTTTTGTGATTTCTTGGTTTGTCCTGAAGTCATTAGCCTCCATCTGTTCCATTCTAATTTTGAAAGAACTATTTTCTTCAGTGAGCTTTTGAACCTCCTTTTCCATTTGGCTCATTCTGCTTTTGAAAGTATTCTTCTCCTCATTGGCTTTTTGAACCTCTTTTGCCAATTGAGTGAGCCTATTTTTCAAGGTGTTATTTTCTTCAGCATTTTTCTGGGTCTCCTTTGCCAAGGTATTGACCTGTTTTTCATGCTTTTCTTGCATCTCTCTCATTTCTCTTCCTAGTTTTTCCTCCACCTCTCTCACTTGATTTTCAAAATCCTTTTTGAGCTCTTCCTTGGCCTGAGCCCATTGAATATTTATTTTGGATGTTTGGGATACAGAAGCCTGGACTTTTATGTCTTTCCCTGATGCTAAGCATTGTTCTTTCTTATTTTTTTTCCCCTTTTTCTGGGCATTTTCCCAGCCAGTTACTTGACTTCTGAGATTCCTTTCCACACCCACCTCACCTCCAGACCCACCCAGCTAGAGCTTGGAATCTGAGATTCAAATGCTGCTCCCCAGCCTCAGGACTTTCAATGGGGACAAGGCTGCTATTCAGTGAGAGATTAAGTCCTGCTGCTCAGGTGTGGGCAGGGCTGCCTCACGAGGCTCAGTTCCCTCAGGGGGTTTACATGGAGATCTTCAACAATGGACCGGAGTTCCTGCCTTCTTTGGGAGCTCCTGTCTGCTGCTGTCTCCCAAGGGGGCCTGAGTTATGGAGACACCCTGCTCCCATCTCGGCCCACTAAACAGTCTCTCTCACTGACCTGTGCACCTGTGGCTGGAGGGAACTGCGTGGCTGCTGGAGATTCCATCCCTGAAGCCTGCTTGGATCTGCTCCTCTCGGTGCCCCACGGCCAAAGCAGGGCTGAGCTCTTCTCTGGGTCTGGTGGACGATGGACCTTTGATGATGGTTTTTCAGGTCTCTCTGGAGCAGAAATATCCTCCACTCCATTGTTGTGTGGCTTCCACCACTCCAGAATTTGTTAGGAGTTCTTACTTTACAGATATTTTATAGGCTGTGGTTTCAGAGCTAGCTTTCTACTCCACCATCTTGGCTCCTCCCCACCCCCCATGCTTTTCTTGATTCTCATATTTGAAAGTGAAATTTTCTATTCAGCTCTGATCTTTTCAACAATAATGCTTGAAAGTCCTCTATTTCATTGAAATTCCACTTTTTCCCCTGAAGTATTATATTCAGTTTCTCTGGGTATGTGATTCTTGGTTTTAATCCTACCTCCTTTGCCTTCCAGAATATTGCATTCCAAGCCCAATCATTAGTGCAGAAGCTGCTAAATCCTGTGTATTCCTTACTGCATTTCCACAATACTTGAATTTTTTTTTTCTGGCTGTTATAATACTTTCTCCTTGACCTGGGAATTCTGGAATTTGGCTACAATATTCCTAGGAGTTTTCCATTTGGGGTCTGTTTCAGGAGATGATCAGTTAATTATTTTCATTCCTGTTTTGACCCCTTGTTCTAGAATATCAGGGAAGTTCTCCAATAATTTCTCAGGAGATTGATGCCTAGGGTCTCTTTTTGATCATGGTTTGATCGTGGCAGGCAAATAATTTTTAAATTTTCTCTGTTGGATCTGTTTTCCAGGTCAGTTGTTTTTCCAATGCGATATTTCACATTCTTCTATTTTTTCTTTTCTTTTATTTTGTTTTATAATTTCTTGATTTCTGTTAATGTTACTAGCTTCTATTTGCTTTATCATTATTTTTAAGCATTATTTTTTTCAATGAGCTTTTAGACCTCCTTTTCATTTGACCAATTCTACTTTTTAAGGTATTCTTCTCCTCATCAACTTTTTGTACCCTTTTTGCATTTGGGTCATATTATTTTAAAATGTTTTATTTTCTTCAGCATTTTTTTTGTCTCCTATAGCAAGCTATTGACTCATTTTTCATGATTTTCTTGCATCAGTCTCATTTCTCTTCCCAATTTCTTCTCTACCCTTATTTGATTTTCAATCCTTTTTTGAACTCTTCCATGACTAGAGATAATTTCATATTTTTTGAAGGCTTTGGATGCAGGAACATTGAACTTGCTATCTTCCTCTAGTTGCATGCTCTGATCTTCCTTCAGATGTATACTTTGATCTTTCTCATCCAAATAGAAGAAAATACCTTTTATCTAAGAAAGTAATCTTCAATAGTCTTATTATTCCCCTTTTTGGACATTTCCCCAGCCAATTATTTGACTTTTGATCTCTTTGTTAGGTGGAGACTGTACCACCCCAGGTTTCAGAGGTGTTATGCAGCTATTTTCAGAGATAACTCCAGGGACCTGTAATTCAGTTTCTCCAAAGTAGTATGATCAAAGAAGAGACTCCTTTCCTGGCCTGCACTTTTGTCTGTGAGCCACCAGAAGCACTGTTTTCTGCCCTGAATCTGAAAGTAGGATCCCCTCTCCACAGCTGCCACCAGCTCTACCATGCCAGCAGTCCTACTCACCCCAGGATTGCTGCTCAGGACTGTGACCTATATCAGCTGCCTGATTCTCCCACCATCTGTAGGCCAAGAGCTCCAGGAGCAGCCTCTGCTGGGGCAGTAGCTCACATAAGCCTGGGCCTGGGGCTGGACCAAGCTTTCCCTAACCCAGGAGAGAGAGCTTTCCCACTGACCTTTGAATCTGTCTTTGATATTTATGGATTGAGAAGTCTATATATAAAGGTGCAGTGATTCAGAACCCTGAGGCCTGCTCCAGTACTGTCTGTTCTGGCACTGCCCACACTGAGCTGAACTCTTCTCTGAGCCCAATGCAATAGACCCCTCCTGTTGGCCCTCCAGATTTTTTTGGACTGGAAATCTGTTTCACTCTGTAACTTTGTGGCTTCTGCTGCTCTTGAATTTATTTAGAGTCATTTTCACAGGCATTTTGAGGGGTTTGGAGGGGAGAGATCAGGCAGGTCCTTGTTTCTACAATGCCATCTTGGCTCCACCCCCAAATATTTCTCACCACCAAAGGAAAATAACTGGAAGATTTTAACTGTACCTCAATACTTTGAGCATCTTCATAATAACATCCCTGAAGAGGGTTCTTTCTCCACTTATTTCATCCCCTTTTGAGAGTTTTCATGACTGAAAATTTAATCAACTCTCATAAAAGCTAGTGAGGAAGTTTCCATATGTACTTCAGTTAAAGAAGCTTCCTCAGATAACAGGCACGTAGTTCATTTCAAGTCACTTATTTGGCATTAGTCAGCTAGGTGACTCAGTGGATAGAGCACTGGGCCTAGAGTCAGTAAGAGCTAAATTCAAATCCTCTATCAGGAATCTACCAGCTGTGTAACCTTGAGCAAGTCACTTAATCTCTGTCTACTTCAGTTTCCCGAGGTGCCAAATGGGATAATAATCATATCTACTTCATGGGGTTCTTGTGAAGATAAAATCGAGAGAGCATTTGTAAAGTGCTTACCCCAATGCCTGGCACATAGATGCTCTATAAATACTAGTATCACCACACATCTACATATATAACATATACTGAATGCACTTATACACATATAATATATGCTATGCACACACGTATTACCCACACACACACATATACATACATAAACCAAGGTTTGCCACACACCATAGTAATTATCTTTGCTCCTTTTGCTCACTCTTTCTAACCCACTCTGTTTTTTGTTTTGTAACCTATAATGTAGAACCACTTGAGTACAGAGGTAACTCTGAAAGGTTTCTTTGAATTGTTAGATCGTAGATCTACAGTTAAAAGGAACCTCATGGCCATCTAGCTCTTCTTCATGCTTCATTTTAGAAATGAGGAAAATGAGATACAGGAGAGTTAAATGCCTAAAAATTAACATAGACAATGTCAGAGGCAGCATTTGCTCCTAGAACCTGTGACTCCAAGGCTAGTGCTATTAATATAATAGTATACTAATTTAAATGAATTATTGACTTGGCCTTTCACCAAATATTTTGAATGGATGATATAGCTGTATGATACAAAAAGATGTTGGGGATATGGGTGTATGTCTTGCTCCAAAGAATTTGTAAGCTCTTGGGAGCAAATACATGGTTCTGTATTTCTTCTGCATCTTCCACAACGCCTAGTCTAATGAAAAGGACATAAAAATGTAGAGAAGTGATTGATGGATGAATTAAACCCAATTACACACCTGGTGGGAAATTAGAATGTCAGAGTTTAAAGAGCTGAGTTTTGAAATCAGGAAGGCGTTGACATAGATTTATATCCTTCCTAATTATTTAGCTCTTCCGAGCATGGGGCAACTCTATAAGTCTGTGATTCATAAGTTTTGCATATATTTTATAAAATTGTACTCTGTATCCATGGAGGCACATGTTACACCAGCAATGTTTTAGCTCCTAAGTATGGTTGTGATATCAGGCTAGCATTCACTTTAAGATTTTTCATGTTATAAAGAGATAGAACAAGTTGCTATCCATTACTGTACAAATGAGAGGTGTGATTTTGGATTGAAACTTTGGCTGTCATCTAGTATGATCATTTAATAAATGAGGAAACCAAGATCTGGAAGTTTAACTGACTTATCAGTGGTCACACAGGTAGTAAGCAGTAGAAGAATTAAAATCCTCATCTTGGGGTTCCAATTTCAGTGCTATTTCCACTTTCCAATGTTTGACATTTGGCATTAATTTATGACCTAAAATGCATGTGATAGAGTAATTGTATTGAACATAAAGAGTAGTTGTTAATATTGAAAATATAAAAAATAGCCTGTTTTCATTCTTGTTTGATGTCACATAGACTCAAAATTGATGCTGTTAATTAAATATGCTTATTTACTCTTCAATGTGAATATTATAGTCTATGTTTCTATGATCCATTTTAATGAAGCATATTTGGTTTATTATTTTGAGTCAAAATATGCTAGTAAATATGGTAGAAGTCATTTAAAACTTACCCAATGTATCCTTTGAACAGTAGAATGTTGTATAAAATTCTGTGATTCTGTGGTAAAAATTCATGGGCAATTGGGACTTTTCAAATGGAAAAGGTCCTTTCAAAGGTATTATGAGAATCTGCACTCACTTGTACTAAGGTTTGTATATTCCTGTGGACACTTTGTGTTTTAAATCTCTTATGAAGACCACTTGCAGCACATATTTCTACATCTTCAGGGGCTGGACTTGTATTGACAAAGAAGAAAAGACTTTCCATATTTGAGTTTCATTCATGTCAATTTAAAAGGTCTCTAGAGAAATGAATCACCAGGAAAGATGATCAATATGACCTAGATATGTCTAGACGGGGTGGACTTCTCTGGAGGGTCAGTATTGATTGGCTAATCCCTTCAAAGTACTTGTAGAATATTTTGTGTGATGAGTTGGTATGTATCAGCTGGACACTGGCCATCTTTGCTTCTAACTATTGCAAAGACACATGGAAAAGTAGAGGCGAAGAGGGCCAGAGGGGGTATGATAAACACTCAACTCTACAGCTTCAGGACAACTTGAACATCTGGAGTTTTTCAATTATGTTGGTTCTCCAATTCCTGAGAAATGAAGGGTCATCTGAGGAAGATATTCAGTGTAAGACATAGAGTATTGGTGCTAAATGTGTGGGATGTGAGGTTGAACACCACACACAGTCCACCTGAATTCCTTTAGATTTTCAGAGAGACACTTTGGAAATCTTCCCTCTGAGATGGAACCTTAGTAGTCACTTAAAGAAACTTCATCCTCATCCAAATCATATGACTTGCCCAGAGTTGTGGCATGGAAGAAGTCTTGGTACTCTCAGTGAAAATAGTGAAGGACAGAGCAAGGATCCCTGGTTGCCACATAGCTATTCTGTTCAAAATTAAAAATAGTATCAGACCAAATAATAGTCAAGAAAGCCAATGAAAATCTCAATTAAATGAGCTTATCCACCCTACAACTACACACAAATTCAGCCAGAGCCCACAGGCAATATAGAAATAAGTTTGGAATAAAAACGAGGGAAAATGCAGTCATATGAGACATAGCCTCATAAAGTGACCAAAGAAGGCCAAGAAACACATTCAGCATGCAAGACGTTGTGTCCAGAGGCATAAAGATTTGGGGCCTCCTAGGAGAAATACTCAAGATGCTTAGAAACTCACAAAACTGGCCTTAAAACTGACGGGAACTGATAACAACCAATGAGGATACTGGAATAGGACACTGAAGGCTCCGGGGTTCTGAGGTCCATAACATTATGCCCTGAGTAGGTTCAGGACTGCTTAGAAGATAGTAGTCTGAAGCTCAAAGATTTAGAAGGAGAAGGGGTGGGAGGTAGGGGGAGACATTTATTGTAGACATACCCCAGGTGAGAGAGGTCAGGTAAGGGACAGTGACCATCATTGAGAACAATCATGATGGAAAACCCCACTCTAAAGCATAATGAGGGTAGAACCTGAACATGCCACAAGACCTCAATTCAGGAACTAAGGTTGAAAATATAAGTGAACAGAAGAAGACATTAACCATAAAAGAGTTATTGTACACCTAGAAACACCTTCAAATCCTATCTACAAGGAAATAATAACTTCAAAACAACTTCAAGCAGAGATAGGGAGGTGGAAAAATGGATTTTCCGTAAGACTACATAATTATCTATGAATACCACCCCCAAAAATAGTAAAATGAAGTCACTGGAAAAAGTAGATGCAAAATAAATAACAGATCAGATGATGGAGGGAAACAACAACCTTACCCAAGGAATGGACTCCCTGAAAATTAGACTAGATCAATCAGAAATCAATGCTCTTTGAAAAAATAAGACAAATTAAGAATAAAACTGGGATAATCAGTTTTTCACTTGTGTCTGAAACTTTGTGATCCCATGGTCCATAGTATGCCAGTATCTTCTATGCAAAATGGCATCTTGACAATGTGGAAAGGGGATTTGATAATAATTCTTATGAGAAACCCTGAAAAATATGACAGAGAAAAATCCTAGACATATTTTTTCCTGAAATTTTTAATGAAAACTGCTTAGATCTATCCAAAGAAGAAAATAATGAAAGTGAGAATAGACTGAGTATACTGTTCATTCCCTGAGAGACAGCACAAAAGGAGTTTGTCTCAGTTGAAACTCAGAGTTCCCAGGACAAAGCAGCCAGAAAGCAGTTCAATGACCAAGGAATAAGTCATGAACACACAAAACCTGGCAGCTTCTTCTATAAATAAAATATTTTGGAACAGAATATTCCAAAAGGCAAAGAATATAGGCTTACAACCAAGAAAAACTTAATCTGAAAAACTAAGTATAAAACTACAATTAAAAAAATAATCATTTATGGAAGAAAAGATTTTCAGTAATTCCTGGTTTGAAATAAACCACTAGACTGTGCAAAACATTTGATCCAGTGATATACCATTATCAGCCTGATACTCATCCCCAAAAAATCAAAGAAAGAGAAACAAGAACCCACATCACAAAAACATTTATGGCACCACATTTTTGTAACACAAAAACATCAAAAGCTAAAGGGTGTACAAATTAATTGGGGAAAATCTTAAGAAATTATGGTTTATATGTTATATATGTTACATTTCATACATATGTGAACTATATGAATGCAATGAAATGTTGCTATGCTATGTGAAATAATGAAAGATATGATTTCAGAGAATCTAGGGAAGAATTGCCTGAACATATGAAAAGTAAAATGAGCACAACCAAGAGAACAATTTATACAAAACCAGTAAAGTGATAAAGAAAAATAACTTTGAAAGTCAAGAGTTCTAAACAAAGCAATGATCAAATATGACTCCAGAGCACTAATGATAATGCAAATTGCCCCCCTCCTGACAGAGAGGCGCTTATGCCTTTCTGGACATGGTCAATGTGTGAACTTGTTTTGTTTGACTATGATTATTAATGACAGTATTTTTTTATCCGAAGGTATAGAAAGGGAAGGTGGTGCTAGCAGTATCTGAGGGGGGAAAAGAGTCAAGTGTGGTGATATTTGACTCTTTCAACATCAATTATCAGCAAAGTTAATCTATTGAGCCTACTGAGTTATGAATTGCAGTGGGCTATATAGATTGAGTGATCACACAGTTCAGCGTCAATATAGTGAGCCATAGGCAGAGCAGGATGATGGTCATAGTGGATAGTAGAGTTATTGAAAGCTTCCGTGATGACGAATGCTAGAATTAAACCTATGATAGACCCTGAAATTCCAGTCTTAGGGAGATGGAGGAGGAGGAGTAAAAAAGGGGAGAAGGTAGAAGAGGAAAAGAAAATGAAGGTAGAAGAACAGAGCCTTTGAAACCATGCTTTCTTTTTCTTCCTTAATATACAGAAGAGAAGGAAATTCAGAAGGAAACACTGACAAAGATGACTGTGAAAAGAGATTATGTCAAATCATGTTAGTCTTTTCCTCAAAGTGGGAATAAGAATTCTATGATAATAAAATAAGAAGCATTCCCACTTATGCTCTTCCCAAGTAGCGCAGCGTGGTTATCTTAACAAATATACCAACTTCTGTCTTTCACCAGAATTGGTTTGTGAACTGACGGAGTCTTTTTTGGGTTCACAAATAGTCTGAAGTATGATGATCTCATAAATAACTAATATTGCAAAAAGTCTTCTGATCACCCCTTCTTCACCCACATCCACTCTGTCTCTCTGTATGCATACACATACATATATATACACACATACCTATATGTACACATATATGTATACATACATACATATATATACATACATACATACATATATATATACATACATACATATATATATATATATACGTGTGTGTGTGTGTGTGTGTGTGTGTGTGCATCCCATACTTGGAACACTCTCCCTCCTCATGTCTGCTTTCTGGATTCTCTGATTTACCAGCTAAATACCATCTCCTACAGGGTGCCTTTCCTAATTCTTCACATTTCTAGTCCCAGTTCTCTGTGGAATATTTCCTGTTATATATAAATATATACATAATATATATAATACAAATAT
Organism: Bettongia penicillata ogilbyi; assembly: GCA_023548195.1. Lineage (NCBI taxonomy): Eukaryota > Metazoa > Chordata > Mammalia > Diprotodontia > Potoroidae > Bettongia > Bettongia penicillata. The sequence continues at coordinate 2,684,097 of JAJHZJ010000124.1, read as the reverse complement.
GCATATGTATGTGTTTGTGTTTATGTATGCATATGTATATGTGTATATGTATGTATAAGTGTATGTGTATGTATATACATATATACATATATATATATATATATATCGATCATACACAGTTGTTTGCTTATTTTCTCCTCATTAGACTATGAACTCCTTGAGGACAGGGACTACCTTTTGCCTTTTTTTACTATCCCCAGAGCTTAGCACAGTGCCTAGCACAAAGTCAGCCCATTAGAGATACTTTTTGACTAACTGACTTACAATTTGACCAAGAATCCCTGCAGTTCCTCTGATTGCCTCTCCTTGTGTGAATCTCTCTCCCTCCCTCAGTGCATCCTCCACCACACTCTGAAGTCTTGCTTTTGTTTGTTTTCCCCACTTTTTGTCAGAGGCAATTATTGGTTCCCCAATTTCCTCTACTTTGACAGGAGAAATATGGAAAGGGCATAGCTTGAACTCAGTGAAGAAGTGAGTGTCTCCCTCTTCTCTGTCTCCTGGCTTCTCTGACTCTGGCCCTTACAGTGTCTTGGCAGGAAGAAGTCCTTTTAAAGGTCAAAAAGCCCCCAGAAACTTGGGAAACTCTAGGTAAGTGTTTTTTTGACTTCCAGCAGGTACGGCCATTCTACCAAGACTCCATGACAAATTCTCTGCAGGAAGGGGAATATAGATATACTATATATTTATATATATATATATATTTATATATATATACACTATATGCAGAGTATGACTTCTAGAAATGGTCATTTTACATAATTTTAGCTTAATGAATGCTAGACGATACCATTATAAACTGGCTTAGTAGACAATGAAGTCCTATTAACCTGTTTTCATTTCTCATTGTATCTACCATATAAAGAGGATGTGAAATGTACATTTTTATAGAAATGTGTTACTCCTGGGCAAGGTTTACTAATACCATTAAAAGGCATTGAACAATTCTTACATCATCATGGAATGGAGTTAAAAGAGGCCCAAAGGGATCACCCTGTTTTCCCCTTGTCTTCAGGCAGGGAAGAAACGTTATACTTATTTTATACGTACAATTTTGAATGTTATTAGGACAATTGGCTATTATGTCCCACTGAAAAAAACAAGAGGGGCTAGACATGGTCTTAGCAGTAGAAGTACTCATTAGAAGGAAGGAAAATCTTATTAACTTGATGATGAGGAGAGATGAGGACTTATTCTCAGGAAACCTCTAAGGCTATATTAGAAGCAGGTGCAGAGCTGGATTAAAGACATAGGGTGTGGGGGAGATCACATCTAGAAGTAGATTTTAACCATATAATTGCATGAAAATTACATTTCACATTAAGTATTTAGATCTTTTCCTTCTTACGCATTCCCACTGCTACAACTGTAGATGAGGTCTTTAATATTTCATTCTTGTGCTACTGCAACAACTTAAATAGTGCCTCAGCCTGCAAGCACTTATTAAGCACCTACTATGTGTAAGGCACTGTGCTATATCTTGGAGGCAGAAGGAAAGGTAAAAGATTTTCCCTGTTCTTGAGAAACTTACAGTCTGATGGGGGGGGAGGGCGGGACAACAAGCAAAAATGTATCTGTTGTTGTTTGTCCTTTCACATCACAGGGTGATGTCTTTACTTGTGCATGAATTGAATTTAAGTGAGGCAGAGCTGTATGAAGCCATCAGCCTCACTGTATCTTAGACCTTTGCCTCTTTGATGTCTGGCCAAGCTTGAAGCAGTCCTCAGCACCTACTCTAGTCACCTTCATGGCGGTCAAAACAACTTGTTCTCATCCTCCCATTCCACTGGAGAAAGTTTTCATATGCTTGGGGTAGACATTCCCCTAACTCACCTACGAGTCTGAGGCCTGTTGGTTACCCTCAACCTGGTTTAGTACATCTGCTGAGAGGGTTTTTACCAGGGTGTGGCTCCGGCCCATGCTACAGCTTCCTGGAGCCACACGTGAGAGTTGGGTGAATCAGGTGTGCACCAAGGTGAATGAGCAGCCCTGAAAAGAGCTTAGTAAGCCCCATACCACAGGTGCTAGTTTTCCTGAACACCTGAACATAATCACAGCTTCCACTAAGTCTAAATCAACTCCAGTTTTCTCTGTTAATTAACCCTCAATAAGCATACAATTCCCTAATGGCTATTCCTTCTGTGACTAGAGACCTTGATCCCTTTTCTAGACCCAGTAGAAAGGAGTGGCTTCAGTCTAAAGTAGCCCATTTCCCTCTCCAAATCTTTCCCCCTCCAAACAAGCCAAGAATTAGTCTTAGTGTAGGAACTTAAAGACTCATCCTCATTAAGTTGTAAATAAATAGACACATAACTAGGACCAGGCAAGAAGGTGGCAAAAGGGATAGAACCCTGGACTTGGAGTCAGGAAGGTCTGGGTTCAAATCTAACCTCAAGCACTTACTAGTTATATAATCCTGGGAAGTCATTTAACCTCTGCCTGCCTATAATGGTAAATTAAATGGGAAGATCTTTCCCATTCATTAATAGGTTCATGTGACCTGCCTGGGTCACATGGAAATCTGAGTCACAAGGAGCCTGTTGTGGGAAGAGCTTGCTGAACAGGTGGAACAGGAAAGTTGGAGTTAGAGCAGAGCTGTTTCGTGGGAAGCCTAGCAGGGAGAAAGTTTGGGGATGGCATTGTCCTCTGCTTTGTTATTGTGTATAGATTTTTGTTATTATGATGAATTTGGCTTTCTGATGTCTGAATAAATGTTTTGAAGGTCGTCTTCCATGTGGAGAGTCTAGGATATTTTGCAATTCATAATTGTGCTGGGATATATATGAATATTGCACTGGCACTACACTACCTTACTTTCCTCAATTGTAACTAGATATATTTTGTTTTGTTTTCCTTCAGAGGACATAGTTTGGTCTTGTGAGATCATGAGGCGAGGATACAAGGCTTTGTGTCTACTACATCATGCTGAAATGGAGTCTACTCATAATTCATTGCCTGCACCCACACCTGCCTGAAATATTCAGAATTTCTGGGTTTTAATGCTATCTACATTTCCTGCATGGTTGGCAAATTGCAAAAATATGGGGGATTGCTGAATGGGTTCTGAAGTCTTAGGGGATTAAGAAATATTTAAAAAATTCCCCATAATATTTTTCATATTCTCCACCAAAATTTTGTTTCTCATAAAGGGAAAGTGAACTCAGATTATGCATGTCTGTGCCATTGGAACAATTCTAGCAGGTCCTACCAAGCTTAAAAGCCTTCAAAAGTTCATTGAGACTCATCACCATATCAAGTTAGCCTTAGGGAGATTTTCTACTTAAAGTAACTCCCAAAGAACCGCTAAATTGTAGAGGAGTTGAATACATATTACACACACACACACACACACACACACACACACACACACACTTGTAAGTGTGTATTTTATATACACACACAACATACATGTAGATATAGATAGATATATAATATAGATATATATTTTCATTTCTGCCCCCAAACCTTTTCTCTCTTTTAAATTTCATTACTTCTGCTACAAAGATCACTGTCTTTCCTATCACTAGGTTAGAAACCTTGTAGTTACCACCAATTTCTCAGTCTCCTTCATTCTCCACATGCATCCAATCAATTTCCAAGACTTATTGGTTCCTCCTCGACAAAATCTCTCAGATCTGTTCCTTTTGCTCTATTCACCCAGCCATCACCACAATTGAGTATTTCATTACTTCTCACCTAGATTAGTGCAATAATATCTTAGTTTATTCCATGGACTCAGTCTTCTCTCTTCAATTCATTGTCCTTAGAATTGCCAAAATGATTTTCTTGAGACATCAATCTGATTGCGAAATTTCAATGTGTTCAAAAATTCCATTGGCTTCCTATTACCTCTAATACAAATTATGAATGCCTTTGATATTTCAAGCTTTATATAACCTGGTCCAAACCTTCATTTTAAAAAGAATGTGCTTGGTCAGCATTCTTTTTCTCCATTCCTCACCTTCATGCCATTATGCAGGTTGTTCACCATGTCTAGAATGTCCCTACCTCCCTACCTCTATCTCTTGAAATCCCTAGTTTCCTTCAGCACACAACTCAAGCATAATCAGGCAGAGAGAGCTTTGAAAGCAGGCACTGCCACTTAGAGTATTTTCTCAGGTGCTAATATTTTCCTACCCAAATATCATCTAATATACTCATACATATTTTGTATCCTGGCTGACTCTCTCAGAGTCACGTAGGCTACATTACCCCTTAGGATTCCAGAGAGGAATCCAGTGGGTTTGGAGTATTTCTCTTTTCTAATAGTATCCACTCAAGCCCCACGATTGTGTTTCCCCATCCTTAGGGATCAGTTACTAGCACAAAAATTCCAGAGACATTTGTTTCAAAGACACAGGAAAAAAACAAAACAAAACAAGAATACAAACATCCCCTCCAACAATTACTTAGGGATATACATATGCCTTCCACTATACCACCCTTGTCTCTGGGAGAGTATGTTCAGAACTTAGTTTGGTTCCTACATATTATTGGTCCTAACTGGAGCTTTTTCAATGCCACTAATTGGGTTAACCATTTCGTCAATGTGATGCATCTATAGTAGGATGGAAATGGGGCAGTGTAGGGTTGTAGTGTGACTTCAAGGACAATGGGTTAAGTGGAGTTCCTTCATATTTATGGTACCACAGAAGTCAACACTTCTGGAATAAATCAGAATACCAATATTTCTTCTGCTAGAGATGTTTTAGTGCAGATGGTACTGAATATTAAATCAGGCAGATCATAAGTACATATGAAATGGATGTTATATGTTAGCACTACATCATAATCCAGTAGGACAGATCTAACTAGTTCCAGGGAAATTTCTACGCTATCGTTGTTGTTATTTTATTTTTTGGTCATTGATAATTTCAATTCCAAGTTACATAATACTGTATACACACCAGTGAAAGACAATCAAAAGAATTGTCTCAATTTAATAAATACTAAACAGAAATCAGATGAAAACTAGGAGTATAGCTTGAGGAGTCACTTAAATGGGAAGAGGCAAAGTTTAAGAACTGACAGATTTGGGAATCTATACTTATAATATAGAAACACTATCCAGTACTGAAACAAGTGACAAACATAATGCCTATGGCCCAGCGATTTTGAAAAGGAGATGAGAATTCTCAGTATGGAATTCTGAAAAGCCTTTTTTGAGTTTGGCGGCATGTGAGCCAAAATAATAAACCAATTATGCAAAAGTAAAATAAAGGGGAAAAAAACCCACTTTGTTTTGGTTTTAACCATTCTGAATCAAACCAATATTCAAGAGTATCAGAAAGTGTATAAACACATTTCAGAACCTGCAAAACAGTATATGCTATGGCAATTGCCATAGGGAGACTGATGGGGGGAAAGTTGGAGCTATTTAGGAATACTCCTATCAACAAACATCACATATCACCATTGCAGAAGCAGCTTGGAAAAATTATTCACAATCAGTAGAAGGATATTGGGAGTCATGTGTAGCAGAAAATTAGAAGAAGGTCTTATGTGACTAAAACATACAGAGAGAGAGAGAGAGAGAGAGAGAGAGAGAGAGAGAGAGAGAGAGAGAGAGAGAGAGAGAGAGAGATTCTATACAAATACAGGCATAGATAAAGGCAGCTAGGTGGTGCAGTAGATAGAGGGTTTGGAGTCAGAAAAACTCAGTTTCATCAATCCAAATGTGACCTCAGACACTAGCTGTGAAATCCTAGACAAGTTTGCCTCAATTTCCTCATCCGCAAAATGATATAGAAAAGGAAATACAAACTACTCCAGTATCTTTGTCAAGAAAATCCTGAATTGAGTCACAAAGAGTCAGATACAACTGAAAAATGGCTAACAGTGTAGTTATGGATAGATAGATATGATATCTTTATGCAGAAATAGAGAAAACAAGTTTGTTAGAAATTCTTGATAGTGTTAATCAATAACTAAAAGTGAAATAAAAAAATTAAGTGATACGAGAAATCAAAACAGCAAGAACTATACAAGTTAATAATAGAAATAATAGTTTTAATAGCCCATAATACAGACTTGGGAAGCAAAAAATTCTCCTAAAGGAGGAGCTGGAAAAATTTTGTCAAAAAGAATACAGGAAAGCAAAAATAAAATTTTGATGGAATGCATATCTGCATGCAGTATATAGTGAACAACAAAATAGTTGATGGAAATTTTAGTTCCACTAGCAGAACTGGAAATTGTCAAGTCCACATAAGTTCTTCAGTTACTGGTTCATATACTTTACACCTGCCCATGTATTTTTAGCAAAACACTTCACCAGTCTTCTCTTTGGGGAAAACTTGATTACATCTGGTTTAAAAGACAAACCGTATTTATTGCTAGCTGATTAGGTGACACTGGGCAGCTAGGTGGCACCATAATATCATACAGTGCTGGGCCTTGAGTCATAAGGACCGCCACCCCCCCCTTCCTGAGTTCAAATTTGACTTACCAGCTGTGTGATCCTGGGCAAGTCACCTAACTCCGTCTCCATTTCCTTATCTGTAAAATGATCTGGAGAAAGAAATAGCAAACTCCTCCAATATCTTTGCCAAGAAAACCCCAAATGGGGTCACAAAGAGTCAGACACAGCTGATAAACAACTGAAGAATAACAATTCTTTTTTAAGCAAAGAATATTTGTGATTTTTCTGTGTAAAGATCAATTTTATGTTTTCTTTATATAAAGCACTCATGGTCTTCATCACTCCAAAACCATCTATAAATAAATAAAAGTGTATATACCCCCAACACACACGTATAAGTATATATTTCCATCTACAGGCACACACATGTATATGAAAATATGTTTGTGTAATTCATACACATGCAATATATGCGTATCTATAAATATAGTATTTGTGCATGCTCCGCATACATATTCTGTGTGCATATATATACATAAATGGATATATTTATGCATATACACATATATATGTATGTATACACATAATACATATATGTGTGTATGTGCATGAACACACACAGATATAAATAGATGGAGGAACAGAAAAAGATGTGCCAAGACCTACCAAGTATGTCAAAAGCAACTCATTGTAAATTTGGTGATTAATCAACAAGGCACCTGAAAGTCCCATAATATTTGCACTACTTTTAACAATTATCTCCAAGCCCAGGACTCAGTTCCACTCTCATGGTTCAATCAAGGATTGAAGATATATGACATAGCTCAAAGCGTAGTGCCAAATGATAAGAGTATTTGGCATATTCATGGAATGGCATTCTACTTAGGTGGCTCACTATCACAATAATGCTATGAACAGTCTGTGGTATCTTCCAATGAAACTTTTAAGTTAACTACTGTTCTACTTAGCTTTGAAATCTCTTGTAATTATGTCTGGACAGAAACTGAATATGGCTGCCTAGTCCAAGAAGGAATGACACACAATATCATAGTAATTGAATGATGGGCATAGATGGCATTAAGTTGTCAAAACTCGACAGCAAAGGATACCTAATACCTACTTTTTTCATGGATTTCCAGTGATATCAATGTGTTCATTTAGACTTAATAAATATAATATTTTGTGACAAAGAACAAAAGAAACTGGTGCCTTTATACCCTAATCCAGTGTACAACTTGAACCAATGGACAAAGGCAATACTTGCACATACTTTGGTCTTGCAGGCAAGATATATCATGTATAAGGCTGTAGGGAAAAGTTAAAGCTACATATGTTATAAAGAGAAAACAGGAGCCATTTTCACCTACTTAATACCAGTCTTGCTCTATAATTTTGGCAATGTAAAATGGACGCCAGTGGACCTAGAATATATCCAAAAAAATTACAGAGTGCTAATGAAGCCCAGGGCTCATCCTCCCAAGGAAGCTTTAGAAAGAGTAAGCCTTCGTTATCCAAAAGGAACAAGAAGAGTGATAGATGTTTTCAGAGCATATGTTAAACAGGTTAAACATTTACAGAAAAACTTCTGAAATAAGGCAAACTCGGTTTACATCTGATAAGTACTAGAGCAGTATTCAAACACAGTATACAAACACAAACAAAAGACAGAGGTTTCCCAGCTCATATTTCAGTAGTGTGGCCACTGTTCCCATGTCACTCTTATACACTTACAGGATCCCAGAGTTTGAGAGATAGAATGGATTTTAGCAGCACCTAATACACCCTGTGTCTGAAATTCTTTCATAAAATGATTATTTGTCACCTACTTGATGATACATAATGTGGACTATTGCTGCTAGATGTTGGTAATGCTTTTCTAATTCACAATTCTAATTTTCTATTCACGAAATATTACATACATATGTATATACATACGTATGTGCCTGTGTATATGTATGTATATATATATATCTCCATGACATATATAACATGTATCTATATATGAGATGGATATTTAGATTGGATGGATGGATGGACAGATGGATGGGTAAATGGATGGGGACAGGTAGTCAGACTGTGGGAGGAATTTATCATTGATATTTCTCCAGTTATAGTACAATTTATTTGTTGAATTCCCAAGGATATTTGAGGACTGTATTTGCAATAGAGAGGTTTGTTATCTGTTATTTTCTAAAAGGTGCTTGCCGTCTGATCCATAGTTTTAGTCACCAAATCATGTCTGCCTAGGCATTCAGTAAGTGCTAAATTTTTACCATCAACAACAATGTATTGCATAATTTCCATTATCCCCTTGAAAAAAATTGCATTTATCTTCACATTCTCCTAGAGGGTAACACTTCTGTAAGTTCTAATGGTAGGAGCCTGATCATGGATTGCCATGACATCCTGTCCATCTGTATAAACAAATCCATACGACTCAGCTATTTATCCAACAACTCGTGTTGACATGTTGTTACTTGAGTTCATGAAGATGTCGCCCATGAAGGGTTTTTTTATTCTACACTTGAATCTTTACATTTTTATAAGCTTCATCTGGAGATAAATGACTACCAGTTACATTCAAAAAGTATAATGGTGTATTTTTGTTTTTAGCACTTACTGTTTTGTGTAGTGAAATCTGTCCACTGTAAAGGTATTTCTGTAAACTTTTAAGCTATATTCTGAAACATCTATCATTTTTCTTCTTCCATTCTGATACAGAAATATTCATCTTCCAAAAGCTTTCTTGGGGAGATGAGTTCTATGTTTTGACATCATATGATCTGAGGAGGGATGGGTTGGATACCTTCTATCCTTATTGTTACCTACTTTACCATTTGAAAAGCACACAGTTAGACAAATGTTGCACAGCTTATGATTGCTTTTCATGATCTCTTTCCAGCCACTTTATTACAAATTACTATGTTTCATGTAGTCTACATTCTAATCAGACTGGTTTTTTTAATGATACTTCTTCATATGCACTATGTCATTTCCTATCACCATGGCTTTGCATAGATTGTCCCTCATGCATTGAAAGTATTTCTTCCTCTTTCTGAATCTTAGAATCTCTTTCTCTGGGAAATTCAATGCAAGTTCCTCCTACTTTATGAATCTTTATTTGTCTTATCCTCGAATTTTTAAAATTTTCTTTTTATATATTTGGCACAAACACATATGTACACATGCTTTCTCTTGATTAAATATAAGCCCCTCACCTGATTTTTTTTTCCTTTCCTTTCCCTCCTTTCTTTCCTTTTTGTATAATCAATATCCAACTAGTGGTAACAGAGACAGCTGGTGACACAGTGTATAGAGAGCTTGACCTGGAGTCAGGTAGTACTGAATTCAAATCCTTCCTCAAATACTCACAAACTATGTTACTGGTAAACGACTTAACCTCTGTTAACTTCCATTTATTCAACTATCAAATGAAAGTAATACTAGCACCTGTCTCCCATGATTGCTGTAAGGATCAAATGAGATCTATTTGTAAAGCAAGCACTTAGCACCATGCCTGGCACATAGCTCTAGATCCCCTTCCCTCATCTTTTTAAAATATATAATCAGCACCAAGTCCTGAGCCTACTGCATAATAGATGTTTGTTGATCTCTCTGGGGTATACAACATATATGCAGAGAAGTAAATTTGAGAAACACAAAGTAGTGCATAATAATTTCAAGAGAGTAAGTACTAACCCCTGATGAGTAAAGTACCAACCCTTGACCTTGCTCAGTGGCATCAGAGCTGTGCTAGGAAGGAAGATTCAGATTTTAAGAGAGAGAGTGAGTATCCCTTCTAATATTCACGTTGCATTCTACATATTCTTTTCTTTTCTTTTTTAACTCTTGTCCATGTCCTTCCACAAAGAGTTTAGTGGAGCTTTATCCATTATGATGGGAATCTTCCACTCAATCTCCTGATGTTATGTGGATGTCAGTGAAACCTGTAGTCTTCCCATCTTTTGTCCTTCTCTATTGTTACAATGAACAGTAGGTAGTGCAGTGGGTAGAGTCAGGTTTGGAGTTAGGAAGACATGAATTCAAATCCAACCTCAGACCCTTGCTAGCTGTCTAATCTTAGGCAAGTCACTCAACCCTTCTTGTCTCAGATCGCTCATCTATCAAGTGAGTAGGAGAACTCACCAAACCATTCTAATATTTTGGATAAGAAGACCCCAAAAGGAGTGGGAAGAGTTGGGCATGACTAAACAACCATAACAACATTGCGATATCTGTGACTGACAGTGGAAGTAGTATGGAAGAGTGATAAAAAAGTGAAATCTCCCAGAATGCAGGGAGGACAGAAAATAGTAGGTCCAACCAAGTCAAGTCAACAAGCCTTGTTAAGAGCCTGCCACATGCCTGGTACTGTGCAAAGCTCTGGGTATACAAAGAAAGTAAAAACAAAAACAAAGCCCAGAGAAATCAGGAGGCAGAGTGGTAGGTATGAGGAAATGCCAGGACAATGTACGAAGTGAGAAAGAATATTGTGTGCGCAAGAAACAGCAAGGAGGCCAGCGTCTTCATAACACCGCGCACTTGGAGGAGGGCCAAGTGTTCCATGATTAGCAGGTTATGAAGGGCTCTGAATGCCAAACTTGGGATATTCTATTTGATTCTAGGAAGAACAGGACCCCCTGGAGTTTACGTAACACAGAAGTATTAAGGTAAGACGTGTGCTTTAAATATTGGAGAGTTTGCAGTGGAGTGGGGAGAGGCTGGAAACAGAAAACCTCTCAAGCAGGAGATTGTAGCAGTCCAAGTATGAGTGGAGGAGGGCCTGCTGCTTAGTGGCAGCTTCAGAGGAGGGAAGGGACTGTATCCAAGAGATATTCCAAAGAGAAAATCTGCAGAACTTGGTTACAGATTGACCACAGTGGGAGGTAGTGAGGAGCTGAAGATGACATCTAGTTTGACAGTGTGTGTCTACCTCTTCATGGGGCTTTCTTACTGGATGTTAATCAATTCATTCTCCAGCTCATTTTACAGATGAAGAAGCTGAGACAAACAGGGTTAAGTGACTTTCCCAGGGTCATACACCTAGTAAGTGTCTGAGACTGGATTTGAACTCACATCTTTCTGATTCCAGGAACAGAATACTATCCACTGCTCCATCTAGCTGCACCTACATTCTAATGAGGGAAAATAATAAATATACGGACTGAAGCATATTGTTTTTCATTTTCTTTCTTTCATTTTGTTTTGGTTCAAGTTTTCCTGTACAAAATGACTGATATGGAAATGTTTTACATGATTGCACATACATAACCTACATCAGATTACTTACCATCTCAGGGGTTGGTGGGGAGAGAAGGATCAAATCTGGAACTCAAAACTTTTTTGATGTTTAAATTTTTTTATCATGTGATTGGAAAAATATTATTAAAAAATGAAACTGAAAAGGGAGAGGATTTGCAGGTACCTGTTTGATAGGGGGTAGGGATAAGGATAGTTGAGAAAGCCAGGACTTCAGCCTGGAGAAGAATGAAACATGGGTGGCCTGGGTATCCCCTTTAAATGGAGACTCTTGGGGAGCCATTGCATCAGAGGAAAATGACACAGGTCCTGAGCATATTTTCTACATGACACCTCTAGGAATGAGCATCTAGGAGTAAGCATTTCTGTATGAGAATTCTTGGAGTTAGCATCCAAGATGAAAAGGTTTCTGGAGCATGACAGAGAAAATTCAGAGTGTAGCCTGGAGATTATTGAGACACATGCCACAGGATAGCATCTTCTAAAGTAAACAGGGCATTATTTATTCCCAAACCTTTCTATTTGTTTTTCCTGTGTTATTTGGATTTATCTGTGTTCTCCATTCCCACTCCACCCCCATTCGTCTTAGCCTAGGTCTGTACAAAGTGATGCTGAAAATAAGCAAAAAGCATTGATGTAAACCACCTACGGGTCAGAATTCCATTAATAATGGAGCCATTGTACTCTCTCTGTGTGGTCTGCCATCTTTAGGTATCACAGCTGTGAAAACAGTCTACTTTCCCCCTGCTTAGATACCTATCTGGGAGCATGGAACAGGCAGAAGTGAGCCTCCTGCAATGGAGAGAAAGCAGAAAATGTACTCTGGATGTTTTACTTCTTAATGCAACTAGGAATGCCTCACCTTCCAAAATCCACCCTTTAACACACACCTAGAAGATGTGTTCTTTCATTTTCCTCAAAGGCATTTTCTCTTTCAGCATTTTTCAAACCACTTGCATGCTCTCATATGTTTCACGTACTTCCTGGGTCTTAAGACTCCAGCGACACAATTTATAACCTTGGAAAATGACAAGTAATAAGGATAATCCCCTCTTACATGAGAGCCCTCCATGAAGAGTGGTATTTCTAAGGTAGTGCTGTTACAGGGATCATTACAGGCTAGTCTGGCATTTTGTTTTAATCAAATACCCTTTCCATTTTTATGCACCCAGGGTATGAGTGTGCGCTAGGATGGAAATATTAGATAATCAAAACATGCACATTGGCACTTTGTAAAGTAAGAAAAATCTAAAGTGCTCTCCAAAAAAAGTACAAAAGGACCTCTTGAGCCAAGACATTTAGAAAAAAATGACAATATCTAATGTTCCTGCCCTTGGGGTTTAGGACCATAGAATTTTAGCTCGTATAACCATAGATTTTGATTGTCTCTTTGAGCTCATATGTTCCAACTTTTCATTTTATAGATAATTGTGTAATAATAGTGTAGCTAATTATATAGCTATAGAGGCCTAGAGAAGTAAAGTGTCCTGCCTAAGGACCTATAAGGATTTAGCAACGGTCCCAAGATTCAAACTCACTTACTCTGACCCCAAATACAAAACTCTTCATTCTAACACTTCACAGTCTTTGAAACTGGTCACCATAGTTCTTACCCCACAGTTTCTCTCAATGCTAGTGCCTTCTCATCCTGGAACAGCTCTCTGCCACGCTGGCCTCTTTCTTCCATTAGTGAGTCCCTTCTGGGTGGGGTCCATTTTAGGGACAATGTTTCATTCTGTCCTCAGCTGTTGCTCTGATTCATCAGAATTTGCCTCCATCCCCCCAATGTGGGAAACTTCTCTCACATCCCCCTTTATGCTCCCTTTTGTGCATTATCTTCTCCCACTAGAATGTAAGCTTTTAGAGGATAGGAGCTCTTTTTGACTGTAGTTGTAACCTCAGCACTTAGCATAGTGCCTGACATGTAGCAAAGGCTTAATAAATGCTTGCTTTCTTGCTTTTATGTAGACTTCTGGCAGTGAGAAATAACTTAAAATGACAACCCAATGACAATTTACGTTTGTGCTTTGGGTTGCATTTATTTAAAATTAATCTTTTATTGATTTCTTTTGGCTTCATATCATAGTTTCCAGATATTTGTCTCTACTCCCCCTCTGCTTAATTGACCTCAGGTTACGTAGTTACAAAATTCCAATGATGTAATCCCAAGATAGGATGAAGTATAATACTAACTGTATAAATGCATCTATAAACTGACCCTTTTATGAAGCTCAAACATTTTTCAGATTGAGCCAAAGAGAGAACCATCAATTGGCAGAACAATTAAATTACTCACATCCATTGGACTTTTTAAAAGCCAGGCTCTAGAAGCATTTCAGAAGTCTGAGAGTGGGAGATATTAAAAACAGGTTGCTGCTTATAGAGGTGACCACTGCAGGGTCAGAGGATGGGCTTTCATTATCCTCCCTCCAAAGACAAATTGGCAATGTAGCTTTGAAAGAGACCTACTGGAGCAGTGAATCATGTTAGAGTCAGCAGGATTATACTCAAATATATATGGGGAGATACACAGAGACATATATTCCAAACCAGCACAGATGCAAAGAAACCACGATCTGAGGAATGAAGTAACTTGAAGGAGCATAACCTACCTTGCAGCAGAGAAGAAAATCAAACTATGGAAAGAGGTATCCCCAAGGAAATCAATTGAGCAACCAAACAAGGATAATAAACCAAAGGGTAACTAAGGACGCTACAAAAAGAGAAAGCACTTCCAGGACCTACAGAAATTAGGAGTTGTAGTTTTCCTTTGCCATCCATATATCTTACATGTGTATCTTGTACTCTTAAGTTTGAACTCTCTCCTCTCATGGAAGCTATATATTGCTTAAAGAATATGCCCTATATTTATGGGTTCAAATGCTTTTATTATTTTCTTAAACTCCTGCTATTGTAATTGTAGTCATTTAAATGAATTTTATTGTATTCACTTAAATGAATGCATTTCCTCAAAGCTAATTGAGGTTGTTGGCTAATTGTTAACGGAAATATATGGGTGGGGTCTCATGATCTAAAGTGTTAGAAGTGCAGGTACAGAGGCTTATACCTAGAATCTGACATACAATAAAAAAGTGTGAGGATACAATGTGATACTAGCCCAGGATAAGTGTCAAATTTGTAAAAGAGAAGAATAGTTAAACCAAAACAAGGGCGATAGTGATCTTGTCTCATTAGAAATGGTTATAATTAGTTGATCTTTGCTTTTCCATGGTTGCATGTGACATTATTCTTTGTTTGTCTTTCTTTTCAATTGATTTATTTTTTTAGAAATGGGAAAATTTTTTAAGAGTTGCTCACGTGATCAACCCCAAACCTATAAATGAATATGGCATCATTCAATTTTATATATGAAAAAACTAAGACTCACAGAGGTTAAATGGCCTGTCTAAATCCCCAGTGATGACAAAAGATAGATGAGCACTTTTCGTAGTAGCAAAAAGTGAAAAAAAAGATGTCCATCAACTGGGGAAGAGCTAAATCAGCTGCGGTGCATAAATGAAAAAGAATATTATTGTTGTAGAAGAGGAAAAATATATGCTAAATATATACTAAATAAATCCACCACATGCATATGGAGAGAGTGTTATGGACTGAGCCAAAGTGAAGCAAGCAGATCCAGTGAAACAATACACATGCTCAATTATAGCAACATAAACGGAAAGAGTATTAAGGCAATCAAAGTGCTGTAAAATTTTAAAGGCCAAGTTTAACCCCAAAGAGAATATATAAGAAGGCAGATCTCTTCCTTCTTTGTAAAAGTCAGGGACTATGGGTACAGAACATGATGGATGTCAGACTTTCAGCACATTTGTATTCAATACATTTTACTGAGATAATGGGATGTATTTGGTCTGTGATTTATTCCTACACACCAGCAATACAACAATATTCTGTTGTGGTGCTACAGTGGGTCTCCTCAAGAAAGAAAGATATAAATACTTTCTGTTCCTCTTTGGATTTGGACTTATTTTTTCAAGATACTCCCACAGTAGCAAGTATAAGTTCCCAGAGACAGACTACCACCACACTTTCAGGGTCAAGAGTAATCCTGTTGAGGAGAAATACCTTTCTCTGAAGGATATATGCTTCTAGCTCTTGATACCCCATCTAATATGCTTTCTCTCCATACTATTGGTCCATCACAATAATGGCACTTTGAATACAACATCTATTTAATGGTAAGGTAAAATAAATAATAATACTATAGATATAAATATATTAAAATATATAAGTAATAAAAACATCACCTCATGCATAAAACCCAGATCACACTCTTCCACCAAGGCTCTCAGTAGATATGGTGAAGAAAGGATACATACTTTTAGGAAGCTAGAAGCAAAAGACATGCCTTAGTAAAACATGAGCTCAAGACAACTTCTAAGTTTAGACTGCAGGATTCAGTATCTGTTAACATCTGCACCCTATGAAAATGTTTCTCTGCTCACTGCTTGCTTGTTGATTCTTCAGTTGAGGAAATTCTCCTTTCTATTTGAATATAGCCTTGTAAAGCTCTTTCCAAATAAGCAATCATCTTTTATGAAAAGCTTCACCTCTCTCCAAAGCTAGGTGACTGTCAAGAGTATTGGAGCTCTTGGCCAGTGAAATTAACTCTTGCCTGTAGTCAGTCAGGAATCAATCAGTTGAGGTCTTCTCTCCTCTCAAGACGTCTCACTGACCCAGTTCCCACATGGGAACGGACTTCTTAGACTTCTTGCCACCACCTCCTCCTCCTCCTCCTTCTCCTTTTCTAGTTTCTTTTTTTTTGTTGTTCTTTGCCATAAAGAGAAACTGTGGGAGGAGGGTGGGAATGGAATCCATTGGGAAAGAGGTGACATAAAATTGAAAGACATCAATAAATTGTTTTAAAGATGAAAGGGATGATTATAAGATCTTACAGATGAGAAACTTGAATCACAATATCATAGGAACTCTGATGTGGAAGGTACATCAGAGACTCTTCTCCTCTACAACATTCCCAAAAGAGCTGCCCCAGGGACAGCTTACAAATTCCAGGTAAAAGGGAGCCCACCACATCCTCAGGAACTCTTAGATAAAGAAAAACATGTTGTACTTTTCCTTACAACAAATCCACATTTACCTGTTTCTAATTTCCATGCATTGCCCTTAGTTTTACTCTCTGTTGTTAAGCAGAACAAATGTTAAACTATAGATTTTAAATTGCTGATGTGACAGAAAAACCCATTCTTTGATTGTGAGTTTGTGATAGCTTCATCTCTTCCTGGGCTGAGAAAAAAAATAATTCACAGGGTATTATGCCTTTTTTTTATTATTTTATTTATTTTTTATTATTTTATTTTTTATTATATTTTTATTATTTTATTTTTTTATACTGTTATTATGCAGTTCCTCTTGCAAGGAAGCCATTCCGAGACTTATCTAAACAACTGTTGCACTTAAAAATATAAACTTAACAAATTAAATGCAAAATATCATTTTTTATACAATAGGGTTCACACGGGCACATCTAGTATAGCCTGTATGTATATATCATAAAACTAGACAAATTCGTCTGTTCTCTTGATTTTATCTTTTCTCATCTGTCAAATGAGAACAATAAAACTTAAGAACTATAACCTGAGTTTGCTGACACCCAGAAAGATTCATGAAGAGCTCCCATGATCTTAGAGACTTTGGAGAAATAAAAGTCCTAGAGGATTGGGAGGAGGGGTTGGGATATGGCTGGGTCACATACTTCTCCATAATCCCAAGTGTTCTGTGTTGTTTTGCCTTAAAGACTCCCCTTGGTCTTTTGAGGGCACACAAGCAGGCAGAGAGGACTAAAATTGTACTACTGAATCCCAAACATGCCCATCCATTGGCCAAGCCCCACGCTAGCCCGTCTATTATTATGGTATTCCTCCCTAACAAAACCTGAATCTGAGCATTGGAATCCAGACTTCTTCAGTAAGTGTATCTGTCAACAACTCTAAAAAAATAATAGTTCTTTTCTGTTTGCCTTTGAGTTTTTAATCACTAAAGAGAGAGAGACTGTTCTATCTTGTTTGGACCTTGAATTGCAAAAATGTATATCTCCTCTAGAAAGAGTTTTTTTTTTTTTTTCTTCTCTGCACCCATAGTTTATTCATGCAGGGAAGGATTTATTCAGGTTTCAGTTATTTTATGTATGTATATGTGTGTGTGTGTGTATGAACCTTTGTGTGCCTGTGTATTTCTTTTGGATTAGTAGTATAAACAAAAGATCAAGAAATGATTAAAAATATGTATTCCTCCCTGGATGTAATGATAATGTTAGGCTAACCATGAAGAAAATAATCCAGACCCATTTGAGAAAAGAGATGGGCTTCAGGATTCTTACCAAATATTTAAATTCTATACCCTTTCTTTGGAATTAAAATGGTGATGTGGTAGGTAGCAAAGGATGTGCGTGGAGGGAAAAAAAAGCAATACTGTATTAAAGGATAAAAGTATAAATTTTATTCGAGAGTGCTTGAATGGAATCCCCTCCCCCACCTTCATGGTTTATGTGCTGGCATTCAAATGGGTGCAGAAATGCTCCTTAATATAGGATAAAAACACCATCTTAAATGTCACAGTACTAGTCTTAAACCTAAGCATGAAATTTTAGGCAGTTGGTTTAAGAGTCACATCCTTTTACTCTCCAAAATTTCACTTATATTTTAAAGATGTTATGACAATGATAAACTGTGAACACCTGGCAAGCCATCATTGTTGATGACAGATGGCTGCATAAATTTAAAATATATATCTTCTCAATAGGAAAAGCAATTAGTCTTTAGCAGACCTACGTAAGAGTGTATATTTTTGGCCTTTTTGGAGGGTTGGACTCATGGGGCTGAACACAAACCTGACTCAGATTGGATTAATAATATATCTTCTTTATTTCAAATTTTGAGGGTCCTTCAAAACATTTTTAGATTTTTAATCATACTTCCTGAAAAAGGAGCCTAATGTAAAAATAACTCAAATCATAAGAAAATATGTCTACACACATACTATATATACATATATACCCATACACACATATAAATACACACAGATACATATAAACTCATGCATACATATAAATATATACACACATGTATATGTACACACATATACACACCTACATACACAGATACTCACATGCACACTTTGGGACAAATTCTAAAACCATGAAACATTTTTGGTATTTTATATCAATTGAGTGATGTCTGCATTGATAGTCCACCTCAGGAGTGGTTTTCAACTATCTCCTATCTGCTTTATTCAGATGCTCTAATATGAATTTGTGGGAATTCAGACATGCAACCTAAAAGTACTTGGAATTTTCTGACTTGAATTGTCCAAGGATCCTAAGATTTTCAGTGAAAGGAAATGGCCCCAAGAATCACCTAATCCAACTGTCTAATTCTACAGATGAATTTATTGAAGATCAAAGAACTTGACTAGTGTAAAGGAATGACATTAGTAGATATACTTGCAACATTTCAATGTTGTTAAGAGACAGCATATTAGGGATCATGTATACTTTTATTTCATACTATTTTACTTAATGGTAAAATTAAAAGGTGATAGTAAATGTCTTAAAAATTTTCTTAAAATCATAGTATCATAGAATGTAGAAGTAAAAGGGACTTTTGACATAGGAAATTTGGTTGTTTTTTTTTTAATATCTCTAACATCAGTCGATGCTTTCATAATTTGTTGACCTAATCTTAAAAATACGTGTATCTAGAAAGTAGGAAGGCTACTCTTTATTGCCTCAAGTAAGTGTTTCCATTTTTCTCCCTTGCTGTGTAATTTTTAATGTTAATTTAGTCATCAATAAAACAAATATTTCCACATAAAAAGGAGTGTACAGAAAAATGAATTTCTCTGTTGTAGTCTCCTTTTCAATAAAAAAATAAGATAGGAAAAAAATTGATCTATTTGCTTATGTCCCCTTCTATGTTGTTTCTTGGGGGCATTAAAATTAGTTTTATCTCTCTCTAAAATGTATATCAGCATCCCTGATCCCACCAACTCGACTACCCTTCCATTCAGATTGAAGCCCCTTTCAATTACAAATATGTATATTCCAACAAATGAAATCAACATATTGAACAGGTATCCTATTAGATAAGGAATTTTGCATTCCAAGAACATCACCTCTTGGCAAGAGGTAAGGATTATTTGCTACTTTGATCAGTGTTTGGAGTTCTTTCATAATTGTTTCCCTTCATATTACTATTGCTGTTTTCAAATAAATTTTCTTTCTAGTTCTGTTATATAATTTTTCATCAGTTTCTGTAAAGCTTTTCATGTTTTTCTAAACTTTCTAATACTCATAATTTCTTATGGTACAATGATATTCTAGAACATTCATATACCACAATTGAGATGCAACCATTTTTTCCCCCACATTTCTTTTGGTACAGCCAAACATACAGTTATATATAAATATTCTTTTATATATGGCTCCTTCCTTATGTCCTTAATCTTCTTGGCATAGCTTTCTAATAGTGTCACTGGGGTGGGAATAGGGTATGTATGCAGAGTTTGTGACTTTGAAGGTATATTTTCAAAATGTTTTCATTCTTTGTAAAATGTTTTAATTTAATTTTAACCTGCCCATGCCACAATCCCTCCCTTTTTGAGTAAAACAAATAAACAAACAAACCTCAAACCATATTTACCTAGTCTGGTGTAACAAATTCTCACATTCCCACATCAACAAAGACTTCAAATGCATTTCTTTTCTTTATCTAGAATTCATTTCCTATTTTTTCAGCCATGAGTGTTGTGTTCCCTCTTCATTCTTGTGGCCTAAGATTTGACAAAGTTGGCATTCTCTAAAATTTTGTTATAATTTTCTCATAACTCTACTCACTTAGCTCTACATCAGTTCATAATGGTTTTCCCAAGTTTCTCTGAAATTGTACTCGTTATAATTTGTTATGGCATACTAATATTTCATTACATTCATATACCACAGTTTGTTTAGCCATTTTAAGAGCTGCCATAAATATTTTCTATTTATAGATCTGATTTTTAAATAAACTCTTTCCTTTTCTTTGAGATGTAGGTCTAGTAGTGGTAACTTTATGTGTATAGTTCTAAATTACTTTCCAGAATGGCTAAGCCAATTCTCACCTCCATATAGATGACTTTCCAGAATGATTGAATTAATTCCAAGTTCTATAAATAGCACATTGCTACACATGACTGTCCTTCCACTATCCCTTTAACGATTTCTATTTTCCTCTTCTATCATCTTTTTTTTTTCCCAAACTGATGCATGTGAGGTGAAATCCAAAATGTGTTTTCATTTGTATTTTTATTATCAGTAGAAAATTGTTGAATTTTTTACATGATTGTTGATAGGTTACTTTTTCCTTGTTGAAGGTTTGACTACTCATGTCCTTTAACCACATGTCTACCGGAAAATGAAGCTTATTCTTATTTATTTATATTAATTAATTAATTTACATTAATTATTTACATTAATTCTTTTATAAACAAATTTTTATTGAGGTAATTTTTTTTATATCTTCAACATTTTCTCCATTATTCCTTCATCTTCCCCTCTCAGAGGGACATTATATAACAAGTACTAATTTTTGGAGAAAAAAGAAGAGAAACATGAGCAAAAATGATCAACACTGCAAAAATCTGGAAATATATTTAGTTTAGACTCACAACTTGAACCTCCACAAAATTGTGCGTGTGTTCTCATGTTTCTTCTTTTGAGCCATGTTTGTTCATTGTAATTTAGCAACATTGACTTTTTATTTTTATTTATGTGTTTGTGTATATAGTTGCTCTTTCCATTGTCATTACTGTAGTCATCTTGTATATTGCTTCCTCGGCTCTTCTTATTTCATTGTAGTTCATTTCATGTAAATCTTTCCATACTTCTTCACATTCATCATTTTTACGATGCAATGATATTCCATTATATTAATGCACTACAATTTATTTAGTTACTCCTCAATTAATGAGCATCTACTTTACTTCCATTTTTTAATTTTGCTATCAAGAAAATAATGCTACTGTAAGTATTTTAGTATACATGGGAACTTTTATCTTGGTAGTTTAATTTGGTAGGTGAATTTTCATATACTTTACAAATATTGTAAGTATTTGGAAGAGATTTTCTTTTTATGTCTTCTAATTATTTTTCTAAATGATATAAAGAGATGTCAGTAGTTTTGTGGGTTTATTTTTTGTACAGTAACTTTTAAGAAGCTATTATTTCTTATATAAAGTACACAAGAAAGGCCATCCTGAGGGAAAGAGCATATCCAAGCAAGTCACCATATTACCTCAGACCTTGATGCTGATCTCAAGTATGATGGGAGTAGCAATGCCCCTAACACAATCAGACCTGCTTTCAGTCCAGTCCCCATAACCATCACTGAAGAAAACAATCAGTATGGAGAATGTGCCTGCCTTGCTCATCAATGCCAATAACAACTCTTGATCAGCTACCAGTGATAGAAAGATATGCACAGGAACCTTAGAAATGGCAGCAACTCCCCTCCTAGACCACCACTCTTCTAGTTCAGTCCTCATAGGAAAACAGTTCTAGGGTACCCTCCAAAAGGCCACAAATATATATTCTTCTATAGCTCTCATAATGACTAATTGTTTTTTTTCTATTGAGAAGATGTATATTTAAAATTTATATAGTCATCTATCATCAGCAATAATTGTTATGTCAGTGATAAATTGTGTGGAAAGGTGCAGAATCTGTTCTAAGCACAAAGTCTCAATTGTGTAACTGATTGTAGAGATATGAAGAAAACTCCCAATAAAATGAGGAAACAATAGAGTGGGGGCCAGTCACCCCCACCAACTGCCAGTCAACAATTGCCAACAAGGCAGGCAAGCCAGCCTAGCTGAAGCATCCTGAGTGAGAGGCAGGGGGCAGCATATACTAGGCAATTCAAACTGATTGGGCTGAGGATTCTGATCACAAGAGCCTTGGGAATAGGAATTCTTCTAGTCTACTTCCTATGGCCATGATCCTGGGAAGCAACTGTTGAGGAGATTACAGCCTGGCAGCTAGCTACTCCTGTAGAGGCTACAGCCATAGTTACTGAAGACCAAAATAAGAAAATTTTTTGCCACTGAAGTTCTTGGAATTGTCAAATGACAATATCAGAAACTGTTATGATAATTTTATCAATTAAAAAGGCATGAAAGAAGTGGTATTATTATGTAGAACTGTACCTAAGCACCAAGGGTGTTTTCCCTCTGCCTTACAGCTGAAAGTATGCTTATGTATCATCTTCCCCATCAGAATATGAGCTCCATCAGAGGAGGGAATGTTTAGCTTTTCTGTCTGTATCCCCATTACTGAGCATAGCGCTATGCGCATGATGAGTGCTTAATGAATGCCTCAGTCATTCATATATGTTTTTGTTTGATTCTCCAGGGTTTTCTAGATAAATTTGGCATATCATCTTCATATCATAATGATTTTTATTCCTCCTCTCATGTCCTCATTAAACCACTCATCACCTCTCAATAGTACACCTTTAAAGGAAAATAGTATGAAATAAAAATACATTTGATCCCCAAATATATTTTTCCTTTAACAATACTCAACTATAAATTTATGTGTTATTATCTTTTATTTACTTTAGGCAAAAATGACTTGTTTTGGCTTCAACTAATTCATTTGTACAATTAGGTAGTTGAAATTCATGATTCTTGGAGCCATTACTTGTCATTTCTAAATTCTATGATACTGTGAAAATTCAGAGTAGAAAATGCTAACTACTTTCTTGGCTAAAGCATCTGGATTGCAAGAAATTTACATTAGTGTCTGGCTAGAGCAGAAAGGGTCTAGTTGAAAGCCCCTCCTGGAGAACCCTATTGATTCAGACCTCACTAAAATGACATAAATGCCAAGAATGTTTCATGGTTAAGAATCTGCCCAAAGTGTTTATATTTATTTTCCTAATGATTTGAGTTATTTTTGCAGTAGACTACTTTTATTCAGAAACTATGATTAAAAACCTAAAAATGTTTTGAAAGACTCTCAAATTTTAAAATGAAGGAGACAGCTTATTAGACCAACATGAGTCAAGTTTGTATTCAGCCCCATGGGTCCAACCCTTCAAATGGCCAAAATACACACCCTTTCATAGCTCATAAAGACTAATTGCTTTTCCTATTGAGAAGATGTATATATTTTAAATTTATGCAGCCATCTATCATCAGCAATGATGGCATGTCAGGTGATAAAACTTTGTAGAAAGGTAGAGAGTCTAGCTGTAATACAAGCTTCCAGTAACTGTAACTAGAGATATGAGTAAACCAGAGGAAATTCCCAAAACAATGAAGAAAGGAGAGAGAGAGAGAGAGAGAGAGAGAGAGAGAGAGAGAGAGAGAGAGAGAGAGAGAGAGAGAGAGAGAGAGCAATGAGCTGAATTCAGGAAGAGATAATAACTACATTAAATTGGCCACAAAGATTTCTAGAGGGCCTAGAAGAAAGAAAGCACAAAATAAAAAAGAAAATTGGAGGGGAAAATGAAAAAAATAGAATAAAAGGTAAAGCAAACATTACCCAAGCAGCAAAATTTCCTGAAAAACAAAATGGAACAAACAGAACTTAGTGATTCCATAAGACATTAAACAACACTAAAACAAAGTGACAGAATTGGGAAAAAAAGGAGAAAATTTAAAGTATTTACTATAAAAATACTGATATGGAAAACAGGTGTACAAGAGATAATTTAAGAATCATTATATTCCCTGAAAAGCGTGACCAAACAGTAAATCTGGATATTTCATTCCAAGAAATCATGCAAAAGTCATGAGCTATTAAAGTGTAAAGACAGTGAATCTACTAGACACCTGAAAGAAATTTTAAATACAAAATTCCCCCAGGAATTCATGTCTAAATTCAGACTTTCTGGAGGAGGGGAGCATATGGGAGGGAAGGGAAAGGGAGACAGAGGTAGAGTCAAGAAGAGAGAAAAAAGGAGGGAGAGAGATACAGAGACAATGAGACAGACAGACACATGGAGAGAGAGAGAGAGAGAGAGAGAGAGAGAGAGAGAGAGAGAGAGAGAGAGAGAGAGAGAGAGAATATAATGAGAATGGCAAAGATTTTTTTTTCCATAATTGGGATGTACAAGATGATAAACACACAAACTTGGAACAGGGCATAAAATAAATGGGTATTTCATAGATCTTAACTTGTATCTTAACTGGACAAATGTGGGTTGAATCAAAAGAGTAACATTTTTTTTTTTTTTAGAAAAAAGATTACCCAGTATAGCTAAGTAGGATTTATGCTAATAATACAGAATTGAGTCACTATTATGAAAATTCTAAGCATAATAGTCCATATACATGCATCACATGCTTTATAGTAACTTCTCCAACTCCTACTAGCTTTGGCAGGTCAAGGTCCCAAAAGGAAGCTGTTATCTCTCTCCCCAGTCCTCTGAGTGACTTGGAGAGGTTGAGGAAGGAGCAGTGTCTTTCTATCACTTTACTTCCCAAGAACTAATGAGATTCTCTTCTTTTGATTATAAGTTGAAGCTGAGAATGGAATGAGAATGGAATGAGCTTAGCCCAGATAGTGGGCTAAGCACTTTACAAATATTACCTCACGGTACAAGGGTAGAGCAGGTTGTGTTATTCTAAGTAGATGGGCTGATTGCTTAATCAACTGAATTGATTTAACCTTAATAATAAAGACAATAAAACTCATCAGATTATATTAATGAAAGCAGAAAAAGCTTTTGCCAAAGAATAGCCCCATTTCTATTAAAACCACTATAAAGAACAATAATAATGATGCTTTCTATCTAAAGGAATGATCTTTCCATGTAAACACAAAAATTAGCAACATTTCTATTGGAGAAAAGCCAGAGACCTTTCCAGTAAGATCAGTGGTACAGAAGAATTAATTGTTACCATTATAACTTGATTCTAATTCTGTAAATGCTAGCATTGGAGAAAAAATAAGAAAAGAAAATTAATAAACCAGTAAAGACAAAGAGGATATGTGACCACTTTTTGTAAGGGACATGTTTTGCTTAGAGAAACCTACAGCTACCCTCTAAGTATTACTTTAAACAATGACTTCAGCAAAAGAGCAACATAAGAACTGTCCTCCTATCCTCAATCATTCTTTTTTTATACACTGTCAACAAAACTCAGATACACACACGCACACACACACACACACACACACATGCCATTAGAAATGAATAAACACTCAGGAGCTCTGGGCAAAGAAATGATCAAACAGAACTTAGCATACTAATGAACTTTCTACTTCTGGTCAAAGTGGTGAATGTGGTTTCTCCCATTAGATTATGATCTGCTTGCAGAAGGAGCCTTTTTTTTTCTCTTTCTTTGTATTCTGAGGTCTTAGTATATATCCTGGCATATAATAGGTGGTTAAATGTTTATTGGATGACTGACAGACTAAAGGCAGAGAAAGAGATGTGTTTTCAACCATAGCCAAAGGGTGAATTTCTTTTGCTTCACTATGCATATTTGTTGCAAGAAAGGACTTTTGTGGGGGTGTGTGAAGAATTAATTATAATAATGAACCTCCCCCCCCAAGGAACAACGTCAATGAAACATTATTAAAATAAACAGAAGAGAAGGAAGCCCAGAAGAAGACAGGCAAGCAGGACAGCCTTGTACTAATACATAGAATTTGTTCTATAAATGTATATAACTTTGTTAAAATAATTAATGTAACATAAAATAAAATTTAGTGACAAGGTTGTGATAAGAGGTGTGCAAGTGTGGTTCAAATGGAGGTAGAATAGATGTTTCTAACCTTTTCTCCCCCACCTACCCTCCTTACCTGAATGAGACTTTCACTCCTTTCAGAAGGGAAAGTAAGAAGTTGGGGCAGGAGGCCATCATACACTATTGGACTAGAAACAAATCTGTACCCTCCCTTAAATATTATTAGTCCAAGGGTTATGTTCAGATTCCATCCAACTTTCGATCATTTTGTCATTTGGAAGGGAAGGGACCCATTACTTCAACATCTATATCCAAGACTTGACCCCTTTTCCATCTGGTACCAGTTTCACAATAAACTCATTTAGCCATTAGAAAAGCCCATTTATTCAAATCATAGTAAAACAGACATCAGAAAATGTATACATAGGAGAACGTATATCAGATTAGGTGGCAGTTAGGTGGGGTAATGGATAGAGTGCCTGGCTTGACATCAAGAAGACTTACCTTCCTAAATTCAAATCTGACCTCAGATACTTACTAGTAGTGTGATGCTAGGCAAGTTGCTTAACCCTGTTTGTCTCAGTTTTCCTTTCTGTAAAAGAGACTGGAGAAAACCACTCCAGTATCTTTCCCAAGAAAACCCCAAGTGGAATCACGAAGTGTCAGGGATGACTGAACAATATGTATCAGATAATATTGAGTTAAGGAGTTTTCCCATAGGGAGTGAGATAGCTTAACCAAGAGAGTGTCTAAGAGGAAACTCCTTGCAGTTTCTAGAGTAGTAAGTTGGGAACAAGGATATAGTGAAGATTGTCAGTTCCTCTCGTATCCTCCCAGAGTCTTTTCCTTCAGTAACCTGAAGTGGGGTTGGCTTCTTCCATCTTTTCTTTTGAAGCTGGAAATTAACACTGTTAAGAAGACTTTAATTAAAGAGTCTTGAGAGTGGACTCATGCTTGAAGCATTTCTGAAGCTCTCACTTCTAACCATCCCATTCCTCACTCAGGGCACGGTCTTCAAATCCACTAATAAAGAGTCCCATACCAATGGATTTTGGGACAAGTGTTAGAAAAACAAAATAACAAACACACACATAATAGAGATCATTGGTTTCATTATCCTATTCCATTTCTCTTGTATTCTTTGAATACGGAAATCTTCTTTACTGATATTTCTCAATGAGATTAAAAAATGAAATTGGAGAATGGCTCAGTAAGTTCTGGTGTATGATTATGGTAGAACACTACTGTGCTATAAGAAATGCTGAGCTCAAAGAGCTTAGAAAAATATGAAAAGATTTATATGAATTAATGAAGAGTGAAGTGAGGACAATCAAGAGAATATTATATATAAGTATATATGTATATACATACATATATATGTAACAGCAGCATTGTTTTAAGACCAACTTTGAGTGAATAAGTAATTTTGGCCATTATTAATATGCAAATTTATTACAAAGGACATATGAAAGAAGAGGCTATCTGCATCCAGAGAAAAAATTGATAAATACAAGTATATATAGAATAATTTTGCACCTCTCTCTTTCTCCATAATCATACACACACATACACATACATATACATATGTAAGTGTGTGTGTGTGTGTATTTGTGTCTAAAGGCAGTCATCTGTATGGTGGGGAGTAGGGAAGCAAAAAGAACACATGATAACTTCATTATGTATTTAAAACAAATTACAAGTTGTTTGTAATAAATTCGCAGTTCCATGTGCAATCATCTTTTTTCCATATTCTGTCACAGAAATGCTTGTTTTATTACATAAATTTAAACTAAATAAAATTTAGAAAATAAACTAGCCAGGCAAATATTAAATTTTTTATGCAGATGCTATCATTATTATTTTTTTTTTGTTCCAAATAAGATTGAAATTCTGGGGGCTCCCAAACTGTTTGGTGGGGTAGTTTCTGAGGCATGAGTGGAGGGAGTCTACCAGGTGCTGCCATCATCGGATCCTGTTTCCAGGAGCTGCTGTCCCAGTGTCACAGCCCAGTTAATTTTGACATTCAACAAACCCATTTTGTATGCGGGAAAACCTACATATGGGGAATGTATGTGAAGTCTCATAATTTTCTCCTTAATGATTATGAGCTTTTGGTGACATAGAGTGGGAGGGGGTGGAAACAAAACAACATTTAGACATCTCATTAAGTTAGAACCTCCTAATACACTTTTCATAACTTTTTATTTTTTTATTTTATTTTATTTTTATACTTTAGGTTTATTTATTTTTAGTTTTCAATATTCATTTCCAGAAAATTTTGAGTTCCAAATTTTTCCCCATCTCTACATTCCCCCCACCTAAAATGTTGTGAATTCTGATTACCCTTTCCCCCAATCTGCCCTCCCTTCTATCCACACTCCTCCTTTCCCTCATCCCCACCTTCTCTCTTTTCTTGTAGGGCAAGATAGATTTCTATACTCCATTACTTGTATTTATTATTTCCCAGTTGTATACAAAAGCAATTCTCAACAATCGTTCCTAAAACTTTGAGTTCCAACTTCTCTCCCTTCCTCCCTCCCCAACCATTTCTACTGAGAAGAGAAGCAATTCAATATATATGTAGTTTTTCAAAAGAATCCCTTGGTAGTCATGTTGTGTAAGACTAACTATTTTTCCTTCCATCCTATTCTAACCCTCATTTATTCTATTCTCTCTTTTGAATGTGAACCTCCACAAAAATGTTTACTTCTATTTACTCTCTCCTCTTATTTGCCTTCTGTTTTATCATCTCCCCCATCTCACTTCTCCCTTTCTCCCCTACTTTCTTGTAGTGTAAGATAGATATTCATACCAAATTGAGTGAGCATGTTTTTCCCTCCTTAAGTCAAATGGGATGAGAGTATATTTCATTTTTGCCTCTTACCTCACCCCTTTTCTCTCCATTGATAAAGCTTTTTCTTGCCTCTTTTATGAGAGATAATTTGCCCCATTTCAATTCTCCGCTTTCTCCTTCCAATATATTCCACTCTCAACTCTTAATTTTATTTTGTAGATAACATCCCTTCCTATTCAACTTACCCTGTGCTCAGACTACACAAATACACACATGCGCACGCACAAACACACATACATATGTGTGTGTATGTGTACGTATAATCTCTCCAACTATGCAAATACTGAGAAAAGTTTCAAGAGTTACAAATATTATCTTTCCATGTAGGAATGTAAACAGTTCAACTTTAGAAAGTTCCTTATGACTTCTCTTTCCTGTTTACCTTTTCATGTTTCTCTTGATTCTTGTGCTTGAAAGTCCAACTTTCTACTCAGCTCTGGTCTTTTCATCAAGAATGCTTGAAAGTCCTCTATTTCATTGAATGACCATTTCCCCCCTAAAGTACTATCCTCAGCTTTTCTGGGTAAGTGCTTCTTGGTTTTAATCTTAGTTCCTTTGACTTCTGGAATATCATATTCCAAGCCCTTCAATCCCTTAATGTAGAAGCTGCTAGATCTTGTGTTATTCTGATTGTGTTTCCACAATACTCTAATTGTTTCTTTCTAGGTGCTTGCAATATTTTCTCCTTGACCTGGGAACTCTGGAATTTGGCTACAATATTCCTAGGAGCTTCTCTTTTCGAGTCTCTTTCAGGAGGTGATTGGTAGATTCTTTCAATATTGCCCTTTGATTCAAGAATAACAGGACAGTTTTCCTTGATAATTTGTTGAAAGATGATGTGCAGGTTCTTTTTCTGATCATGGCTCTCAGGTAGTCCCATAATTTTTAAATTGTCTCTCCTGGATCTATTTTCCAGGTCAGTTGTTTTTCCAATGAGATATTTCACACTGTCTTCTATTTTTTCATTCTTTTGGTTTTCTTTTGTAATTTCTTGGTTTCTCATACAGTCATTAGCTTCTATCTGCTCCATTCTAATTTTTAAATAACTATTTTCTTCACTGAGCTTTTGAACCTCCATTTCCATTTGACTAATTCTGCTTTTTAGTGCACTCTTTTCCTCATTGACTTTTTGACCTCTTTTGCCAGTTGAGTTAGCCCATGTTTAAAGGCTTCTTCAGCATTTTCTTGGGTGTCCTTTAGCAAGCTGTTGTCTTGTTTTTCATGATTTTCCTGCATGGCTCTTGTTTCTTTTCCCAATTTTTCCTCCACTTCTCTTACTTGTTTTTCAAAATCCTTTTTGAGCTCTTCCATGGCCTGAGATCACTGTATTTTTATTTTGGAGGTTTCAGATGCAGAAACCTTGACTTTTATGTCTTCCTTTGATGGTATATAGTGTTCTTCCTCATCCAAAAGGAAGAAAATACCTGTTCACCAAGAAAGTAGCCTTCTATAGTCTTATTTTCTTCTCCTTTTGGGGCATTTTCCCAACCAGTTACTTGACTTTTGCATCCTTTGTGAATAGGAGGGTATACTCTGGGCCCTGTAAGTTCTCAGTTCCTTTAAGGTGGCACAATCAAGGGAGAGGGGTTTACTCCTCTCCTGGTCTGCACTCTTGTCTGTGAGCTACCATAGGCACTCTGTTCTGCCCAGGATCTGCCTGCAGATTTCCCTCTTCAGAGCCTCTACCAGATACACCACCAGCACTTTTCTTCAACCCAGGACAACCCCTCAAGGTTGAGATCCAGATCAACTGATCAGTTCCCCCAGGGTCTTTAGGTGGAGGACTCCAAAAACAGACACTGATGTTTCATTGACTGCTGCTGACAGATCCAAACTGCTTTCCCTTCTCACCCAAGTGAAAGAGCTTACTCACTGACCTTTGAAGCTGTATTTGGAATTTATGGGTTGAGCAATTTGGAAACTACTGCTGCTGGGGACTCCCTGAAAGCTGTTTTGGGTCCTGTCCTTGCCATCCTTCATGGCCCACTCTGGGCTATGCTCTGTTCCCAGTGCAATAGGCCTTGCCTATCAACCTTCCAGGCTTTCTTGGGCTGGAAATCTCTTTCACTCTGTCATTTTGTGGCTTCTGTCTCTCTAGAATTAGTTTAGTGTCATTTTTAAGGTATTTTATGGACTACAGGGGCAGCTTCAACAAGTCCATCTTTCTACTCCATCATCTTGACTCTGCCCCCTCTTGACTTTTTATAAAGATATTTACGTGTTCTTGAATGAAGCATTTATTTCTAACCTGGTTATGAGTGAAGAGCAATTCCATTGCTCTCCTAGAAGTTTCTGGTTCTTGGTGCCTCCTCTCCCTATTGTTTTCTATGGACAGTTGTCTGGGTTCAGTCCTTGCTTCCTTCCATAACCCTGGACCAAGATTTGGAGCGGCTGGGTCTCCAGAGCTAGTACACCATTCCCCAAATGCTTCACTGCCTGAAACTCCTCTGGTAGTGAGACTAATAAATACACCCTAGTTTCTAGCTGTCTCTAGAAGTAGGTGAGATAAGTAGGGGGGACCTTGATCTTAGACTTCAGTGATGTTTCCTGGGGCATAAGTTACAAGATGTTTTCACCTCCAGGTACTTCCCACAGGATGTTGGGATTGATTAGTAGCAAACTGACTCACCTTTTCTCTCTTTCAAACCATTGCTTTCTTTCAAACACTTCAGGTTTACCTTTCCATTGCAAGGTCCCCCAGCAATATGGTCCCCAGAACTGAGCTCAATCTCACTTTTCCCAGAATCTTGGTTCTTAGCAGCAAAGACCTTCACTATGAAGATTTCAGGTCCATCTTTTTCATTAAGGCAGTTGCAAGTGTGTGTGTGTGTGTGTGTGTGTGTGTGTGTGTGTGTGTGTATGTGTATGGCTACCTGTCTGACTGTCTCCAGGTGCAAAGAAAGTGTGCAGCCTCCACAATATCATACCCCTGTGGCCTTAACTCTTGTCCTGTCAATCACCAATGGAGTCCAGATTCTGAAGTCTTTTTCTCTGGCTAAGTCACACATTGAAGACTGTTGCTTTTTTTTCCCTCCCTTCTTTGCTCCCTCCCTCTCTTCCTCCCTCCCTCTTTTCCTTTCTCCTTCTCTTCCTTCCTTTCTTCCTTCCCTTCTTCTTTTCTCCCTCCCTTTTTCCCTCCCTTCCTCCCTTCTTAATATTTAATTGATTAGCAATTCAAAAAGATATACATTTGTTAACCTTCATCTTTGTTTCCCTTGATACTATTCTCAATCATTCCAAGGGTGTTTTTACAAGAAATCTGAATCAATCTGTAATCATTCTTTTCAGTAGGTTTACTGAAAGTGTATGTTGTGAGAGTTTTTTTTATCTATCCAATATTACTGTCCTTTTAAAAAGTGTGATGTACTTTGTTGCAATATGGTACAGTGGATGGAGAGCTGACTCAGGAGTCAGGAAGACCTGAGCTCAAATTAATCCTTATACACTTCTTAGTTGTGTGGCTCTGGACAAATCTCTTAACCTCTATCCACCTCATCTGTAAAATGGGTATGATAATAACATCTGTTTCCCAGGATTGTTATGAGGATCAAATGCGATAAAATATGTAAAATCCTTTGCAAATCTTAAAGTGTTATGTAAATGTTAGTTATTATCATTGTAATTAGGCCAATATCATATATATATATAGTATATATTATATTGTATACGTATATATCAATATATGTATATATATATTGTATCTATCTATCTATCTATATATATATATATATACAATGACTCTCCCCCATCCCCTAAAACATCTCTTACAACAAATTTTAAAAAGAAGAGTCAAAAAAAGTTTTTAAAAATTCTGACATATTGACCATGTCTAATAATATAGCATGTCCCGAAAATTTTAGTGCAGTTTTTCATTTTTAAAAACAGAAATCTTGAGGGTGGAGACAAGACGGCAGAGGAAAAGAAGGGACTTGCTTCATCTCTCCCCCATCCACCCCTAATTCCTGTAAAAATGACTGTAAAGAAATTCTGGACTGCAGAACCTACAGAATGATGGTATGAAGCAAAATTCCATCCCAAAACAGCCTGGAAGGTCAATAGAAAGTTTCTATCATGCCAGACTGGGAGGAGAATCCAGTTCAGCATGGGTCATGCTGGCACAGACTGGGCCTAAGCAAACTTTGAGAGAACTGAATCCCTGGTAGCTATGGCAGTTTCCAGACTTTTCAAACCACAAATGCATAGGACAGCATAACAGGTCAGTGGAAAAACTATGTCAGATCTTCGTGAGACAGTAGAATGATCTGGCTCCAGCCCTAGGAATGGAAGTGGTGGAGGAGCCCAAGGCAGGCTCAGCAGCAGGGGTACCTGCAGTGGCTGTTTCTTGAGTTCTAAGCCCACAGATTGTGTGGGGTGGAATGACTGACAGTACATTACCTCACTCCCTCTGGAAACAAACTACCTTGACAAAGAACTCAAAAACCACATAATTGGCTAAGGAAATGAACAAAAGCTGGAAGATTATAGAGTCTTACTTTGGTGACAAGAACTATCTTCTGATAACTAGAAGAAGACAACAAAGTCAAAGCTCCTACATCCAAAACCTCCAAGAAAAATGTGAATTAGTTTCAGACTATGGAAGAGCTCAAAAAGGATTTTTAAAATTAAGTTTAAATTGTAGATGAAAAATTGGGAGGAGAAATGAGAGTGATGTAAGAAAATCATGAAAACTGAGTCCACTCCTTGCTAAAGGGAAATGCTGAAGAAAATAATACCTTAAAAAACAGAATAACCCAAACGACAAAAATGTCTAAAAAGCCAATGAGGAGAAGAATGTTTTAAAAAGTCGAATTTGTCAAATGAAAAGGAAGGCCCAAAAGCTCATTGAAGAAAATTCTTCCTTAAAAAATGAAATTGACTTTATGAAAACTCAAGAAATTATAAAATAAAACTTAAAGAATGAAAAGAAAGAAGACAATGTGAAATATTTTGTTAGAAAAAATACTGATCTGGAAAAATAGATCCAGGAATGATAATTTTAAAATTACTGGAGTACCTGAGAGACATGATCAAAACAAAAAGGAGGCTAGATATAATCTTTCAAGAAATTATCAAGGAAAACTGCCCTGAAATTCTAGAACCAGAAGATAAAATAGATATTGAAAGAATCCACTGACCAACTCCTGAAAGAGATCCCAAAAGAAAAACTCCTAGGAATATTGTAGTCAAATTACAGAGCTCCCAGGTCAAGGAGGAAATATTGCAAGCAGTCAGAAAGAAATAATTCAACTATTGTGGAAACTGTCTCAATCTACATTTAGTCTGAATGAATAATCTTTTTTAAAACTGCAATGGTTTAGAATACTTGTTTTTTTAATCAAAATCATTTCTTAGCCAAGATGGCAGAATAAACCATAAATTGCCGTAACTCTCCCATTTTCATTTCTAAACAACCATAAATGGGTACTCCAAAACAAATCCTGGAACAGTAGAATCAGCAAAAAAGATGGGGTGAAACAACCTTGAGCTCAAGAAATTTGGAGGATCTGCAGGAAAGGTCTGTCTGACTTGCTTAAAAGGGTAGTGCAATTGATGACAGAAAGCACCCCAGCAAGCCAATAGCAATCCTCACCTCAGCAAACCAGCAAGAGATCTTGAGCTCCAGTGTGTTGGAGCAGGGAAATGTCAACACCAGGATTCCCACACACCTCAGTATAGCCAAAGGAATAGGCAGACACCAACTCTGAGAATCACCATATGCTTCAGCGTAGCCCTTGGCAAATAGGCAACCTCCAGTGTCCAGACCTCCATGTGTTTCAGTGTATTCCTGGGGAAATGAAGTAACACCCCTGCTGGCCTCAGCACATTCCAGCTCCCAGCACTAGGACCCTGATTCAGCACAAGCAAAGTGCCAGCCTCACACCCCACATCCCTTCAACACAGCACCAGACATGAGGGTAACCAGTGAGCCTCAGGACATCAATGCAGCACCAAGTAAACAGCCAACTCAAATGTAGCAAAGCAGAAATTCTGAATATATCCTTTGGAGATCATAATGCAATAAAAGATTACATTCAACAAAAGGCAGAAGAAAGATAAATTAAAATTAATTGGAAACTAAATAATCTAATCCTAAAGAATAAGTAGGTCAAAGAAGAAGTAAGAGAAGCAATCAATAATTTCATTAAAGGGAATGACAACAATGAGACAACATGCCAAAATTTATGGGATGCAGCCAAAACAGTGCTTATGGGAAAATTTATTTCTCTAAATTTTTACATCAACATAATAGAAAAAAAAACCAGATTAATGAATGCAAGTAAAAAATAAAAATAGAAAAAGAGCACATTAAAAATCCCCAACTGAGATTGAATTGAAATAATTAACAACTTTAATAAAGTTGCAGGATATAAGAAAACCCTCATGTATGATCAATATTTCCCCATATAAATTGTCAGCATTTTTTTATACGATCAACAAACGCCGGTAGCAAGAGATAGAAAGAGAAATTCTGCTTATGATAACTTTGAACAATATAAAATACTTGGGAGTCTATTTGCCAAGACAAACCCAAGAACCATATGAACACAGTTACAAAATATTTTTCACACAAATTAAGTCAGATCTAAGCAACTGGGAAAAAAATATCAGTTTCTTATGGGTAGGTTTATGGGTAGGCTGTGCCAATAAAAAAAAATGACAATTGTACCTAAAGTAATTTGCTTATTCAGAGCCATAACAAACTACCACAAAATTATTTGATGGAATTATAAAATTCATATGAAATATTTAAGGAATTAATAAAAAAAATTACAAAAGAAGGTGGCTTAGTAATACCAGATCTCAAACTATATTACAATGAAGTAACCATCAAAACCTAGTACTGGCTAAGAAATAGAGTGATGGATCAGTCAAATAGATAAGGTATACAAGATACAGTAGTCAATGACTGCAGTAACCTTGTATTTGATAAACTCCCAAAGTCTAGCCTTTGGAATAAGAACACAATATTTTTCAGAAATGACTGGGAAAATTGGAAAATAATAAGATACAAACTAGGTACTGATCAACACATCATGCTGTATGCCCAAATAAGGTGAAAATGCATGTATGATTTAGATATAAAAGGTGACATCATAAGCAAATTAGAAGAGCAAGAAATAGTCTACCTGTTAGATATATGACAAAGGGAAGAATTCACGAATAAATAAGAGAGAGAAAGAGAGAGAGAATTATGAAATATAAAATAGATTATTTTGATTATATTAAAATACAAAGCTTTTGTACAAACCAAACCAAATGCAGCCAAGGTTAGAAAGAAAGCAGAAAGCTGCAAATGTCTCTGCTAAAGACCTCATTTCTCAAAAAAATAGAGTAACGAGCCAAGTTTATAAGAATACAAGTCTGTCCCCAACTGATAAAATAGTCAAAGAATATGAATAGGAAGTTTTCCGGTGAAGAAATCAAACCTATCTATACACACATAAAAAAGTTCTCTAAATCACTTTTGATTAGATAAACACAAATTAAAACAACTCTAAGGTACCACCTCATACCTATCAGATTGGCTAATACACAAAAAAGGAAAATGATATACCTTGGAGGAAATGTGGGAAAATCAGCACACTAATGTACTATTGATGGAGGTGTGAACTGATCTAGCCATTCTAGAGAGTAATTTGGAACTATGGCCAAAGGTCAACAAAACTATGCATATTCTAATTCAGCTATACCACTACTAGGTCTACATCCCCAAAGGATCATAAAAAGGGAAAAGGACCTATGTGTGCAAAAATATTTATAGCAGCCCTTTCTGTGGTGGTAAAATATTAAAAATTGAGAGGATGCCCATGAATCAGAGAATAACTGAACAGGCTGTGGTATATGAATGTAATGGAATATTATTGTGCAATAAGAAATGAAGAATAGGCAGATTTCAGGGGGGAAAAACCTGAAAGCACTTTGTGAATTGATGTAATTCATAAGACAGTTCATCTCTTTCCTCTACTTTATCTTGGAAAAAAAAAAGCCCAACTTTATCATGAGCTTGAGAGTCAAGAAAGCATTTCTATAATAAGAGGGAGAGGGAATTGATGCAAAGTCAAATAAGCAGTACCAGGAAAATATTGTACACATTATCAGCATCATTGTGCGATGATCCACTATGGATAACTCAGCTTTTCTCAGCAACACAATGATCCAAAATAGATATGAAGGATTCATGAAAGAAAATGCTATCCATATCTTGATAAAGAATTTATAGAATCTGAATGCAGTTGGAAGTATGTATTTTTCACTTCTTTTTGAGTTTTTTTTCCCTTCTTGATCTTTTTCTTCTTTCACAATTGTGACTAATAAGGAAATATACTTTCCATAACAGCATATCTATAACCTATATCAAATTGCCTACTATTTTTGGAAGAAGGATGGGAGGGAGGGAGAAAAATTTGGAACTGAAAATCTTGTAAAAATGAATGCTAAAAGTTTTCTTTCCATTTAATTGGTAAAACTACTAAATATAAAAATAAGAAAGGTAATAAATATATAAAAATCATTTCTCATTTCTTAACTTAAATGCTAATACTGTAACTATTACAAAAAACAAAGCATGAAAAGTTCACTTTACATTCAACACACAATTTCTAACAAGCTAAAACTGCCAGAAAGAATAGTGATTTTTTTCTCACACAGATAATTTTGGTTTGGCCCAAACACAAAAATGGACATTCAGTCACCAGATGCCAAACATCTGCTTTTATTTATGAGCAGTATGAGTATGTTATGTATATGGATGAATGTATGTCTGCGTACTCACATACACACACAAATATACACACACACTGTACCTTGTTTATATTAGGATAGGATGTGACACATTTAAATCTCTGCCCTTACATAATGAACAGATATAAAACATGAAAAGACTATGTGGGAAATGAAGAGTCAGTCACACACATACATACACACATATAATATGTAAAATGCACAATCCATACATAAATAATACACATATCTATACACATATATTAATATACTTATTCACACAATATACATGTATTTGTATATACACATACATATATGCATCACATACATTCACACACATGTGAAAATATAATGTATGTATTTGTGTGTGTATGTGTGAAAAATCCCATTGAAATCCTGAAGTAACCAGTTTGGAA
This sequence comes from Bettongia penicillata ogilbyi, assembly GCA_023548195.1. Taxonomy (NCBI): domain Eukaryota; kingdom Metazoa; phylum Chordata; class Mammalia; order Diprotodontia; family Potoroidae; genus Bettongia; species Bettongia penicillata. The sequence continues at coordinate 2,645,777 of JAJHZJ010000124.1, read as the reverse complement.
CATCTCCTTTCCCTCTCATAATAGAAGTGCTTTCTTGACTCTCAAGATCATGATAAAGTTGAACTTTTTTTTCAAGATAAAGTAGAGGAAATGTCTTATGGCATACTTGATAAATATTGATAGTCCAGAAGTGTAATTTAGATGTGCCATTATTCTGTCTTTCTCTAAACTGTGTTACATTCTTAGTATCATCTCCACCCTCCACCTCCACCCCTCTTTCCTGAATTATTTGACTCACCACTCTTTTCACTCGATTTTGCTATTCTGTGTATTTATGTTTCCTGGAGCATTCCACACAGTGCTAACTCTACTCTTGCTCAATCTCTCCTTCCCCTAGCTTTCAAGATCTTCTTTAAATGTTATATTCCCCCATTAGAATCTATGAGGGAAAGGGTTGTTTTATTTGCATACTTTTGTATCTTGAATTCCCCAGCTCTTTCATAGTACCTGGGTACATAGTAAAAATTAATAATAAATGTTTCTTTCTTTCTTTCTTTCTTTCTCTCTCTCTCTCTCTCTCTCTCTCTCTCTCTCTCTCTCTCTCTGTCTGTGTCTTGATCTCTCAGTCTCTTTGTCTTTGTCTCTGTGTTTCTGTTTCTCTGTCTCTTTCTCCTTAAAACCTACAGTTCTATCTTTATATCATCTAAAACTTTCTATATTTACTTTTTACCTAAGTGAGTATTACAGAACAGACATTTTCTCATTTGTAGTAATTTATAGGCACTATTAGTATCATTATGATCTCTACTTCTGTATGAAGAAATTGAGCTTCCAAGTTGTGAATTACGTCACTTTCTGTACCAGTCTCCCTGGACAGAATATAAGCTCATTGAGGGGAAGGATAATTTTGTTTTTCTTTCTGTATACTCAACATCTAGTACAGTGCCTGGCATATAGTAAATGCTCAATAGTATTTGTTGATTGCTAGACTGTGCTTATGAAAACATCTGAACTACCTACTTTATGTAACAATTGGGAAGAAAGTGTTATGCATATTTGAAAGAACTGAAAAGGATGAGCCATTTGTTTATTCAAACCATTCAAATTCAACAAACATTTATCAAGAACCTATTGTATTCCTGGAATGGTGGAGGGAAAAATAAAACTTACATTCTACTGAGAGGAAAAACATAAAAATAGATAAGTCAATAAGGCCCAAGGTTTACAAAGTAAAAGCAAATTAGTTTTAGTTGGGAAAACATTATTTTATTAGCAGTATTGGGATGTATGTAGTCAAATATCTTTTTTAAATAGTGTTTTAATTTCCCCAGTTTTACATTAAAACAGTTTTTGACTCTTAAAAAATGTTTTGAGTTTTAAATTCTATCCTTCCCACCCCACCTCCACTACCACTGTAAGTAAATGCACTCTGATTCTATAGGTTATACATGTAAAATTTTGTAAAACATTTGTTAGTCATTCTGTATAAGAAGACGACTAAAAAAAAGAATAGTCTAAGTGAGAAACAGGACACTTCATCATTATTCCTTTGGGATTATCTTGGATCACTGTGTTGCTGAGAATAGAAAAGTCATATAATTCTTCATCATATAATATTGCTCTTACTTTGTAAAATATTCTGATTCTGCTCACTTCATTTCGCATCAGTTTATATAAATCTTTCCATGCTTTTCTGAAATAATCCTGTTTGGCATTTTTTATGTCACAATAATATTCCATCATAATCATATACTACAGCTTGTTCAGTCATTCTCCCATTGATGGGCATACCCTTGATATCCAATTCTTAACCATCACAAAAAGAGCTGCTATAAATATTTTTGTAGAAATAGGTCCTTTTGGCTATAAAACTGTGAGTAACCTTTGATCCCACAATACCATTACTAGGATTATATTCCAAAAAGATCCTAAAAAAGGGGAAAGGACCCATATGTACAGAAACATTTATTGTGGCTACTTTGTTGTGGTGGGAAAAAATTGGAATTTGAGGGAATATCACCTATTGGGACTGGCTGAACAAGTTGTGGTGTATGAATATAATGTAGTGTATGAATGTAGTGCTATAAGAAATAATGAGCAAGTAGATTGCAGATTTCACAAAAACCTGGAAAGACTTATATGAATTGATGCTGAGTGAAGTGACCAGAACCAGGAGAGTATTTTACACAGTAACAGCAACGTTTTGTGATGACCAACTATGATATACTTAGCTCTTCTCAGCAATCCCAAACAATTCTAAAAGATTCATGATGGAAAATGCTGTCCATATCTGGAGAAAGAACTAACTTTGGAGTCTGAATGAGGATTGAAGGAGATTATTTTCATTTTTTTCTTTTTCTTTCTGTGGTTTTACTCTTTTGTTCTGATTTTTCTTTCACAACATGATGAATGTGGAACTATGTCTAACATTAATTATACATATATGACCTATATCATATTGTTTACTCTCTTGGGAAGGGGCAGGAGAGGGAGAAAATTTAAAACTCCAAATCTTATAAAAGTGAATATTGAAACTATTTTTTTTATGTAATTGGAAGAAAAATAAAATTCTACTAAGTGGGGAAAAAGTAGTTTGGAAGCAAAAAAAGAAAAAAAACCAAATGGTTCTTGCTCTTTAAAAAAAAAATTCTTTCGGATATAAGCCTACTAGTGTTATTGTGGGATCAAAGGGTATGAACAGTTTTATAACCCTTTGGACATAGATCAAATATCTTTCTTAATAGAAAAATATTTAATATCCAGACAATAGAGTAGAAATGTGGCCCTATGTAATTTTTTTGCTGGTCCTAATAATTTGCTTCCTTGAACTTTACTGCCTTCAGTTGAATCATTAGTGCCTGTAGTAAATGACAATATGTTTGAATTTCTTTGGCAACAAGACTTCCTTGCTGGTGCTGGTATGGGAATATGAAATGGCAGAAGGGAAAATGCCCTCATCAAGAGGATGGATATTGGCAAAATGTTTTACTGCAACAGGAACAAAAGAAAAACAAACTATTAGCTGTTCACGAAGTTTGATGTCTTGAGCAAGAAGAGGAAGATTATAGTGACATAACTTAATCTCCCCCCCCCCACTGACAATTAAAAGGAAAAGATCAGAAGTGGGGGAGATGTGGGAAGTTAATCACTACCAACAACGTGGTATCTAAGGATGAAATCTGAAATTCAGGATTATGACTTCAAGCATAGAGATGTCAGATTTTGGGCCATGAATGGCATATAGTTAAGTAGTGCTGGTGGGAATGCATTTGATGAATGTCTTGAAAATCTAATTAGAAGGGCTTTAAACTAAAATGGAAAGGATATAAACCCCCTACCTCTAGATACAAAATTAGACCTTATAGAGAATAGTTAAGATAAAAGAAGGATAGATGAGACACCCAGAAGTTCACAAATGATAAAATCCAAGAAGGAGTCAATAGTAAAATCTAATAGCTTTAACTATCTCTGCACAAACGTCCATGATTTATTTAAGAAGCAAGAACTATTATAGGTTCTTATGCATAAACGCATCTTCTCTTTTTGACCAGGGTATCTATTTTATGCCCTGATGATAAAATTGCTTCGATTTCTCTATCTATTAATCTTTTCCCAGATACTGTCCATCTGGTTTGTCTTCACAAATATCACTGAGTCAAAGGAGAGTAACTAAAATGTGTCTGTGAATGAGTGTATCTTATTAAAAAAGAAGGATATATAAAACAAATGAAGGTAGGAATACTGTATATTCACATATTAACCTTTTGTAGGAAAATTCAGGAAACAGAAAGGGAAAACAAAATAAATGACATTTGAGTGAAGATAGAAGGGGAGATAAAGAGAAGCAATTTTGTCATCTGGGGATAAAATAGATGTTCTAGACAGAAAGATGAGATAAATTAAAAGTTCAGGAAACAGACTACCAGCCATAATTAGTATCTGGATGAGAGACTTCAATCATTCAGATGTCTTTTGAAACTCTTTCCTTGACAAAAGCAAAATGGTTAATAAATTGCTTGAATAGCTTTTATGATAAATCCATCCTACAAAAAGTGAAGGAAAAAACAATGGAAATAGAGTCATATGTAGTTTACTTAGATTTTGGAAAAGGGTTTGATAAAATATCTCATAGAATTTGTGGAAAAAAAGATAGAGTAATGTGCAGTAAACTGTAACATATTTACGTAAGTATAGTTGAATGCTTAAGACTCAAATTGGAAACTTACATTTTAAGTTTACTGATTTAGTGCTAAATTTAATCTCACTCTCCATTGAAGTATATGAGAATCTAGGTTTGGCACTATACTTTTTACTTTTTTAATCAATGATTAATGTTTAGATAGCATGCCTATTAAATTTGCAGAAGACACAAAGCTAGAAGAGAAGAATAATGCACTGGAGACCAGAGTCAGGATCCAAGACAAAACAAAACTAAATAAAAGATGGATTAGATCAATGAATTGAACATATTAAGATGAAATTCAGGAGGGGTAAATGTAAATTCTGGTACTAGTGCTCGAAATAACCAAGGTCCTAACAGTTTATTGATATTTCAATGACTATATCCAAAATATTAAAAAATCAAGAATTAGAGAATTAGGGAGTCATGGTTAAATATGAATTTCTCAAAAATATCTGGTAGTACATTAATAAATTTAGTCAATTACAAATGTAATGTAATTTACTAGTGTGAAGGGACAGCCAAAAAAGCTAAGATGGTTTTGAGTTATGATGAAAGGCATAGCTTTCAGAAAATAAAATTAGTATAATATTTGGATGTGGATACCATTTTCCATCATGAGTTTTCTGAAATTGTCTTAGATCATTGCAGCGTTCAGAAGAACTAAATCTAGCAAAGTCATTCAGCACATAATGTTGCTATTACTGTGTACAATGTTTTTATGGTTCTGTTCACTCAGTCCCACAATCATTTCATGTCAATCTTTCCAGGTATTCCTGAAGTCTGCCTGCTCACTATTTTTTATGGAACAGAATGAAATTTCTTAATGGTAACTCTTTTGCTATTTCCTTTTTTTAATATCTGAGGTATGTTTCTCTTTGGATTTATTCATTTTTTCTTTTAATAATCTCTAGAAATGAGGTAATTTATTTTGCTATTGTATTCTTTCTGGAAGCTATATTCATTTACTTTTCTTGCATTTCTGTTTTTTTGAGTTGTTTGCAAACCAAATGATCTGTTCACATCTTAGAGTAGGAATGTTTCAAATACATGTTTTTTTTTAAAACAAATTTTTTCATTGATGATTTGGCATATTGATGTATAGAAAGCATGTAAACAGTGCTATAAGATTTTCAAAGTGTTTTACAAATATCTCATTTTTTCTACTAAGAGCAAGTCTGGGATGTAAATGCTGTTATTATTCCTCTTTGTTTTTCAGAAGAGGAAATTAAGGCATAAATAGATCAAGTGTTTTACCTGGGATCTCACAATTTGTAGGGCCAGAAAGAATTTGAACTCAAGTCTTCCTGACTCCATGTCCAGTGCATTATCCACTGAGTTATTTAGCTGCCAGTTATGAAGGTGTTTCTATGTATTCTGTCATTGAGATTGAAGTGTTCTGTTTGCATACCGATCTTACATTTAATGTTATGGCTTTTTGCTTTCTCTTCTTTAATATTGTCTTTCAGTTCAGTATAGTTGTATTATCAGTTTATCTTTCTTTTGTTTCTTTTTAATTTTTTATTCAATTTCATTTTATTTTATTTTCAGTTGCAAATTCTTTCTTTCCTACCCCCTTTCTCACCCATTAAGAAAACAAGACAGAACACCAACAAAATTAAACTCTTTATTTTATTCTGAAGAATGCAGAAGCTCCACTAGGCTAGCAAAGATACATGTGCCTAAAAACACATATCATTTATATAAAACCAGAGAAAGATTTACTATCAAACTCTTTCTATGAAATAGATATGGTCCTGTTGCTAAAATCTAAGTCATGAAAATATAATGCAAAGCCATGAACTTATACATCAATATCTCAATGAATATTTAAACAAACATTTAATAACATAAAACAAAATGCCTAGAACATTTTTAAAAGAATAATACAGGTGGGATTTAACAGTTGGACTTATTACAAAATAGAAAAGAATGTCATCTTTGCTCAAGAATTCTGAGTTGACTTAGTATTAGGGGAAAATGTATACAGACCAAATTATAATAAGACAATAGATATCTATATCCATAGATACAGAAAACAATCATTTGACCTAATACAACTGGCACTATGTTTAAAAAATTAAAAAAAAATATTACTGTTATGTTTTTCTTTTTTTCCCTTTAATTTGTCTCTTTTGTTTCTGAATCATCATAAGGAAATGCCACCATTGTATATCAATGTAGGGAATGCATTTTAAATGTGGATGGTGATGTTTTCATCTCTTTGTTTTAAATGACAAAACAATATATTCAACAGTGAGTGCCAGGGAAAGGGATGGGGGAAGGGCAGCAGTCCAAGGAAAGCACCAACTTTCTTGAAATCCTTACAACTCAATCTCAGCTTTGTTTTGTTTTTAAACCTTTTTTAAAAAGATAGTTTGAAAATTCAAATCCTGCAGATGTTTCATGAAACCACAGACCCTTCTTTTAAAGGAAAGTGCTTGACTCATTGGAAACCCATCAGAGGACAATTCAGAGCTCAGCCTGACTGTCATTTTGTTTCTCTCTTTGCCAAGTCCACTGGGGAATCTTGTTCATCAGGGACATATGTGTGGAACTGGGTAGAAAGGCAGGTGGCAAACATATTCAAAAAACTATTATTCAGATCTGTTTGGGCCCACATGAATTTATTTTACTGAACATAAAGGACCATCAGAGAAGAACCATGGTATCATAGATCATAGAAACACAAATTAGAGTTTGAAGTCAGCCAGTCAACAAAAAATATTTATTAAGCATTTACTATATGCTTTAAATTGTGCTAAACATGGGGTATTTAAAAAAAAAAAAAAGCAAAAACAATCCCATTGGCTTGGAGTTCATATTCTAATGGGGGATAAAATATACAAATAACATGTACACACAAAATGCATATGGGAAGACAGGAAGTAATCTTAGATGGAGAAAGGAATTAAACATTTTTTTAAAATTTTTGTTGCTAAAAAGAACCAGAACTAACTGATTAAAGTTCCAAAAATGCATATCTAGCCTTCACATAAAGGAAAAAGCCACATAAAAGTGCAATGAGTTGCCTTGAGAAGGTCATTGAAGGTGCCCAAGCAAAGGCCAGATGCAGATCACTTGTCAGATTTGTCTTTTTGGATATTCTTTTAATAAGAAAATATTAAAATAATCATAGGGTCATGGATCTAGGACTGGAAGGAATGTCATAGGATCACAGAATTAGAGGGCTAGAATTGGAAGAGACCACCATACAGATAAGCAGTTGAGACCTTGAGTGGTTAAGTGACTTGTCTGAGGTAGTCATGATAAAGCCAAGCTTCAGACCTAATCTTCTGATTTCAGATCTAGCACACTTTTCCTTAAATCAAGATGCTCACTAAAAGCCTGCTGGGTTACCTTCCAACTCTAAAATCCCACTTTTCTGAGAGATTTTTCTGAGATTGAAATAGACATATTTATATTTCGCTATTAAAAAATAAAATCTGTTCTCATTGATGTAGATATTCCTTCCAGTAACTCAGATTTCAACCTTTTCTGAATCTGATAGAGATTTGCTGCTCTAAAAAATTAAAAAAAAAAAGTAAAAAAAAAATTACCCAGCAACAATAGTAGCTAGTATTTGCAGTGCCTTGAGGTTTACAATGAACTTTACAAATACTATCTCATTTGCTCCTCACAACAACTCTGGAAGGTAGGTGATACTATTATGTGCCATTTACAGAGGAAATTCAGACTAAGAGAGCAGTCTAGTAAATGTCTGGGGAATAGATTTGAACTAGTCTTCCTGACTCCAGATTGCAAGTTCTATCAAGTGGTCAGGTCTTTCTCCTTATCTTCCTTTTTCTTTCTTTTCATCTTCTCTTTCTCATCTTTCTTTTTCCCTTTTCCCTTCTTCCTCTTCCACTTTCTTCTTTTTCTCCATTATTATTATTATTATTAAGCATTACAAAACCTCTGGGAGAATATTTGCGTTAAATAAGATCACTTTATTTTAAACCAAATAAAAAGGAGTCACCAGTGAACTAAGCACAAATTTCCAAGTTTAATTAATCCAGGACACTCTCTTCTTTTTTTTTCAATCTTTAATTAAATCACTATCTCTGTATTTTTTATGTCCAAGAGGTGGTGATGAACTGACACAGTGTAATGGCCACACATACCATCAGTTTAGATAATCAATATTTTCATTCATATAGTTTTTTATCAGGTCATCTTCTTTTCAGTAATTATGGATCCCTTTCAGGAAGCTCTTCAATGCCTGGAAGCTTGAGGCAATCGACTGACATTGTCATCTGAGAAGTTTTCTGTTTCTATCATGGTTTATTGATGTATGAATACATCTGTTTTTTTTTTTTTTAGCTTTTTAAAAATATACACTTTGATAACTGTATTTAAACATAATTCATTTTCTTTGGAATCCTACTTACTCTAAGGTATCCATATGCTTTACCAGGTTACCAAAGATACATGACCCCTAAAAGAAAATAATTAAGAAGCCCTGTTCCTCAAGGAGCCCTGATGCATTTGGATTCTCTGTGATAACCTTTATTGGAAATGTTAACCACCTTTGGTGTGAAGATGTATCTCCTCATCTTCTGTCTTGATTGATGTTAACAAGCATAGTGGTGAATGGAATTGTGTTTGTGGTTGTGAAGAGGTTACAGGGTCCGGGGGGACCCCAATTCAACTCAAGCCTTCTTAAAGTCAAAGAAAACAAAGTTTATTAAAGATTCGCCAAATTGGGTTGCCTCTTAAGGAGCCGAAGCATTTGTGATGCTTGTATTCACAAGCGGGCCAGATAGAATCTCATCTAGACAGAGTCTGAGCTGGATTGAATTTGAGCATCTTTATGGAGGCAAGATGGAACTAAATACAGAAAAGAGTATAGGAGGGATAGGGGGTGGGAGTGGGGGGCGGGGCTGGTTGTCTATAGTGATAGAAGAAGAAATTTAAGAAGGGACTCCAAAGAGGATCAAAGACTGGAAACAACTGGAGGTAATCAACAAACATCAGAGTAGAGGGCACCTAGGTGGGGAGCAGGTAGGGCAATCAAGAGATAACAGACAATGGTCACAGATTTGAGTATGAAAGGCCAGATTCTGTGAGGAGATACAAGGAGAGCTCAATTTGAGTATGAAAAGCCAGGTTAAGTAAAGAGATTCCAGGGGAGCTCAAGGAAGTTGCCAGAGTCTGAAACCCATCATTTCTCCCTCAAACAGATTGAACCCAAATTCTTTTGGGGTAAAGGGCGAAGGTCTCAGTTTCTGAAACTTCTTCCGGCTGACAAGGGACGTAGAGCTATCCCTGCCTCAATGGGTCCTGTTCAAGGGGTCCAGACTTCAGAATCTGGGTGGTGCCAGGTCCACTGGGCTGGAGACCTTGGATTCAGTCAGAGGTTGGTATATATATATAGCCTGGGCTGTAATCTGGAAGTTAATGGCTCAGACCCTGAAGGAGACAAATCTGGCCCACATGTTAAGCAGACAAGGACCAAATAGGCACAAAAGGATTATAGCTAGTAGAGGAACAAGAATAGAAGAGTAGAGGGGGGATACGATCATAGGTGCAAGTAGGAAATGCTCCCTCAGAGCAATCGGTACAACTAGCAGACGTAAAGTTCGGGAGACATTTATCGCTGTTTGTACCTATGTAGATGGTGCAGGTTAAATGACCAGCTGAGACTTCTACAAGCCTTCTCTTAACAGGAGTCTTAACTTGTTCAGTGGCCATGGAACTCATATGGGAATATTCCCCTGCGAAGAAGCAACGTGTTAAGATGGAAAGGGTAGCCCATAGGGGGGTGGCCAACATAAAAGGGGTGGCATAGACCTCTGAAGAAGTCGTATAGGGGAGGGGAGCTTTCTCGCAAAAACAGGTGAGTGTTGCCTTGTGGGTGTGAGTGACACACCCAAAAATCTTCAACTTCCCCCTTACCTAATGAGTTTCCCAGCTGGACCAAGGAGTTGTCTTCCCATTTCCGGAGGCTAAGTCTATTTGAAGTATTGGGGAGTAGGAGGAAAAGGATTAACGCTATCATGTCAGTTTAAAAAGAAAGCAAGAAACAGAGGGAAAATAATTTCCCTGAGGGGTATTAAAGTGAAAATGCAAAGGACCAGTACAGATTCACTTCTCTTTATCCACCCTGTTTGCTGGAGGAGGGCAGGGCCTTTCTAAACAGTAGCTTGAGATCCTCCAAGGGTCCACAGGTACAAAAGGAGTATAATGAAAAGACAATTTCCCTGGCACAAAACATAGAGAATTAAAGATGACTGTGGCAAGGCCAAAATATAGAAGGGCATGTTTGATAGGGTAGTTTTTTGCTGTCAGATATCCCTTTTCTTTCCAGATTGCTCTGGAAGGGCAGAGGACCCTTCTACATGCCAGAAGGCATGTAGAACAAGGAAAGCATATTTTGAGTAAATAAAAACATCAACTGGCCTGGGGGTCAGGTCCTAAGGAATGGGTTAAGGCTCCCAAAGCTTGTCCTCTCCTTTCATCAATATACAGAGTGAAAGGTTTTCCCAGATTGGGTAGATCTAGTGATGGGATGGTGGTCAAATTAGTTTTCAGAGTCTCAAAAACTTTAGCCTGGTCTGAGTCAGTGCCCTGAGTAGGGTCATAAAGGGGTTTAGCAATAAAACCAAAATTAGGAATCCAGACTCTACAAAATCCTGCCATGCCTAAAAACAGTCAAACTTGTTTCTTAGTGACTGGAACAGGGATAGACAGGATTGTCCTTTTTCTCTCAGAGGTTAAGGAGAGAGAGGTGAGCGTGAGTTCATGGCCCAGATACCTTATGGACTGGCATGCTATCTGGACTTTGTTCCAAGAGATCCTATAGCCTCAAATGCCTAAGAAATTAAAGGCTTCTGTGGCAGTAGCCAAAGAAGCCTCCTGGGTGGGGACATGTGCATGAGCATACGGAATTAAGCCTGCTAGTTTCAGATGCCTTAAATCCCTTCCCAAAGCCTGACCAAATAAATGAGGGTTATCTCAGAAGCTTTGGGACAAAACTGTCAGTGTTTGCTGATATGGATTTGATTCTTCAGGAAAAGTACATTCAAAAGCAAAAATAAATTGTGAGTATTCTCCATTTGGCTTTTTTGCGGGAAGGATTGCAGGGTTGCATGGACATAAACAAGGGACAAGGATTTTATACTTAAGGGATTTTTCAGTTAAAGGTTGTAGTCCTTCCCATGTCTCATGCTTAATTGGATACTGGCTGAGATGGGGGAGCACTTTAGGGTCTGGGAGACTAACAGTGGTTGGGGTGGCAGAAGTAGCTCTCTCTGGAATTCCAGTGTCCCAAATATTTGGCCTGACTGTCTCCCACACTCTCAAGCAAACTGGGGAAGATGTAGCGAACAGAGGCAAAAGGGAGATGGGAGGTTTAACTAGAGAAAATTGACTCCCCAATTTCACCACCAGGTCCCTTCCCAACAAGGGGGCAGGGTCAGAGGAGGGCATAAGGAAGGAGTGTTTAAACAACATATCCTCAAGCAGGCTGGGGAGGGGATATGTCTGCAGACATTCCTTAGTTTCCCCTTCAATGCCTGTGACCTGAGGGGTCAAGGAACAGGTAGGGCCAGAGTGACTGGTTAAGGCAGAGAATTTAGCCATGTTAAAGTGGGTAACCTTACCTTCAGCCTTCGTTTTTTGCCCAGGGCTTGGTGAGAAAGGTGGAGAAAGTAGGAGCGCTACCAGCACCCAGGTTTTCCCATTGTTCCAAATCTTGAGAAGACTGGAGGACAGGGTGCTGGGGGGGTGGCTCCACCACTTTTTCAACCTGAGGGACAATCCTTCCTCCAATGTCCCTATGATCTAGTAGAGAAAATTATTTGCAAGAACCTGATTCTGCCTTTTCCACAATCTCAGGTAGCATATCCCTCATGCATTAGCCTTAGTAATATTTTGTAAAGGCAAGAATATAAGCATAGGGACCAGTAATTAGGTGATCTCTTGATTGTCTTTCAAAGTTGTTGGGTATTTTGGTGGGGTTGGGGGGGAATGGCATGTAGAGAAAAAGACATGATTTCATCAATGATGGGAATTCAAAATACGAAAACTCCCTCCACTGGTACAGATAGGTAATTCCTCCATAATTTATATTATAGATTGAGAATGATAGGGAGAGCTGAGAAGTTAAGTGATTTGCTGAGATTTGAGGGAAGACAAGGACATAGGTCTTTCTGACTCAAAAGCAAGTTCTTTAAACCCTGTGCCATGCTACAGTATACACATTTTTCTATCTTTTGATAGTTTATCCTCCCTGAGATGTCCTTAAAATCAACCCTCAAGTGCTTTATTGAAAAAAATGATATCTTTTTTTCATTCCACCAGAATTCATCTCTTTCCCTTTCTTTCTCTAGAGAACCATTCTATATAACAAATAACATTTAAAGAGGGGAAAGAGAAAGGAAGGAGAAAGAAAAAGAATCATAAAACCAATAGATATATCAAAAAAGTCCAAAAGTAAAGACAGGGTAACACCATCTCCATAAGGGAGTGGATTGAGAGATGCTTTCTCATTATTCTTCCTTGGGGCTATGCTGCTGCTTTGTAATTTCACAACATTCACTTTCAAGGAATTTTTATTGTTGCAGATTTTCTTCCCATTTCTGTTGTTTCTCTGGCTCTGTTTACTACTTTTGCATCAGATTATGTAAATCTTTCCATACTTCTCTTGATTAATCACATTTGCAATTTCTAACAGCACAATAATATTCCATTACTGTCAATTCATTTACCCATTCCCCAATTAATAGATATCTACTTTGTTTCCAGTTTTTGACTGTCATCAAACATGCTGCCATGAATATCTTGGCAAATATGAGGACTTCCTGATCTTTGGGGTGCGAAGGATGTGCATATTTTATAACCAAAACATTTGGTTGATTCACAACTCCACCAACAATGCTGGTATGCTTTACTTCCCACTACCTTTCCACCATTTACTATTTCCATCTTTTCTCCTTTTTATCAATTTGCCTAATGTAAGCTGAAACATTAAAGTTGTTTTGGTTTGAATTTCTCTTATTGTAAGTGGTCTGAAGCATCCTTTCCTATGGTTATTAATACTTCGAAATTCTTCTTTGTGGCTTGTTTATATCATTTGTTTATCTATTGGGGAATGGCCATGCACAAAATACATATACCTATTTGTATATCTTATATACATACACAAGCAAACACAAACACACACATACATATATAAAAGTATATATAAAACCAAAAGCCATTCCCCACATGAGTGTTTCTCTCTGTTAGCTGACTATATATTTTAGATATCAAAACCTTACCTAAGAAATTTAAGATTAGAAACACCCTCTCCCCCCAAAAGGAACTGCTTTCCTTCTTACCTTAGTTATATTAATACTGCATATACGAAGTCTTTTTCAGTTTCATTTAATCCTGTTTGATAAAAGGATAAATCTCCTTTGTTACATGTACTCCATTCCTCTATATTAAGCCATTGTCTAGAAGTCCAAATTCCATTTTTAGCCACAAGTTCTTCCCAGTTGTTCCATTTCCATTTTTCCCCCTTCTTCTTCTCTCTTTTAAGTGGGCAGCAAGGAGAAAAATGAAAGTTGTACTTCCATGGTCTTTAGCTTCAACCTTCAGAGCCCCCTAGTCTTCTAGTGTTCCACTCTTCTAGGTGGAACACTAGGTAGTGTTGGACCTAGATTAGGAAAGCTCTGAGTTCAAATTTGGTCTCAAATGCTTTTTAATTGTTTGGCCCTGGACAAGTTACTTAACCTCTATTCATCTCCCTGATGTCATGGTCCTCCTCAAGAATGAAGGACAAACACAGCAGTTTTCCAGACATAGGTAACTGCTTAGTGCTTTTTTCTCTAAAGTTACCTTGTATGTACTTCAAGTATCTCTTGTATCTACTCATGTATATGCACTGTCTCGCCTATTACTATGAAAGATACTTGAGGTCAAGCCCTTAATTTCCTCAACAGTAAAATGGAGATAATAACACCTACCTGTGAAGGTAAGTATGGAATAAATGAGGGGCAGAATGAGATCTGTGAAGTTTTAAATGACAAACAAAATATTTTTCACTTGATCTTAGAAGTAACAGCAGACCATCAGAGAGAGGAGAAAAGTGACATGGCTGGGCTATACTTTAGAAATGTCCCTTTGGCAGTTGTGTAGTTAATGGGATGGAGAGTGGAGCGACCTAAGGCACTCATCCAGTAACAACAGCAAAAGTGAGCCAATCCCTGGCCAAAAGAACTTGACTTTCCACTGGGAGGATCCAGCAAGCCTACAGATATGAAAACAAAAACATTACAAAAGAATTTCAGAAGGGAAGTGGAGATCAAGACAGGTCTTTTGTAGGAAGGGGAATTTCAGATTCAGATGAGTTTTAAAATATGATAGAGACTTTAAGAGGCAGAGGTGGACAATAAGTGGATTCCTTTGCTGTACTAAAGCAACAATGAAGGTTAAGGAAGTCAGGGCACAAGAAATGACAAACAGATCAATCTATTGAGTGCCTCGAGGGGAGCACTTTGCAAAATCTGGGAAAGCATTCAGCACTCAATTTATGAAGGTCTTTGCATGTCAAAGAGAAAACTTTCTATCTTTTAGGAAAGGCAGTTGAGGACCTCTTTCAAGCTATGAGTGTGTTAATTTGGAGACTGAAATAGTCTACAAAAGGCTAATGGATTTACTGAAAGAAGTAATAAACTTTTGAAATATTTAAAACAAATTTAATTTGTTTTAAAACAAATATTTAAAACAAAAGCTCATAATTTCCATGCATTTAGGCTATCCATAGCTTTGGCAAGATGGTGACCACTAGCCAAAGAGGGAATTGGGTGAAGTACATGAAATATCAAAGGAAGAGTGTTAATAAATAGCTTGCACACACTGAATGGGTGAAAGTTGTTTTCTAAAATGTCTAACCCCAAACACTTCTGCCTTCTTTCCTTCATCTCTTCTCTCTACCTTCCTTCTTCCTTCCTTCCTTCCTTCCTTCCTTCCTTCCTTCCTTCCTTCCTTCCTTCCTTCCTTCCTTCCTTCCTTCCTTCCTTCCTTCCTTCCTTCCTTCCTTCCTTCCTTCCCTCCTCCCTCTTCCTTTCTTTTTCTTTTTTTACTGTATTTTTCTTTCTTCTCTCTCTCTGTCTCTGTCTCTGTCTCTGTCTCTCTCTCTCTCTCTGTCTCTCTCTGTCTCTCTGTCTCTGTCTCTCTCTCTCTCTGTCTCTGTCTCTGTCTCTCTGTCTCTGTCTCTGTCTCTGTCTCTGTCTCTCTCTCTCTCTCTCTCTCTCTCTCTCTCTCTCTCTCTCTCTCTCTCTCTCATGTTTTGGAAAGAAGCATGGGGAGAGTGAGAGTACTGTTTGTTTCTTTCTCCTGCCCATCCTGGCATAAGCCACACACAAAATAAAAAGATCCAAGTTCCCACAAGAAAGGCTATTGTACTGGAAATCCCAACCAGGCTCAAACCCAAGTATACTCTGAGTCTCATGGGATAGCTGAATTTAGAAGGATTTCCAATATAAAGAAATCCATTTTGAGTATCTGAATTGGATCAGATATTCAAGATCACCCCCTACAAATGTTAGATTTTGAATTGAAATTACAAATAACCAAGCATCCTTCAGTTGGCAGTTTCTTCTGAAGTACATTAATGAAGCTGTTGATATTGTTCCCAGTAAGAGTTCCCAAATCAAATCATTCCTTCTTTAGGGCATAGAAGTCTCCCTATCCCTACTCCAAGCATTCTGTAAAGCCACAAAGTCTATAAAACCCTATGGCCTGGCCTTACTCTAACCAAAGTCCAACAATTCCTTTGTAATAAAGGAAAATTGCAGAGTTCACACTTCATTTCTATAGTCTGGTTTTAATGTGTGGGTACCATTAATTATAAGAGTTGTAGTAACTCAGGACTGGTCAAAGAGACAATCATGTTGGGTGGTCAAAAGGGATATAGGGCATAAAACCATGAAATCTCCTCTAATTGAAGTTTTTCATAGTTTTTCTTTTAAACTTTTAATTAATTCTTTGCTATTTTCAATGGTTTGGAATTTGTTTTTTTTATCGTGGCATTTTCTTTTGATACCAGTCATCTGAAAAGGCCACCTGGCTGCTTAACCTCTATTGACTCCCCATTACCTCTAACATCAAAATTAAATTCCTCTGTTTAGCATTTTCACTGTTTTACCCTTCCGATCTTTAGTCTTTATGTATTTCCCCATTTCTGGTGCCAGTACACTGTGTAGCACATAGTGGGTACTTAAGATATATTTATAGACTGACTGAGGGACTCTCCATGTTTAGTGCTTCTCCTATACTGGTCTGCTTGTTCTTTCTTACTCCCAACAGTCTTCATATTTCCATGCTTTCGGATTGGCTGCCTTCCATACCTGTAATACTATCATTCCCCATCTAACCCTGTTGCCAGCCATGGTTTTCTTCAAGAAGAGCTCATCTTACCTTCTGCAAGTGGCTATTCTCTATCCCTTGACTCACTTTTTAAAGAGGTCTATTCACTGAATAAACATTACCTCGCTCAAAGTGATAACCTGAAAAGACCTTAGCCTAAAAGAGCCAGGGTCTCCCATTGCATGCTGGGCCATCTCCAGTCATGCTAATGAATATCTACCCACTGGACCCAGATAGCTCTGGAAGAGAAAGTGAGGCTGGTAACCTTGCACAGCCCTCCCTCACTCCAATCAAAGCCAACTGTAAGTCATGTCATCATCTCCCTGATGTCATGGTCCTCTTTGAGAATGAAGGACAAACATAGCAATTTTCCAGACATAGGTAACTGCTTAGTGCTTTTCCCTCTAAGGTTACCTTGTATGTGCTTCAAGTATCTCTTGTATCTACTCATATATATGCACTGTCTCATCCATTACTATGAAAGATAGTTGAGGTCAAGGACTATTTCAATTTTATCCTTTGATTTCCAGTATTGGACAGTGTATGATGTAAAGGAAACATTAATGATAAAAAACTAACCTTTAATTTAGTGCCTTAAAATGCTCAAATGGATGAGTTTACAAATCAGGCTTGGTTTACTATATATTGTCTATACTTAAGAAATTGAGCTTAAATGCTATCACATCCCATCCCCCCCCCTTCCGCCAAGGCAGTTGTTAAACATTTACCATCTACTTCTGCCTAACAGCACAAACACAATGCAAATAAAATACATACAAAGTGATTTTGGGGAAAAAAAAGTACTGAAAATGGGGGGTGAGGCAAATCCTCATGTAGAAAGTTGCATTTGAGTTGAACTGTGAAGAAAACTTGGAATTCTAAGATATAGGTAGGGTGAGGTGTGCACACTAGGCATAGGAGAGTTTGTGTAAAAAGCATAGAGGAGAATGGAATTCTTTGTACGAGGAGCAATGAGATCATGTTGTTTGGGCTATAAAGTGTGTTAAACAGAGTAATATGTAATAACTAACAAAAGTAAGTTGAAGGCAGGTTATGAAGGTTATTAATTGCCAAAACAAAGAAGTTGTTTTATTCATTCATTTAAAGCCCTAGAAGTAATAGGGATCCATTGGAGGTTATTGAACTGGGGAGACATGATAAAGCCTGTGCATTATCAATATAACTTGGGCAATTTCAATTGATAGAATATAAACTAAAGGAATTTAGAGGATATTGAGATTGGAAAGGAGACAGTTTAGTATTCCAGGGAGCAAGAAAAGCTAACTATCTTCAATCATTTTAAAAAGCTGAAATAATTTTACTTGGCCCCTGAAGGCATAACAAGTTTTGAAAATTATAGAGACAGATTTTAATTTAGATGCAAGGACAATAAAGTGTTAACAATGATTAGTGTCCAGGTGTTGATTAGGCTTCCTAGCAATTTGTTCATAAGATCATGAGAACACATACAGAGATCCACTAAGAATCTGTTTTTGACCCAATTCTCTTGACCCAGGAGAAACTATTTGTCTATGCTAGGGTTTGGAATGAAATGTGGCAGTCAATGTCTATATAATATTCTATGAAAGGAGCTTATTTTAGCAATAGCATAGAAAGAGTATTCAACCAGGATCCAACATTGGTTCAGGTGGAAACAGTTCTCTGAATTTGCCATGGGTCGAAGGCATTGGATATTGGGGTTCAGCTACAACACTAATGAGAATTAATTACCTGGACCAAATAAGTCTTAAGTATGATTTCATTGCCTTTTTAGGAAAAAAGAAACTTAGCCTAGATTATATGGAGTAGATGTTATTACTACACTGAGTTTTTGATCCCCTCCTATATTCTACCCATATTTTACATGAGAAAATTGAGGTCTAGAGAGGGTATTCCAGGACATATATCACTGGAGGTCTTCAAATGAAGGCTAAAAAAACTCTAAAGGGATTTTTGTAGAGAAGATTCTTGTCAGCCTCAATTCCTTTGAGGAGGAGTCTTCTGACATGCTGTGATTCCAGAACCTTTCTTCTAAAGTTAGCAAGATATAGAAATATTATTGTCTTGATGCTAAAAGGAGTAATATTTAATTAATAGTCAGTTTATGTATTAATATACCCATTAATAATAACCATAATTTAACTCAAGGAATAAAGAAGGTCAAAATGAAGTAGTATGGATCACATGAATTTCACATATGGAATAAATACTACGTGACAGAAATCTAAGTACACTTTTCACCTACTGAAGATGAAAATGCACTAAGATGTTTGGGACACTGTATACACATACACACATGGACAGACAATGTATTACATGCACAAGTAAATATATGTGCATGTTCATCAATATGTATGTAAGCACATGTATTGGCTCCTATACTACAAAAGTGCGCTGGACCCAGCTTGAATGGGCTTGCAAAGCTTGACTGTCTAAATTTTTAATGAGAGCATTTGCAATTTTTTGTTTGTTTTGTGGATCAGTCCTTTCAGTTGTGTCTGACTCTTTGTGACCTCGTTTGAGGTTTTCTTGGAAAAAGTGCTAGAGTGGTTTGTCATTTCCTTCTCCAGCTTATTTTACAGATGAGGAAACAGGGTCAAGTGATTTGCCCAAGGTCATACAGAAAAGCCAATAAGTGTCTGCTTGAGGCCAGATTTGAACTCAGGTCTTCTTGTCTCCAAGCGCAACAGTCTATCCATTGCTCTACTGACTGTAACCTTGGAAATCGGTAAATGCTATAAATCATGCCTCCTTCCATTGTCTAGACTTAAGAAAGTGAAGAAAAATGCTAATAATGAAGATGAAACTTTAAAAGTATGAGTGTGCGCATGTGTGTGCGCACGTGTGTGTATGCGTGTGTGTACGTGTGCGTGTGTGCATACGAGTTAAAATCCAGCTTCAGATGCTGACTAGCTATTTGACCCTGGGCAAGTAACTTAGCCTTATTTGCCTCAGTTTCCTCATTTACAACATGAGTTGGAGAAGGAAAAGGCAAACTACTTCAATATCTTTGCCAAGAAAACTCCAAACAGGGTCACAAAGAGTCAGACATGACTGATTGATTAAGCAACAAGAACTATAATATAATATAATTTTAATAATATAATATATAACATAACATACGAATATTTTTAATTAGATATCATCATTGAACCTGAGCAAATAAAAAGACTCATAAGTGGTCACAGAGCCTGATATTAGCACATAATTTTGCGGATGTGGTGATAAAAAGAAAGAGAACACTGTTGGGGTCAGAGCACTTGATTGCCAGAAAGTCCATGCTTAGGAGTAGGAGCCTAATCATGGTGATTTAAAGGCTGGTGCTGATCCCTCTGCTGTGCAAGGCATGCTTCTCTGCTTCTGTTCTCCTAGGGGCATGTTCCTGTGACCAGAAGGCTGCTTGTGTTTGATGGTCTGCTGAAGATATAAACACTGTAAGTTCCTGCCTAGGATCACTCCTGTACTGCCTCAGCTTCTACTATGTTTGTTTATTCTCCTCAAATGCCAGGAATGCTTAAGGAAAATGACTCACAAAATGAGAAAACAGCAATATCTGAGAGCATTCTGACGATCCTTGCCTACAGAGCAAAGTTCTGGGCCACATCATTGCCGGGGGTGAGGAGAGCGAAGTCAAAGCAGAGCAGATGCTTCCAGTAGCTCGGCACGTGGAGTGACGGTGCTTTCTTTGTATGGTTCCCACCGTAGAGGTGTGCTGGAAAAGTTTAACAACTCACTCTCTGTTAAACAAAACCAGTATAGACAGCACACTTCTAAATTCGATCTGCATTCTTAACATTTTTTCATAACTTTCTTCAGTCTGGCAACTAACAACTAACAGAATTATAAATCAGCCCTTGATTCGTGGGCTTGGCTGATTTCTGACTGTCTCATTGACAGCTTCATAACTGAGAACCTCTGCATTGGAACTGATCTGAGATGTCACGGACACAGGAAACTTCTGAGTAAGGAGATGCCCTCGATTAATACAGATAGCGACACCTTCTCTGTAATTTGAAGTTTTCAAGAGCTGTCTGCAGCACTGAGAGGCTAAATGATGCTCCTGTGTTCACAGGTAGTGTATATCACAGCAAGACTTGACCCTAGATCTTCTTGTCTCAAAGACAGCTCTCAATCCATATCACTAAGCTGTCTTACACACACACACACGCGCACATGCACACACACACACACATGCACATCCAGGCACACACACTCATACGCATAAGAAAGCATATGAGAAACCATGGCATCATCTTAGTCAAAGAAGATATTCATCAACTTTCTAGTTTGTGATGAATTTTTATGTGCAAATTATTTTATCCATCATAAAAGTTTATGGAGGAAATACCGACACAAACAAAGAATGAGATCCAACAAAGATACCATTTGGCTCTTTCAGGGCCAAGAACAACGTGAGAATAGCAAGATCTATTTGAAATCTGGATTCTTGGACCTTAAATGGACTACCCTGACTTAGGAGGCAAATGGCATTTTTATGAGACTAAATCTGTGTAATATCTTTTATTCTATTCATTGCTGTTTTTAGAAGGAACAGGAAGAGATATCTTTCAATAGTGGTTGACAAAGAAATTGTTAATTTAAAAAAATGTGTAATACAGATTGTGTGAAAGAAAAGAAATTCCTTTCATCTTATCTACACATCTAAAGTCCAATGACAGGCCCTGCTCAGATTCTAGCTTGAATTGGAGACTTGAGATATGTGGGCAGATATGTTTACAGAAATGAATTGGTGGAGAATATGAAAATATTCCACTCATCTACATAATGTCCAAAAGGAAAGTCTGCCAAAATTTACTAATTGGATATTTGTTCTCCAAATTAGTTAAGTGTATGCCGAAAATGTTTTTCAGATTTTCTGGGTTAAAAAAAAGGGATATATTTGCAATTACTAATCAATGAAAAATGGTTGAGATTTCATGCTCAGGTACATGCGTATATTACAGAGTATACAATCCTGCCATTCTAGGATACCTTAAAAAGGGAGAAACAAAGAAAAAGGCATTGGAATGTGATTATAATTGTTATATGAACATTTAGCGAAGGAAGGTGCATGTTGGACTCTGTCCAAGGAGACTTAGTGGATGAAGTATCAAATGGAGTCCATTGGAAGAGGCTTCATTTGTACTTTACACTAAGCATGTACATGTTGGATATAGAGTAGACATGGTACATAGTGAGTGCTTAATAAATACTTGCTGATTGATGGTTGGAAGCAATCCCATGGCTTGAGCCCAAAGAGAAATATCTAATGAGACCTGAAGTGTGTTTGTGTGTGTGTGTGTGTGTGTGCATGCGTGTGTGTGTGTACTGAGGGAGGAGGAGATAAATCAGCTCTTTAAAAATCTGTCCAAACCAAATGTGTTTATTAGAATCCTTATCACAATAGCAGGACACCAGAGAACACTTCACAGGAGATTTTTGACAAGTGCTTAAAATGGCAGTGGGCCATGGTATGCGCACACACACACACAAACACACACACACACACACACACACACACACACACATATATATATATATATGTAGCTCTCTAATTCTTTTTTATTTGCTGGCTGTATCAAAAACCTAAGCAGTCAGTTTTGGAATATTGCTTATTCCAAGCAGGGCTCAACTCCCTTAATCTCAACATTTTTCACCTGCTACCTTTAATGCTGTTGGAATCATTTTGCTCTGAAATATGAAACTACTCATGGGGAGATCAGGGTAGTATTGCCCTGGTTTTCGATGTGGAGGGCCTAACTGGGGAAAAAAAAAATCCCCACAACAGAATTTTGAGGTTAGATTTTTGTAGTCTCTGGAATTTTACCAATTCTTAAAAGCCAGCATTGTGAAATGTCAGCTTTGAGGAGTAATGAATAGTAGAGGAAATCCCTAAGGCTGGGTTCTGGATTACAATTTGGAATTGTAGTACAGCCTTAGGTAAAAGTGGGACATCAGGGGCTTGTGTTCCTGATTTCCTCCTATGTATTGGGAATGCCCAATTTATGTAGTCAATCTCTACATATCAAGTCTCTTTCCTGTGCTCTAATCTGGAACCAGAAATTACCCACTGGACATTTCCAACTAAAGGTCTCATATACATCTTAAACTCAGCATGTCCAACATAAAATTCATTATCTTTACCAAAACACCTCTTGGGATGGGTACCACTTGACCCTTCCCAAGCAGTGGGAATTAATTAGGAGGCTGACTAGGATCCACAGTACATTTAGAAATTCAAGGCATGTATGTAACCTCTAGTCATGTGGTAGTAATTTGAATCTAGGCTAGTCCTAGAATCCTGAATGAGGATATAGGTAGAACTATAAGAAAATATATTTACATATATACACACATACACAGGAATATCCATATACACACATGTATACACACATGCACACATACACAAACATACGGTGCATGTATGCATATGCATGTGTGTGTGCGTGTACACATATGCACATGTACATATATACGTATATATGTACTTATATAAAGAGAGAGAGAGAGACCAAGAAAGACAGAGACAGAATCTATTCAAGTTCCACATTAGAATTCTGTTTCAATAATAGTGTAAATGCCCTAAAATTCCCGGCAGTAATGTGAGAAGCCCCATTTTAGCTGACTCTGAAGACAATCTCTTCAGATATTTTGCTCTTCATCAGACAGAGACTCCTGACCTCGCAGCATCTCCTTTGGGAATAGGGAAATAAGACAGACTGTTTATCCATGTAGTCAGTATTCTTCATAATAATCTGCTTCTATTCTTGCTGTATTAATATAAGCGACTAGGTGGTACAGTGAATACAGCTCTGGATTTGACATAGCTAGGTGGATAGAGTGCTGGACCTAGAGTTAGGATGATTTGAGTTCAAATATGGCCTCAAGCATTTACTAGCCATTTGATCCTGAGCAAGTCAGTTGACCTCTGTCTGCCTTAGTTTCCTTGTCTCTAAAATGGGGATACTAATACTTATGGACCATGGTTATTCTGAGGATAAATCAAGATATTAGAGTAATGTTTTCCAAACCTTAAAGTGCTATTTAAATATTATCTATTATTAGGAGTAAAAGAATCTTGGTTTTGCTGGCAGTGGGCACTTGGTCCAAAATACCACCCCATTTTTTTTGCCAGTGATCCAATTTTCATGCAGAGGGCCATTATCTTCTGGTCATCCACGTTTAAATCCTTAGACTCATACTTAATGTTCACTCTCTTTTGCCCCTTCTATGGTTAAGTCTTTCCTCTACTATGCACTACTCCTCAAAGCTGACATTTCACAATGCTTTGTTTCCATCACGTGGCTATCATCCTAGTTGACATCCATATTGCTTCCCTCTTGAACTATTACAGTAGCCTCCCGGTTGGTCCTTTTGCCCTGTCTCTCTGCTTTTTAATCCACCTTTCCCAAAGTATCTTCCTAAAGCACAGGTCTGGCCATGCAATTGTACTGTTCAATAAATTATACTGGCTTCCTCTAAGATTATCTTCAAGCTTCTCTTTGTCATTGGAAGCCATTCACAATCTGGGTCCAATCTTTCTTTCCATGAAGGTTATTCCCTTCCATGATCTTTATGGTCTAATGACCTTACAGTCCCTCACACACAGTAATTCACACGGATTCTCATACATGCCTGGATTGCACCTCCTCCTCACTTCTTCTTCTTCTTCGAACACCCCATTTCTTTTGAAGATCAACTTAAGTGATATTTTCCACCTGAGGATATTCTTTATCCTCCCCTCTACCCTACCCAACTAATCTTCTTCAATTTATTTGATATGTACTCTTACAGGAATGTAGAATCATCTTCCTCAAGTGACTCAAAGCCCAGGGGCAGGGACTATGTTTGTTTTTGTTTGATAACCCCACACCTGGCACAGTACCAGCACATAGTAGGTGCTTAAGGGAGTTGATTGATCTTATTTTCTATATTAATAAAGTGAGAGACTTGCACTAGCAGACTTCTGAGAACCCAGCTGCAACTCCATCGTTTCAGGTTCCTAGGATCACATGCCCTCAATTTGAGGAGGGAATGAGGTTTTCCATACTTATGAATATAAGCATTTTAGGAATGGGATATGCTTTGGAAACTACCAAATCAAACCACTTCATCTTAAATATGAGGAAACTGAATATCCAAGAAGCAAAATGATGCTCTTATAGTCACCCAGCTAGCAAGGTGTAGAGTGAGAGCAAACCTGGGGTTTCTCAGTCCACTAAACTACTCTGCCAATCTACATGTTACAAACAGCTGAGTAAATACAGTTAACAGCAAATACACACATGGAATCATGTCTCTCTAAGATCAGAAGTCAGTAAAATAGAACTGCCTTGTAATGGAGAGATCTTGGTTAGCATAGTAGAAATAGGTTTTGAAGTCAGAAGACCTGAATATGAGTTTCATATTTGGCATTTATTAGCTGTTGCACTGTAGGTACACGATGACTCTGAGCCTCCATTTCATCATAAGATGATATATACACAGTTCACAGAGTTATGATGAAGAATGTGTGTTGTAAATATCAGAGAGCGTTATGAAATGTTTTCTCTCCTGACTAGGCAGATCCTTATACCAATAAAATCATAAATCCACTCTAATAATATTCCAATATTCCATCATTATCAATAAAGCAGTTCTCTCTAACTATGTTAGAGAGATTGCAGACCATCTAGACCAGGGTTTCTTAAACTTTTTCTACTCGCTACACCCAGCACTTTTTAAACTGTAGGTTATGACCCACAGTTTACAAAGCACTGATTCCAGACCTTTCCATTCTGTGTAATTTGCACCCATGTCCTTATATAAATTCTACATGAGGCATCCCTCCTAGTAATCTGATATTGCAGAGATGACGGAATAAAAATTTCTTAGAGTTATGATACTTTTGTAAGATTGCATGTGGTTATTTCATTTACTGAAAGAGAGAGGGAAACAAAAATGTGTGAGAAACGTGAAGAAAACAGTACTTGGAATGAATCAGAGAACTCTAGAAAAAAGATGACTCTCAGATAGAAGTGCCTAAGTAGAGACACAAAGTTCTGAAAGAACTGAACAGCAATTCCCTTGCAGGCAAAAGTTCCAATGGGTTGTAAAGATGAATTTGGTACATTATTTCCTAGAAGCTAATTTACACATGACTGTTCTTAAGCTTTAGAAGTTTATTTCTAGGAAACTGAATCTAAAGGACTGTTTTGGATCCAAGTGAATATTTCATACTACTTGAGTCATATCTGGTGGAAATATGGATATTCTGTTTCTCAACCTATGATAGAAGTGCGTGTCTCTTTGAAAAGGTCATTATTTAAGGTTATTAGAGGTGATACGAGAAGTTAGCTTGTGAAATCAAAGAGATGCCAAAAAGGCCAGATGTTAGAACACTAAACAAAAAAGCTAACAGAGTTAAGAAGCTGATAAGAATTGAACACAGTTGAAAACAGCTGATTGGTGACTGGCAAATACTGCAGTTGATGTAGAGAACTGATCTGACAAGAGGAAAGTTTTGTATCTGATTGGGGAAAGCAACGTTCTATGTTGTGTGAAGACCTGGCTGGGTAAAGACTGCCTTTCTTTCTAATTCCACCTAGAGCTTGGGAGAGAAAACCCTTTGGAGCTTGTCTGTTTCCGTTTATTGCCCTCCATGGTTCCAGAGGGAAAAATCTCTCATAGTCCACAGGAAGACTACTTGAATGGTTTTGTGTACCTCAGGCTTTAAGGAAACAACTTTTTTTGCTGAAAGAATGCTGCGCTGCCTCAGCACTCAGCCAAGGGAACAATCTTGGAAACCTTGTCTGATCCCAGGCTTAAAGTTGTTTGCTAAAAGAGCAAATTCACTGCTTTGGTGGTATCATAGTTCCAAGAGAAGAAAATTCATCCAGCAGAAGTCCTGTCCAATAGGTGATGCATACAATAGTCAGTTTCTCAAATAGATCTCTGTCTTTCAGACATATTACCTTCAGACATCTGAACTTCTTTAAACATGTACCTCAGTTCTAAGTTAAATTTCACAGCCACTCTTCTCCCTATCCCCGTCTTTGTATCCACAACACTGAGTAAATATAGAAAAGTGTCATCCAAGCTAATGGGTGGGTTGTCATATTTCAATTATTCCAACTTGTGCCTTTTTGTTGAGTAAATGTTCAAGTTTTGATTTGTTGAAATATGAAATACATTGGTGGGATCTGAGGAGCTACAGATGTGAGCAGAGTCATCCCATTCTCTCATACAAGCATTGCATCTAGGATCCTGAGAAAGAGTTGTAGTTGTATGGCAACCACTCTGGAGAACCATGTAACCCTGCCATAGTGGATATAGCTGTGACAAGCAAGCTAACCTCAGTCCAGGAAGAGAGTTAGGAAAAAGTTGAGAGTCAAGGGTAGCTAAGTGGTGCAGTTGATAGAGTGCCAGGCCTGAAGTTAGAAAGACCTGAGTTCAAATGTGACCTCAGACATTTACTAGCTGTGCGACTCTGGGCACTTAACCTTGTTTGCCTCAGCTTCCTCATTTGTAAAATGAGCTGGAGAAGAAAATGACAAACACTCCAGTATCTTTACTAAGAAAATCCCAAAAGAGGTCACAAAGAGTTAAACAGAACTGAAATGACTGAACCACCCTTTTGGACAATGCAGTTTAACTAGGTGATCCATTGCCAAAAATATGACTCACCTTTAACTAAAAACTGTTACAATATTACTTCCTCAATGTTTTCAAATAACCCACCAATTATTATTTAATGTTTGCAGACATAAATGCTGTTTTGGCTTGGTGATAGCTACACAGATTGAGAAGAAGTATTTCTCTGGTTCAGTTCTGTAAATCAATAGACATATACACTGAACTTGGTTCACTCTCAAGACATTGGTATTAATATTTCCCAATCATTTTTAGTGTTTTGAAAATTATTCACTCCCACCCACAGGATCCTCTTTGAATCAATTTTAAAGTAAATGGTAAGAGATCCATACAGCATTCATCTGATCTTATCTGCCTGCCTTCTGTCATTCTTTTACAAGCTCTAGAAAGAAAATGAGGAAGGGAAAAAAAAATCTCCGTTTAATGAGACCTTATCTTTCTGCTAATTTATTTCAGATATTTTCCCCTGTGCAAGTTAATTTGGAAATGTAAGAGACTACCTTCTGATATATGTAACAGAATTGGCTAGCATCCAAAGTAAATCATCAACCTGAGTCTTTTGTCCTTCATCCCAAAACACAAGGGGCACATACAGTCATAAAGTTGACAGGAGACCCTTTCAGCATCTCATTAAGAATTTGTGAGATGGAGAAAGGTGAAGAATATCTCCAAGAGCATGTGACAGATGATGGAATTTGTGAGGCTATATTATAAGGTAATGGCTTCCCACTCACTGGAGGACTTCATGCAAAAGTTCAATGACTACTTTTCTAGTAAATTGTAGAGGAAATTCAAGGTCACAGAAAGGTCACTAAACAACATTGAGGCCTCTTTCAAAGAGCTCTGAGATCCCAAGATTCTGTTGATTTCTTTGATTCTCCTTTCTCAACTTGTCTCTGATGCTTACTTTGTGACCTGGACAAGTTCCTGAATTGGCCTGGGCTTCAGTGTTCAAAGAAAGTTGGAACAGATGATCTCTGTGGTCACTTATAGCTCAAAATAGATGATTCAATGCACTCTCAGCAAAGGATTGTCTCTGCACATTTCAATGAGAAAATACAATCCATTTACAATTTGTTCTATCTTCTCCTCTACTTTTCATCACAAAACCCATTAATATGATTCTTTACTCTCACCATTATCTCCTTTATTTCAGTCTCTTGAAATAGCTGCCGTTCTCCTTGCCATTGCCTGCCGTTATACTTGTACCCTTGATCCTGTTCCCCCTATCTCCTCCAGCAAGTTGTCCCCATAAGAATCCCTTATCCATCTAATCTTCAATCTCTGTCCATCTCTTGGTTCCTTTTATAATATTCTTGTATTTTCCCTTTATTAAAAAATAACCATTATTAAGCCCTTCTAGTTGTTGTCTATCTCTTTCCTTTCACATCCAAAATTTTGAGGAAAAAGTCATTTGTATTGCTTCTACATCCATTTCCTTAACTCATTTACATTCTTTTGCAATCTGGTTTCCAACCTCATCAATTTATCATGATTGCTGTTTCCAGAGGACAGTGATTCCACATATGCTAAATCCAGTGTCCTTTTCTCAGTTCTCATTCTTGTTGATCTCTGTCCACAACTGGCCATCCCCTTTGTGGATACTCTCTTCTGGGTTTATATAAAATTCCTTTTGCTTGTTCCTCCTTCTACCTTTCAGAATGAGAGATACTAGTCTCCTTTTTTGGGTGATTATGCCCATTCTGCCATCCTCTCCATTGTTATACCCCAAAACTCTGTCCTGGGCCCTCTTCTCTTCTTTACAGGATCTCTCTTGGTGATCTCATTACTTCACGTTTTCAATTATCAACCAACTCTTCCTCATTCTCAGATCTATATTTACCTTATATTTTCTTTCTGCCTATAGTCTCACAGCATCAGTTGACTGTTGTTAGATATTTCCAACTTGACATTGCACAGACATTCAAGTCTCAATATGTCTAGAGAATTTATTGTGCTGCCACTAAAACTTATCCCTTTTCCTAATTCCTTGTTTCTAACAAGAGGACCACTAGACTTTGAGCAATCAAGGTTTTCAACCTTAGAGTCATCCCCAGTTGCTGGTAAATCCTCTGCCTTGAAATTCCTTTGCTCTTGCTTCTACCCAATTTTATATCTATATATGTGGATACCTGTTTCCTCTGATAGACTAAAAGCTCTCTGAGGGCAAGGTCTGTTTTATTCTTTGTTTCCATGCTTGTAGAATTCAGCCTAGAAATTCTAGCTAGCATTCATTATTGTATGTTAATTAAGTATGGAAATTTCTCAATAGTTTTTATAACTGTTTTTGCAATGCAATTAGCTTTTCATAATTTTGATAGTCATGCCATTAGCTCCTTGGATATTTAGTATTTATATTCTTTCATTCTTGTTATGAGATTGAGCACAGTAGATTAACCTTATTTTCTCCTTATACTGTCTACTCTAAATGAACCTTTGCTATTTCCCTTGCCATTCCAGGTTTGAAGTCAGTTAAATTTCAGTCTTACACACACACACACACACACACACACACACACACACACACACACACACGCAGACACACACAGACACACACACAGGATGTTTTATATGCATGCATGTATGTAAATATATCTCATATGCAATGATCTATGCTTTTATGTATATATAACTTGCAAAGCAGGTTCCAAGTGGGTAAATATCTTAGGTAGATAAGATAATTAGCAATTAAATATCTCTACTTCAGATGAATACACCATCAGCGGGAGAATGAACTCACATGTATGGCTAGGTAGAGTGTATGTATGGGTGTGCATATAAGGACCACATGTAGCCATGACTCACATTTGGAGGGTTACATGTGTTGAGAACTTATGTGCAGGCAGCTAATGCCTCCAACAATGAAGGACCTGGCATTCCCTTCTCACTGAACACATCAGGGCTGTTTTTTCCTTCACAGAGTCTCCTTTGGATGTGGCGGATATTGCTCTACTGGATGCTAATCTACCAGATGTTTCTCTTCTGGACATCACATTGGTTCTGGATCAATGAAGATCCTTGGCTCTCTTTCCCTCAGGGAAAGTGAGTGTTACTAGGCTCTGTTAGATTAAATCTTATGGATGTTTTATGGCTCTCTTAAAAAAAAAGGCATATACCTTTGCCTAAGATCAACAAAAAGCCTCCTCTTATCTTTTGCCCTCATCATCTTGACTACTTTTGTAGAAAAAAAAAAAGATTGTAGGATATGTAGGGAAAAAAAAGATTGTTGGATACTTGGTAATGCTTTTGAGTTTAGTGTTTTATTTGGATTGCTTTCCATAGTCCATGGCTTAGCTCTTCTTGTTATGGATTTCTCCCCAGCTTATGATGAATATTTAACAAACCTCTCAATTTTCAAGTTCTTCGGGCTAGGCTTATACCAGGAATAATGCCATTTATATCAGCTAGGGTTGAATAATTATCAAACAGCTCTGGGGTTTGGGGTTTCCAGGTACTAAAATTCTGAGTTTGCTACTTTCTCTTGCAGATGAATGTGTAGGGGGAATAAAACACAGATGGTGAACTGCTTGAGTTCTGAAGTTCTTGGCTTTAGCAGGGCTACAGCATACTATGTCCAGCATCAACTGATTGTCTTCATTGTGGCTTGTCCTTCTTTCTCAAAGAGGAGCAATGACATCACCACATTATGTCTTGACCTGTGAGTGAATTGGGTTTAAGTGAGGCAGAGCTGCACAATCATCAACCTCACTGTCTTCTCCACAGTCACTGGAGTCCAATGACAAGGTAAACATCAAGATGACTGGTTGATGAGGCTCTGGGAAAGGAGAATCACCAGGAGCAAATCAATACAAATTGGAAATGGCAGATCAAAGCTTCCGTGTGCCTCAGAGTGGATTAGGATCTACTAATGACCTTTGACATCTGCACTTATAGACTGGGGAAAGTGAAGATAAAAAAAAAAAAAGGGAAGGGAAGGAAAGAAGAGACAAAATTATCTCTTTTTTATAGGTCTAACAACATTCCAGAATTTTTTATATGCAGATGCCACTGGTTCTAGAGTTAAGAAGGGTTTTGGGGTACTTTTTATATCTTTTTTGTGAATATTGAAAACAATAATTACCCTAAATTTTGGGGGTAGAGAGGAAGTAAATCTAAGAATGACTGGTAAACTTCTATCTACATTACTAGCAAGAAGCATTACTTTTAGTGTTGTAGCTCTGCAATGACCTCTTGTATATTATTCAATAGATCTTTCATCTTTGGAAACTGAAGATCCAATGTTGGATCCATGTGAGCATAGTTGGTCTATATTTTTCCTGACTTATAACAACAAAGGAGAGAACAGGCATAGTTATAACTGAAAACATTTGAGAGAAAGGATTTCTTTTCTCCCCTTCTCTTCCTGGCAGCAATACAAATGCATAGGTAAGTCCAAGAAAAATACAAAACATCCAAATATGATTGAACATAAGTCATGCTGGTCCCTAAATCCCTACAAGATACATCATATGTAATTGTTTGTACATAGCAATCTTGCAATGACACAGAGAGAGAGAGAGGGAGACAGAGAGAGAGAGAGACAGACACAGAGAGAGAGAGACAGACAGAGACAGAGACAGAGAGAAGAGAGGAGAGGGAGAGAGAATCACTTAATAGCTTTGGTTATTTGCTACAAAGACTTGCTGAATTCTGGATAAGTGGGAAATGCACACATATACATACACATACACACATATGGTGTTCTCTTATTTATGACTAGAATTTGGGTTATGCTTACAATGTAATTTCTTCATCTCTAAACTCATGTAACAAAATGAAGCCAATCAAAATATTTTTGGAGAGTTTTGTGAAAACTAGAAGAACTGCTTTACCATTTCTCAATGTACTTTACATATAGGTCAAGTAGGATTTTTCTTCTTTTTTTTTTATTAATTTGTGCTTTTCCTCCTCCATATTGTCCTACAATTCTTATTTACAGTCTAATCTCTCTCTCTCTTTCCCCTCTTTTTTTCTTTAGTGAGATTTGTCACTGTAGATTCAAGATTTTCCTATCTTAATTCAGTCATTCAGGTTAAAAATTCTGTTTTTACAATTTGCTTTTCCTTTACATGATCTAGGAACATCCTTTTGGGTTTCTGTGTTCTCTTGGGAATCCACAGAGCTCTTGTCTCATTTTCCTTTACCTTTTAATGTTTGTATATAGATATTTGGTCTCATTTAACTAATCTGGAGACCAAAGACCTTTTCCTTATTCATATCTTCCCTGATCATTTATCTATTTATGCTCAGGTTCTCTAAAATTTTTATTCCTCTTGAGATCTTCAGCAATTTCAGTCTTCCCTCACCTTTTATTTTCTCCTGTTATTCACTTTCTGACTCCTTCCCTCTAGATTTTTATTTTAATGAGGACTGGATTTCATAATGTTTTCTGCTTCCTCTCAAGTTAAGCAATACACACTTCACTAGCCTCAGTTTCTTCTTCAAGTGACATCTGAGGCTACAGAACTGGTCCCAGTTGGATGGTGAGCTCTTTGCATGAAGCTTAGTGGAGTGCCACACAGCCATACATGTATCTTACACTTTTTCTCTGTCCCTCACATCTCTATATGAGTTCAGTTGTAGGAAAAAATTCTGCTACACTACTATCCCAGGACTGAGAAATCTCTGCTTTTTTGTTGATATTGTTACTCTGGGAATAGGGAGGGATATAGTTGGATTTTGTTGAATACCTGTGGGTCAGTTTGTGTAGAACTGCTGGAATATAGGGTGGGGTATTAGATGGTGACAGAGTACCTGAGAAGTTAGAAACAAACTCATTCTGCTGTTTATTATTTTTAAACCTCATATAGGTTCTTGCAGTCATAGAATATGAGACAGTACTTTTGTCTCTTCTTAAACAACATTCCTATTTTGGAGAAGCTTGAGAGGTTGTAAAGATCAAAGAAAATATTTAGTCCATGATCTTGTTGGTCACATGACAAAAGTCAGAGAGTTTTCTCAATGATAAGTTATTTATATCAAACTATGATGTTCTGAAAAATTCTAGTTCTCACACTGGAGGTGTTTGCAAGCATGGAGATGGAGACAGCATAACTTATTGTACCCAGAGTCATACTTGGAATCAGGAAATGTGATTTCAAACCAAATCTCTGACACTTACTAACTGGATGACCAGGTAAGATGCCTTTTCTCCCTAAAACTTAGTTTCCTCACCTGTAAAGTAAGGAGATACATAATACTGGACATACCTATACCAGAAGGATATTATGATAATTAAATAGCATAATACATGTATAGATATAGATATAGACATACACACATATGTTTATACACACAGATTTATAAAGAATTTTGAGGTATATTTTTGGCCCACATCTATAATTTCAGCAATCGTATATCAAATGAAATAACATATATGCAATGCTTTGTCAACCTTAAAGTACGATATAGATGCTAGAATATTTTGAAAGAATTACTCAGCTTCTTTTCTTTTGTTGAACATCATGTTATTTTCTTTGATACTGAAGCTGAACTTTAAAGGATAAACTATTTTTTAGCAGTGTCAATTGATCTTTAAGTTGGAGGTTATATTATTCCATTAAAATTAATTATTTTTATGATCAAGGAATAATTCTGTGCCATTCTTATTCATTTTCCCTTGAATGAGATATTTTTCTTTCCCTTATTACCTGAACAATTTTATGTTTGGTCCTGTAGTTATAAAGTATGACTATAGCGTTTCCTAGTGAATCAAACTTTAAGTTTCCTTCTGATAGTATATCAATTCTTTACAAACTGCTTCCAATACTTCTAGAAAAAAATTCCCTCTGTTTTTAATTATTTGCTACAGTAAATTTTTTTTCTACAAATAGATTTTTATCTACCTTAGTTCTTTCTATATTTTCCCTCTAGATTCTTTTGGGGACAATATCTGGTAATTGTGTTGTGGCATCAAAGGGTCAAAGATATTTTAGTGACTTTTGTCCTAATTGCTTTTCAGAATACTGGATTAGTTCATGTGTCCACTCTCAGTGCATCCAAATGTCTATTCTCTTATCAACTTTTCTTTTCTTTTGGTGATTGTTGTCAGTTCAAATGATACTAGGAAGACACTCAGAATTGATTACAATTTTTTTTTTCTTATTATTAGTGACTTGCAATATTAAAATAAAGTTTTTGCTGATAATATCCTTTAACCATTTATAAATTTAAGAATGACTTTTGTTCTTACATATTTGAATCATTTCCTTACAAAATTTAAGTAACAGATATTCAAGAGAAAAGTTTTCTCTTGTTTCCCTTAGCCTCCAATTAGTCATTTCAAAAAAACCCTGATTTTGCCAGTTTTACATAATATTTTCCATTTTGTCTCCTGTGATTCTCTCTATGCTTTGTAGATTCAAGAGCTTATTTATAGCTGTGAAAGACACATCTTTCTCTGCTTTTCTAGTTTTAAATATGGCTTTTTATAACTAAATCCCATATCCTTTTTAGAACGTATTTTGGTATATTACATGATGTTAATCTAAACCTATTTTCTGCTAAGCTGCTTAGTGGTTGACCAGAACTTTTTTTCCCCTTCAGTCTTTATATCAATGTTTGAGGTCACTGAATTTATCAAACATTACTAAGCTACTATATGAGCAACTAAATGGCACAATGGATAGAATGCTGAACCTGAAATCTGGAACTTTCTTCCTGAGTTCTAATCTGGTCTCAGATGTTTACTAAGTCTGTGACCTTGGGCAAGTCACATATATCTATATGCCTCAGCTTTTTTTTTTTCATGTGTAAAATGAACTGGAGAAGGAAATAGGTAACCACTCGAGCATCTCTGCCAAGCAAAGCCCAAATTGGGTCATGATTGGAATGACTGAACAAGAAATGCTACAATATTCATTGATCTCTAGATCTTCTGAATTTAATTTGCTCCACTGATTAACTTTCTTACTTTAAAATCATTATCATATAGTTTTGAAGATTACTACTTTGTAGTACGGTCTGAGAATTGGTGATCTCACTAGTTTCCATGGATTCAGTTATCATGTTGATGATTCTAAGATTTAATTAGTCCTAACCTGGTTAAACATGACTCTAATGTCCTCCTGTCTCTAACTGCATATTCACTATGTCTGACTGGATGACTCATGAACATCTTAAAGTCAACATATCCAAACACAGCTCACTATCTTCCCCCTTAAACTGATCCCTCTTGCTAATTTTTCTATTCCTTTCAAGGACTCCACCATCTTCCCAGTCCTGGACTCCTCATTCTTCCATATCTCCTCCTATAGCCAATCAGTTGCCAAATCCTATCATTTCTACCTTCATAGCATTTCTCATATATATATATATATATATATATATATATATATATATATATATATATATATATATATATATATATATACACACATCTCTTGCTCTTCTAACACTATCACTGCCCTTCATTGTCTCACACCTGGACTGTTTCAATAGCTTTCTGATTCATCTCCTGGCCTGAAATCTCTCCAGTCTATCCTCCATTTAGCTGACAAAATGAACTTCCTAAATCACAGGTCTGACCATGTTGTCTCTACTCAATAAACTCTATTGGGTCCCTATTATTTCCAAGGATCAAGTAGAAAATGTGTTATTTAGAATTAACAGCCCTTCATAACTTGCTCTTTTCCAGTCTTCTGACAATTGACTCCCCTCCATGTTCTATGCAATCCAGTGGCCCTTGTTTTTCAAATGTCATCCCATTTCCAAAATCTGGGAATTTTCACTGCCTAGCACTCATATCCCATGAAATTCCTTTATCTTCATCTCATGATTTCTCTGACTTCTTTTACTTTTCACGTAAAATTCCACCTTCTCCAAGAAGACTTGGCCTGAACTCCTTAACCTCAGCACAGTCTTTCTGAGATTATCTTTCATTTATCTTCTCTGTATTTTCTTTGTACTTAATCACTTACATATTATCTCTCGCATTAGAGAGTGATCTCCTTTCCAGCAGGGACTGTTTTGTTTGGTTTATTTTTGTTCCCCAGCATCCTCAGTATTTCGTAAAGTGTGTAGGACATACTTGGCCCTTGATAAATGCTTGTTGACTTGAATTGACTCAACTTCTGAGATTTCAGTGCTATTTAACCCCTCCTTTTACTGGTTGTCTCCTCTGTGTTCTCTCTGATCTAAAGAAATGAATGAGATCTGTGGCATTTGAGGGCTGATAGGGTGATCCTTTAGGATATTGCCTCAGGGAGACTTGGAAAGGCCACTGTCGTTATATGTTTTCTCATCATCGTCTTCTGACTCTATCCTCACTGCCTCTGGCACTTACTTTCTTCATTCCTTGGGATGATCCCTGGGGTTCTGAACATGTTGGGGTTGAAGACATTCCCCCAGGATGATGCTGATGACCTTGAAAAATCATTGTAATTGCTTCTTTCCTCCATGTCTCTTTCATGCCATTTGCTGGCTGCCTATTTTATTTCTTCTTACCTCGTAGTGGATTCTTTCTCTTTCTGTCTTCTTGTCATTGCTGTATTTGCTCCGTTAAAGGTATTTTTCCTAGTTTATTTGGAGTGATAGAGAGTGAACTGTACCTCTCATTCATCTCCTCAGGATTCTTTGGACATTATCCTTTCTTGGTGCAATCTTAGATCACATTGTGTCTAGGCTGCCATATCCCGGTGTTCAACATATGAATGAATAATCCTTTCTTAAATGCTTCTTCTGTGAAAGGTGAGAAGGAGCATGATATAGATTGTAGAAGACTGACATTGGAATCAGAAAGACTGCCTCTGATATTTACTGACTGTGTTCTTCTGGACAAGTCACTTAAAATTGAAGTGTGACTTCTCATTTACATTGTTAGTAGAGATCTTTCACCTAGGACCTTCCTATGCTAAATACATCAGAGATCCACTAAATATTTGCATTAAAAGTTAGCCCCTATGATGATGAATTTGGGGCAGATTTCCTGCATATTTCTTTGTCATTTAAATGTCGATGTGTGTGTGTGTGTGTGTGTGTGTGTGTGTGTGTGATTACATTTTTGCGGAAAAAATCAGAATGGATAAATGAAATAAATACTCTATTACTAAGTTAATTAACATTTACTACATGCCTACTATGTGGCAGGTACTGTGCTAAACACTTGGGATACAAAGAGACAAAAGACAGTTCCTGACCTCAGTTAGTTTATAATCTAGTAAAGCTATTTTGAAAAAAGGTAGAAATAAACTATATACAGAGTAAACAAGAAATAGTTAAAAGATGGAAGGCACTAGAATTAAGAAGGGTTAGGAAATACTTCTTGTGTAAGACTGAATTATAGTTGGGACTTAAAGGATGCCAGACAAGCCAGTAGATTGATAGGAGGAGATAAAGCATTGCAGTTATGGAGGATAGTAAGAGAAAATACCCAGAGTTGAGGGATTGAGTGTGTTGTTTACAAAACAACCAGGAGGTCAGTGTTACTGAATAAAGAGTGATGTTGGGGAGTAAGCTGAAAGAATACTAGAAAGATAGGAGAGGGCTAGGTCATAAAGGACTTTAAACATCAAACACGGAATTTAATATTTGATCCTGGGGGTGAAAGAAAGCCAGTGCAATTTATTGAGTAGGGGTCAACTTGGACAGACCTGCCCTTTAGGAGAATCACTTTGGTTTACTGAATGGAGGCCGGATCATAGTTGAGAGAGAATGGAGGCATTACGACTGAGCAGCAGGTTATTATAATAGTCCCAGCAAGAGGTGATGAGATCCTGCACAAGAATGGTGTATATTCAAGACATATTGCAATGGTAAAATCAAGAGACCTTGGCACAGATTTATATCTGGTCTTTAGCTTTCTCAATTATTTGGTGACAATGTCAGTTTGGATAAGCATGTGATCCTGTCTGGCTATAATCATCTGTGCCTATCATTCTAAATAAGATTTTACTTTCCACGACATTTATAGGAAAACTTATACTATCTGTTCAGGAAAAAAATCAGAAATAAACAAAAAAGACCTATGCCTTCTGTACTCATAAATAGTGCTCTATTACCTACATAATGAATATTTTTGATTTTTTTCCACTTTAAATATGTTCTGATGGGGGAACACAAGTCACCATTTCATTCTTTCTCTATTTTTCAATAAACAAGCATCAATTTTCTATCTCCCACTCTCTTTTTGAAAAAAGAAAAGAAAGTAAAACAAAATCCTTGAAACAACTATGCATAGGTAAGCAAAGTAAATTCCAAGGTGACTGTGTCCAAAGATGTATGTTTTATGCAGCATTTAAGCCCATCTCATGTTCATCATGAGGTGGATGAGAACCTTCATCATTGAACTTTTGGGATCAGGGATAATCACTGCGTTGAAGGAAGCTCTTAAATCTTTCAAAGTTGTTATTGTATAATTTGCATAATATTTTTTGCTATATGAATATGTGCTTGAGTGGATTTTTTTAAGGTCAGAGTTACCTGGGAGAAGTACACAGCTTCCTTATGGTTCCCTAACATTGGCCTGAAGACCTGTCTTCAGTTTTAGACTGGGAATTGAGCCTAATTTCCTTCAATCCCAGATCTTCTCATACTACAAATAACTATCTTCCTGGTGGATTAAAAGGAATCTCTCTATAATTGGACACATTTTAGGAGAACTCAGTTAAGCCCATTGAGACACTGGCCACATGCCCTAGAGCAAAGGGCAAATGACAATGACCTTTAGCCACTATTAGCAAGAATGAGATAAAAGCTCTTCTAAGTTGTCAGACTGCCTTGCCATGGACTACTCTGTTGTGAATCTGTTTCTTCTATATGTGTACACAAAGCTTGGGGAAAAGTTTTCATGAAATTTCTCTTGTATATTTCTATTGGTCTTCCCTGTTTCAGGAGAAGGGAGAAAAATGGGAAGTACTATATATAGAATACATACATGGCATCTGATTATTTTCAAAAGTTAAAAGAACTCATAGAAAGAGTTTCTTTTTCATGTTAAGTGCCTGTATTACTAATAAGAAAATTGATTATCCAAGATTAAAAAAAATCCTAGCAATCCACAACTTACTTAAATTTCATGTCCATAGTTGGTAAATTACTTAGAAAACAAACAGTCATTGCTTGCTACGTGCCAGACTGTATTAATCACTGATACTAGAAAGAAAGACAAAATTATTGTCTTTCAATAATCTGAGAGCTTTCTCAAAATGATTTTCCCAAACTAGCAAGAAGATAGTTTGTACCAGCTGCTTGCCCCTCCCACTCTTCATCCTGAGCTTTTTTATTCAACCCATTTGCAATAAGAATTAATTTAGAATTGAAATTTTAAGATGTAAAATCCTCTTAGTACTGAAAGATGCTTCTAGAGAGCATCTGGTTTGTCTTCAGGTAGATGACGTATTACTAGGTATTGGTACTCAGGGAAGAAAAATAATTCTTCTGGGGTTCTCACACACTAACTCACAGACACTAATAGGTGTTTGTGCATGTATGTGCTTAGGTGTTCTCTTTGTTCCAATATTTAGGAAAGGACTCTGAACTGAGAGTCAGAAGGGGAGTATTCATGTTCCAGTACTGACATTTACTAGACATATGACTGTGAGAAATTTACACACTCTTCTCTGAACTTCAGTCCCATTCTTTGCAACTGCAGATAATAAATCTTGTGTTGTCATTTTAGGATCATTGGATTTATCACTAGAGAGTACCTCATAGTTCAACTTACTCATTTAATAGTTGAGGAAACTGAGGCGCCGAGAAGCCAAAATGGCTTGATCAAGGCCAGAATTCTACAGTCATTTGCTTGCCTCATCAAAAATAGGAACTGCTTTTCTAACCTCTGTGTCTTCGCAAAGGCTACCCACTGTGCCTGGAATGTAATCTCTCTTAATTTTTGCTACTGAAAATTCTTAGTTTCCTGTAAAAGTGCTAGGAAAATATAAAGCTGCTTTTATCAATGCTGTGCAGCTGTGAGATTAAGCTAAATTTTGCAAGGGAAAAAAATGAATATATTAAAAAACACCCCCCCAACCCCTTTCACTTTTCTCAAAATCAACGAAATGCTTTTATACTCCAGCCTAAATGAACACCTGCTA
The DNA here is from genome assembly GCA_023548195.1 of Bettongia penicillata ogilbyi. Classification (NCBI taxonomy): domain Eukaryota; kingdom Metazoa; phylum Chordata; class Mammalia; order Diprotodontia; family Potoroidae; genus Bettongia; species Bettongia penicillata. The sequence goes on along the minus strand of JAJHZJ010000124.1, from coordinate 2,605,637 downwards.
ATTCACCACAATGTTAAATCAGAGCATTGGTCTCAAAAGAGGAAATTCAGAAATATTCAATGCAAAAAACCCAAAACAAAACAAAACATGGGAATGATTACATTCTATATTCAAGCCAACTCTTTTACTGGCAGGCTGGCAGTATGGTTTTCTACAAAAATAAGGATTACAGTCTGGAACAGTCCAAGGGTTTCCTTCCCTGCCCCCACCCCTGTTCTCCTGTTTGTGCATCCCAAGGGCTACTAAAGAGGTGATGGTTTCTGCCTCTGGGGAGACTGTCAAATGGGCGAATGAGCCCCACTCATTTCCATTGCCTTGCTTTCTATGGCATTCCTTTTAGAGGCCATTCTCCAGTGTAATTACCCAAGTCTGAGAAGGCTTGGTCCATCTGTCTCTTGGCTACAGGGGTAGGCACTGCATCTGTGATTGCTTAATAGAGAAGAAAATGGGAAATGCAATCTAATGACAAAATAATGATCTAGAATAGAGGGGGCAAATGAAAGATATTAAAGAACCCCTGACACCAAATGGAAAACTTTGCAAGCATTTGCTTTAAATCGATTTCCTGCCACTGAGAGCTGTTGTTCCCTACTCGCACCCATTACTGTTACTTAGGCAAGGACATCATAGGAAAATAAGAATGTGACTTTTCATGCCCCACCTCTCTTTCTTAACTCCTTTGACTCTCATTGGCACAATTGCACTATTCATAGAAATCCTTAGTAAATAATGCTGTAATAGGAATCTGCACAAGATTGCCCTAAGTTCTCCATCTTGCCCCTTAATAAGCTTTTTCAGACTGATCTAGTCCAAAGCTACATTTGCTTCACTTGAACTCAGAGGACAGAATCTGCAGCAAGGACAGATTATGCCTAATGCAAGGAAATACTTCCTAGCAACTACAACAGCTCAAGAGTAGAATGGATTCCCTTGAGAGGCAAGGCCTTGCAACCCTCTCATTATCTTCAGATGAAGCAGGGAGGAGTGAACACGTGCCATGACTCTTTATTAGGCGTAGATCAGACTAGAGGGCCACTGAGATCCCTTCCAAGTATGAGAGCTTATGATCCTGTGTGCTCTAAATATAATAATTCACATTTATTTAGTTCTGTAAGGACTGTGAAGCACTTAAAACAAGGCATTTCATTGGCTTAGCACAACAACTTTATGAGATAAGTGCTATGATTATCCCCACTTTATAGATGAAGGTGAGACTGAGTAAAGTTAAGGAAATTATCCAGGGTCACACAGCTGAAATTAAACAGGGTTGGAACTCAGCATTAGGCATAATCTGTCCTTGCTGCAAATTCTGTCCTCTGAGTTCAAGTGAAGCAAATGTAGCTTTGGACTAGATCAGTCTGAAAAAGCTTATTAAGGGGCAAGATGGAGAACTTAGGACAATCTTGTGCAGATTCCTATTACAGCATTGGAGTCCATAGCAAAATCACATGAGATTTGCCATCTATCATGTTAAAGGGAGTGGGGGCTGTTTGGAGGGAGAAAGAATTTAGAACTTAAAAAAAATTGTTGATTTTTTCATGTAATTGGGAAATATTTAACCAAATAAATAAAAAAGCAAATTATCTATGAATCTTAAAAACTCAAGCCTTATCACATGTCATTGACACATTTGTTTTTCCTTATTCATGGGCTCTCTTCTTATTTTTACTATCTTGATTTTTCATGCAAAAGCTTCTGAAAAATTTTATATAATTGAAATAATTTCTTTTTTGTTGTCTTCTATCCTTATTTTGTAATGGTCCAAGGTGGAAGAAGAGGCTCATCATTTGTGTCCATGACTCTCTAGTCTTTCCAAGGCTAACAATTAACAGAAGCTTCCTTCCAACAGAAAAAGCAAGAGGTCCCATACTAAAGAGACCGCAACACTCCATAAGATACCAGATATCCAAGCAGCTTCCTAGGCAACTTCTTTGCCCTCAGCCACTGCAGCACTAAAGATCTACTTTTGACTGTGAGTCTCCCTGGACTGAGTAGTCTAGAGTGTAAAATGGATCCATGTTTACTCAGAAGGTTTATGAAAGTATCAGACACTTTGTTCTGTGTCTTGCCCCCATCACCTGCTTGTGCAGAGGAGACCACAGATTCTCTGCCTGTTAGACTTAATGTTCTCATTGTTTATCTCTCTACGCACTTAATAACCATTACAAGCAGCTCCATTAGATTGCTATCAAACTCTTATAATAACCATTTAAATAGTGTAGAGTTCAAAGCAAATAGTCCAATCAAAGAACTGATTGTCCTGTCTGATGCTCAACTGCCTAGGGCTTCACATGGTGGAGAAAATAATTGTTTTTTCCCTCTGTAGCTATTTATGGGAAGGTGATTGAGGTAGGGGAGTAGAGAATTGCTATAAGACAGTGAAAGTAGTTCAAACTACTGAATGTAAAAAGAAAAAAGAAAAGAGATTCTAGAAACCAGATGTGCTTTTATCACTTTCTTTACATTCTGCAGACAATTTTCTCGGGGGCCACCTCTTACACGAGCTCTATCCTGATTCCCTTAGTTATTAAAGTTCTTCCCACATTCCCAACTTCATCACGATGTATTCATTCATCAAAGAATCATAAAATTAAAGCTGGAGAGTAGCTTAGAGACAGTACTAATTCTATGTCCTTATTTTTCACGAGTCAATTGAGGCCCACAAGTGAGTCTCAATTAAATGACTGGAGCAGAGACATGCAGGTAATAAGTGGCAAAGCTGAGACTTGAACACAGGTCTGACTCTTTCTAGTATCTATGCCCATAATAGGTCCTTCCAGTAGAATGGAAACTACTGAAAGGATAACTCTGTCTTTGCTTCTGTGCTTGGATGACCAGCAACTTGAATGATATATTTTTGTTAAATTGCTTAAGAGAGAAATGTATGATATTGAAGGCTCATTTGAGCTTGACTTGTAGCATGACATTGGTTTTAGGCCTTCAGTCTGAGCCATCAAGATTGTCGTTGCTGTGCTTTGTTAAATATGGTTGGACTGGAGCAGCAGTAGTCACTGTTTGTAGTATATAAAATTAACAATTCTGAACTTACTGGGATTATGCCAGTTTCACCTTTTGTAGGTGATGGCAATGGTGAAAAATAGACTTCACTTTTCATTCTGCCTATATTATATACTTCTACTCTCTGATTTTCTGAGACTAGCATTCAGTCAACTAGCATTTATTAAGCACCTACTATGTGCCATGCACTGTATTAATCATTAGGGATACAAAAAAAGATAAAAGACAATGTTTTCCCTCAGGTAGTTCACAGTCTACTAGAGATTGTTTGGCATCATCAATAGAGTCAACTCCACTGACAGAGCACTTGAATCACTTTTGTAACCACTGTCTCAAAGCCCTTTGGCATGACACTCTCACCTTTTTGGTGGAGATGAACATCCCACTTAGAATGAGGGTTGGGGTAGAGTTACCAGGAAGCAAGAGAGCATCAGTTCTCAACAGTCCCCACTTTGGGACCACTCAAACTTCAAGCTTTCTTTGATCATCAAGGTGGCTTGAAGAGATGGAAGGCCAACACCACTTCAGACTGCTGAAGCAAAATGCTCTGGGAAGACTTGAGAGGAGAAGGCAGTTGTCATTATAGCCCTATTCCCAGTTTGCTACTTTAGAAAATTTGAGGAGTTTTCCTTTGGGTAAGATCTGGTATTCTATTTCTTGGCTGAGTTAAGCTACCTCACTCCCAATGAGAGAAATCCACCATTTTGTAATTTTGGATTGTCTGCTATATTTTGTATTGTCTGCTATATAGTCTCATACATACAAATATATGTATATATATACATGTATATGTATTCATGTGTGTATACATATACATACATATAAAAAAACTTCTATTTCTGCTTTGCTGTGATAAAAGTACAACGTAATTGAAAAGAGTTATTTAGTCAGTCATTCCATTCCCTTCCCCTTCAATCTCTTCAATTCTGTACCCAGTTCATTGTCCATCTATCTGTACATATATGTATGCATATGTGTGTATACATACATGCACAAACATATAGATACATACACACACCTATATGAGTGCACGCATGTGTTCTGTACATACACGCACACTGGTATGTATATATGCACATGCCCACATGCAATAAACGTATAAGAGCATATGCACATGTATATTCATAAACACGCTTGCAATTATATACAAATTTATATATTCAGTTATACACTTGTATTCATGTGTATACATGTGCATGTTTATGTGTGTATACATGAATTTAAATGCACATATGCATTTTTTTCTCTATGTGCATACACATATACACATCTGTTTTAATTGATCAACTTTTTGTGTTGTTCAACCAACTGAATATTGTAGTCTGGCAATGACTGTTTTTCATCCACTTGGTCTTTCAAATGAGGAGGCCAATATGTTTTAAATGGTTACAAATCTCATTTGAGGTATCTCTTCAATTTGAGGGGGAGGGTTATTGTAATGCAGATGTACATGATGAATGCAAACTACTTGTGATGTAGCATTAATTATGGATTGTACAAGAGAATTGGTGTCAAGGGTAATGTCAGAGATGCACAAATATAAATTAAGGTGAGTAGATCACCTTGGAAAAGCACACATACTCCATTTGCATCAATCCAATGTCTTACAAGAAACCCCAGGATCCTGAGGAGGGTTTACAAGGACTACAAAGGATGAGGAGGCATGGATGGAGTGTAAATGGTTACATTTGATGGAGTGTCCTCAAAACAGATGACTAAGTAAAAAAACACATTTATTGTGAATTTTTAAAGTATGAAGCACCATGTTCAGTGCTGGGGATAAAAATAGCAAAGCAAGACAAATACTGCTCTGAAGGAGCCATTTTAATGGGGAGCTGCATTTCAGCTGCAAGTCCAATGGCAAAGCAGAGAGTAACGCATCTTCTTTAGTACATCCAGTGATGTTATCTTGTATTTATACATCAAAGTGTTGCATTTAGATACTTCCCTGTATTAAAAGTGGACGTTATGTGAGAATGACAAGGCATATGCCAGAAAAGATGGGGCAGGAGAAGGAATAAGGGATGACAGAGAACACAGAATCCAAATTCTTTCCCTCTATTCATGAATGTGTTCTTTGGGAAATGAACTGGCAGGCATTAAATATGGTGAGTATTGAATGATATTGTAAAACAAAACAAAAAAGAAATATTTTAGCAGATGAAATCTGGGAAAATATTGCTTATTAGAGCACTAAAAATTGTTGAATTTGTTGTCTGGACAGAGACAACAATGGATTGTTTGAATAAAGTTACATATTAATAGCACTTTATCATTTCAAAACTCTTTGGAAATTAATACATGACTAGCATAGTCTTTAACCACATCCTGATGTGCTCACTAATGGAGGTAGGTTGTTTATAGAAACCACTCTGATGGAACAACTACTAATTTACATTTTGCTATTGACCCAATATATTTGTTTTTATGATTTTGATTGATATAGGGAAGTTCTAGGTGAGGACATTTCCTATGAATACAAATCAACACTTTTTTCCCTACAACTTATAATTAGGAGTCCTCTGAAGTGTATAAGGTCATAAAACCAGTATAGGGATGGGGAAACCTGAGGTTTGGGGGCCACATATGGCCCTCTAGGTCCTTGGGTGCAGCCTTTTGATTGAGGAGTGTAAGTTTTACAGAACAAATCATTTTATTAAGGGGAGTTGTTCTGTGAAGTTTGGATTTAGTCAAACTGCTGCACTTGAGGACCTAGAAGGCCACAAGTTCCCCACTCCTGAGCCAGAGTAATATGTCAGAAGCAGGACTGGAACCCAGGTCTTCCTGATCCAAAAACTAGCTCTCTTGCCACAATACAAAGCTGCTCTTATGTATAGGCTGTAGAAATGACTGTTTTCCTAAGAAAGAACAGGTGATTTTAATATATGCTTTGGATCCTTCATGAAATGCTGTAGTATATCTTGGCTAGACTTCAAGGCTTACAAAAATATCTTGAGACTGAAGTTTCTATAATGTGTACCCTAACCAGTGTCTGGATCAGGTTTGTAGGTTTTACTGTGGAGATAATTATTACAAAAAGAGTCTATTTAGGACCATCTTTATGGGCTCTTTATTCCTCAGAAAAAAGACCCTCATCCTCAGCATATCCATAGCTTATTTTCTTTCTTCAAATACAAAGATTTCATGTTAGCAGGGGAGAAACAAATCCTTGAAAATTTTTCCTAGTCTTTCTACATTTTTAGGAATATCTTGCTCTCTAAAAACAAAGCAATCTCACTCAAGTCAGTTAAAAAAATAAAAGGAATTAGATGAATAGACTCAGAACTGGATGGGACATTGATCATCAGTTATGTTCTCCAGCCCTCTGATTTTACAGATAAGCAAATTAGAGTCTGGAGAGGGTCAACAATTTGCTCAGTGATTAGACATCCACAAAGACGTCTAAGATTGCTGAAAATGGTCCATTTGTTTTATTTTAAATTACAATCCCTACCTCATTTTCAATGTGAAATCATGACACTATTTTATCCCAGTAACCCAAAGCGCCATTTATACTATATATCTTTAGAAGGTAAGTCTGTTTCTTTTATGCAATAGGCTTGAGGTGAGAAGAACCTATTTTAAATCTATGCTTTGTCCACATATGACCAATTTGACAATCTTTGTCCCTTAGTAAAATCAGAGCATTGGACCAGGCATCTCTGGTATTAATTTTAGCTCTGAATTTATTATGCCATTTTATGAATTTCTATGTGTAAATCATTAAATTAGCAACATTTATTAAATTTGAATGTGGTGGTCACTATAAATGAATGGCTATGCAGCTTAAGCAATGTTGTAACATTTATAAAGCACTTTAAGGTTGAAAAAGCACTTTTCATTTGTTATTGCATTTGATCCTTACAGCAGTCCTATGGAGTAGATGATTTTATTAATTTTGCTTTTGAATAAACTGGAATTCAGAGAGGTTGTTATTTGCCCAGGGTCACTCAGGGAGTGAACATCCAAACTGAGGCTTTCCTGTTTCCAAGATCAGTGCTCAATCAACTGTACATCATGTTGGCCCTCCTAACAATATTTTAATAATTTTCAGTTTTCATTCAACTGGACTCTATCTATATATCATTATTAAGTGGTTTCTCTCTCTGTCCAATTGTCTGATTTTCTTTCTCTGTTTTTCTCTCTGTGAGTTCTTTTCTCTCTGTATACACACTCAAATCTATATCTGTATCTATATCTATATGTACATACATGCATACACACACATATACATATGTACATACATGCATATACACACACCCATATACACACACAACCTTTTTTAATTTCAGTTTGAACTATCTTTTGTTTCCAAAGACTAGTGTATTTTATTAGGACCATAATCACCAACAAAATCTACTTTTTGGAGGAAACAAGTTTAAAGTCATAAATGCATCTCTCTAGTATGGGCAAAAGGAAAAAAAAAAAACACCCAGAGGACTATAATTGCTCTGGATCCCACTGTGTAAGTGCTAGTGAAAGGATGGCATGCCTCACTTAAAGGTTTGCTTGATTGGGCAATACTGGGAAAGCCACGGCTTTTGACATGACGCCACAACCAGAATGAGCCTTGAATACTTTCAGAATTCAAATAAAACACATAATTTCAATCCAACCTAAATTTCAGTGGTATAAACAGTTAATTAGGGATGAATGAAACAGTATGCTTGGGGGGAAAAAACAAACAATGTAAATAAGAATCATCTGCTGCACAATTCCTCAATTATGTTCAATTTCTGTTATACACATAGAGTTTTTTAATGGAATTGCATTGGTGCAATTTAAAGGGGTGGGGTAAAGGGAATGTTTTCTCCTTTTAAATACTGCCAACAACACGACAGGCTAATCCATGTTTCTGTATCTAAAGGATACTAATGGATTAAGGTGGCAGATCTTCTGATTAACAGATTTTAACTGGCTTGTTATGGTGACCATGCATCCACCCAAAGAAGTGATTCCTTCAATAAGAATTTAAGGGACTAAAACATGGAATCTTAGAATTTGGAGTTAAAAGAGATATTCACAATCAACTGATATTTCAAGAAAAAGAGGTTGAGGCTTAGATAATGGAATGGACCTCCTTACCCGCCCTTATATAGCTACTTTACTAAGCAGAAGATCTGATCTTGAAATGTTATTTCTCTGACTCAGAAACTTAGTTTGCTTTTCAATGCATTAGCCATTCACAAAGTGTGGTCTGTGGACCCTTTGGGATCCCCTTTGAGGGGATCCATGAGGTCAAAACTATTTTCATAATAATACAAAGACTTTGCCTATTAAAATACTTTTCTCTTTTCCAACCACATAGTTGCATGAGGCTGGGTTTTCTTCACATATAGTAACCAAAATAACATAATGCAACAAATTGAATGCAGAAGCAGATATAAGACAATCTGACTATCTCCTGTAAAGCTAGATATAAAAGACATTTAGAAAAAATATATAGAACAATACATTTCTCACTGTGCTTTTGGTTTTGAACAAAATTTTTGTTATATGCTATGTATGTTGACATACAAACGGTTTATTATTGTTATTTTAAAATAAATAACTTCTAAAAATTTTCAGTTTTAATTTCTAATTTGCTAAATTTCAATAGATAGCCTATAAATTCCCCAACTCTATATATTACATATACCATGAGATAACCCATATAAATAAAAGAATGACAAGTGTGTGTGTGGGGAAGGTGGGGGGGAATTCTCAATATTTTTTTAAGAGTCAAAAGGGGATACTGAGAGCAAATAGTTAAAGGACCTCCCCACCACATCATGCTTCTTCATTCCAGCCTTACTCTGTTCACCTCATCACCGAACAAGATGTCTGGTCCCTCACTGAAATTTTTGCTGTCTGAGTGATGGAGTGGTATACCCACCCAACAAGAAGTTCATTTTTGGTGAACTTACACTACTTACATCAATGAAGGATTTGATCAAAGTCATTCCTGAGACTGCCTTGGTAAAATGATCTTTCTTATGAACTAGTAAGCGTTAATTTGTTTCAGAGTGATGTGCATTGGGGGCTTTTGCCAACTAGTAACTTTCACGTTCATTCTTTGATCCCACATAACATCTGCTGTGTACTCACTTTCTTTTATTTCTATTTTTGAAAGCTGACATTAAAAAATACATGTTATTAGTTGGTGTGGTAAAAAGAGTGCTGTAATTAATGTTAGAGAACCTGAGTCTGAAATCTAGCTCTATAATTTCTTAGCTGTGATCATGTGTAGCTTAGTTAACCTATCTGGTTCTCAACTTGCTTAGCTGTTTATAATAATAGGGGTTCTTAACTTGCATTTATATATCTCCTTAGAGAGATTTCACAGGAATCTATAGACTTAAATGGGAAAAAATGATATTTATTTTTATTATAACTGGTTTCCTTTGAATTCTGGTTTCCTTTGTAATTACTTTTCTGTGTATTTCCTTTATACATTTAAAAATATTTTTCTCAGAGGGATCAGTGGCCTTCAACAGACTGCCAAAGATCAGGACACAACAAAACTTTAAGAGGCCCTGATATAAGATGAAGGGGTGGGCTGGATGGCCTATTAGTTTAATTATTGTCAACTTCATCTAGTTAAAGTATTAACTGAATCAAGTTGATTAAGGATTAATAAATAAAGATAATTTAATCTCTTAAGTACTTTTCAAGTATCACACTGGGGAATATAAGGTTACAAAAAATTTTTCCAGAGTCTTTACCCTCAAGGAAATTATATTCCATCCTGGAATTCACTATGGAGTAAAACATATGCAATATACACACACTTCATAATATGTAATATGCACTATTCACTAATGGAGTAAAAATTCACTATGGAGTAAACAAAAACTACATACAATTGAATAATACATGAGTATTTATATTCGTACACAAAGGAAAAAGAAAGCATGAATGAAGAACAAACAGAATGAAACAAGATTGCCAGTGATTGTATAAACATGCATTTTATAAAATTATTTATTTACCAGTTGTCACCCTCAAATGAAAGACAGATATATTGACTTTAATTCTCTAATAATTCCAGCATTCTTGTTTTTGATACATTTTGATCATATTTCCTGGGTATGGAACAAGGACTTTACAATTGTTAATTGCATCTTCATTTGCACGATTGTGTACATTACATACTGGATGTATTTGCATAGTGCGCACAGTATAGTATGTATATATGTACATATACATATATACTTATGCAGTATATATAATTTAATTGTGTATATATCAGATATTTTGTAGTGTATAAACTGCATGTATATGTGTATATGCATATTTGTGTACTGTGAATTTGAATAATGTACATATTCTATAGTGTGTATATATAGTATATACTGCATATATTTGTATAGTTCATGTGTTCCACATTGCATATATTCTATACTGTATATGCTATATAGCATATATATTTCTACAATGTACATCTTGCATATTGTATAATGTGTGTATATTGCATACTTTAAATATTTGAATAACATACATACGGTATTTTATATAGTGTCTAGATAGTTTTATAGTATGCATATTACATATTATGAAGTGTGTGTATATTGCATATGTTTTACATACATACGTGTGTATATACACATATATTACATATCCTGTAAATATTTGTATGATATACCTATTGTATACTATAGTATTGTGTATTTGCAAAATACACTTTGCAATATTATAATATATATATTGTACTGTGCATATAATGCATATTATGTTGCACGCTTAAGTAAGTATATAGTGTTCTTTTGACCTTGCTCCTTCATTCTGCATCACTTACTATGTTTTTCCATGTTTATTTGATTCTTTATCATCATTTCCAATAATAATCCATTATATTACAGTATGCGATGTGATCAGTCCTTCTCTAATTGTTGGGCACCTGAAGTGTTCTTTCCTTCCTCCTTTCCTTCTCCCCTCTTTTCCTCTTTCCCTCCCTATCCTTTCCTTTCAATTATTTTCCTCCTTCCTTCCTTTCCTTCTTCCTCTCTTCTCTTTTTCCTTCCTTCCCTCCTTCCTTCCTTCCTTCCTTCCTTCCTTCCTTCCTTCCTTCCTTCCTTCCTTCCTTCCTTCCTTCCTTCCTTCCTTCCTTCCTTCCTTTCTGTTCTCCTTCCCTTTCTTTCTGCCCCATTCTCTTCCTTCTTTCCTCTTTCCCTCTCTCCTTTCCTTTTTCCCTCCCTCCCTCTTTCTTTACCTCTTCTGCCCTCTCCTCCCTTCCACTTCATGTCATTTCCTGCTTTCTTCCTTCCCTCCCCTCTTTCATTTATTCCTTCATTCCCATCTTTCTTCCACTAGAAATGTTTTTCCATTTCCTTTATAAATTAAAAAAGCTCATATTCATATTCAATTGTGTCAACTCCTTATAAATTGTATATGTCAGATATTTATAATAATTTTTGGTGAAAACATTCCCATCTCATTTTTTTTTTTAGTTTTTTCTTATTCTGGATGCATCATTTTTTGTTTTGCAAAAGTATTTAATTTTAACATAATCAAATTAGTTATGTCTCTCAGATTTTCTTCCAAGTCATGGCCTGTTAAGAAATTATCCCCCTATCCTCTTGGCAACTGAGAAAGCAAGCATTTCCCATTTTCCTATGCCTTATAAGGACTGGTTGAAGGACTTGGGCATATTTAGCCTAAAGAAGAAAAGACTCGAGGGAAACATGATCATGATAGCTGTCTTTCACTATTTGAAGGGTTGTTACATGGAAGAAGGATTAGATTTGTTCTGCTCAGCCCTAGAGGGCAGAATTAGGAGCACAGAGTAGAAATTGCAGAGACAGATTTTTTTGACTTATTATAAGTAAAAAAAAAAATCTGAACAATAGATTTTATGAAAGTAAAATGAGAAACCAGCATAGGACTTATCAAGGTTCTACTTTGATGTCTAATTATGGCATGGAAATGACTTAGGGTTTTGAAAACTTATTCCAACATAAACTCATACAACAGTACCAACAGTAATCACATAGCATTTTAACATTTATAAAGCACTGCACATATAGATTATCTTGTTTAATTCTCATAACAACCTTGTGGTATGAGTGTTATTTTTCTCCCCATTTTATAGACAATCTAAATGAGGCACAGAGAAATTAAGGAACTTCTCCTGGGTCATACAGCTAATGTGATTCAATCTCAGATTTTTCTGACTTCAAGTCCAGCATTCTATCCATATGCCACCAAACTGGAAAGGCTTCAAGTATGATTCTAGCAACAAACCTTGTGCGCTTTCTGAGTATCATCCTAGCTAAGGAAGGAGAGATTCCTCACTGGTAGGCTGGCTATTTGGCAGTAATGATTTGATACTGATGAAGTAGGAAACAAATAAAAATATAAAATTGGCTTCAATCTTGTGAGCCCTCATCTATCTCATGGTGGTAGAGTGGTGGAAAAGGGAACATAGTAGGCTAATAATCACACAAATTTTGGATCATCTATAAACTTTATTGTGGTTGTTGGTATTTTATATGTATGTCCCCATGTCCATTGATCAAAGAGTGGAGGACCTGAGTCCCATGAGTCTTAACATTCTTGCTCCAAAGACTCTGGACATACCATAAGCATGGGGAAATCCAAGTGGAAGAACAATGTCTATTGCTCAGAGTTTTGAAATAAGAGAGAGATGAGGAAACTGAAGTCCAGAAAAATTAAATGCCTTTTCTAGGGTCACACAAATCATAAGCCTCTGTGATGAGATTTGAACCCAGGTCATCTGACTCCAGAGCCAACACTCCTTCCACTTTACTAAGCTGAGCTTTGTATATACAAAATACACCTACATGTAGAAGAATGCATAGAGATGTGTACATATTATATAGATAATATTATGTCATGTATTATACAAGATACATACATATATATATAATTTATAACATAAATAGATATATTACATTACATTTCATTTGGAGGCTGCCTCCCTACACATCTCTTTTAATTCCATGATGCTTTCTTGCAGCGCCTCTCCTACAGGTCTATGTGCCTTCTACATGCTTCATGTAAGGAGGAGCTAGGTTCTTCCTTGAACCTTACTTCCTTTTGACACACTCAGGTTGTCTGACTCTCCAATCCATTGCATTGTCTTTTAAAGGTAACCCAGGGACGTGTGCAGGGGCACTGATTCTTTTCTAATTCACTCTAGGAAACTGTTCACAGCTCATAAAGACATCATCTGGTATAGTCAAATTTTTTATAGGTAATTTAACACTTCATTATTGGCCTCCTTTATGTGATTAGGTCCTGAACTTTCAAAGACCAACTTTCTTACACAAATATGCATTCAGATGATGGTTTTTATCCTAAATAAAGATTTATGTGTCCTCTACCTTATATAACAGAATAATTCAGAACAAATATTTTGGAGTTTGGGACGATTAACTTGGATACTCATCTGGTCACTTTTCAGTCTCCATTTTTGTTAGCATATCTCCTAACTGTGGTTCTACCTCAAGGCTTGTTCTGGGGGATCTTGTCTTGTCATACATTCTCTCTTCCCTCTTCTCTCACTTGGTAAGTCAACAGCTTCCATGAATTTAATTACTATCTCTTTGAAGATGACTCCCACGTATGTATGTTCAGACTCAGTCACATCATATAATGAACTAGTTAATGGGACATAGAAAATAAGATGTCTTTAAATATCCCAGACTTGTAATATCTGAAGCTGAAACAATTTATTGTCTCTGAAACCCTCCACTCTTCTGAACTTCTGTATTTTGGCAAGGTCATCATCAACCTTTAAATGAGACAAACTTACAGCCTTGAAATTAGTTTTGACTCCTCGTTGTTCCTTGTGACATCACATACACACACACACACACACACACACACAAGCAGGGGCCACATTTTATTGTTTCTACCTCCAATGTATTTCTAATTTGAAATCCTTATTTCTACTCACAGTAGGGCCTCTAATCTAGCTCAGAATGTTATCACCTTCTGTCTAATAGACTGCAATAACGTTCTAATTGATCTCCCTGTCTAAATTCTCTCCTGTCTTCAATCGATCCTCAAAGAGCTGCCAAAGTACTAAGGGGAAAGTCTAACCATATCATTCTCTGATTCAATAAACTCTTATAACTTCCTATCGCCTCTAGCATGAAATATAAAACATGTCTTTCTTTCCCACACCTACGACCCAGCCAATTTAGCCTGTCTATTTCTCAGACACGGCCTTTTATCTGTCTCCATCCTTTAGCCCTCATACTTAGAATGTATTCTCAATACACTTTTGCTCTTAATTATTTTTAAAATGTAGCTCAAGTGACTTCTTCTACATGAAGCCTTTTCTCATCCTTCAGCTACTAGTGCCACATCCTTAAAATATACCTTACATTTATTTTTTTAATTTAGTTTCTCCATATTTTGTATCTACTTTCTCCATATTTTGTATACGCTTCTTAATAGCAAAGTTGCCTTGTCTAGTTGAGTTCAAATTCCCTAAGTTCAAGGATAGTTTCATTTTTGTCTTTATATCTTCAGTGCTTGACACTTTGCCTAGAAAATAACAAATATTTGATATGCTTGTTGATAGATCAATTGCTTGATCAAAGAATTCAAGAATTTAAGTTAATCTTAGATATCTTATTGATCCTGAATCATTTTTTCTTGCACACTTGGTTAGACTTTGAAAACATTAAAACAAGATGGCAGTTTTATCCCCTATCCATTTTAAAATAGAATGTCTTAGAAAACTGTTCTTGGGGTGTTCAGTTTTTTGGGTATTCCTACTGGGTTTGTGCCCAGATGTTTGATGATTAAACACAGTTACTAGAGAAAAAATCATGTTGTAATGAGTCATGTATAAAGACCTATTGTAACCATCCGTGCATGATCATGCCCATTGATTTATAGATGTTCCCTCTCTGTCTGCTTCAGCATTCCCAGGAATCCAAACTTTGAATATGTCTGCTCCTCATTTCTCTATAGCTTTGAGAAATTTTTAAAAAGTTAAATAAAGAAGCATGACACATTTATTGGCAGATCAATGAGACTTTTGTGACAAAAACAGATGAGAGTCGCCATTGAAGACATACATTTGAATGACTGAGATTGCATGTCAGTAACCAAAATGTATGGTTGATTGCTTTAAAGATGATAAGATGATGAACAGTTTCCTCATACTTTTCAAAGCTTCAGAGATTTATCTAGATAAAGTGGAGAATCTCATAATAAATTAGCCCAGTGACATCAAAATAGTCTTGACCCATAGATATGATAAATGGTTTTCCCTGAGTACCCTTGCCTCAGACAATAGTTTGACTTCTTAGTCGTGAGTCTTCTGCAGAGGGGGCTAAAAAGCCACATATTCCTATCCTGGAGCTGTAGTCCAACCTTCACCTTTATCATGCTACAGTCTTGTCCTTCACAAAGTCTTTTAAAACTCAACTTTGAAAATTTGATGTTTTTTTCTTGTTGCTTTTATTTTTTCCTCATATTTATTTGAACCTCTTTCACATGGCTTTCTGTTCCTGTACTCTATGTTCTGTAGTATGGGGCCCTTCCCCAAAACAGCATAACATAGTATAAAGAGAGCAAGCTTTATGAAATCATAAAGATAAATATTCTAGTTCTTGTCATGACATCCAGCAACTCTGTGACAGTTAGAAAGCCATATTACTTGTCTCATGACACATTCAGGCAATTTTATGAGAATATAAATTTTGGAGTAGGTACCAATCTTCATTAATAGAACAATTTGTCTTCAGGCAATTCCTATATAAGTGGTCTTTAAAGTGGAGTGGATATACTCCAAATGGTGAACAAGGTAATCCCTTGGAGAATGGAGAGAAAATATATTGAAACTTTAATTTGTTTTTACACACAAAAGAAATTAAGCTTTAACTATAATCAATATATGGATTGAGTCTGGTACTTCAGCCTCTATGTCAGGAAGTCACTTGTATATGTGGTATACCAATGGGAGAATATGAATTTTTCAGCTTAAAGAAGTTCACAGTTTGGAGGAGGTTGAATGATATGAATGCATGGAAAATCTTACCTAAATAGTGGCCAATGTTGGAATAAAAAATGGAATAGAGAAAACAGAGTCCAAAGGTATGATAATGCAAGAAATAAAAGAATATAAATCAAATATTGAGAATTAGAAATAAATATGAGGTACCAACTATTAAAAATAATTGACCTGGAAATAGCATAGGAAGAGATCATTTAAAAATTAATCAACTCCCTTACAGTGAAATAAGTTACCTATTTTTTTTATAAAAAGCTACACACTATATTTGAGGAAATCATAAATTGTACAGAACTCTTAAAATGATA
The DNA here is from genome assembly GCA_023548195.1 of Bettongia penicillata ogilbyi. Classification (NCBI taxonomy): domain Eukaryota; kingdom Metazoa; phylum Chordata; class Mammalia; order Diprotodontia; family Potoroidae; genus Bettongia; species Bettongia penicillata. Next base: position 2,589,338 of record JAJHZJ010000124.1, on the reverse strand, counting down.
TAGAAAAGTCAAAATAGAAAGAATCTAAATGTCATTGAATGAAAGAAACCCCAAATTGAACATGCTCAGAAATAGAAAAGCAGAACTCCAGAGCATCCAATTCAAAGGAAAACAGCAAAAACAACAACATAAAAAACCAGAAACACTCCAAGCAAATAAAAGGAAAAAGAAATAAAAAAACCACATTCAAGATTACCCTGCAGGACAAAATCGATTTCCATACCCAGCTCAGTGTATGCTATTCCCTCCTTAAACCAAACCCCATGATAACAAGGCTCACTTATTCCCTTTCATCTTCCCCCTCTTCTCACTCCATTGTAAAAGATCTTTCTTGCCTCTTTTATGGGAGATGATTTGCTACATTCTAAGTCTCCCTTTTTTTTTCTCCTAGTACATTCCTCTCAATAGTAAATTTTATTTTTTAGGTATTTTCCCTTCATATTCATCTCACCCTGTGCCCTTTGTATATACATGCATATATGTATACATATACATATATATGTATGTATGCATATACACATACACACAAATATATATACACACATAGATAGACAGACAGATATATAGATTCCCTCTAACTATTCTAATACTGAAAAGGGTTTCATGAATTATAAATATCATCTTTCCATGTAGGGATGTAAACAGTTCAACTTCAAAGAGTTCCTTATGGCTCCCCTTCATGTTTATCTTGATTCTTGTATTTGAAAGTCAAATTTTCTATTCTACTCTGATCTCTTAAACAGGAATGCATGTAAGTCCCCTATTTTATTGAAATTCCATTTTTTCCCCTGAAGTATTATACTCAATTGTGCTCAGTATATGATTCTTGGTTTTAGTCCCAGCTCTTTTGACCTCTGAAATATCGTATTCCAAGATGTATAACCCTTTAGTGTAGAAGCTGCTAAATCCTGTGTTATCTTCATTGTATTTTCATAAAATAATTGAACTGTTTCTTTCTGGATGCTTGTAATATTTTCTCCTTAACCTGGAAACTTTGGAATTTGGCTACAATATTCCTAGGTGTTTTTCTTTTGGGGTCTCTTTCAGTAGGTGATTGATGAATTCTTTCCATTGCTATTTTTCTCTGGTTCTAGATTATCAGGACAGTTTTCCTTGATAATTTCTTGGAAGAGGACATCTAGACTCTTTTTTCTTTTCTATATATTTATTTATTTAACTTTTTACATTCCTTTTCACAAAATTTTGGGTTCCAAATTTTCTCCCCATTTGTCCCCTCCCCCACCCCAATACACTGAGCATTCTAATTTCCCCTATCACCCATCTCCCCTCTCTTCTATCATCCCTCCCTTCTCTTGTCCCCATCTTCTCTTTTGCCCTGTAGGGCTAGATAATGTTCTATTCCCCATTACCTGTATTTCTTATTTCTTAGTAGCAAGAACAATACTCAACAGTTGTTTCTAAAACTTTGAGTTCCAACTTCTCCCCATCTCTCCCGCCCCCCTAATTTCCTTTGGAAAAGCAGACAATTCAATATAGGTCATATCTGTGTAGTTTTGCAAATGGCTTTGATAATAGTCTTGTTGTGTAAGACTGACTATATTTCCCTTCATCCTATCCTGCCCCGCATTGCTTCTATTCTCTCTTTTGATCCTGTCCTTCCCCAAGAGTGTTGATTTCAAATTGCTCCCTCCTCCCATTGCCCTCCCTTCCATTAGACTCTTTTTTCATCATGACATTCAGGTAATCTCATAATTTTTAAATTATCTCTCTTGGATCTATTTTCCAGGTCAGGTGTTGCTCCAGTGAGATATTTCACATTGTCTTCTATTTTTTTCATTCTTTTTGTTATTTCTTTTATAATTTCTTGATTTCTCATCGAGTCATTGGCTTCCTTCTGCTCCATTCTAAGTTTTAAAGAATTAATTACTTTTGTAAACTTTGGACCTCCTTTTCCATTTGGTCAATTCTTCTTGTTAAGATATTCTTCTCCTTATTGACTTTTTGGACCCCTTTGCCATTTGTGGTAGTCTACTTTTAAAGCTGTAATTTTCTTCAGCAATTTTTTGGGTCTCTTTTAGTAAGCCATTGATGTGTTTTTCATGTTTGTTTGTTTTTTTTTTTTTTTGCATCACTCTCATTTCTCTTCCTAATTTTTGCTCTGCTTCTCTTAATTTTCAGAATTTTTTGAACTCTTCAATGGTATGAAATCATTTCATATTTTTTTGGAGGTTTTGGTTGCAGGAGGCTTAACTTTGTTGTCTTCCTCCAGGTATATGCTTTGTTCTTCCTCATCTAAGAGGAAGGAAGAAAATAACTTTTCACCAAGAAAGTAACACTCTGTAGTCTAATTTTCACCTCTTTTTGGGTATTTTTCCAGTCAATGACTTGACTTTCGAGCCCTTTGTCAAATGGAAGGTATACTACCCCAGGTTTTAGTTTTGTGTAGTTGTTTTCAGAGATATCTATAGGGACCTGTAAGTTCTTAATTCTTCCAAAATGGTATAATCAAAGGAGAGGTGCTTACTCCTTTCCTGTCCTTCACTTTTGTCTATGAGCAACCACAAGCACTCTTTTCTGTCCTGGAACTGTGAGTAGGATTCCCTCTCCACAGCTACCACCAGTTTTGCATATCAGCACTCCTCCTTACCACAGGACCCCCATTCAGGACAGTGACTCAGATTAGCCTCTCAATTTCCCCACTATCTGTAGATTGAAAGTCCCATAAATGATTGCTGCTCAGACAGTGGCTGCTGCCACCCTGGGTCTGGAGCTTGGGCTGGAACCTGACAACTTCCCTCTCACCCAGGTAAGAGAGTTTTCTCACTGATCTTTGAAGGTGTCTTTGGCATATATTAGTTGAGAAATTTTGGAAACCACAGCAGCTCTCATTTCCCTGAGGCCTGATCCAGTTTGGTCTGCGCAGGCACAAACTACACAGGATTGTGCTGTTCTCTGAGCCTAGTGCAATAGACCATTCCTGTCTGCCTTCCAGGTTGTCTTGTGTTGGTAATCTGTTTCACTCTGTGGCTTCTGCTGCTCTAGAGTTTGTTTAGTCATATTTTACAGGTATTTTAAGGGCTTTGAGGGGAGTGTTGAAACAGGTCCATGATTCTGCTCCACCATCTTGGCTCCATCCACCTGTCCTTTGTTTTTCGAAGAAGACCAATGATATCATGATATGATGTCTTAACTTGCATGTGAATTTGGATTTAAGTGAGGCAAAGTTGCACAAAGTCCTCCACCTGAGTCAATTTTCCAGAGTTCTTGAAGTTCAGTAATAAGAAAAAAATGAAAACAATTGGTGATAGTCCAGGATGCAGTGTGAGACCTTGGTGCCTTCCATGTCTGACTATGTTCTAAGTGTTCTACAACACTGATGAATAAGTGAATGAGAACTATACAGCATTATGAAGAAAATCAATTATTTTGAAATGTAGTCTATCTGTCTTTCTATTTGTATGTCTATCTATTATCTATTTCTTTCCATCTATCATCTATCATTTATCATCTATTTGTCCATCTTTCTATCATCTTTCTATTTACCTATTATCTATCTTTCTGTCATCTTTCTAGCCTCTATTATCTACCTCTCTGTCTATCTTTCTTTCTATCATCTTTCTATCTACATTTAAATCATGGACTCCAGTTTAAGAATTCCAGTTTTAGATAAATCAAAGGACTCAAATCTTTCCCCTTCTTCTTCTGAGAGCAATGAAAGCCCCACCACTTTAATAACATAAGGAATATACTTGCAGGACTAATGTTTCTATGACCATAAATTATCATTCTTTTCAACAACTCATGTTGGCTGGAGGATCCAAGATGCATGTTTCCATATTGTTGTGTTTTGCTTGGTTGCTTGGACAATGACAATGACTAGGCATTATATCTCTCCTAGAATAATAGCAACCCTTATAGTGAGCAGCAGGGATGCCTCAAAGTCACAAGCCTTGCCTGCTATCTCACAGAATATTACATTTATCTCAAAGAAATGACCTATAAATTGCCTATATCTTTAGCCTCTCAGGAAGATGTTACTTTTTTCCAGCCAGTTTGGAAAGGTTTGAAAATAAGCAGCCAACTGGAAATAATTAAATACTAGAGAATACTTAAAATTCAAGCAATGTGAGTACTTGATATAACAAACACATCATAAATATGCTGTCCTTCCTGACAATGCCTCACTGCACACTTCTCTCTCATTCCCCACTCATAATAGATAAAGTGGTTTAATTTTTTATCTGTTACAGCATGCTATCTTTCACACAATCCAAGAAAGGATTCATACAATCTGAGCCCTAGAACTGGAAAAAGACTTAGGAAGCCTTTGAGTCCAACAGCCTCATGTTTATAAATGAGGAAAATGAGACCCAAAGAGGTTAAATGATTTGCCCAGTCATACAGCTAGGGGATATCTAAGATGGGATTTGAATATATGTCTTTCTGATTCCAAGTTCATTCCAACTCTGCTTGCTATATGACGTTTCCTCTCTTCTAAGGCTAATTGAATAACCCAGTAAGAGGCAAGTTACAAAATTTTATACAGTTTTATAAATGCTTTACAAATTTTGAATTGCTTTACTCATAAGTCTGGAAAATGAGTAGTGCCAGATTCATTATCTTCATTTGAGGTTATAGACACTTTGGTTTAATGATTTGTCTGCTGTCTCCCATATTCTAAACAACAGAACTGAAACTCAAAACCAGATATTATGACTCTAGACCAAAGGCTCTTTTCTTAAGTATAAGATACCATTTTGACCAGAAATTTCCTATGCCTTCCCTTATTCCCACATAAACATCTAGAAAGAGATAAGATCTAAGACCTAGGTTCTTCTCAGGATGTAGAGAAAATGTCAGTTTGAGTCTCTTAAATTTGAAGAGCAGCAATATTAGTGAGTGAACTCCCTGCCTTGCCTTTCGCAAAACTGTTAAAATTTGATACCTATAGGAAGGATTCCAACTGTTTCCAAGCCTAAATATGTTTCTGTGTTAGTTATTTAGTCAGTAAATATTTATTGCCTTCTATGTGTCAAAAACTGTGCTTAGCACCAAGAATGCAAAGAAAGACAAAAGACAGTCCTTGCCCTCAAGAACCTCAGAATCTAAATAGAGAGACATCATACAAATAATTCTGTGCAAGTAACTATATATTGGATAAATTGGCAATAATCTGTAAAGGCAAAACATTAAAATAAAGGGAAATTGGGAAGGGCTTTCTGTAGAAAGTGGGAATTTAGCTAGGACTCAAAGGAAGCCAAGGAAGCCAATAGTGTAGAAGAGAAGGGTAGCATTTCAGTCATGAGGGATGGCTGGAGAATGCTCAGAGTTGGGTGGTACATTGTCTTGTTTGATGAATGGTAAATAAGCTGGTCTCACTGGCAGTACCACATTATTTCTTAGATTGTGGAGATCAGATTATTTTACTTTTGATCTTCTGAAAGAGCTATAATTTTTAAGTTGTCTCTACACATGCCATTTTCAAGGTTATCATGTTTTGCTTTTATGGAGATTATGTTCGCTTTTTAATCAATTTTTTGCTTTTTCTTCTTCCAAGTTGTCCTTTACTACTATGTGCTTGTATTCCCATTCAGGTATTTTTGTTTGTTTCTTTTCTTTGGTAATACAAGCAACTGGGGATTCATGTTTTTCTATTCAGCTGGACATTTCTGCTATGTAGAACAAACATTTTCACAATTAATATTTCTGATTTGAACCAGTCAGGACTATATTGATATGATTTCATGCCCTCTTGGCCATACATATGGTTCCTCTATTTCATCAGCTATTTGTTCATTTTCTGTTGTCCTACATTATGTATTCATAGACGTCTGAACTTATTTAGGTGATCTGGAGTCCATATTCTTTTCTATTATTATCTTCCTTGCTGGTATTTTGTCTTATGATTAATATATTTAACTGAGTTTTCCTTCTTCTGAGATGCTTGATAATGTTCCTATTTTCCCCTGGATCTAGACCACAAAACTGTCTCCACATCCTCCCACATTGAGGTAATCATATTTCACCAGCCTTAGTCTCTGTCCCATGTGACCTATGGTGGGACAGAAATGGCCCCAGATGGATGCATACTCTTTCCTTCAGACTCAGTGGAATGCCACACAATTACATACATGTGCCCTGCTTTAGTTCTCTATGTTCCTCACTTCTCTGGTTGAATTCTGTTACAGAACAGATCACTTTCACACTATTGTCGAAGCCAAAATAAGCTTCTGCCTTTTGGTTTTCCATGGCATTGTGCAAAGTGAGGTAGAATAGAATTGGGTTCTGTTGTAAACATGCATGTTAGAGCTTAGTTATTAACCTTTTCTGCTGTTTGCTGTTGTTGATGATGATGATGATTGTCACTGCTTTAAGAGTCTTGGTGTTGTAGGTCGTAGGAGCAGTTGATTTTTTTCCCCTTCTGAATAGCTTCTATTTTGGAAAGATTTGTGGGCTTGTTTCAAAGAAAATTCCATCTTCTTGGTCATATGACTGGGAAGTCCCTGAACCGGTATCAAAATCTTATGCTGATACTCATTCCCTATGTGACACTGGGATTTATCTAACATTTTGGGATTTCGGTTTCCTTTTTGGCATGATCAGGGTCTCTGGTCTCTAAAGGTAACTTTCAGCTGTAAAGCTTATGATACTTTGATTTTACACTGGGGTTACTGGCCATTCACAGTATTCCTAGCAAAAAAATTAGCAATGTATAAAGCCAAACAAATAAAACCATACAAAACATAACTTCAAGTGGAAGTCTTTAAGAGAAATCTAGGGGACAGCACAGTGAAAATGCAATAGAAGGAGATTCCATACAGATTTTGGGTTCAGTTAGATGACCTCTGAGGTCCCTTCTAAATATTAGATTCTATAAAGTAATCAATCACATTTAAGTTCATCATTTTTTCTTTCTTAGTTTGTGTTTTCATAGATCAGATCTGTTGAGAACCATATGTAATTTATCTTTTTCCTGCCTTACCATTTCAATGTTATTATTATAATTAGATCAGTATGAATTTGTCAAAACAGGTATTGGCCTTTATACGTAGAACACTTAGGATATCAAGATGTTAAATCAAGTATGAAATTAACTGTGTTACAAATCCTGTTCCTATATTTGATTTCATGTAGGATATAGGAAGCTGGTCGCAATATCTATTAAGAGGGAATTGTCAATAGTGTCAACTGAAGCCAAAATATCAAGGAACATAATGACTTTAAAAAAGAAACAACTGAATTTTGTAATGAGGTCATATTATTGTGTACAGTTTCATCAGAGTGGAGGTAAAAGAAGCCACAATTCAAAGGGAGAAAGAAGTTGTTAATAGTGAGGAAAAGTTTAGGATAGTCTTCCTAGATACTAACCAGTGAAAGAAAGTGGAAAAATAAGATGATTACTTGGAAGGATAGCAGTGTCGGGGGAAAGATTTTGTAGAAAATAAGAAATTTCAAAGTTGTGAAGAACAAGTCACGAATAGAGTTGTGAGGGTGAAATGCAGAACGATAGATGGGGCATGTTATCATGAGGACAAGAGAAGATGAAATCAAGGGTAGCCTGAGATATTTGTCTTTGTCAAATGGATGAGTATCTGACATTCTGAGAAGACCTTCCCTTGGGAGAGTGAAGGAGAAGAAACAAGGACATAGAGATGTTTTGAGGCATGGAAGAGAAATGAGAAAACACATGGAAACAGGCTTCAGCCATCTTACTAAAGTAAGATTAGTCATCTGCTGAGAGAAAGAAGGTGAGACCGGGAAAGTGCGTTTCAGTTGGGAGCAGCTTTTTGTGGACTGTGATAGGAAGCCAGTCAGAGGTGAGGGAAAGCATGATCTTGTAGCTGCAAGGGTCCCAGGTTGGTTAAACAACTTGCCTTTGCAGTGAGGCCAAGCAACAAGAATTTCTGAGCAGGAGCTGAGAAAGTAATGATAGATGTGAACCAGGAGTAGAAATTAGAAGTACATGGCTATCGGAAGTACAAATCAGCCTGCCGGTGTGAGCAATCCATCTGGAAATGGCTCATTTATAGAGATTCGGCTCTGAGGGGAGGGAATGAAGCCAGAATAGGAAAAAAAAAATGGCCAAGAAAAAAATAGAACAATTTCTGAATTTAAATTCAAGGAAAGCCAGATTCAAATCTTCATGCTGCAATAACATTCCTGTGAGACCTTAAGCGAGTCACTGGATCTCTGGGAGCTTCTGTTTCCTCATCTGTAAAATGAGTCATCAAAGGGCAGAGATGCCATTACTCCAGGTTTAAATGACAGCGTGAAATGAAATTGTGAGTTGGATATTTTCTCAACTCTCCTCCACCTCTAACATCCAAAAGCTTATTTGATTCTACAGAGAGGCTGAGGAGTGGAGAATGATTATCAATGGATAGTAGATTCATGAAGACAGAGGCAGGGGATAAGGGATTCCAAAGTGGAATCTCCTAGTGCAGACCTTCAGTTTTACCCATTTGGAAACACTTTTAAACATTTTTTTTTCTGTTTATTTAGAACATTCTTTTCAACTTCCCTTGGTGTGTTTTCATTAGGCAAAGATCTGGATATGTTGGACTTCTACTCAAAATCTTTTCATAACTCCCGATAGAATACCAAATGAAATTTCACATCATTATTGTGACCTTTCAGGCCTTCTGCAATCTCTTCTTCCTTCTCTTTCCCCCATTCACCTTTTGAGACTTGTTCTACACTATTCTTCCACTCTTTTGTATTAAGTAGCACATTCACTATCCCTGGTAAATATCCTGCCTTTTGTTACTCCCAGTGATCTTTGATCATGCTGTCATTTTAACCTGGAATAATGACATGTCTGCCCTTTGATG